>CM045766.1:92937074-93681991 GCA_025200525.1 Camellia lanceoleosa
CAACACCAAGGATCGAGCTTGCTAATCACTTTCTCACTCTAGAACTCCTCCTAGAGCTTCTCTCTCAAGAACAAGACTTATAACAAAATGAGACATTTCTAGATTTGCTTACCGATATAACATTCAATTTCGGACACGTGGCGGCAGCTTGGTTGGTTCAACTTAAAAAATGATTGATTGAAAAGACAAGTCTCGACAAGGCGTGTTCAACAAGCTTGGTGGCAAGGAACTCCTGGCAATGACATCGCCAACAACAAGACTTCGCAAGAAATAACATCGCTAAAGATAAACTTGACAACAGGTAACAAGGACATCGGCTAGGAGGACAACACTTGACTAAGTCAGGCCACACCTCGGCCAGGGGTGTGCCACATCTCGGCCTAGGTCATACCTTCCCAGGGTCAAAGGTCACTAAGGGTAGAACATCTCGGCTAAGTAGTGACATCTCGGCTAACATGCTGAGGTGAGAAGGAAGGCCAGGCAAGCGATTCTAAGTACAAGGACTCAAAGGTGATCTAGGCTCATGACAACCTCGGCACATACACACACACACCAAAGGAACATAACACTTAAGTATCACTTATGCAAGACAAGTCAAGGATGCAAAGCAAGTCAAGATTAAAATTGCAAGCTCAACAAACAAGATCATATATAATGCATATGAGTATGGTCGAAGCAGTGTGAGGGTTATTACACTTTGCCATCGAAGCCCTAGGTCAGAGCTCTCTCTCTCTTTCTCCCCCCTAAAATCTAGTATATATGTTGGTCCATTTTGTGAGCCTTATTCCGGTTCTGTGTTAGTATATAGAAGCAGTTGAAGTCTATGCATCTTCTTGTGTTCTTCTGCTGATATATTCTCTCTCTCATTATTATGTTATGGTCCATTTTGTGAACTCTTCTTTGCTTATTGATTTTTTACTTCTTTTAAGTTCATTGTTCGTGGGGGTGAAGCCCATATGACCTATTTATTACAATTTTTACTAACCCTTCATTTTTTGCTGCTTGGAAAACTCTGTTCACTTTGATTTTTATTCAATTTTGTCTCTCATTCTTCGGATTATGTTAGATTATCTCAAAATTTTGATCAAGGGCTAGTGAAACTTCAACTTAAGGGTTTTTTCCAAACTTGTTAACGATTTTAAAATATTTTTCTCTATTGTTTAAGATGTTTGAATTTGATTGGATTTAAGCGGTTCCAAACTATTCTAAATGATTTTTTTATTTCAGTTAAGATAATCTGAAGAATGAGAGAATGTTCCAAACTATTCCAAATTGGATTTAAATGACTGTTTTCAAACTGTTCTTTGAATTTTGATTGCATTTAAGATGTTTGTAAGAAGCATTAGTTTTTTTTTTTTTATCAACAAAAATAAACTTTAGTGAAGAGCATTTGGAGAGGAATTTGAATGTGCTGCCCTTTTTACTTACTAGAAAGAAGATAAGTAAATCTTTTTGGTAAATTAGTGTTAAGCATGAGATCTTTCAAATTATTTTGGCTACCAAAAATGGTTAAAATCTAGCTCACTAAAATAGATCAAATATATCTTGGGTGTCCAATGATCAAATATATCTTACTGAATTTTTATGAATTAACTCATACAAAACGTAGCACATTGGTTGGGGAAAGCATCGTGCTTCACATTAATTTTTAATTTGCTACATTCATTTCTACATATCAATGTTTATGTGAAATGTAATAACCTTAAAGTCTTTTTCATTCTGCTTTTGTAACCAATCATTGGATATATGTAAGTAATGCATGCACGGATTAGGTTCCTTTTGAGTTTTCTTTTTTACTGTATTGGTTTTAAATTATTTTCGTTAAAAAAATCTGAAAATGGTATTACTTGAGGTATTTGTTCAATAATTTCCGTTGTCAAGGCTTTGGATTATTTGATTTGCTTGAATTTTATGATTTTATTGTAAACATTGTTGTGTTGAATATAATTTTGTGAGTGAGTGCTTTGTGTCGCGTGTTCTTTTGTGCGAACATAATTACATACTCATTAGGCACACAACCATATTGAGTGTTTTTTTTCCCTTGGTTAACAAAGCTTACCTGGTGACAAAAACTATGATCACCCATTAGGCATGCAACCCTAACAGAATGTGCACATTTTGTTCACTTCATGACATCAGGCATAAGTGGGAAATTCTTTTAGTAGTTTAGTTTGTTTAAAGACTTTAGAGGTGCAATAATATTTGCTATAATCTGGGTTTTGCAAGGTTTACAAGTGCAATTTTACGTGGGGGAGACTTTGGATTTTCCATTTTCAATTATCAAATGCCGACATTTCCCCTCCTACTCTTAGGTTTTAATTTTTTATTGAAGATTTTGATTTATTTTTTCAGGTGTGATTTTGTGATTTTGTGATTTTGAAAATGCTACACACAACCGAAATTTACACATTAATAAACCATCATTGGGATTTATAATCTCTATCATTGGGATTTATAGAGATGGATAATTTAACAAAATTTGCACATTAATGGACCGTCAATGACCAAACGTCTAGCTTTGTATTGGACTACGTAGGCATGTTGTTTCTTAACTTAGTTAAGTTTGAAAGTTTGCATACCACTTGCAGGTTTTTGAGGTGCTCTTGATAATTTGATGTATTATTTATTTTATATTTAATTTTAATTTTATTGTTTTGGAATGGATTGTTTAGTGTAGTGTTTAATTTAATTTTTTTTAGAATTGCAGAGCAATGGCTGGTGTGCATTGGTTGGTGTTTAATTTTAAATTTAATTTGTTGGGATTATATAACACTGTGTCATTTAAATTGTTGTTCAGCTATCATGGCATTTAGGAGTTCTGCTTCGCTTGATAAATTTATTACCCAAATAACATCTGTGCTCTGGTGCAAGTAGCCATTATTTTGAGTTCATTTCACTGAAACACAATTCCCCCAAAGAAATATAAATTTAATTGCTATCAACTCCAATCAGCAATGTGGGGTTTCTTCTAGTTAAGTTTTGGAATTTGGGAAATAATGATCACTAGTTGTGACAATTCAACTGGCAGGTTGCCCCAAACCTATGAAGTACAGGTACTGGTATGGGTACGAGTATTGGTACGATATGGGTATGTCGATACGATAAAGTTAAAAAAAAAATTGAATACAGGTACGGCTTGGTGCGCTGGTAAAAAAATATTTATTTTAAATTTAGAGTAATGTAAAAATTAATTAAATGGTTTAATTTGTTAAGGTCCAACCTACAATTAATATTTAATACCAAAAGTAAAGATATAAATCAAAATTAAATGTCTATTTATTAAATAACTTACAAATCATAGTAAAATCATGCTAAGCATAAAACAAAAAATAAAAAAGAAGTCTAGTGAAAGAAGTTTTATATCTGTCGTAAAAGAAAATATTGTTTCAAGGTTTGGGTATATACTAGGTACGTCTAGGTATGCCTAAAATTAGGAATAATAAATTTGGATACATGTTTTGTATACCCGGTATGTATGCAGAAGTATCATACAAGGTACCATATGCCAGTAATTACCGGTACGGGTATGACATGTTTTTCGAAGTACCCATGCTTCATAGCCCCAAACTATTTTAAAGGATTAAATCAATTTGTACCAACTGTCGGAGAACCTTTGTACTCAATATATATACTTTTCTAATTCACTGTTTATGCTCCATATTTATGGTGTTTTATGTTTGAAATTATGAAATGAACTTCACTGTTTTTCTCCCCATGAGTTATTTGTCACTACATCTGATCCGTTCACATTGTCAAGTGTACGTTTTGGATACTTCTATGAATGTGTTTCTACCAACTTTAGAGAACTCACGGTGTGTCACATTTTTACTTGGAGTTACTGGTGAGGGGTTTTCTCATGAATTGCTTGCTGTCTAGGGTATTCCATTTGGTCTCTTTCTATCAGATTTGTTCTTGATTTGGCTTCACTCCTTATTCCTGTTAGTAACGGAGCTGCATCTTTTCGCTTTATGATCTGACATGCTAAATGCTGGTCTATCAATCTACCATTTGAAGTTCTCTTCTTTCTATTAGGGTGACTATTAAAGTTCAATCAACCACGCTAGTGTCCGTTAAATCTTTCTTTCACATTCAGTGGATTCTTTGCTCTTGTACTCCGTTAAACTTCCTATCATTGTCTCATTAATTATCTATGTTTATTCTTTCTTTCCCTTATTTAAAAAAATTTACAGTTTGATTAATCAATACTTTCTATTTGGCTTTGAAGCTACAAACAACTAGCTTTCAATCAAAAACTACTTGAGGCATAGGCGGGATAGAATAGGACTTCTTTTTAGCCTCAAAGTATGTCTTACTCAATTAGGATGCACAATTATTTTGTGCAAGACTTAGGTACTGTGAGAGTGGAAGAGGTTTGGGCACAATGGATGTGAATAAAATGAAATTCTTAAAATACTTTTATGCTTTGTTTGGATTGAGGGGAGGGAAAGTGAAAGAAAGAATTAATTCTGAGAAAAATGAAAGAATTACTTACATTGACATTGTCGTTTTTCTCTCTCTGATTTCTTGTCCATTGCTTTCTTGCTCTCTATCATCTTTGACTTTTGTTTGGCATAACATATATGTAATTTATTATTATTATTATTATTATTATTTTGGGGGTATAAAAAAAGGGTGGCACATGCTTAGTCAGAGCCCAACCCCTAGCAAGGCTCCCCCAGCTGTTGATCTAGCAAGCCGGACCAGGGGAATGCAAGGGTGCCACACTAAGAGGCAATGGGGACTCGAACACAGGTTGAAAGCATTTTCGCGTTGAGCCCTATCCACTAAACCCACCCCCTGGGGGCGTAACATATATGTAATTAGTTATTAGCTTTTGACTGCTTTGAAATTTATTATTGGTTAATTGAGAATTTTAAATATGTTGTAACACAAGAAAATTATGTATTGATATTAATAGAATTTAACTTGTTAAAGTGATTTGGAGGTTAATCTTTTTTATATCTAGCTTGAATTTCTTATTGTGTGGTATGTAACTGAATTTCTGCCGAGCTTTCCTTTGAATCGTAAAAAATCTTCTTCAATAATGTAGTGTGGAATAATTTGGTATTTAACAACAAGAATCCGGATTGGGAAATCGTTTTGGATAGAGTTATGTCCAACGTAACATCTTGGGCAAAAACTAAGGAGTTCAAAGAATTCTCAGTGGCTGATTTTATTTTTGCTTTTGTTAGTATTAGAGCTTTCCTGTGATTTGATTTTATGTCTCATGGATGCTGCTGCTTTAACCTGGTTGGTGGTACTTTACTTGATTGGTTTATTAATCAGGTGGCTGCTCTGTTTGAGTTGCTAGTGTATCTTGGCATGATTGCTTTGTTGCTGTTTTGAGTTCCTGCTGTATCTTGGCTGAAACAAAGTGTCTCATTTCTGAAATTGAATTTTAGAAACTAAAAATCATGTTTAAGAGTTGGAATATGATTTGTTACATGTTGGAACCACTTCACTCTTGATGAAACACCGCGTTTAAGTGGACTCTTAGAGATTGTGATTAGGTGCTATAATCATTTTTAACATGCTAGAATTTTTATTTAGATTAGAATGTGTTGGAATTTGAGTTCAAGTACTGCAGGTAAGTATTAGGTCATGAGATTTGTTTAAATACTAGATTTAAAAATATGAATTAGAAAAAAAAAATTGTTTTTGGTAAGTGGGTAGGAAAAAAAATAGAAGAACATGAAGTTTATTTCTCCTTTATTTTATTTTAAATTGGAACAACATGGGCTATTTCTTTGTTGTAGGTAGGTCACCTCTTAAACAACCTGAGAGCTATGTTCCCCGACTTTTCAGTGGAATCCATCACATTGGTATATGATGATTGGCATGGGCTAAAAGATGCATATGTTGAGAAGACTGTCAATTTGCATCTTGATCTTGAAATATTTGAACATGGGACTGTGAGCTATTAGGATGATACGGAGGTCTCACTATTGCAGTTTCTACAATAAGCTTTGAGCTGTCCTAGATAGGCATAGTATGATGAGGTTGGGCCATCACTTGTGGATAGAAAATGCTTATGATTCTCAAAGGATATGAATATTGAGAAGAAACTACTTTTTTTAAAAGAAGAAAATGCAATTTAGTAGCTTCATTGTATGCCCAATATTTTTTGGTCAATTGAGCATTAATTACTTTGTAAATGTATGTGTATATCAAGTATTTTACTCAGTGAATGAAATTTAGCTAATTTTTTTCATAGTGTTTGAATGTTACATTTTCTTCCATTGTGTTCATATAATTCAAAATCTCTAATGAATTGCCAATCAATTACTTAAATAAGTTAAATTTTATTGTGTGTATCAATTTGCATAGATGATATTGGATAAAAGCCCACAATTGAACGCACAAATTGTGACTTTTTTGTGCACAATCAGTTGCCCTCCTTTGCTTGGTTATTATGTACAATCAATTCATAATGAATGATTAGGATCTGTTAGGCACTTTAACAATCGTGCAATCGATTTGGATCTAACAGGCACTAAACATGTTACAATTTCACAATCAATTACATAATCGATTAGGAGCAAATTTGTTTTGTTTAGACTTGACTGATAATGGTACACAATTAATGATGCAATCAATTGGTCTATACTTTTGCAACATGAATGCATTTTGTGCCCAATGAATTGGCATCGAAAATCAAATTCACAACCTTGACACAACAATAATTTACACAATACATGGATTACAAAAATCAAATTTACATCCAAATACATCATCCATGAAGAAGCCATCCAAATTATATCATCCTCAAAAAGTCACAAGTCACTAGTCTTGGCAAAAGGATTAACCATCCCTGTCCATTTGTTAGACTTCAATCATCGCCGAAACCTTCACTACCATCAAATTTCTCCTTACTATAGGAACATGAAATGGTATGTATCATGTGGGATGGCCTCATCCACATATAAATAGGGCTGCAAATGAATTGAGCTTGCCGTGAACAAGCTCGACTCGACTCGTTAAGGGCTCAACTCGTTTAGTAAACGAGCCAAGCTCGAACTTGAATATTAGGCTTGTTTAATAAAGAGCCGAACTCGACTCGTCAAGCTCAACTCGTTTATTTTTATCTAAATTATATAATAAATATATTATTTATATATCAAATAATATATAAATATATACAAATAATAGTATAAATACATTATTTATATATTAAATAATATAAATAATATTTTTAAAAAAATTATCGGATTGAGCTGAGCCGAGCTTGCGTTTTATTAATATTAATGAGCCGAGCAGAGTTCGAGCTCAGTTCCTTATCAAGCCAAGCTCGATCTCAATAAACGAACTCAATAAGGAAACGAGCCGAGCTCGTTTACAGCCCTACATATAAATCATCAAAAGTACATGCTT
Organism: Camellia lanceoleosa; assembly: GCA_025200525.1. NCBI lineage: Eukaryota > Viridiplantae > Streptophyta > Magnoliopsida > Ericales > Theaceae > Camellia > Camellia lanceoleosa. The sequence continues at coordinate 92,944,446 of CM045766.1, forward strand.
TATTATGAAGGTCAACATTAGGAAAGTAAGGATATTGTGTTATCATGAGTGTTGCAAACCAAATGTCCAAGAATTTTGAGTGGATACATGCTCTTATTAGAATCTAGACATTTTTTTTGCTCTTGTTAGAAACTGGATCTTATACCACAGTCAGTGCTTTTTATTAACATGCTGATTGGCCACACCAAAGTATTCATAACGAAAAGAAAAATCTACACAATTTTTTATTGTGAACTTGAAATGGCAAGCATCCAAATCTGCAAGTTTAAAAAAAAAAAAAGCAACAGTATAAAAATCATTTTCCATTAACTATTGAAGTAGCAATCAAATAAATTTAAAACTAAAAGCAAGAATAAAGATATTCTTACCATGTGAAAAGAGTTAGCCAATATGTAAGAACAAGTGGGAAAGAACTGAAGCTCCACAGGAGTCCTTCAAAACATGAAAACTACGAGTGAGAGGAACTACCATTAAAGCACCTTCCATTCGTAACTACCATTAAAGCACCTTCCATACCCCCCCCCCCCAAAAAAAGTCATATCAACAAAATAATTTAAAAAAATTCAAAAGCAAGTAATTTCTCAAGAGGCATATGAAGTTGAACAAAGACACAAAACCCTATGAAGTACGGACACTCTCTCCAGAGGCAACATATGGGTGTCTGACACGTGTCAGACACTCTACCTAACGTGTACCCTTTTTTTTTGGCAGCCAGACACTCTTCGGACACTCTCAAACATGTTATGGACACATTGGAGACAGAAACCCTACCCCATTGGAGATAGAGAAACCCTAACCATTGAAGACAAAGACAGAGACATAGACAGAGATAGAAAAAGAGAAAGGGTGAAGAACATGTTGAAGCCCTAGATCGAGGTGTGTTCTTCCAATCTGTGTTTGACTGCCTCTCTCCCTCTGTTCGGTGCTCTCTGTGATCCCAACCCTCAAATTTGAATTCTCTCTTCACAGTCGATTCCTCTACGACTAACTAATGAAATCGAATCGAATGTAATGGCAATGAAGCCCAAAGATCCACCCAACAATGGCGATTCCAACTCTGGTTCTAGTTCATCCAAGATTTTTGAAACCCTTTTCGGAGATGTCCCAGAACAGAACACCTTCATCTTCTTCGAATCTTCGTTTCTTTCGTCTCTCTCTCTCTCGCTGTGTTCGTCTCTTCATTTTTCTCTGTTCGATTCTCCTCTTGCTTATTTGTTCGACTCTCGCTCATTTTCTTTGTGTTTTGACTGTCTATCTCTCCCATATCCACCCAAATAAAGATTGTGGTCTCTCTCTCCACTTCTTTATTGTTTTTTCTTTTTTTTTTTAATCTATTTTATTTTTGGTAGCAAAAAAATCTTTTTTATTCCCTCTTTTACTTTTTTATTTATTTATTTTAATAATCTTGTTTGTTAAACATTAATTAATTTTATTTGTAAAAAAAATTAATTTATGAATGACATTTGATATTAAAATAAATAAAAATAATAATATAAATAAAAATAATGGGGAACTGACCCATGAATCCCATAAGGTGGAATTAGAAATTCATCAGTCCTATTTTTTTTTCTTTAAACACAGTAGTCCTATTATGTGGTTGTTTACGTTGTTGTCCCATATGGGCTTAGGTGTTAGGTTTGGGCTAATTTGTTTCCATTATTTGGGGAAATGACACAATATAAAAAAGCGCACTATAGGGTGGAATGGAACCAACAAAATTGTCCAAATGAGAGGAAGTAGTTGTGTGTGTGAGAGAGGGAGAGAGGGAGAGAGAGACATGAGGAACGTAGGAGGGATTGGGGGCAAAATTTTGAGGTCCTAAATTTTGAGAGAAATTTCAAATTAAGGTAAAATTTGCTGAAAAAATTTGTTTCTAATTTCTTTTGTAGATGTGAAAAATATGTTATGCTTGTTAAATTAATATTTTTAAATTTTTATTTATGGCTTATAATTTTTTATTTTATTAGAGTTTTATGATTCAGTTTGAGGGGAAAAAAAATTTAGATACATTTAAAAGTATAAATTTTATTAAAAAGATTATTGATAAATTACAAATACATCTCATGCAGTTTGATTAAAATACGAATCACCTTTGTGATTTTGAAAATTACATTCCACCCTCGAGGTTTCTAATTTAATAACAAATAGCCCATTTTATTAATAAATTATCAGGTCAATTAACAGTTTTTAATGATGTTAGAAATATGTTTCAATTAATAATTTAGGTAAATTTATTATTGTATAGGAGATCAATTACTTATGAATTTCATTTTTTTAGTTAATTCTGTCAAATGAAAAATACTAACAAGGAGGTATTTGTAATTTTCCAAACCACAGGGGGCAATCTGTACTTTAAACAAACCTCAGGGGGTGTATTTGTATTTTACCCAAAAATTAAAATTACACCAAATAAAAAAATATAAAAAATCATTTTTTTTTATATTTTTTATATTTTTGTATTTATATATATATTTTTATAAATATTTTACTTTTTAATTATATCTAGATTAACTGAAGTTAAAAAATACAAATATTAATAAAATTCACTTAAAAAAAAATGTATTGAAAATTCAAAAATAACTTTTGCAATTCTAAATCAAACATAGTATTAGTTTTTCAATTTTTTTTTTTAAAAAAGATTTATTATTTTTTATTGTCATAAATAAATAATTGAATATCTATAACGATTGTCCATCACCATACAAATTCTGTCTCGTGACAATCCAGCATCATGCAAACTATTTGTGCCTCACTGTTTCTTCCGGTCTTTAGATTTATTTTTATTCTCTCTTCTCTTTCTTAACTCCTATTTATTTTTTGTTTATTTAATGTTTTGTAGGAGAAAGGATCCAATGAAATTGCTCTCAAGGCCATGGGCAGAGCTATTAACAAAACTGTGATGATTGCTGAATTGATTGAGGTGGTTCATGTGGGAAATTGTTCAAATTTCCTTTCCCCTACCCGTAAAAAATTGTCTATCTGTCTTCTATGTATTACATGCTAATGGAAAAGAGTTTTCTGTATTAGAGAAGGATTCCGGTCTCCATCAGAATACATCAATTGGTTCAATGGATATAACCGATACATGGGAACCATTAGAAGAAGGCCTTCTTCTGCAAGAAGCAAAACATCTTCTTATGCTTATGAACTAGTCATTATGCCTAGTGCCATTTTGATGGTTATTAGGCTGATAGATTTTTTGCTAGTGCAGCCTAGAAACTACTTGCCATGTCTCAGTGATAACAATTACTTTGTCCAAGAAGGAACTGGATACATCTTCTGCGGGGTAAATTTTACTTTCTTCCCTTGCGTTTTGTTAAATATAGTATATATTCTATATATATTTACATACCATATTCCGTCTATTACCATATTCTGTGTATTACCATAGTAAGCTTCTCTCTTCCTCCTATACAAAGGAGTCTTGTATACATTGTTATTCAATTCAATTCAATACAAATTTTCCCTCTCTCAAATATTGTAACACGTTATTTCTGTTTGTAATAATCAACTTAAGAGTTTGGGTTAGTGATGGAAGGTTGTGATCATTTATTAGTGGGTGATATTAATGCAGGATTGTACAAGTATGGCTCATGTATATTTGTATCTGTTTGCATGTATGTGTTTATCTATTATTATTGCTTCTTGAGGCCCTCTGTGAAGAGTTGCTAGCCTACAAACATGGCATAAGTGTGCTTATTCTTGCCCACAAGTGGAACCCTTTACTGTTCCATATTAATTAGGAAGTTTGTAATACTTGTGAGTGTTCATACAGGGTCAGTAATTCAGGAGGTCCCCAGGGATGGGATTTTGTGTAAGGTATCCATATTTCTAACATTGACAACCTACACTCGGAGGTTTTTTTTGTTGCTCTAATATTTTTTACATAGTGAAGAGCCTGTAATCCTTAATAAAGGGTTGCATAAACTACTTCAGAGTGAAAAATGCTAGTCTATGCGAATCCTTCTCATCTGATCCTATAGTTGTGTAACTCCCTTCTTAGTGTATATCACTTCTGAGATATTATGTATGATTAAGGTAATTACGGAGGTCCTAAGCCTCCAGGGTTGGTCATGTATGTTTTTGGTGGTGTGTGGACAGTAATTCTATTTTGGTGACTATAGATGATGTTAATGCTTGATGAGCTGCCATGCCATGCTTGGCAAATAGATCAATTGTTTGGGGCGTTCTATCATTGTCGTGGGTCCTTTACCTTCATTACATTGATGTGGATTGCCTTGTGAAGTAGCAATGAAACTTTTCTAGACATTTGTAAGTCATGGCCTAATTAGACAACATCTTGCTTTGAATGTAGGAGTTGCAAAGAGGAAAATGATCCATTTCATCTTGACTTGCTTCGCTTTTATTTATTTATTGTTTTGTTCTTTTTTAAAAATTCCAAGTTGGGTTCTCCTCCTACTTGTATTGAATAGAACATGCAGAGCCAACTTTGATGAATTGTACAATCATTGGGTGTCACTGTCAACCAACAAACAAAAAAATAACAATCTAAACAATGATTCGATGAATAGAATTTAGGTTTTATACAAAGAGTCTTTCTCTGGATTTACTTGAAAAAATGATTAGATTGTGTAATGATGAGCCTAAAAGAGAATACATGCCCAAATTATAGGGGTACTTATGTGTATATTCTAATAGGTGGACTGTCAAAATAGGTCCTATGATAATTAATTGCGTTTTTCATCAAGCACTATTAAAAAATATCATGTCAGTTAATGTTAATTTTTAGCAATAGTTTGAAAATTGTTACAAAAAATGTCACTAATTATAAGTTTTTGCAATAGTTTAAAAAAATTGTCACAAAAAAGTCACTAATTTTTAACTTTCAGTAACAGTTTGAAAATTCATCACAAAAAAAGTCGCTAATTGTAAGTTTTAGCGACAATTTATGCAAACTGTGACACAAAAAAGTCACTAATTGTCAATTTTTAGTGACATGCAAAAAATCGTCACAAAATTATTTTTAGCGACGATTTTCCTTGGACTTATTTTTAATAGGACTTGATGGGAATTAAGTCCAACTATTACGACTTTTTGGTAGTTTACTCCAAAATATATGATCCTATGAACCCATTGTTTAACTATCCAAAATTTGACTACATTTGAGCTATCCTGCCCTTTGTTTCCTTTTGTAGTTAATGGTTGATGATCATCATAGTCTTTTTAAGTCTTGTTCTATGGTTGAGAGCCTTTAAATTTATGTAGGATTTTTAGTATGATAAAGTGTATCTGAACATTTGAGTTGCTAATGATTAGTATCCTATCTTCTAACTAAATTGTAGGTACCAAACACCTATTCCGGTTAATCAAGGGAAACCATGGAATGAATATGATTATGGAGGTAAATAAATATTATATAATTGTCTATATTATTTTTTTTCTAAAATATTTTTATAATTTGGTTATTCTTGTATGGAATCAGAGGGATCTCCTAATATGCGTGGGAGAGGATATGGTGGTCGGGGAAGGGGTAGAGGAAGAGGTAAAATACTCTACATTTTATTCCTTTGATTCTGCTTTTGGAAATAACATTGATGGTGCCTTTAAGCAAGTGTGTTCTTCATTTGATTGTTATCTGTGCAGCTTTTAAATGTGCGACTGTCAAAAAAAGATGAACAAGTACTACAAAAGAAGTTTTACCATGAATTGTTAACTTCCTTTAAAGCCAGGACAAATGTTGTGTGAGATTACAATGAATATTTTGAAAGAAAGATTATGAGAACTAATTAACTCAATAAATTCATGCTACTTGAGGTTGCGAACATTGATCATCCTCTGCCATTTTGTTGTATATATGGTGTTAAACTAACAATTGATTTTGAAATAGATCAGAATTTATTGGAAGTACAGAAATTTTAGAAAAAATAAATATGAACAACAGATATATAAGTGAAAGAAGTGAATTAAACATAAGATGGTGTTATTTCAAATGGGTTGATTCTTGTGGGTGGTTGACTAGAATGAAATTTTGCGGCAGACAACTGATATACAAGTGAAAGGTCACTTTATAATGCACAATGCATAATACCAATCTTTTGGTGGTCTGCTATCATCCTTAAAGTTCTGTCTTCCTTCCACCTGTAGTTTGAATAGAGTGTGGCTTAAGCTCCATTCATCTAGGGATGAGTGTTGCACCTCATACACATGTAGGTTTGCTTTGAAGCATTAGTTACATGTAGGTTTGGGCTTTGAAGGGTTAGAAAAATGCCCATCAAAATAATTTTTGCTTCCCCTAGAAACAAAAGAAAGTATACTATAGGGCACTAATGGATGGATTTGGGTGTTCAATCTATTTCACATAGATTTGTCCTCTTCTTTCTTCCAGTTTGGTCCCTAGAGTATCCTCTGGGGGAATTAGATTCAAATTTTGATCAAGAATATATTGCTCAACAGATAGAACCTGCTCTTGGTGATACTTCAAATAGGTTCCCTGTATGGCACCACATTGAATGTGGTTCCATATGGTAGCCTGATGGCCTGGTTGGTTAGATGGTGTTTATATTGTGGGTTTCAAACCTTGGCATAGAAAGAATAGGAGAACACCTATAAAAGTATTTGTTCCAACACTCTTCCTATTTTGATGACCCAATCAAGGACATGGTTTCTTGAAATAAAACTTTCAGAAGTTGAACTCTAATAATAAAAAATTGAATGGATAAATTGTAGTATTTTTTTTTTTGAAAATATTAAAAAAGATGGGTTATATATTAAACAAATATAGGGGAATATATAATTTGAGGTGGCAAATTGAAAGATATTTTCAAAACATTTAGTGAAAATGTAAGTTTTTCGAAGTTGAGGAGGGGCACATGCCCTTCTAGGCCTTAATTGGCTCCGCCACTAATTCGGAGACTTGCAACAGTCCACGCTAGAATGTGAAATCACAATGGGTACAAGAATTGGGTTTCAAGTTATGATAGTTGATGAAACATTTAAAAAATTGGATAATGTTTGGTTAAGAAGAATTTCTGTTAGGGGTCAACATATTAATTTTCAGCACCCTTTGTCGGTGGTTATAGTCTTTGCTTTGTGGATTATATTGCTTTACTCTTGCCCTCTATTTTGACACTTTACGAAATGTAATAGCTACAAAACTGTTTGTCATTGGCTATAGTTTTGCTTTTGTGGATTATAGTGCATTGTTCTTGCCCCTCTATCCTGACTCCTTATGAAGTGTAATAGCTACAATCTATCTTCTACATGGAGTAGTAACAATGGAGTGGTAGAATACAATGGAGATGGTGGATGGGATGGTGGACGTGGATATGGTGGAAGAGGCCGGGTCAGGGGAAGAGGCCGCGGTTTTCGTGGATGTGGAAGAGGCTATGGTGGTGGGGATATGCAACAAGACTTGGGTGGTTACCATGACTATGGTGGATTGGGGGCACCGTTTGCTCAAGGCCGTGGTAAGTATATTTATGTGTTTGTCATTCCAAATATTTCTCTCTACTTAAGCTGCAGCTGGAATTAGTTGCATACTTTTGTGCATCTTGTAGATTTTTTTTTCCCCTGGAGAAATTACACCCTTAACCTTACTTCTGAATTTGACTTTGATACCTGATCTTATCCGACTTTAAATCTTTTTCCATTTGGTCCTTCTATCAATTATTTACACATTTGGACGGAAAGTGGCATGAACACATTTTTAAGGGCGTTAAATTTTTTTTTAATGATAAATTACACTTTTCATCCTCAAAACTTCCACCTAAATTCAACTTTTACTAAAATTTCAAACAGTGGGATGACTGGAGGACCACATTGAAACACATGTTGAAGTTTGATAACCGAATTGTTGCATTTAGAAGATGAGGGACCAAAGTGAAAGTTTGAGGGTGAAAAGTGCAATTTACCCATTTTCCATCTTTCTTATGTTCCCTGGATTAGTCTGGCTTTTTTGAAGACCTTTTACTTTTAGGAAAATTATAATTTATCCCCTCTTTTTTCCCCTTCCTTTCTCGTACTCTTGACAACAACCATGGCTGCTGACATGGATAGGAGAAAAAAGGGAAGGGAAGGAGAAAGAGAGAGAAAATAGGAAGAAAAGAAATAGGTCATTTCAAGCATATCACAATATTTAAGATTTCATGTGCATGCAAAGTTTTAAAAAGCGGCATGAATCGTACGTAACGGTTTTGGCTACCGCCACGTTCATTACCGCTTTTGCGATGTGATTGAGATTCACAGTGTGTTGGTCAGTAAAATGGCAGCGTCGTGAACGATGCCGTAATAATCAGAATCACTTTACGCACCGTTACGTAACGATTCCAAACTGTTTCTTTCGAAAAAAACACAAAAAAAAAAGCTAAAAATAGGGGAAGAGGGATAGAGAGAAGATGGAAGATAAAAGAGAGAAAATGGAGGAGCAAGAGATAGAGAGAGAGAGGAGAGAAGATGAAGAACATGTTATTGATTTGTTGAAATTGTAAGACCTATGCTATTCTATTTAGCTGCTATCATTAAACCATTTTGTTTGTGTGTGTCTATCTATATATTGTTTGAAAATAATAATAATAATAATAAGTGTGGTCATTATCTATTTGGCTTGGTTAAAATATGTATATATGTATATATTTAGGCTTTTATTTATTCTCTTACTTTTGTCATTGTTTATCTTATATATAATAGTTAGTGATTGATTTTTTGTATAATATAAAGTCATTAATTATTAAAATAAAATGTAAAAAACTCAGTTTATAGTGATTTAGAAATATGAAATATATTGGATCATACTTAAAAATTTACAAAAATTGATCAATATTTATTTTTAACCCAATAAATATGATCATGGAAAAAAAATACGCGTATCGGTAAGTTTTTTTCAAATTGTGCAAAAAATAAAAAAATTCACAGGTTACATAGAACTGTTACACTACGGCCTTTACACTCATAATCAAGAACCGCTTTTTAGAACCTTGTGTGCATGTCATATGACAATTTTTCATCCATTTATGTAATGGATCCTTAACAGAATGTTCACATTAATGCAAATTGATAATTCAAGGTAGCAAAGTGTAGTGCTTTTAGTTGATGGGATAAACTAATACTAAGCGATATATTCAAGTGCGTTTGCCTTTTTGTTTCATAGTATTTGCATACAAGCCTGCAGAGGTGCTGAATCTACAGTTCATAATGTCGGATACCTCAAAATCTTGCTTGGCTAATCTGTGTTCACAAAAAATACAAATCCAGCTGGTTTTGGTTCATTTTTCATGTATTATATTTATATTTCCACTTTCAACATTAAGTTCTATGGATCTTTGCAGGCCGTGGACGTGGGCGTGGGCATGGATGCAGCTGGGGCTGTGGGCGTGGGCGTGGGCGTGGTCAGGATTTCAGATCGGATGGTCCAGTCCAGGCAGCTGCCTGACCGGCAGACGGGACTATCTATGCATTCTATTGTTGGGATTGCTTTCTTTCTTTCTCTTTTGTTAATCTTTTATTTTTTATTTTTTTATTTTTATTGTGTTTGGGAATGCTCTTTTTGGTTTAACTTTTTTGCATGTGTTCATTACTATTCTTTTTGATGAGGAAAATCTAAAGGGTTTTGAAGACAATAGGCTGAAAAAGCTGACCTGGAGAGGATGGTACATGGTGAGTGATGACACACACACACTCTCTTCCATGCGATGAGGATTGTAGTGCTGTTTTATGTTTTGCCCCAAGCAGACGGGACTATGAATCTGTGATAGCTTGCCTTGTTGAGAACTCGGGCAAGTGATTTCATCATATGTTTTAAGTCTAAGATTATGAGTTTGAGTCTTACATGGCAATGTTATTCTAATTTATTTTATTTTTTTAATTAGAGGGATATTGATTCTTACTCTAGTTCACTTTTAAGACAGTATTTGATTCACTGGAATAAAACGGAATGGAATTATCATTTCATCAAAATATTTAGAGGAATAAAAAATAGAAACAACACCATGCAAATCAGAAGGCAAGTAAAATTATGAGATAATGAACTTAAATTTTAAATACTATTAAACTTCAATGGTTCATCCAGAATTTGGTAATTTCCATCCAGATCAAAGCCTGGCCAATTTCTTGGAAACCCAGAGTCGAAGCAAAGCTTGTAGTAAAGTATACACAAGTAGGAGGTATTTACTAAACTAATATTATTTGTCATTGCTTTAATTTAGTAATAAATAGTATTATTTTGTCAAATTATAGTAATAGTGTTCCAATAGTTACATGTTATTTTGGCAAATTTTAACTAATTTTTTTTATAAATTTGTTGGTGTTGTTTGGATATAAAATTTTGAGTAAATTTTTTTGTGTTTTTGGTCTTTTGTGATCTTTTTTCAACCGTTTGTTAAAAAAAATTATATATTTATATCATATCTGACTAGACAAATATAAAAAATCAAAAATAAATTAATTTTTTTTAAAAAAAATTTAAATATAATTCACTCTAGCACCGTTGGATAAAACAATCCAACGGTCCAGATTGATCCTTATTTCTCTGTCTCTCTGATCACTATGTCAACCACCACCCCCTACTCTGCTCTCTCTCTACTCTACCCATCTCTGTCTCTCTACCCATCTTTATCTCTCTCTCTCTACCCATCTTTATTTCTCTCCCTCCCCCTCACCCTCACCCATTGCAGCTCTCCGATCTCCAACCCTCTTCTCCACCACAACCCCCTATCTTTCACCTTCTTCCTCTTTGAAACCCTAACCCTAACGATCAAACCCTCCGCTCAAACCCTAGCGATTATCAGCGACAGAGAGGGATCTTCACCGATCAAGACCGTAATGAAGAACACGAAGAAGATCAACCCTACAAAATACCGTTTCTGTCAGGTATTTTTTTTGGCTTCACTGTATTTATTTTCTTTTTTTTGCTTGAAATTGCTGAAATTGAAATGTTGCATTGTTTCTGCTTTGAAATTGTTCAATTTTGCTTGCATGCTTGAAATTGATTCTGTTTGAAATTTGCTTGCTTGCTTGCTTGAAATTGTTCAATTTTGTTATTTTTCTCCGTAAATTCTGCTTCGCTTTTTATTTTTTGTGGTTTTTGGGTGAAAATTGCTTCTGTTTGGAAAGGATGATGGGAAATGGGAGGAGGAGGGAGGGAGGAAACTGTTGGTTGAAGTCGATTTATACCGCCAAAGCTTGTACCATATCTCGACACAAGCTTTGGCATTTCCCAAAGATAGCAAATGCTAAAACTTACCATTGGAGGTGGCTTTCTATGAACCATCGCCATAATTTGGCAATAGCGGCTCAATGGCAAGCCATTGGAGCCATTGGAGATGTGTAATAAGTGATACTACTAGTAGCACAAAAGTTGACATCATGAGTCAATTTTTTAGCCGGATGAAATCCAGACGACACCCGAAGTCGAGTCTTTGTAGGGGACAAAATCCCTTGATTATGATTTCTTTCCCATTAATTTATACCTAAAGAAAACAATTGTTGACTAAACAAAAATAGCTAAATGAGCTCTCTCTTTCCTTTTTCCATACACCCATTCGTCTATGTTGTGACCTTTTTTTTCTTTTTTCTTTTTTTTTTTTCAAGCAGTTATTGGATACTTGGAGAATATTGTCATGTGGCTTTCCTTGGACATGATTAGTTTACACAATGGGACTCATCAGCAGTGTTAGGCACCTAAAAAATTTATCCCAAAAAATACTGGATGGTTGAGATTCATTTCAACTATGAGTTTCACTGTATAGAATTAAAATCTAGACAACACATTATATTTTGGGTAAATTTGTGGACAAATTTTCTAGTTTCTTAACTTCTATTGCCTAACAAGGGGGGTTTCTTAACTTTTATTGCCTAACAAGAGGGGAACCACAATTGACAATTAATTTTTGGTATGGGATAAACTCTATTGCTTGCATTCATCTTCTTCTTGCTAATCTGGAAAGATCTTATAGATCAGTAGACCATGCTCAAATTGCAACCAATAGGGGTAGAATTTTAAAAACCCATATCGTAATTCTCAAAGAAATGGTACACTCCATTTTTAGTTTTTTTTTTAAATTTATTTTTTATTTATTAAAAAATTCAATTATTTATCGCACTTTATATCTATACATACCTCTCATTGCACTTCAAGCTCTTCAGCTCCCTTCTTAGCTTACATTGAAAAATCAACAATGACATCCTTAGCAATGTCTCCTTCCAAAAAGTTCCTTTCTTTCCAAGTCCAGTTTATCTTTCTCATCATCCTTGTGCTGGTCTCTTCTTCCCATTTTGCTGCTTTTGCTTTTTCTCCAACTCCAAAAAAGTAGTGGCTCTTTTAACGTGGAAAGCGAGCCTTGACAACCAAAGCCAATCTCTCCTATCATCGTGGGTTGGAAGCAACCATTGTAATTGGGTTGGAATTCGTTGCAACAAGGCAACAGTGTCACCCATATAAGCATTACGAGTTATGGTTTGAGAGGTACGCTTTCTAGTCTTAATTTCTTGTCCTTCATTCATCTCCTCAACCTCCAACTTTTTGACAACTCACTCTATAGGAACATCCCTTCTAGCATTGGGAGCCTTTCAAGACTCATATCTTAGCTTGGCCGCCAATAATTTGTCTGGAACAATTCCACCTGAAATAGGCACCTTGACGAATCTCAATACCTTGTACATGAATAGAAATAAATCAGTGGCTTCATCCCTCGAGCAATAGGATTGCTCAGCTTTCTCAAGGAGCTTAGTTTGTATTCTAATAATCCCTCAGGTTCAATCCCTCATTCTATAGGAAACTTGAGTGATTTAACCCTTTTGTTCCTTTATGACAACAAACTCTTCGGATCTATCCCTCGAGAAGTTGGGATGTTGAGTTCACTTGTTATGCTTGATTTGTCTGCAAACAACCTTGTGGGTTCAATCCCTACATCTATAGGTAACTTGAGCAACTTAGCAATTCTATACCTTTTTCAAAACCAACTTTCTGGTGCAATCCCTCGAGAAGTTGGGTTGTTAAGGTCTCTCGAAGAGCTAGTTTTGGGGTCTAACAATCTCACAGGTTCTATTCCTACTTCTATGGGGAACATGGACAACTTAACGATCTTGACCTTTTATGAAAACCAGCCTTCAGGATCAATCCCTCAAGACGTTGGGTTATTAAGGTCACTCAAGGAGCTCATTCTGTGGTCTAACAATTTATGGGTTTAATCCCTGTTTTTATAGGAAACTTGAGCAGTTTATCCACCCTAACCCTTTCTGAAAACCACCTTTCTAGATCAATCCCTCGTGAAGTTGGGAACTTGAGCAGTTTATCCACCCTAACCCTTTCTGAAAACCACCTTTCTGGATCAATCCCTCATGAAGTTGGGTTGTTAACGTCTCTCAGTAAGCTCGCTCTGAATTCTAACAATTTCACGGGTTCAATCCCTTCTTCTATAGGGAATTTGGACAACTTAACAATTCTATACCTTTATGGCAACCGACTTTCAGAAACAATTCCTAATGAAGTTGGGAATCTAAGGTCTCTCATTGAACTTGATTTGTCAACTAACAATCTTATTGGGTCAATCCCTACAGCTATAGGGGACTTGGGCAACTTAAACATTTTGCACCTCCAGGCAAACATGTTCTCAAGATGGATTCCTTCGACTATTGGAAACTTGACCAAGCTCAGTGCATTAGATTTAGCCGTAAATCAATTATCTGGCTACATTCCTTTAGAGATTGGAAAGTTGAAGTTCCATGAGTTTCTTGGGTTGACCAGCAACCACCTCACTGGTCTTACATATTTGAAAATTTTCCATATAGTTTACAATAAACTTGCTGTTCATTTGCCAGGACACTTATGTTTTGATGGTGGATTACTTGCATTGAGTGCAAACAACAACAATTTCACAGGTCCCATCCCAAAAAGTTTGAAAAATTGCCATAGCTTATATAGAGTTAGGCTTGATGGAAACCAATTTTCAGGAAATATATCACAAGATTTTGGCTTGTACCCAAACTTTATTTACATTGATTTGAGTCATAACAATTTCTACGGCAAGCTATCTCAAAAATGGGGAAAGTGTCATAATTTAACTAGTCTCAAAATGTCTGACAATAATATTTCTGGTGAGATACCGCTTGAATTGGTAGAGGCAGCTCAGGTACAGAAACTTGACCTGTCTTCAAATCATCTAGGTGGAGAGATACCAACAAAATTGGGAAGGTTGATTTCATTGTTTGACCTTAAGCTGAATGATAACAAACCCTCGGGTAACATTCTTTGGCAAGCCTTCCAATCTGGAGAATCTTAACTTGGCAGCAAATAATCTAAGTGGTCCGGTCCCTATAGAACTGGGGGAATGCTTGAAACTATTAAGCTTGAATTTGAGCAACAACAGAATTGGGAAAAACATTCCTTTAGAGATAGGACATTTACAGGGCCTTCAAAGTCTTGATCTTGGTTACAATTTGCTAATAGGTGAGATACCACAATAGGTTGGTGAATTACAAAGCTTAGAAACATTGAATCTCCCATAATGAGCTCACTGGTTCCATTCCATTATCGTTTGATAATATGTTAAGTTTGACATCGATAGATGTATCTTTCAATCAGTTGGAGGGTCCTATTCCTAACATGAAAGCTTTTTGAGAGGCTCCATTTGAGGCGCTCAGAGGTAATAAAGGTTTTTGTGGTAATGCTATTGGTTTGAAGACTTGCTCGCCTAAAATGAACAATGAGATTGGTAAAGACATAGAAAGTTGTGTTACTAGTTGTCCTCCTTATTTTTGGATTTTTATTGCTTTTCGTAATGGTTCTCGGAATTTTTATGGCTTTTCATAAGAAAGTGAGGAACACAAAAAGGCACCAAGACGAGTGCATAATCAAAATTTGTTTGCAATTTGGAGCTATGATGGGAAAATTGTGTATGAAAACATCATTGAAGCAACTGAGAACTTTAGTACCAAACATTGTGTTGGGGAGGGAGGATGTGGTACTGTTTATAGAGCTGACCTTCCAAGTGGTCAGGTAGTTGCTGTGAAGGAACTTCATGAATCACCCGATGGTGACTTGACTAATCGAAAAAGCTTTACGAGTGAGATCCGTGCATTATTAGAGATTTGCCATCAAAACATCGTAAAACTCTATGGTTATTGTTCACACCCGAGGCATTCGTTTTTGGTTTATGAGTTCTTGGAAGGGGGAAGCTTGGGAAATATATTGAGCACGGAGGATCAAGTATTACAATTTGATTGGATTAAGAGAGAATGTTGTCAAAAGTGTGGCAAATGCTCTATCTTATATGCACCATGATTGTTCACCTCCAATCATCCATCGAGACATATCAAGCAAGAATGTTTTGCTTGATTTAGAGTATGTGGCTCACATCTCAGATTTCGGCACAACTAGATTTATGAAGCCTGACTCATCCAATTGGACTTCATTTGCAGGGACCTATGGGTACGTTGCTCCTGGTATGTACTTTTCTATTGCGGTGATTTTATCTCCAAGTCATCCATATAATGTTCATTTTAGTTTATCAATCTTGTGTATTAAGAGTTTTTTATTTGACTTGATTCAAAAGGCTATCGATCTTCTAATTGCTATCTGGATATGGAACAATTTTTTTATATATTTTTTAATTACTATTTTCTTCTGTTGGTCATTTGTTTGATTTGGTAGGACTTGCTTATACAATGGAAGAGGTGTGATGTTTATAGTTTTGGGGTGCTCACACTGGAATTGATTACGGGGAAGCATCCGGGTGATCTAATCTCCTCTAAGTGTGTCATTAAAACCAGAGCATAAGACGACGTGCTTGATTTAGCAACTTGTTTGCCAACTTTTTTGAACAAATAAGAAGAAATTGAAAAGAAAAATGAACAGCATAGATTTAGATTAGAACTTTTTGTAATAATTTTGAGTAATAATCTTACAATGGTGGTTTAAACCTCAAAATAGAATCATTATTGTAAAATTATTGTACTAAATATTATTTCAGAGAATCATAATTATATAGATATATACGGTTGGGTAAATGGATTTCTTTTAATAGGCGAGAATCATTATTATACAGATTTCTAAGGGATCCATTGATCTTCTCAAAACTTAATTGAATGTTCATTTTCAACTTGCCGAAGCCCTTTTAATAGAAGAGGTAGCCTTTAAATGACATTCGAACTTAGGCCCTGTTTGTTAGAGATTATTTTCAGCTTTCAGCTTAATTT
The DNA here is from genome assembly GCA_025200525.1 of Camellia lanceoleosa. Lineage (NCBI taxonomy): Eukaryota > Viridiplantae > Streptophyta > Magnoliopsida > Ericales > Theaceae > Camellia > Camellia lanceoleosa. The sequence continues at coordinate 92,960,595 of CM045766.1, forward strand.
AAGCTGTTTTGATATGTTTGGTTTAGCTTATGCTTATAGCTTATAGCTTAGTGGAAGTCAGAAATCAGCTTATTCTTTGAGTGGGGCAGGAGATGCTTTGAGAATAAGCTGGAAATCAGCTTAAGCTGAAAGTTATAAGCTATAAGCAGTTTCCCACAGCTCCACCAAACAGGGCCTTAGTCATCAAGGAGTGGGATAGCCTTTAAATGGATTCCTAGAGCTGCAGATCAGGTTGCACATTTGTTAGCTTCTTATAATACGAAGGACAAGCTCCCTTTTGATTGAGTTGGGAACCCTCACTTTGAGCTTAGGGCTTTTCTAGTTTTAGATTCTCCCTGGAAGCCTTGTGGCGTTTCCTCATTATAAAAAAAAAAAAAAATGAAACCTAATGCTCTTAGCCATCCACTCCAAAGCCTTTTTTCATTTAGGTCCTATTCCAGATAATTTGAGATTTAAATCAGCAAATTTGATTGAGGACTTTTTATTTTTACTAACATTTTTCTATTTCTTTACTTAAAATTTTATTTTCTCTTTTCTTGAGTTGAAAATTTACTAATTAAATATTCAAGTTCAAGTTTTGCTAACACACGTATATATTTCAATTGATAATATGATTTAATTCACTTGTTTCAAATTTTATTTTTTTTCAAACTATCCTCGTCTAGTGATTTTAATTAAATAGAAAATCAAAAATATATTTGAAAATTAGAACTTATTCAAGTATGATTTGATTTGAAGAAAGTTAGCTAGAGATAGTATGTGGATTCTGACTTTTGAGCCTCTTTTTTTCAAACTCAATAGAGAGAATTGTATTAGTAAAAGTGAAGATATTTTTTGAAACAATCAGCTAAAATTTTCTAATTAACTACTGTAGCTTATTTTGAGCTTTCTTTTTTGACGGACCTTTTTTTTAATGGAAAAAGTGTGTGGAAGGTAGGTGAAATATAATATTTCAGTCACATTTTATTTGTCTTTTATTTTTTATTTTCTAAATCTCTTCTTAAATTCATGAATTAAATACAACCTTATGCGTTGTTTGGTTTAAGGATTTAGTGAGAGATTTGGAATTGAAAATGGAAACGGTAGGTAAAACGTGAATGAAATAAAATTATATTTTACACACATTTTATGCACTTTCACTACAAGAAAATACACAATTGGCGACCACTTTTGCCGACTAAAAATATTTTGGTTGCCAAAAGTTGTGGAATTGGCGACCAAAAATTATGTTAGTCGGTAAAAGTACAATATTTACCTACTAAATTTTTTTAGTCGGGGTATATTAATTTTTGGTGACTAAAAAAAAATTTAGTCGCTAAAAATATCACAATTGGCGACTAAAAAAAATTTAGTCGCTAAATTTGTCACAATTGGCGACTAAAAAAATATTTTTGTCGCTGTATATATAGTTTTGGCAACTAAAATAATTTAGTCGCTGAAAGAAAAATAAAAATTTATTTTTTATCTTTCGCGACCAAAAGTTTGGTCGGCAAAATTTTAATTTCAGCGACTAAAAAATATTTTGGTCGCCGTATATATAGTTTTGCAACTAAAATATTTTAGTCGCTAAAAGAAAAAAAAATTAGTTTTTATCTTTCGCGACCAAAAGTTTGGTCGGCAAAACCTTAATTTCAGCGACTAAAATTTATTTTGGTCGCGGTATATATAGTTTTGGCAACTAAAATATTTTAGTCGCTAAAAGAAAAATAAAAAATTATTTTGTATCTTTTGCGACCAAAAGTTTGGTCGGCAAAACCTTAATTTCAGCGAATAAAATTTATTTTGGTCGCGGTATATAGTTTTGGCAACTAAAATATTTTAGTCGCTAAAAGAAAAATAAAAAATTATTTTGTATCTTTCGCGACCAAAAGTTTGGTCGGCAAAACCTTAATTTCAGCGACTAAAATTTATTTTGGTCGCAATATATATAGTTTTGGAAACTAAAATATTTTCGTCGCTGAAAGAAAAATAAAAAATCATTTTTTATCTTTCGCGACCAAAAGTTTGGTCGGAAAAACTTTAATTTCAGCGACTAAAAATTATTTTGGTTGCGGTATATATAGTTTTGGCAACTAAAATATTTTAGTCGCTGAAAGAAAAATAAAAAATTATTTTTTATCATTTGCGACCAAAAGTTTGGTCGGAAAAACCTTAATTTCAACGACTAAAATTTATTTTGGTCGCGGTATATATAATTTTGGCAACTAAAATATTTTCGTTGCTGAAAGAAAAATAAAAATTTACTTTCACTTATCACTCTTTCTCTCTCTTTCTATCTATCTGTCTCTCTTTTTCTCTCTGTGTCTATCTTTGTCTCTCTTCTCTTTTTCTCTCTCACTCATCACTCTTCTCTGTCTGTCTGTCTCTCTCTGTGTCTCTATTTTTGTCTGTCTCTCTTCTATTTCTCTCTCTCACTCATCACTCTTCTCTGTCTCTCTCTGTGTGTTTCACTTATCTCTCTTTTCTCTATCTCTCTTGTCTCTCTCTTCTCTTTATCTCTCTCGCTCATCTCTCCTTGTATCTCTCTCGTTTATCTTTTTCGCTTTTTTTCTCTCTTTGTCTGTCTTTTTTCACCCATTTTTTCATCTTTCTCTCTCTATTCTCTTTCTCTCTCTTACTCATCACTCTTCTCTCTCTGTCTGTTTGTCTATCTGTCTGTCTGTCTCTCTCTTTCTGTGTGTCTCTCACTCATCTATCTCTTCTCTCTTTTCTCTATCTCTCTGTCTCTTTCGTTCATCTCTCTTGTTCTCTATCTCTCTTGTTCATCTCTCACTCTCTATCTCTTTCTGTCTCTCACTTTCTATCTCTTTCTCTCTCTCTCTCTCTCTCTCTCTCTCTCTCTTTTTTCTTTCTCTCACTCATCACTCTTGTCTCTGTCTCTGTCTCTGTCTCATTTTCTCTTTGTCCCTCGCCTATCTCTCTTCTCTTTATCTCTATCATCTTTTTTCTTTCTCTATCTCTCTCACTCATCTTTCTTCTCTCTCTCTCTCTCTCTCTCTCTCTCACTCATCTTTCTTCTCTTTCTACCTCTGTATTTTTCTATGTTTTTCTCTCGATCATCTCTTTTCGCTCTCTTTCTCTCTCTTTCATTGTCTATCTGTTACTCATCTTTTGTTTCTCTCTGTCTATGTCTCTATCTCTTTCTCTTTCTCTTTCCTACTCTGTCTCTGTCTCTGTCTTTATCTCTGTCTCTCTCGTTCATCTCTCTTCTCTCTATCTGTCTTGCTCATCTCTCTTCTTGAGCTCTCTCGCATCTCTCTTCTCTCTTCTCTCTCTGTCTCTTTCGTTCATCTCTTTTCTCTCTATCTCTCTCTGTCTCATATCTCTTCTCTCTATCTCTCTCTCTGTCTCTCTCGTTTATCTCTCTGTCTCTCTCCTTCATCTCTCATCTCTTTGTCTCTTTTTCTGTCTCTCTCTCTATCTCTTTCTCTCTTTGTCTCTCTCTCTCTCTTTTTTCTCTCTCACTCATCACTCTTGTCTCTATCTCTTTTTCGCTTTGTCTCTCGCCCATCTCTCTTCTCTCTATCTCTATCATCTTTTTTCTTTCTCTATCTCTCTCACTCATCACTCTTGTCTCTCGCCCAAAAACACAATCTCATTCCTACCCTTCCAAATGGACCATAGAATAACCAGAGGTATGGCCTTCCAAATTTGTTGTTCTAATCTTTAAAAGCTAAAACTAGCCCACCACTGCAACACTCACGTTTATTAAGTTACAAGGTTTAGTAATGCATTATGATTAATGCTATGAATTGGATCTCCTTATTTCTAAGGCGAAGATAAAAAAAATAGATGTCAACTATACTGAAAATCATGTCACGGTTTTTCAATAATGCATTTCCTTACAAATTGCCCTTTCAAATGAAGTGCTACTACACACATCTCCAATTTGAATACAATATTTTTCTACTCTCAATATGCCATTAAGTATTTATAGTTTGACTAACTAAAATAGTTTCAATGTGTTTGAGGCTTTGTCAGAAGCTCTTATGGCTTAAACATCCTTGAGATTTGGTCATCGGAAAATTGTGTTTGGTTTTAGATTTCTAAATTCAGTTTTTTGAAAACTGAATATTTTAAAAATTTTAAGTATTTTTTTTTTTTTACTTTTTTAGATGTATTTTACGTAAATGTATCTAAAAAGTAAAATATTGTAAAAAAATTTATTTTTTAAAATTAATAAATACACAAAATATGAAAAATATACTGAATTTTAATTTTAATTTTTTTTGTATTTTTGGTATATAGAGATTTTTTAAAAGGTTTTTTTTACGAAAAGTTCTAGCTACAAGAAGTTTTAGTCGTACTATATGGGTTATTTGCCGACAAACAACCAATTTAGTCGCTAAATTGCTCTAAAACTTTGGGGGGGGGGGGAAATTACTTTTAATATTCGCGCCCTCTTCCATTCTCGTTTTAAACAAACACAAAAGTCCTCTCTCTCACACATCACCACCAAACCTCACCCCACCTCATCTCAGCACAGTCCCTCACCATCGCCGCCATCAGACGTCAGACATCGCCACCGCCAGCCAAGAATCACCTCCGCCACCGCCACCGCCGTAGATCACAGGTTCTCTCTCCCTCTCTATCTCGGTCGTGTTCTCTGTCTCGCTCGCTCTGTCTCTCTCTCTCCCTTCCTCTATTTCCCCAACTATCAACACTTGCTATAGGGTTTTATATGATTTATACTGAATAATTTCGTGTTGATTTCTTAAACTGGTTTGATTTCTAGAGCTTTATGAGTTTGATCTCGTAAATGGGTTTGATTTCACTGGTAAAATTTACTTTCGCCCACTTTTTCCTTTCTCTCTCATTAGTTTCAAAGCCCTAATCCATTGATTGCGTATGTATTTGCATGTATGGCTGCTCATTCATTGTGTATGTATTCTCACGTGTTCTGATTGTTTGAATTGAAATTTGATTCTATGATTGCAATAGTAAATAATTTATTGGCTTCCCTTTGATAATTATTTCTCAGATTTTGGGCAATACTCCTCATTTTGCTAGTTTTCAGGAGGCTTCTCAGTCTCCTTCAATGGTTTTGCTACATTTGTTTTCTTAGATCTTGTGTAGCCTTGGATTGGGTGTTAGAGTAATAGTGTAATTCTCTGAGATATAAATCTGGTTTTGCTCAAGCTAATATCTTTGTAATTCTTAGATCTTTGATAATTCTCTGACCTATGGATCTTGTATATATATATATAAAGAAAATGGCTATTTTGAAACTTATCATGTTATATATGAGAAATCACCAAAGAGATGAAAAGTTTGGTGAAATAAAAATGTGAATAAATCACAAAATATAATGCTTATTCAGCAAACATAAACTTGATATGTTTTGTTTTGTGGATTTGCAGAGTTCTTGGCCAAGTTGCATACTTTGGTTCTTACTAACAACCAACTAATGAATTTGGTTGAGATTGATCCTCTTGCATCACTCCCTAAGCTGCAGTTTCTTAGTCTTCTTGATAATAATATCACAAAGAAGCCAAATTACCACTTATATGCCATCCATAAGCTGAAATCATTGCGCTTGCTAGACTGTCAGTATGTTGTTGTCATTTACTTGTTAGTTTTGATTAACTTTCCTAGGCATGTTAGGGCTTAATTTTGTGAAACCAAGCCTCTGTTTGTTATGTGACATGATTGACTTTCAACTCTAACAATGTTCCTATTCTTGAATTTTGTAAATGAGAAATTGTTATCCTTCTGCTCTTTCAAAAAGCATTGGGTTGAAAGTTTGGAGCCTAACCTTAGGGGGGGTGGGGGGGAGGGGGGGGGAAGAGGAAAAGTGAAAGCAGGTGCAGAAGTTTTGCATATCATGTTATTTTTTGGTTAAATGCTCCTTGACTTCAGTGGCTTCTATTAAAAATACACATCAATAGGAATATACTAATATCTAATTTGTTGTATTGTATATGAATTTAAGTCTAAAATTTTTATTTTTTCTCCCTCATAGAAATGTTATTACCTACAAACTAATTACTTTATATTTACTAATATTTATTCCCTGATTAGATTCTTGAAGAACTCTGTTCCTTTTTCTTCCCCTTGTGCTCTTTAGTTCTCATCAAATAGATTTTGTTGTTATAAGCATAGTCATGCCCTAATTCTTTTTAATTGAACCTAAATGCCAAATTCCATGACCTAACCTTTCTCCCTTCTCTGGCCTCATTCTTTAAGACTTCAAAACCTTTAGTTAGTTGTTGTCTAGAATTTCCCACAATCAGTTTGTCTATATTTGAGGAACTAATTACTTCTAATACCAAGCCAATTTTAGCCCCCTTTCCTGTGGAAGTTCTTCAGCTTTATATAGTCTTATCCTACAAGTTTTTTGTGACTTTAGCAACAATAAAAACAATCATAGCTTTTTCTTTTAGGTGCTTTCTTGTACCCACGGTAACCAAAACATAGCTGATGTGATTGTATGATTGATAAAGCAAATAGAGCATAAAAATAAAGAAGCTCCTACGTAAAGGAACACTTCTTTCAAAATTATTGCACCCCCAACTTGCAAATTCTAAATTCTAGATATTAATAAAAAGCAAGGGCTCATTGTTCCCCGGCAAGACCTCACATAGAATGTTGACTTAGTAACACAACTATATGTTTATGGACTTAAGGCTAATATGAATAAGAGTGATTTGGTTGGGTTGAATGTTCCACAAGGAAGGATGCTTAAGTTAGTTGGGTTTGTCATTGGTTCTTTGCCCATGACTTATTTAGGCCTTTCTTTTGGGCAATTTCTCGTTCTCCTTAGAAATTGATGTCTTAAGGGTTGGCTCAGTTTAGCTCCTTTGTTCACTTCAATATGGCGAATAGGAAGGTTGTTCAGTTTTGGATGTTTGAATAGGGGAGGTTTCTCTTGCTCATTGCTTTCTTCAATTATATCATTTATCTTGTTCTCATAATGTGTCTATTGTTTCTATGATTTCTTCTCATTCTTCTCTGATTGGTTAAAATTTCAAGTTCTTCAGAAATGTTAATGATTGTGATATCAATGATCTTGTTTCGTTGTTATTGATTCTTCATGCTGTCTCTTTGAGGCTTGATGCTATTGATAAACCTTTATAGTCCATTTATTCATCTATATTTTCTCTTGTAAATCCCTTTTTAAGAAGCTAATTGATGATCAAAATGTTCATTTTTCTGATCCCTATAAGTTGATCAAAATGTCATCAGTGTTTTACCTTCTTGTGCTCAACTGTTGGAAATTGATTTTAGAGGATTTAGTTCTTATGATAAAGCCCTGGAGCTTCGGAATTGTGCAGTACTTTGGGTAACTTGATTGGAAGGGAAGGGAATTTGAGAGACAAAGATTGATTTTTCTTTTTTTTGGGTCTCTTTTTGGGTATCAGTTTTTGTACTTTGTAGGGGGATTCATTTGTATTTTATTTAGAGTGATTGGAGAGGTGCAATTTTTAGCTATGCGTGGCAATTGAATGACCCTTTGTTACAGAGCATAATGACATTGTATTAGTAACTAATGGATAAAAAATGCCATACATGACATCACACACATCTGCAGTGAGCACTTTCTTGGGCTTCTTATCTTGAAGGTTTTTATCTGTGTTTAACTCTTCTTTGAAATTGGCTGTTGGTTTAGGCTTTGACCTAGTCTCTCTTTGGACCTTTCTGAAGACGTTTATATAATGAAATGTAATTTTGTTCTCATGCTATATCAATTATGAGCACATCTTAGTAAAAATTCACATGCCTGCAGCTTTGAATTTATCACCTCTTAAACCTTTTAGAAGATGCCTATACTTTGATTCTGAAGTTGGGATTGGAACTATGGCAGATTTTTTTTTATTTTTTATCTTTATGGTGGAATTATGTTCAGTTAGATTGCATGTAAGACTTTATCTTTGGGTTCAACTATCTAATGCAAGTCTCCTTTATATGGCTTTGAACCATGTAAAACGATGGTAGTCGATGCATCTGTCATTTCAAAAATGCCATATGAAACTAATTGTCCCTCCGCTATAGTTCACATGTTAAAGCCGAACCATCTTTGTAAATAATAGAGCTAATAGTGGCCATTTATTCCTTCATACTGACGCGTTGCTTCTGCATTTGTTTATTTATAATTAAGGTCATCACCATTCATTATCCAACTATTTAGAAGCCAAAACTACCAACAAATTACTTAAATAATCTATCTCGAGATCAGAAATCTTAACTGGTGGCAATGTGAAGTCAAATGTTACAAATTAATATAAACTATAAAGTATGATATTATCTTGACTGAAGAATGACGATGGTGGAAATTGTACAAGAAAGTCTCATTGGTGGAAATTGTACAAGAAAGTCTCATTCTTCTGTATTTTTTCTTCATTTGAAAACCTGTGTTAATTTTGCTTTATGGAATTCTACTGCACCTAATATAGAAAAGTGGAAACTCTTTTCTAAGTAGTTTCTCTTTTGGAAAGCTGCGTAGTTTGAAAATTTACCAGAACATGGAAGTGAAAAGGCATTTGGAATTTTGGATGACAAAAGAATTAGCTAGTCGGCATTAGAGGAGAGCTTCAACCTATCTAGAGGGGATGCATTAGCAGTTATTGCATTAGCTAGTCAGCATTAGAGGAGAGCTTCAACCTATCTAGAGGGGATGCATTTGCCTCCTTGACTTCAAGAGTTCCTTTTTTATTTCATATCTATCCACCGCCACTGCTACCAAATGAAAAAAGGTCAAGCAAATTTATATTTAATTGTCTCTAGTTGTTAGGTAATTTCCCAATGAAAAAGCTCAAACAATTTTATATGTAATAAAACAAATTCAAATACATGGCATACACTAGTTTGTTATTAGATCAAAGGATTTTTTTGTTTGTATTTGGTTTGAAATTTGATTATCAAATTAAAACACCTAAATCTTTAATGGCCCCATTTTTCTCTGAGTTTTATGGTCTATTTATTTCAAATGGATTTATCTATTTTCTTGCATACACTTTGTTACAAAATATTTTTTGCCTAATTTGACTTTGGTGTATAGTTTACTTGATGGGATGACTATATATGATTCTGTGTTAATTGGCCCCTTCCCTTTAAGTCAATACTTTTCCCCTAACAATGTAATTCTTATTTGTCTACCATTGGTTGAACTTGAGTTGGGCTTTTAAGATCCTGAAACTGATTGTAAATAAGAAATACCATCTGAATATGGAATTGACAGAGTCAACTGGTTTATTCATTGCAAAATATTAACTTCCAATTACTTATCATGGGTATGGTACATCAGTTGTTGAAAATTGAAATTGATTAATGCTTTCTCTTGTTTGTTGCCCAAATGTTGGTGTGTAGTTATCTGTTTAAATAGAACCAAAGTTTATGTTTGGGGGTGACTCTGTTAATGTTTGGAGGTGACTCTGACATATGTGAAAATGCACCTGGTATGCAGATTTTCATCATGTCAAATATGCTTTTTTTTGTAAGAGGGTCAAAAGGTTTAAACTTATGTTTTCTCTCTGAATTGTGCATGTGCAGCTTTTTCTTTTCTTGTGAGGTGGATGGAAGCTCCCTTTGTTTGCAGTGTGATATGATTGTTCATGTAGGAGGTAAAAGAACCCATGAAAGATATCTTGTATTGAGGCAGAGAATTGAGGTTTATTTCGTGGGATAGAATTGGATCATATTTATTCTTGAATGTTATGCTAAGACTCTTACAATTTTTTCTTCCCTCGGTTTTGTCTTTAGTTTCCGGGGATAAGCCCGGCCGTATGGAGGATCCAATCGAGAACAGGAGGAGAGAATCAAGAACCTTCGGATTGACGATGGGAGAGAACCAGCAGAATCACAGGGTTCCAGAGTCATTTAATGCCAATGCCGATGGGCATGCCAACACGAAGACAAATATGATGGATTTGAATATGCGACCACATCGGATACATGAACAAAGGCCAAATAATCAAAGTTAGATTGTCTCCGTTGTTTATCTATCGAAATAGATTTTGAATTTTGTTTTAATTCAACTCTATTAGCGCATCGCTGTCCCAAAGGAATGGTTACACTTTGCATTAGCATTTGAATGCACTTATTGTTCATATCAATTGGACCGCACTACTCCATTCAAATGTATAAATCATGGACAGGTTTAAAATGATATATCGACAACCCAAGATATCGAATAAGTTTTCTAAATGGATCAATTTGGTGTGTAAAACTAAACTAAGCACAGTGTTCCAATCAAGTAGAGTTAGCTATATGAATCTTTTGTCACCGCCCCGCTCACATCAAAAGGCTATATCTTCAATTAAATTAATTAATTTTTTATCCTTTTTTTACTACCACATCCCATGTCATAATAGGTCATTCCCTTCCCTTAACATTTCCATTTATGGTAATCATATTGCTCCTCTTTACCTTTGCATCTATAGGTATTTGTTGCATCTATGGTGTGTGTATATATAAATAGTGGTGGTTAGACTGAGAATCTCAAGTGTATTTGAAATGGATTAAAAATATTTGAAAAGGAAAATTGAAAAAAATAAAAATTTGAAGTAAATACAAGATATCAAGGACACTTGAAGCATATAATTTCTTGTTGTAAATGGGCTTAGCAAAAGGAGAGAGAAACAAAAGATAGATGCTGCTTTTTTCTTCTTTCTTTTCCTTTGGTGGCCTGCATGAATGTTTGTGTAACACTGTGGCAGTAGTGTAACACTCGTTTCATCACAACATGACATATTGGGAGCCTTCATAAGCCTTGGCAATACGGGTTTCATCAGAAGGCTTCTGAAAAGCTGTTTTATAAACAGGAGTTATTGACAATATGGATTGAAATTTAATTCACATGAATGGTTCATTGAGGGGCATAGGAATTATTGACAATATGAATCAATTTCAGTTGCCATGTTGGTTTCTGCTATGTGGCACTATATTGGATCTGGAATGGTGGAGGTTTCAATTTATTCTATAAACATAAGAATGCTATTGTTTTATTTACAATTTGATAATGATAGTAATATAATTTGCTAATGTGACCTTTGCTTTTCATGGACATTTTTCATTATTTGTCTAATTTTACCTGACATTATTTATCTTTTTTTTTTGGTACAGATGGATGACCTCGTGCACAAAGCTAAATTGTACAGGACAAATTGGCACTTTTTACTTTTTTTGAAGAATTATATATTTTTGTATAGATGTATATGGAAAATATTAGGGTAGACTAGTAGTTATATTTTTGGATACACTACTAGTCATATTTTTGGATGGGTGTGTGTAGAAAATATTTGGTAGACTAGTAGTTATATTTTTGGGTTGATGTACATGGATAAAAATTTAAAACATATAAGTACGTGTTATGTTTTAAATTTTTATGCTAGATGAAATATGTAGTTTGGAATTATTTGTGGATGTAAACTTATAATAGTTGCTGACTTTAATTAAACAGGTTCAGAAATTCATGTTATATGTATTTTGTTGAATGTTGATGATTCAATTTATTTGTTGGTTTGAGTGATTTTTGCAAATTACAGATTGTATTGAATAAATTGGATGGATTATTGTAAATTACAGGTTTATTTTGTTGGATGTTGGTCGCAGAATGTGACTGTTGGCGACCAAACTAATTTTGGTCACAGAATGTCAAAATTGGCGACCAAAATTTTTAGTTGCGGAATGTGACAATTGGCGACTAAACTAATTTTGGTCGCAGAATGTCACAATTGGCAACCAAAATTTTTGGTCGCGAAATGTCACAGTTGGCGACCAAACTAATTTTGGTCGCAAAATGTCACAATTGGCGACTAAACTAATTTTGGTCGTAGAATGTCACAATTGGCGATCAAAATTTTTGATCGCGAAATGTCACAATTGGCGACCAAACTAATTTTGGTCGCAGAATGTCACAAATGGCGACTAAAATTTTTGGTTGCGAAATGTCACAGTTGGCGACCAAACTATTTTTGGTCGCAAAATGTCACAATTGGCAACCAAACTAATTTTGGTCGTAGAATGTCACAATTGGCGATCAAAATTTTTGATCGCGAAATGTCACAATTGGCGACTAAAATTTTTGGTTGCGAAATGTCACAATTGGTGACCAAACTAATTTTGGTCGTGGAATGTGACAGTTGGCGACTAAGAAATTTGGTCGGCAAAAGGTGACTTTTCGCGACCAAAGTGTTTCAGCGACAAAATGGATTAATCGCAGTAAATAAATATTTAGCGACCAAGAATTTAGTCGGCAAATGCAACTTTTCCCGACCAGCGAAAAATTTGGTCGCGAATTATTTTCCGCGACCCTCAATTGGCGACCAAACTAGCGACCAAAAAAATTGGTCGCGGATAACTTTTGCCGACCAAAAATTGATTTTTAGCGACCAATTTTTTTGTTGCCAAAAGTATTAATTCTTGTAGTGTTTTTTCAATTTTTTTTTATTCTATTTTATTATCAGAACACATCCTTAGGGTATTCCAAATATTGAGGGAAGAAGATTCTGTACGTAGATTATTTATTTAATTCAACAAAGAAAGTTTCTTTCAAATATGAGTACGTTGGGCTAAACTTATGGCTAAATAAATTGTTAAGGTTAGGATGAAGTTACCTACTTAATTATATATAATTGTTCATATGATTTAATTTTTTCAATTAATAATATGCTTTAATCAAATAATTTTTTCTTCTTTACTTGTCGATTTTTAACTAAAAAAAATTATAATTAAATTTCAATGTGTTTGGTTGGATTCAATTTATGATTTGTTAAGATCAGATATAAATTAAATTTGGATAGATCTAATAAATTTTTTAATTCTAAATTTTTATTTGGAAAATACAAAATAATCTTTTTGCCACCAATTTATGGGGAAGAGAAAAATGAAGAATTCATAAGCATGAATAATATAAATATGACATATGTGGTGAATTCCATTGCCCTAGTGTTTTAATAGTTGGTGTCCTAAATAAGTGTATTTTTTTGTCTTTTTAGATTAAAAAGTTGAAAAAAATATGGATATTTGGGTTAATTTTTTTGTCTTTTTACGAAAAAATGTGTAATAAAAAATTGTATAAATAAAGTGTATAGGGGAAGAAAGTTGAGTAGGTTGTACGGCTGTCCTGCTAGAGCAGTGTGTCTTACATAGCAAATTATTGCCTCATTCGGGGCAAAGTGTTTAGAAAAGTGATGATCGGTCTGTGGGGGCCAGCACAAGTCCCATTTTAATAATTTGAATCGTTTAATATGTACAACTCATCAAGTATTATATGCTTGTAAAAAATCACATTGATTAGATATCGATAGCTATATGATCGATTAGTTTTTTTTAACAGTTAACTGTCACACTATTCATTTTGTTTATACAAAACTGATTTGATCATATAGTTAACGATATCCGATCAACGTGATGTTTTACAGGCATATAGTACTCGACGAGTTCTACATATTGATAGTTCGGATTATCAAACGGAACACTTAGTGGGCCCCCAAGGGCACAACATTACCATCGAACTTTGTGGTTTTACATATGTAATATTTTTTTTTGCCCAAAAAGTGTATGACCTGCCTTCCTGTTGGGGCAGTACGGCTAACAGTGTAATTTAAACTTTTGTATTACAAAAATGCATAAAATATATTTTTAATATTTTTTATTTGTGAATAGTAATGACTTTTTTACTTTTTGTGTAACTTTTTGGCTTTTTAAATTTTTTGAGACTTGCCAAACCTGGCCTTAATAACTTTTTAATATTTGCAATATCAAAATTTAAAAACTTTGTCAAATAGATTTGGTGATTTAATTTTAAATTAATTTATTTTTTTAATTCAGCTCCATCGGTTTAAATCCATTGGTTTCGACTTTTTAAATTTTTTACAATATCTACATTTGAATAGATTCGTGCCATTGCAAGTACTTAAAGTAAATACATCAGATTATTCTTGTGAGAAGCTTAAATAATATTTAAATCTAAATGTTGTGGGATTAGGCCATGCGTTGAAGCTTTTAAGTTTTAATGATCACAAATTTTTTGTTCTTTTTTCAATGGGTAAGAAATGATTTGCACAAGAAAAGCCACGTGCACGAGATTTATGTTTAGAATTTTAGCTATAAAGATAAATGTGACATATAGATTCAAATTATATAAGAAAATGGATAAGTTACACTTTGTATCAAATATCACTTTGACCCTTATACATGAAATCATGACAGCCAACTTCTTACACTTCTGGTCACATCCCACCTTGGTCTACAGTCAGACTCCTGTACTTTTGGTCAAATCTCACTTTAATCTCTATACAAGTGTCAATATTCCTTTTCTGTTACTCAATTGTTTAAATATTTAACAGAATCTAATCATATGATAAGAATGTGACTACGACATGAGGGTAAGCAGGGAAAATCATCTGCATTTTCAGCATACACACTTTATTTCAAAATTTACTTCAAAATATGATTGTATTAAGCTAAAATAAAACGCAGATTGTGACCAATTAAGAAGATGAATTAGGGTTTTGCATAAATTAGAATTACGAAACTTTGTTTTTACGGTAATACAGTCTTCTGTTTATTCTTTTTTTTTTCTTTGATTTCTTTGTCCTTTTTTTTTTTAATTTCAAAAGTTCATTCTTGCCTTTTCGTCCAAATTTTTACCCCCTTCTCCCCCCCACCCCCACACACACATAACTTTTATGTATTTATTACGTAGGACAAAGTGTATTGGTGGGAAACATGGATAATTTCCTCTTTTACTCTCATTTTGTGGTCGTATTTTTGTCATATGATTGGATTTTGTTAAAATTTAAAAATGAAATAACCAAAAAGGGACATTGACACTTGTGTAGGAATCAAAGTGGGATTTGAGTAAAAGTGTTGGGGGTTGATTGTCACGTTTTCATATGTAAGAACCAAAGTGAGATTTGATTAGAAGTGCAGGGGTTGACTGTCATAATTTAATGTGTAGGGGCCAAAGTGAGATTTGGTGCAAAGTATAAGGGCACAAAGTGTAATTTACCCTAAGAAAATTCAACAATATATATTTAGAAGTATGTGACAAATTTAACAACTAATTACAATGTCTTTTCCCATAAGACTCGAATTCATAAAATTAACCACGGATATAGATGATAATAGAGCCAATTGAATTTCACTGAACCACATGAGTATTGATTGGGTTTGAATAATCACAACAGTGACCTCAATTTGAACATTTAGTTACTATTTTCTTGCCCTCTACGCAGAGCAGATTAAGATTGAGAAGTAATTGAAAGTTTGGTTGGCTTCAAAAACATTTGTCCATTGTATGTATATCCATCCACAGACATAGACAATTATTAGGCAACATTTATTATTTATATTTCTGTGCAAATCTTTTTTAAAATTCATAATTTTAACACCATTAACAACTAAAGTCAAGTTCTCATATTGGACAAGTGTATTTCATCAAGATTCCTTCCCCTTTTTTCATGAAAAAAGTAAAAGAAAAATTTGCTAAGCGAGAAAGGAAAAGAAAAAGATAAAAGTGAAGAAAAAAAAATATTTCATTTAGTATTTTTTTCTTTTATTATTTATTATTCTCTGCAAAATAAAAATTTTAACACCACAATAATGCCTATCACATGAGCAAATGAATTGTAAATAGGACAACTAAAGTCAAGTCTTCTTATTGGACAAGTATATTTCATTAAGATTCCTTCATCTTTTCCCCATATATATATATATATAAGAAAAGAAGAAAAAAAAAAATCCTTTCACTTTATGCATAGTAAGGAAATGTTTGTCATAAACAATTACATGCTTAAGTGAAAAAAATTATTTTATTTAGTTTTTATTATTCATTATTTTTCTCTATAAATCATGCTTAAAATTCATAATTTTAATAATAACACAGTGCTTATCACATGAAAAAAATGAATGGCAAATAAGACAACTTAAGTCAAGTATTCATACTGAAAAAGTGCATTTCATTAAGATTCCTTCCCTTTTTCTCATAAAAAAAAGAAAAGAAAAGAAAAGAAAAGAAAAATTTGCAGGAGAAAAAAAGTAAAAAAATAAAATAAAATTATATTTACTATTTTTTTTTTCTTTCTATTGCTTGTCCTTCTTTGGATAATCCATCTTAAAATTCATAATTTTAACACCACCATAATGCCTTTAACATGAGAAAATGAATTGCAAATAGAATAACTAAAGTCAAGTTTTAGTATTAGACAAGTGTATTTCATTGAAAACTAGAAATTTGCCAGAGGAAGGAAAGGAAAAGAAAAAGTGAAAAAAAAACAGATTTATATTTCATTTATTTATTTTTCTTTTATTATTTTATTATTTGTTCTTCCTTGCAAAATCTTTCTTAAAATTCAAAATTTTAACACTATGACAATGCCTATCACATAAAAAAAAAAAATTATAAATAGGACAATTGAAGTCAAGTCTTCATATTAGACAAATTGATTACCCTCTATGCATGGTAAAGGAAACATTAGGACAATTGAAGTCAAGTCTTCATATTAGACAAATTGATTACCCTCTATGCATGGCAAAGGAAACATTTGTGGTAAACAATCATATATGGTAAAGAGTCCATTTTCATTATTTTTTATACATTTATTATATATATGTGTTGGAATTTGCAAATTGTTCTCAATTGATGTGGCCTTGAAGTCCACTCCAACCAGTGATAGAAGTTCTTAACCATTAGTGGTCCTAACATTTGGTATTAAAAACAATCAGAACTTGAACAAGGACCACGAGAAATTCCTATTGAAAATAAGAACATATTGAAGATAAAATTTTCTCATGTGTGGTGGCATAATTTGTAATTTGATTTTATTTCAATTACTAGAATTATGGATGTGTGATAAGATTTTAAAAGATAAAATTAGAAATAAATATATTCATAAAATGATAGGAATAGCACCTATTAAAAAAAATTGAGAGAATAAGTTAAGATGATTTGGTCATATATAATAAAGACAAATTGATAGAATGGTAAGAAAGAGTGATACAATAATATTTTTATTTAATTTAACTAAATATATAACTATTGATAAAATAAAATGACAAAAAAAAATTCATATAGTCAATCCTACTTAATTAAGACACAACACTTAATTTTTTATGGTGAATGAAATTATATAAATGCCATAGCACATGCAAGTTTTATCAACTTCACTTACCGTCTCACATGGTGGACCGTTAAAAACAGCTATCTCACATTTACATGAGCACATTTTAACATCATACCCATTTATTTTCCTAAATGGTTTGACATTCATCTAAAATTTATATATATTTTATTTTTTTTGTTTTTGTTTTCAGTGATATATCTTTTAAAAAATTATGATAAAATTCTTTTGAGGTCCATCCAATGGAGAGGGAGTAAGGGACCAAGGGGGTCACGTGCCCCCTGGATTTTGGGATTTTCTTTTTTTTTTTTTACAAATATAAAGAAAATATTTTAAATAAAAAAATTTACAAAATATTATTAGAGTGAAATGTCAATGACATTTTAAAAATTATAAGAACAATAATGGTTGTTTTGATTGAAAATGAAAATGCTACTATAAACCATATTATCTATGAAATTATTTTAATGTAACGGTGATATCATTATTAGTGACATACAAGTATAAGTAATCTCACTATAAATATATAAAATTTATTAGATTGTTAGTTATATTTGACATGTGAGGTTCACTCTCTATGTGTTTATTTACTATTAGTGGATGATATCACATACCAATGATGACGTGGTATTGCACCATTATATTGAATTTTTAATCAAATTTTGTATAAAAAAATAATTTATCATTATATAATTTATTTTAAGACTTATATCCATATTTTTTTTGTATTGTCCATGATACACTAGTTACAAATAACATTGATGTTTCTTGAAATCAATCTTAAAAACTTGCTTGAAATATTTTTGTAAAAATTTTCGATATTATAATTAATAAGTACCCCCTCTAATTTAATTTTCTAGCTCCGCCACTAGTCCATCTAGCACACAAAGATTTTGTTGGCATTACATTTAAACCATCTAATGCAAAGGTGGCATGTGGCAAGCAAGGGGTACCCCGTGGGATACATCAAGATAATGAAAATTCTTACCTTTCTTGCACTCTACTTTTATACACTATACTTACTTTTCGTAGGAGTAGATTAGTCTTATAATTTCAAAATTTGGTCTGTCTAAAGCTTCGAAATTGTCCTTACTAAAGGTAATATATTGTAATTATTTATTTAATTAATCAATTGCAATTTTCTGGCCAGTCTTTCCCTCCCATTTTGTTACGAATTTAAACTACAAGCTTTAACACAACACAATAAAGTCGTCTTCATTGAGGTTAAGAGAACTTTAACACAATCGCTTGATACGAATTGACATTTATTATCTATGAGGAATTTTTAGATCCTTATTGACACGCTTAAATTACATTTCTAACTTTCGAAGTGTCAAAATAACCAACACATTTAAAAAGTAAAAATATTTTGAAAAAATTCAAAAAATATTCACTAAAGACAAAAAAAATTAATTGTTTTTTGTCTTTAGTGGAGTTTTTTTCAAATTTTTTCTTTTATTTAATTTTTGCTCCATCTAGTTGAAAAAACTTAAAAGTGTAATTTTTTTTTTACTAAAAAAAATGAATAAAAAAGTTACTAAAAAAGTCAATTCCAAACAATGAATTATAAAAAAATCTTAGGTAAATTACACTTTACACCCCTGCACTTTGCATCAAATCTCACTTTGGCCCCCATAAATGAAAGCATGACAGTCAATCCCCTGCACTTCTGGTCAAATCTCACTTTGATCCCTGTACATGAAATTGTGACAGTCAATCTCTTATATTTTTGGTCAAATCTCACTTTGGTCCCTATACGAATGTCAATATCACATTTATGTTACTCAATTGTTTAAATCTTTAACATAATCTAATTATATGATAAGAATGAGATTACGACATGAGGGTAATAAAGGAAAATTATCTATATTTTTCACTAATACACACTTTATCCCAAAATTTACATTAAAATATAACTGTATTAGGCTAAAACAAAGTGCAGATTGTGAACAATTAAGAAGATGAACTAGGATTTTGCATAAATTGAAATCACCAAACTCTGGTTTTCATGATAACACAGTTTTCTGTCTATTCATCTTTCTTTCTTTTTGATTTCTTTGTTGCATTTTTTTTTAATTTCAAAAGTTCTACTTTCTTGCCTTTTCATCCCATTTTTTACCATACGAACATATATATATATATAAATGTATATATATATATATATTATATAACTCTCATGTGTTTATTACGTAGGACAAAGTATATTGGTGGGAAACATAGATGATTTTTTCCTCTCTTACCCTCATTTCGTAGTCAAATTTTTGTCACATTACTGGATATTGTTAAAGATTTAAAAATGAAGTTACAAAAAAGGGACATTGATACTTGTGTAGAGACCAAAGTAGGATTTGAGTGAAAGTGCAGGGGTTGACTGTTATGATTTCATGTATAAAGACCAAAGTGAGATTTGACCAAAAGTGCAGTAGGTTAACTGTCATGATTTCATGTGTAACGACCAAAGTGAGATTTGGTACAAAGTGCAGGGGTGCAAAATGTAATTTATTAAAAAATCTTTGTGATTTTATACCTTTGTTTATGGTAGAAACTTTCAGTTAATTAATCTTATCATTTAGTACAATGTATTATAAATAAATTATGGATGTAATAATTGATAAATCACATATTTAATTAAGTTCAAGTATTTTTATATTCCATGAGAGTTAAAGTTGGGACCTACACGAATTACTCCATAATGGCTTGCAAATGTTTAATTATTTAGCCCGGTTTGGTGACTTTAGTTTTTAGTTAAAAAGTCAAAAATTTATTAAAAGTCTCACATTATTTTTTCTATTTTTTTTAATACATATTTTTCATAAAAAGTCAAAAAAATAATTAAAATAGTCAATTTTCAAATAGGACTTTAGTCACTTTTGTTGTCAAGACTAGAAATTGAACCTATCAACTGAGAGCGGATTAAACTGCACATTTTAAAATAAATAAAACAATAAAACTAAACGTTAAGAAAATTAAAAGAAATTAAACATTAAAGAAAAAGAAATTAGAAACTAACAGTGACTACTTCACACTATAACAAATTAAGATTTTTGAGATAAAAATTATAGCGATTCCGGTTTTTGACCCGACCCATTTGATTTTCTGGACTCGGATTTTATGGTTTCTGAATGTTGTTCTTGTCTTTCTTCCCTTATTCTTACTTGAGTTTGGCTATTGGGTTGTATCGAACATGTTTGGAACAGGTTAGTTGCTTGGTTTTCAAACCTTTTGTTGCCCAGGATTTTGCTCCTCCGCTCGAGTGGCACTTCTTGCGCTCGAGCCGGCTTTGTGAACTCTCAATATTTTTGCAGGTCTGCAAAACTACTGGGAGAGTGTATTCTACGCTTAAGTGGACCTTTCTGTGCTCAAGTAGGCTCAGCTCGAGCGGCCTTTCTTGCGCTCGAGCGTTGGTCTGTTGTCTGCAAAACTACTAGGAGCGTCATTTCTTCGCTCGAGCGGAACAACTTATTGTGTCTAACACTCAAGCATCAACTCTTGCACTCGAGCGGACTATGCGTATATCAGTTCGCAGCATCACCTTTTTTATAGCGACCCCGGTCTTTTCCCATTTGATTATTGTATCCGGACTTATGTTCCGTGGATTCCGTTGTCATATTGTTGTTGTTGTTGTCCTTTAATTCTTCAGTTGTGAGTTATAGGATTTGTTGGGCAAGTTGATTGCAGGTTGGTTGGGTTTAGAAACCAAGTGTTGATGTCCAGTTTTCTGCTTGGTCGCTCGAGCGAGCTTCTCTTCGCCGGCGAGGCTTTTGTTTTTGGTCCGTCGCTCGAGCGAGACTTTCTTGGCTCGAGCGAGGATTGCGTCCAGTACTTGACTGAGCGAGGTTGGTGGCTCGGCGAGCTTCTCTTCGCCGAGCGGCTGTTGTTCTTCGCCGAGCGAGCCTTTCTTGGCTCGGCGAGGCTTTTTCAGGTCAGTCGCCGGCGACTGTGTCTTCGCCGAGCGAGCGAGCCTATTTTGTTTAAATACGCAGCAGCGTGTTTCAGATCATATTTTCAGCCCCTTTCAGTTTATGAAACCCTAGGTTATGAGTTTTCTCTCTCCCAACTCACATTCTCTCCTAGGATTGATCTATCTAGAGTGGATTTCTACCCTAGTTCCTTCACAAATAAGATAGAGGAGAGTGAGGGCTTTCATTTAATCTGAGCAATTGTTGGTTTGGAGCACTTTGAAGTTTGGGCATCATCTTCATCTTCTCTCTTTTTGAGTTATTTCTTCGAGGTAGGGATTTCCTACTCCATTTATACGTTTTAATCCTAAGTGGTGGTATTTTGGTATGTGGGGGTAGTTTGGTAATTTTGGAAGAAACCTTAGGGTTTGTCATAGATTAATTTATATAATTAATTTAAGGGCATATTGTGATATTGGGTTTAATTCATGAGATTGGGGAACTTAGTGATTTAACTATGTAATTGGGTAGTTTAAATACTTACCTATGAGAATGATGAAATTTCATTGTGTTGTTATATTTATTTCTTGTTTAGAAATAATTGTTTTGGGCTATCGGTGGAGGATAGCCATTGATTGTTATAGACCTTGCATGCGGCTTAGGTATAACTGAAATTGAGTCATTTATTTGACTGTTGAATTAATACAGAACATTCGTGTGTTGATTATGTGTTGTGTATGGCAAGTATTGATTATGTTGCATATGCATTTGGTTTTGGAGGAGATAGGGGATGAACTCCACGGTTTAGGGGAAGATAGGGGATGGACCTCTAAATCGGATTTGTTGGGAGGAGATAGGGGATGGACTCCAGTAGCATCACATATGTGGGTGCTTATTGATAATAGAAATATTTCTATTTGTTGTTGATATGATACATCACCACCATGTGTATCAGTTGGGAAGTGTGGAAGTGGATTTGATCGAGATTGTTATAACACCAGCATGTGTGTTTATTTTGTTATAAGAAAGGTTCAACCTGATTTGTTATCCTTGTTGAGTTGTTTGGCCAGGTTCTGAGCCATGTCTGTATAAATGGAAGGTGTATTGTGTCATAGACCATGTGTCATAGACAATGTAGATATTCATGTCATAAAATTTTAAATTGATTATCTTGTATTAACCATGTATCGGGTGCTACTGCTTTAGTTAATTCTTATGCTTGGTTTAGTATTTCTCTACTGGGCTGTGGCTCACCCTATATGGGAACTTCATTTTCAGGTTCAGGTGGTTCACTACCTCCAAAGACTTAGCTTGTGAGGATATGGACTTGAAGACTTGCTTTATTTGTTTTAATTGTTTTATTTGAACTATGTAAACATTCAAGCCTAGGGCTTTATTTGTTTTGAGTTAGAACTCATGGAATTGTGTCCAAGTGTTGGCTTGGCAAGATGTAAGCCCGTAGGGCATTTATTTTGATGTTTTATTTCGTAATACTCTGATGAATGAAATAATATAATGCTTTCTTTTAATAATGCATGTCTCGTTTTATATTTAATGGGCTTAATTTTGAGGGCGTTACATTTTTACATCACTTTTTCACATCTTTTTCACTCTAAACCCTAGATCGAGACCCTCTATCTCTAAAACTCACTCTCTCTCTCTCTCTCTCTCTCTCTCTACATTTTCACCTAGATCCGTTGGTTTCCCTACCCTAGTGTCTTGGGGAAAAAGGTAGAGCATCTCAAGAGCTCCATTTTGATCCGAATGGATCTAGATTTCGGCATCTTTGAAGTTCCTCCACTTCTTCCTTGGTCTTCTAAGCTTGAGGTAGGGACTTTCTACACTCTCTTATGCTTTTTAACTTAGTTATTTGTTGTTGTGTAAATAATGTTGGGATTTGGAAGATTTTAGACAAACCTAGGGTTTGGTTTAAAACCAAAAGAGAAATTTTCAAAGGAAAGTATTGAAAATGGTTATGGGTATAAATATGAGGATGTGTTATGTTGAATTTGTTGATTTTGACACATGGGTTGGATTTGGGAGAGAATGGAGTTTTGCCCTAAAATGTTTAAAATAATTGTTTTGTATAAATAATGAAATTGGTATTGGAAATCTAAAATTAGAAGAATGTTTATATCAATGGTGGAGTTGAATGTGTATTATCCCTCACCTATAGAAATTTAGATAATTTATCTGTCGTGGAGATTGTATATTTGTTTAGAAATCTATTTTGAGCTATTAGTGGAGGATAGCTATGATTGTTGTAGAAATTGCATGAGGATTAGGTGAGTTGAAACAAATCTTTTATTGGTTGTCATTGAACATGACTGCGTTTTAATACATTGCATATGTATGATGTTTGCGAGAAGAAATGGGATGTACACCATGTTTGGGAGGAGAAAAGGGATGGACTCCAGTGAATTAAGTTGGTCTGTGTGTCCAGGGTGAAAGTCCCGGAAACCGTTTGTATACATGGGTGCCGATCCCACAAACGAAATTTTCGTAAAATGGCAAATGAATGTGTTTGTATGATAACCGTATTGATTTGAGACCCGATGAGTTGTATCCTCAATATTGGGTGACTGAAAGAAATGGATATGAACAATGAATTGAGATATAAAATTTAGTATACTATGATTGAAAAATCTAGAAATCCCCTAGATTTTGATTTGTGATTATGTGTCAATTTTAAGCAGTAAATAACAATCCCAATCAAACAATCAAGACAAATCGATATAACGATTTTACGTGGAAAAACCACAATTGGAGTGCTTCCAATTGTGATAAAAAAAAGCCACGGCCAAAAGCCACAAAACAATTTACTAAGAAGACAAAAGGAATTACACAAGTGTACTCTCAATTACCTAGCGAATCTACGCCTGAATTGAACCAACCCCTATATGCCTTTTCCACCACGGTTATAGCGATCCCGGGTTTACCCCTTGTTGTATAGTGATCCGGACGTGTGTCCGTGGATGTTGGTAGTGGATTGTTGTCCTGTTTACGTCCTTTCATATATTGTATTTGAGTTATAGGATGTGTTAGGCGTGTTTGTTTCAGTTGGTTGTATTCGGAGCCAAGGGTTCTTGCCTGAAATTTTTGTCCTTCGCCGGCGAGGAGTTGGTCGCCGAGCGGCGTTGAGTTTAATGTTCGGTGGGTCGAGCCAGAGCGGCTTCGCTGAGCGAAGCGAACACCATGATTTCGCTCGGCGGTGATTCTTCGCCAGCGATCTGGTTCGGTCTTCGCTCGAGCGAGCGGTTCGTCGCTCGAGCGTGCGTCTAGTTGCAGACCTGAAGGGTCGAGTCCCTGGCTCGAGCGAGCTTTTCTTCGCTCGAGCGAGCTTCTGGGATGTTGGCTCGAGCGAGACCTTTTTGGCTCGAGCTACGGTTTTCTGTGTCTGGTCGCTCGAGCGACCAAGTCTTCGCTCGAGCGAGCCTGTTTATATCAGTTCGCAGCCAGCGATCTAAACTTCACTTTTTTGAAACTTTTACTTTTTAAAACCCTAAATCTGAGAGCCTCTCTCTCTAGACTTGCCTTCTCTCTAAGAGATCATCTCCCTAGAGTGTGAATCTTCCCTAAGTGCTTTGTTAAAAAGATTGAGGGTGACTTGGGCTTCGATCTAATCTGAAAATATTCGGTTTTGGAGCAAGTTGGGTGTTGGGTCTTCATCTCCTTTTGAGCTCAAACTTTGAGGTAGGGATATCCTACTCCTCTTTATGGATTTTGTCTTTGAATTTTAGCATTTTGATATGTTGGTAGTTGTTGTGTAATTTTGGGAAACTTTGGGCCATTGTGTAATTTTATAAAAGTTTGGGGTTTTGTCTATAATAAACCTAGAAGCATGTTTGGTATAGAAACATGGAATTAATGTTGAAACATTAGTGAAATTGGAACCTAAGGGTTGTAATGTTAATTATGGAAACGTCCTAATTACATTGATTAATTAATTTGAATAATTAATTGTGGAAAACGAGGAATTGAAATTGAATTGGGTCATGGGTTATGACGATGGAAAGAATACATTGATTTTATGTATTGATATGTGATGTGTATAATTGTGATATATATGCATTGTGTTGTGTTGGAGGAGATAGGGGATGGACTCCACGGTTTAGGGGAAGATAGGGGATGGACCTCTAAACCGAATGTTACTGGGAGGAGATAGGGGATGAACTCCGTAGATAGAGCATGTATGCTTATCTAGAAAATATTGGCAGAGCATGTATGCTTGTCATGGAAAGTGTGAATATATCTGTTTTGTTTATACTTGTTGAAGTGATGAAAGAATGTAAGAGAATGGACCATCTATCAATTGTTAATCTTTTAGTCATTATTTATAACTGGTTTAGTGTATTTCTACTGGGCTGTGGCTCACCCTATATGGGAACATCATTTTCAGGTACTGGTAGCATGCCACCTCCAAGGACTTAGCTTGGGAGGCTAGTGGCGGACGGGCTTTTTGGTTGTCTTTCCTTTTGTAGTGTTACATGTAAATTCAAGCCTAGGGCTTAATGTGTAAATGAGTTAGCACTCTACTTTCTTGTAACCAAGTGTTAACTTGGAAAGCTGTAAGCCCGTAGGGCATTTGCTTTTGTTGTTAACATGTGATACCTTTTGTAATAGTATTCTGATCAATGGAAGGACGTGGATCTTTTATATATCATAGCATGTTAATATTGTTGGTTTAATATCATTTATTTTGAGGGCGTTACAACTTGGTATCAGAGCGTACCGGGTTCGAATACTTTGGGTACGTGGGAAGTGATTAGGATCACAATGGGTTTGTCTCGCTTGATAGAGACTTAGTGTAGTGTCATATGCTATGTGTTTAATTGATAACGTGCTTATGTGATTATTTGAGTATGGGATTTAGTTTCTAGGATGTTGACTGGATCTTTGGGTTTCTGAGAGTCCCGTTGGAAAGGCACTTGATCAATGCTGTTTCTAACCGGTACTCTAGTAACGCCTTGGGACTGTCATCATCCGGAAATGAAATTCGTAAGTGCTTATGTGTTTATGTGCTTATGTGGAATGAATTACAGTTATTCATGTATTAGGACGTGAGTGTTTAGTTATGGCACGTTGATAAATGTGCTAATGTTTTGTGTTACCTTTATTAGGATGTCAGGACGAGCAAGAGGTGGTAGGCGTGGTAGGCCTAGGAGGCAGGAAGTGCCATTACCGGATGAAGTTCCGGCAGTTCAGGAAAAGGGGTTGGTCGAGCCAATGTGGCCGAGCGAGCTATGGGTGCCTTGGCCCGAGAGATAGCGAGGGCCTTAGGTATTCTCGTGAGCAGAAATCGCAACCGAGGCGGGACCTTCTTTCTTGAAGAGGGAGTTCTTCGGTCTAACCGGAGGAGTTTGTTGGGGATCCTAAGGAGCCATTGAAGGCGACGAGTGGCTAGAAACGGATGAGTAAAAGCGTTCGATATGCTAGGCATTGAGGACGGAGCATTGAAAGTGACCTTGGCATCCTTCGGTGAAGGAGATGCGGTCAATGGTGGAAATATGAGAAAGTTCGTGGGTGGTACTTGGGGGCGTTTGTGAATGCTTTCGGAGAGGTTTTTATCATGATGGCTAGAGAGAGACTAAGGGATCGGTTACCAAGCTTAGCAGGAGGGTTTGTCTGTGGCCGAGTTTGAGGCTACATTTACTAGCTTGTCCAGGTTTGCACCTGAACTTGTGGCGACAGAGGAGCGCCGTTGTTATGAGTTTGAGCGGAAGTTGAGGTGAGACCTCAAGTTGAAAGTTGGTGGACCTTATATTCGGAGTCTGAGGCATTTGGTGGATCTGCGGCTCATATGGGTGATGATGCGAGGAGGGAAGAGGAGAAACATGGGGGTTCCAAGAGGGGCCAAGAGGGACAGTGATGGCGGGGAGGCGGAGGGTTATAATCCTCGGCCGTCCAGTGGTGGTTTGGTCAGTCGACTTTCCCAAGACTGCAGTCAGGAGCTCGGGAGAAGCGGTCGAGAGAGTTCACTGTTACAAGTGTGGCCACCGGTCACAAGGCTTCTGTTGCCCTTGAAGGCGGTCGAGAGCGCTTCGTCGGCCGGACCACAGAGTCGAGTTGAGGCAGGCGGCCGTGTCGTGTTACGGTGTGGGCGGCCGGGCACATGAAGAGGTATTGCCCACGGTTGAGTGCCACTTCAGAGCGTCTGGTTCTAGACAGACGCAGGATTTCAACCGGCTTCTGGTGCAGCCTCGAGGGCCAATCCGGGCTTCGTCGTCCCGGTCAAGATCTGTGATCCTATGCTCCGAGAGGCGAGCAGTAGATCGAGGCCTCTGGTAGCGTGTATCTTTTACTGCACAGACCTAGTACCGACTCCATCAGTAGTGAGAGGTACTTTTTTGTTTTGCAACTCGGTTGCTAGAGTGTTGATTGACACGGGTGCATCTCATTCTTTTGTATCTGCTGCATTTGCATCTGTGTTGGAACTGGAGTTAGCACTTTTAGCATCTCCTATTTGCGTTGTGTCACCTGTTGGGGGTGAGTTAATTTTGAGGCACGGATGTAGAGGTTGTGATATAGAGGTTGACGATCATCGACTTCCTTTTCCATTTGTAGTTATGCCCATGAAGGGCTTTGATGTTATTTTGGGTATGGACTGGTTATCGTCATACCGGGCGGTTATTGATTGCTACCGCCAGAGGGTTACCTGCTGTACAGTGAACGGGGAGTTTTTCCACTTTTTAGGAGACCGGGTTGGTAGTATTGTGCCACGAAGTGCGGTCATTGGCGGAATGAGCTTGGTAGTTTACTTGCTAGTTTTGAGAATGGTGAGTATGATGAGACCCAGATTGAGTTGCCAAGGGTAGTTTGTGAATACGCAGATGTCTTTCCCGAGGATCTTATTGATTTGCCACCCCACCGAGAGACAGAGTTCTCTATTGATTTAGTGCGACCTGTGCGATTTCTATGGCACCTTATCGTTTTGCCCAATGAGTTGATTGAGTTGAAGGTTCAACTCCAAGAATTGCTAGATAAGGGCTTCATTCGCCCTAGTGTATCGCCGTGGGGAGCACCGCCCTCTTTGCTAAAAAGAAAAGCGGTGCCTTGAGGTTGTGTATCGACTAGGAAGTTGAATCGACTCTGATTAAGAATAAGTACCCTATGCCCGTATACATGACATGTTTGACCAGTTGAAGGGTCCCCGTTGTTTCTCTAAGATAGACTTGAGATCGGGTTACCACGAGTTGAGGGTCAGAGAGGAGGATATTCGAAGACGGCATTCCGCTGTGGTATGGCCATTATGAGTTCTGGTGATGCCATTTGGGCTTACTAACGCACCGATCTTTATGGACTTGATGAACCGGATTTTCCGGAATTCTTGGATCGTTTGTGGTTGTTTTTGTGGATGATATTCTTATCTATTCACCCTCGGAGCAAACACGAGGAACACTTGAGAATGGTGCTTGAATTGCTTAGAGCCCATAGTTGTATGCCAAGTTTGGGAAGTGCGAGTTACGGCTAAGAGAAGTTAAGTTCTTAGGCCATGTAGTTTAGGGAAGGGTGTCTGTTGATACATCAAGACTGAGGCGGTGCAAGATTGGGCCTGACCTAAGAGTGTGTTTGAGATCATGATTTCGGGATTAGCTGGGTACTACCGTCGATTTGTGAAAGATTTCTCGTGTTAGCTTCGCCGTTGACTAGGTTGACTTCGAGGAGTCAAATTTGTATGGAGTGAGACTTGTGAAAAGTCGTTTGAGTTGAAAGTTAGATTGACCACCGCTCCGGTCTTGATTATTAGGAGAGGGTTGGGTTATCACGGTCTATTGTGATGCCTCACGAGAGGGTTTTGGGTTGTGTGTTGATGCAGGAGGAAAGTGGTAGCTTATGGCTCACGTCGATTAAAAATACACGAGAAGAATTACCCTACACACGACCTAGAGTTGGCGGCGATGATCTTTGCCTTGAAATTGGAGGCACTACCTTTATGGTGAGAGATTCGAGGTGTTCTCGGATCATAAAAGTCTGAAGTATCTGTTTTCACGTAAAGACTTGAACTTGAGGCGAAGGTGGATGGAGTTTATAGAAGATTACGACTTGAGTTGCATTATCACCCGAGGAAGGCCAATGTTGTGGCGATGCTCTTAGTAGGAAATCCATTAGTGATGTAGCTTGTGTAGCCATCCGAGAGTGGGAGATGTTGGGGGCACTTGGCGAGTTTGACTTGCTCGGCGAATCCGTTGAGGTCATGGTCTTGTTTTACGTGGTTGCTTGACACTTGTGACTCGAGTGTTAGAGGCACGAGAGGTGATCTTGAGGTAGAATCCTCGGAGAGAAGATCTCCAGTGGAAAAGTTGAGAAAGGTTTGTGGCGTATCCAGACGAGTTTGAGATACCGAGACCGTCTGTTTGTTGAGTCTGTCGAGAGGAGGTACTCCGAGAGTTCCATCATTCGCCTTGCGGTGCAGGGAGGTACTAAGATGTATCGGGATTTGGGTCGTCGGTTTTGGTGGCGGGGTATGAAGAGAGATGGCGATCTTAGGTGTCTAAGTGCCTTACTTGTCGCCAAGTGAAAGCCGAGCATCAAAGGCGGGGGTTTGTTACAACCCTTGCCTATTGCCGAGTGGTGGAAGTGGGAGCACGTCACCATGGACTTCGTTGTAGGTCTTAGAAGACCAATGAGGTAGTGACACTATTTGGGTGGTTGTAGACCGTTGACCAAGTCGGCGATTTCATTCCAATCTGCGTGAGAGATTGGTAGATCATCTTGCCGACTTGTATGTTCGGGACATAGTGAGATTGCACGGGTCCCATGACGATCGTCTCGAGATAGAGATCCTCGCTTTCTTGCTAGGTTGTGGCGAGTTTGCAAAGTGCTTTAGGTACTAAGTTGACCTTTAGTACGACTTATCATCCTCGGTGATGGGCATCCGGCGTACCATCTGAGATCCTTGAGGATATGCTTGGGTTGTGCCCTTGATTTGATGGGACATGGAGAGGCACTTACACTGGTGGAGTTTGCCTACAATAACGGTTTTAGCCTAGTATCGGTATGGCACCATTTGAGGCCTTGTATGGCCGACCTTGTAGGTCTCCAGTTTGTTGGGCCGAGGTGGGTGACACAACTTTCTTGGGTCCAGAGTTGGTTAGGGAGACGACGGAGAAAGTTGAGCTTATCCGTAGGAGGGTTGTTCTGACCAGTCGTCGAAGTCCTATCTTGACCGTGAGGAGGAGACCGTTGGAGTTTGAGGTGGGTGATCACGTCTTTCTGAAGATATCACCTAGGCGGGGTTTGTTGAGATTTGGGAAGAGTGGGAAGTTATCCCCTCGGTTTATTGGTCCTTTTGAGATCCTTGAGCGGATTGGCGAGGTTGCCTATCGTTTAGCTTTGCCGCCACAGTTGGCCGGAGTTCATGACGTGTTCCATGTGAGTATGCTTCGGAAGTATGAGCCGGATCCATCACACGTGTTGGATTGGACCGACTTAGAGGTAGATGAGGATGCCTCGTATGAGGAGAGACCGGTTCAGGTCTTGGATAGGCGGGATCAAGTCCTGCGTGGTAAGACCATCCCTTTGGTTAAGGTTTTGTGGAAACATCACGAGTGGAGGAGGCCACTTGGGAGCGTGAGTTGGGAGTCCGTGAGAAATATCCGGACTTATTTGTTGATGTGTAATCAAGTGTTGCAATCTTGTAATTGTAATGAACTTTAAGAACATTTGAAATGTCTTAAGTTGTAAAACATGGTGTATGTTTTGGTTAATGTAAATGTTGTAGAACTTGCCTTGTTATGGGAGTTGATTATAATATTGCATATGTTGGCTATATTATAGAAATAAAATTGTATCATGATTATTGCTTATGATATAAATTGTAAACCATATATGTGGGAAATGGTTGAAATGGAAAGAAATTGCATGTTGAAATGTACATGTTGAGAAATGCTTCTTAATAGGAGATGGATGACCGTAATGGGTCGAATTGTTAAATGTGGTGTTATGACATTGTTTAAAATGGAGAAAAGGCTTGCTTTTCAAAAACTTGTTTTAATTTAGGGGACGAAATTCTTTAAGGGGAGGTTATAGCGATCCGGGTTTACCCTTGTTGTATAGTGATCGGACGTGTGTCCGTGGATGTTGGTAGTGGATTGTTGTCTGTTTACGTCCTTTCATATATTGTATTTGAGTTATAGGATGTGTTGGGCGTGTTTGTTTGAGTTGGTTGTATTCGGAGCCAAGGGTTGCCGCCGAAATTTTGTCCTTCGCCGGCGAGGAGTTGGTCGCTTCGAGCGTTGAGTTTTTAATGCGGTGGGTCGAGCGAGCGCTTTCGCTGAAGCGGCGATCGCGTCTGGCCTGGACTGAACACCATGATTTCGCTCGAGCGGTGATTCTTCGCCGAGCGATCTGTTCGATCTTCGCGCCGAGCGGTTCGCCGAAAGCGCGTCTAGTTGCAGACCTGAAGGGTCGAGTCCCTGGCTCGAGCGAGCTTTTCTTCGATCGAGCGAGCTTCTAGGATGTTGGCTCGAGCGAGACCTTTTTGGCTCGAGCTACGGTTTTCTGTGTCTGGTCGCTCGAGCGACCAAGTCTTCGCCGCGAGCTTTGTTTATATCGATTCATGACGGTGATCTATACTTCACTTTTTTGAAACTTTTACTTTTTAAAACCCTAAATCAGAGAGCCTCTCTCTAGACTTGCCTTCTCTCTAAGAGATCATCTCCTTAGAGTGTGAATCTTCCCTAAGTGCTTTGTTAAAAAGATTGAGGGTGACTTGGGCTTCGATCTAATCTGAAAATATTCGGTTTTGGAGCAAGTTGGGTGTTGGGTCTTCATCTCCTTTTGAGCTCAAACTTTGAGGTAGGGATATCCTACTCCTCTTTATGGATTTTGTCTTTGAATTTTAGCATTTTGATATGTTGGTAGTTGTTGTGTAATTTTGGGAAACTTTGGGCCATTGTGTAATTTTATAAAAGTTTGGGGTTTTGTCTATAATAAACCTAGAAGCATGTTTGGTATAGAAACATGGAATTAATGTTGAAACATTAGTGAAATTGGAACCTAAGGGTTGTAATGTTAATTATGGAAACGTCCTAATTACATTGATTAATTAATTTGAATAATTAATTGTGGAAAACGAGAATTGAAATTGAATTGGGTCATGGGTTATGGCGATGGAAAGAATACATTGATTTTATGTATTGATATGTGATGTGTATAATTGTGATATATATGCATTGTGTTGTGTTGGAGGAGATAGGGGATGGACTCACGGTTTAGGGAAGATAGGGATGGACCTCTAAACCGAATGTTACCGGAGGAGATAGGGGATGAACTCCGTAGATAGAGCATGTATGCTTATCTAGAAAATATTAGCGAGCATGTATGCTTGTCATGGAAAGTGTGAATATATCTGTTTTGTTTATACTTGTTGAAGTGACGAAAGAATGTAAGAGAATGGACCATCTATCAATTGTTAATCTTTTAGTCATTATTTATAACTGGTTTAGTGTATTTCTACTGGGGTGTGGCTCACCCTATATGGGAACATCATTTTCGTCTCGGTAGCATGCCACCTCCAAGGACTTAGCTTGGGAGGCTAGTGGCGGACGGGCTTTTTGGTTGTCTTTCCTTTTGTAGTGTTACATGTAAATTCAAGCCTAGGGCTTAATGTGTAAATGAGTTAGCACTCTACTTTCTTGTAACCAAGTGTTAACTTGGAAAGCTGTAAGCCCGTAGGGCATTTGCTTTTGTTGTTAACATGTGATACCTTTTGTAATAGTATTCTGATCAATGGAAGGACGTGGATCTTTTATATATCATAGCATGTTAATATTGTTGGTTTAATATCATTTATTTTGAGGGCGTTACAACGGTCTTCACCTTGGAACTGTCTTGCCCAACGTTGAATCCACAAGGCCGATGTCGAATCACGACGACAAGCCACTCCAGAATCCACCAAAGCTTCAGGCCCGAATTCCCTAGAATCCACCGAAGAAGAACACTCACTTTTGTATAGAATAAACAAACAATCTTTTGATGTATACTTCTTAAACCATGAGTTGAATACTCAATCAAACATCAAAGAAAACTAGTAAAATAGCCCAGAGAAAAACCCTAGAACCCTCAAAGAAGATCTGGAAGTCGTAAACTTAAAATCTGATAAAACAACATATTTATAGAAAACTGATCCGCAATCTCCACTCAAGCGCAAGAAAGTTCGCTCGAGCGTAAAATCCCAACTTCCAGTACTTTTGCAGAAATGTCAAACTTCTGGAACCAAACATTCTCTGCTCGAGCGGACATGCAACTTCGACTGCATAGTCAGCGAAGTGGCAAACATGAAAGAATTAACATCTAAAACATCCTCTGCATAGGCACAATTCGGGTTGGATTCACATCTGAAACTCATAGCCTCACTGAAATAAAAGATCGAATACAATTACAACTGAAAGGAGTTTTGTTAAACAGAATTGCCAAGAATAAAAACCTAACAATGATCTTGTAAATTATGAATGATTTTATCGCAGGCATTGTATATGCACATTACACTTATATCTTTGTTAAGATTCATATATTGTGTTAGATTGTTTCTACTGGGCTTTAGCTCGACCTATTTGGAAAAAATCATTTTCAGGTGCTGGTGATATGCCTTCGCCAAGGATTTAGCTTGGGAGGATTGTGGAGCTGAAGGCTCACTTTTGTTTATTTTGTATTTACCTTTTGTACAAGCCTAGAACTTTATTTGTATTGAGCTTATGCCTCATTTTGTTGTAACCAAGCACGGTTTTGGAAAGATGTAAGCCATTAGGGCATATGAATATCTGTTTAGCTTTCATTCTTCATTTACGTCTTGTAATACTGTTGTAGTGGCTCGGATTCTAATACGTATTGGAGTGGTGTAAATTGGTGCTCGTCAACTTAAAACTTGTGTGGTTGTCGAACTCTTGGTATTGATGGGTTGGCAAATGAACTTTAAATATTATAATTGAGGACTCTTGGGTGATGTTTGGAACCTTGATTGAAGCCTTAACAAAATATTTAGGTAAGATTAGATCAAAAGCCCCAAGTTTGAATTTTTGTTTTTGACTAGCCTTCACTCTTTTGCCCTTTTCTCTTTTCATACTTTGAATTTGGATATGAGGCTAGAACCATTGGAAATCTTATTTCTGGGGCTTCGATTTGGACACAAGAACGACCTAGAACGGATTTCGGATGAGAGAGTTATGCCCGTTTGAAGTTTTAGAATCTGTGCTGGAAGCAGGTACGCTCAAGCGGGAAAAGCGCCGCGCGAGCAGACTGCGTGACTTCAGCAGCTTAAAAACGTGATTTTTATCTCATTCTTTGCCATTTCCTTTTCCTTCTTCATTCCTCTCACCCTAGGTCCGAAAACCCTAGGTTTTTGACCCCAAATACCTTCCATTCCTATAAGATTTGGCCAAGATCCCTTGCCATAAAGTGAAGAAGGCTTAAAGCTCAGCATTTTCTACCGATTGGAATTCGGATTTGTGAAGGAATCTCATCAAAGCTTTGCTCCTTGCTTGATTCTTGAGGCAGGGGTCCTAGTTCTTCTTCAATACTTGCATTGATAGATAGATTTGTGGTATTTTGATTATATAAATGCAAAATCTACATTTTTGAGCATATAGTGTTATATCATGGAATTTGGGGGTTTAACGCTTGAAGTGTTGGGGTTCAATTGTTGGGTTAAGATTATGGATTATGAACCTTAGGTGTATAATCAATAGAAAAATTGAAATAAAAATTAGTGGTTTGAGAAGTTTGAATTTTTCTTGAAAATCTTAGGTTGCGTTTGGTAGAGTTTTCTAAATATGATTTAAGAATAGAAATGTATTTTGAGTTTGTGAGTTTTGGAATTATGATTTGAGTGTGAAAAGTTTGTTTGGTAAATGAGTTTTGAATTGAGTGGGGAATTTTTGATGTGATATGTGATATTTGATACAAAAACTTACAACTTATAACCAAACACACAACTCAAAATTCTATTCAAAGCTCAAAAAAAATTTAAAAAAATTCTGAATTTTTATATTTAAAATATAAAAAATACAAGGTGCTAATTGTATATAAAAAAAAAATAGCACTGCTCCGGTCAACCGGCCGGACATTCGGGAGGACGACTAGTTAGTCCAAATTTTTCCGCCTTGTAAAGAGTTTTCAAAAGTGAGTGTAGAATTAATTTTTTAAAACACTAAACAAACACCACACTCAAAAGTGAGTGTGGAATTATATTTTGAAAGCTTCACCAAACGGACCATTAATTTTTCTTGAAAACCCTAAGTTGATTCATGATGACAATTAATGATTTTGCCTAAATTGGTAGTGGAATCATGAAATTGAGAGGTTGAATTATAGGTATACAAGTTTAATTGGATTTTGGAAGTGTTTGAAAATTATGTTAAAAATTAGCGAATGAACTTTTATTATGGATATTGTAAATCATGCTCTAATATGAAATGAAATTTGGGGAAATAGATTTGTTAATGATATAAATTTTGTGATAAGATGATGAAGTGTAAATTTAAGAATTTTATTGTGTAGTTAGAAGGTGATTTTATACCTCAAAACTAAAAGCCCAACTTTATGTTTGACTCTAGTTATGAAGTTTTATTTTGGAAAATGAGGATACTTTAATCAACATGCAATTTATGAAATTAAGTCTATGTTGGGTTAAGATGAGTGTGAATAATGATAAATGGGAGATTGTGAAATGTGACAGTGTTATATGAAGGAGTTGTATCAAAAACATTAAGGGTATGTTTGGTTTGTATTTGAGAGATGTGTTTTAGAAATAAAAAGTACGAAAACATGTTTGGTTTGGTTTTTTGGGAAATTTGTTTTGGAAAATTGTTTTGAGAGAGAGTTTTGAAAAAAGTGATTGATTTGATGTGTGTGTGAGAGAGATTTGTTTGGAAAACTTGTTTAGTTTGTGTGTTTTGGGAAATTTTTTTGGGAAAATTTGTTTGGTAGAGAAAATTTCTGAAATTTGTTTGTAGAGAAAATTTCTGAAATTTTTTTCAGAAACACAAACCAAACCTACCCTAAATGTTGGAGATTAAATTTATAACTGTGGGTAGTAATTGATAACCAATGTGTTGTAAAAATTGAATATGAAGAGTTGATAACCCAAGAATTGTGAACACTTTAAAGATGAATCTTTGCCTCTATGGATGTGTTGTTATATTTTTGTATGACAAAACAATAAATGATCTAATGGATAATGAAGGTGGTCATGGAACATATTTGTACTTGTTATGCAAATGGAATTTTAATATATGGTGGATATGTATTGAACTAATATGTTACGGAAATAATGGAAGACGTGTTGGTATTGCCCACTAATTGTAATGATGGATTGTGATGTTATCTTGGGGTCCGTTTCCGGCCGTATTTTGAGCCGACAAAGCGTGACACTTGAGATAGGTTCCGCCTTCCTTCCGGAGTAGCGCCCGGTAAAGCATGTGATATGTTGAGGTTCTGCGTTCCTTCTAGCTTGTGACCAGTAAAGCGTGTGACTCATGGAGATGACTTGTTATTGGATCTGGTGTTTGATATGAAATTAATTGAAAGAATGAAAAATGAAATGGTAATTGGATTAGGGATTGGTGTTGATACACTCAATGGATTGCTTGTGATTATAATGGAGATTATGAGTTTTGTTATTTAAATAATAGAGAAATTGAATTAAAAATGGATTGTTATTCTTGTGTTATGCGTGTATTCTATATGGTAATGCAAACGTTAATGTGAGATAATTGTTGGGCAAGTTGGAGTTGAGTGTAAAAGGATTGTCTTTTGAACATAAAGGGAATTGGATCTTAACATTATGGAGTTATAGTGATTGGAAATAGTATAAGGAAAAAAAATGGAAATGAAATGGGAAATATTTTGGGAATTGGTTAATAATTTTTAAATGATGTTGTTTCTTAAACATGTTTGTTTTACAAGGACCTATGGTTTTCTTAAGTTAAGGGATGATTTTTAATGGTTAGAGGTTTTTCTTAAAAGTGTTTAAATAGTTTTGAGAAAAAGGTACTTTACTTATGATATTTTGAAATTAGAAGATGTCACTCTACTATATGGTATCATCCTACATGCATGATCATTTTTATCTGTGTGTTAGTTATTGATTTACAACTATGAGACTCCTACTGGGCATTAGTGCTCACCCCTTGTTATTTTATCTTTTTACAGGAAGAACGTTTGGATTCTTTGATTGAAGAGTTAAGAAGTCAATGTGTCTTTTATATGTAATCTCATTGTAGATGTGATGGATCATGTATTTGTATTTTATTCATTTGTAGCTTCACAGTAGGAGATTGACATGTATTGTTATCATTGAATTGTTCATTGAGAGAGAGAGAACATGTATCATTGTATTTCTATTACTCAAGGGTAATGGATGTTTGTAAAAAAAAAAAAAAATGGACCTAATTTTAAGGCTTTGGTAATGTTTCTGAGTAATTAAAATTGGGGCGTGACAACTGTAGGTTCAGAATGAACGATTTATGAATGTATATTGCATGTGTCACCTTTTGTATATTAACTTTGATGGAAGCTTCTTATTGTATCTAGATCACTTGTACTAGTGCTTGTAGTTGGATTATTGTAATTATTTTAGGGGCGTTACAAAAATTTAGTGACGAAACCATTTTTTAAGGATGAAATATCTTAATTATAAAAGTATTATTGTTCTATTTTTAAGACAAAATTGGACATTTTGTAATGAATTATTATTGTTTCGGAGCCAAAATTTTTATCTTAAAAATAAACCTTTTGGGGTGAAATTGTTTTATCTCTAAAAATGTATTTATTAGTGACACCTTCCAATTTTGTTGTAGAGGTAATTTTTTTTAAATAAATTATATTTTGCCCTCCTTATGTTTAGGTGTATTCAATTTTGTTGGTAGAGGTAATTTTTTTCAATTTTGTTGGTAGAGGTAATTCCTTTTAAAAGATATTAAAGTATGGGAAATCTCTTTTAAAATTATTCATGACTGCTAGTCCTAGAGCAAGATAATTCTAATAATAATCAGAATTAATCATCCAAATTTAATATGATTAAAAGTTATTATAAGTATTGGAAATCTCTATTGAAATTGTTCATGACTGCTAGTCCGGAGGAGGATAATTCCAATAATAGTCAAAATTAATCATCCAAATTTAATATGATTAAAAGTTTTTTTTTTTTTGTATTTTTTTTTTTTTTGAGGACTAATAGAAGCAAGATCACTAACTAAGCAAACATGTTAAAGCAGTTACCAGCTTATGGGCCGGTTTAAAAGTTATTAGAAGTGGTGAATTCTATTACATTTAATATACTATTATCATATAGATTCCAAAATAGGTAAATTACTAATAAGTTTTACTTTTGAAACTTATTACCTGTTAAAGTTCTATTGATAAATTTATTAGTCTCTCTTATTTTTATAAATAAATTTATCGGTCAAGACTTGTATGTAAATAAGTCTAGTTAATAAGATTGATTGTTAAGTGCACCAAAATAAATACATGAATAATAGTTAAGTAATGATATGCATATAAAAAAGTGATACAAAATGATGCTGATTACTTTTTATTTTAAAACAAAACATACATAAAAATTAGTTTTATTTATCAAAATAACACTGATACATTATTCTTATGAATTTTTTTTATACATTATTTGTATATATGAAGAGAATTTTCCATGACAGTTATATACAAATAACTGCTTATAATAATAAATTTATGTAATACCTTATTTGCAAATAGTAAGATTATGGTCCATATCTCTGTTGTACTATAGACAGAATTTCTTAGATATCCTTTAATCTGGTGCTTAGATTATGATCCATCTCTGTCATATGTGTCGATCTGGCATGATCTTATTGGTCATCAATTTGCCAAAATTGAACCCAGACTTTAGTGGAGGATCCAAACCAAAACTATTGAATCAGCTTGTTTGGTTTGAGTTTTTTAAATTTACTTTTTAAAAAATTAAAATTTTTTATTTTTCGTATTTTTTTGTTTATATTAAATTTTTTAATATTTTAAACTTTTTTTAAATTCTTTTTTACATACATCTACCATAAATATACACTTAAAAAGTATAATATTTGTAAAATTATTTTTAAGAAATTCACTAAATACCAAAAATCTAAAAAAAAAATTAAAAAAATAATAATAATACATTTTTTATATTCTTGTGTATTTATTAATTTTTTAATATATTTTTTTACAAATATTTTACTTTTTAGATACATCTAAGAAAAATACATTTAAAATTTTTTTTAAAAAATTGCTTTAAAAATAAAACTAAAAATTATGAAAAATAATCTAGTGGATGATCCAAACCAAAACCATTGAAAGGAATTGCAATCAGCTTGTTTGGTTTGAGATTTTAAAATTTATTTTTCAAAAAATTGAAATTTTTTATTTTTTTATATGTTTTGTTTATACTAAATTTTTTAATATTTTAAATAATTTTTTAATTTTTACATATACTTAACATAAATATACACTTAAAAAGTGTAATATTTGTAAAATTATTTTTAAAAAATTTAACTAAATACCAAAAATACAAAAAAAAATAAAAAATAAAAATTCAGTACATTTTTTTGTATTCTTGTGTATTTATTAATTTTTTAAAATATTTTTTTATAAATATTTTACTTTTTAGATACATTTAAAGAAGGTACCTTTAAAAAAAAAAAAAAAGTACTTTAAAAAAAAGAAGAAAAAAAACACAAAAAAAGAAAAAATTCAATTTAGAAAATTAAAATCAAACACTGTGAATAGAATTTTCAAACCCAACTAATAATTATATCCTGATATTATTCTTATGTTGTATAATTTGTTACAGAAGTGATGGTCCAAAGACATGTCTTTCATATGCATTGATCTGGCATGATCTTAGTGGAGGATCCAAACCAAGACTATTGAAAGGAATTGCACTAGAATTTTCAAACCCAACTAATAATTTTCCAAGTTGTATTATCTATCTATAAATACCTCTCCATGCTCTTGCAGCTCTTCATCCCTCCATCCTATTACTGTCTTTCATAGCTTTCTATTCTATTAATAACAAACAAGCCTACAATGACATTCTTGCCCAATACACTTCCCAACCACTTTCTTTCTTTCCCACCCCTTTTACTTTGCCTCATCATCCTTGCATTCCCCACTTTTTTTGATTATGCTGCTTTTGCTTCTTCCTTAACTGGAAAACAAGCAACTGAACCCACGGCTCTCTTGACGTGGAAAGCTAGCCTTCACAACCAAACTCAAACTCTCCTGTCCTCCTGGGTTGGAACCAACCATTGCACTTGGCTTGGAATTCGTTGCAACAAGGCCGGTAGAGTTGCCCATATAGACCTTCACGGTTACGGTTTGAAAGGTACTCTTTCTAATCTTAATTTCTCATCATTTCCTCATCTCCTCACCCTTAATCTTTTTAACAACTCACTTTATGGGACCATCCCTCCCCATATTGGTAGCCTTTGGAGACTCACCTCCCTTGGCTTGCCTTTCAACAATCTCTCTGGAACAATTCCGACCGAAATAGGATTGCTCAGCTCTCTCAATGAGCTCAGCTTGTCTACTA
Source organism: Camellia lanceoleosa (assembly GCA_025200525.1). Classification (NCBI taxonomy): domain Eukaryota; kingdom Viridiplantae; phylum Streptophyta; class Magnoliopsida; order Ericales; family Theaceae; genus Camellia; species Camellia lanceoleosa. Next base: position 93,001,097 of record CM045766.1, read on the forward strand.
ACAATCTCACGGGTTCAATCCCTTCTTCAATTGGAAACTTGGGCAACTTAACCATTTTGTACCTTTATGACAACCAACTTTCCGGATCAATCCCTCTAGAAATTGGGATGTTGAGGTCTCTTGTTGAACTCGCACTCTCAACGAACAATCTCACTGGTTCAATCCCTGCATCTATAGGGAACTTAAGCAACTTAGCCAAATTGTACCTTTATTACAATAAGCTATTTGGATATATTCCCCCAATGTTCAATAACCTTACACATTTGACTAAACTTGCTTTAAGTGGAAACATGCTCACTGGTCAAATCCCAGAAGGCCTATGCCTCAATGGATCATTGGTTTGGTTTGCAGCAAACGATAATAACCTTAGAGGTCCCATCCCAAAAAGTTTGAGAAATTGCTCTAGCTTATACAGAGTTAGGCTTGAAAGAAACCAACTTTCGGGAAATATATCAGAAGATTTTGGCATATACCCAAGATTGGATTACATTGATTTGAGTCATAACAATTTTTATGGTGAGCTATCTAAAAACTGGGGAAAATGCCACAATTTAACTAGTCTCAAAATGTCTAACAATAAAATTTCTGGTGAGATACCATCTGAAATAATGGATTCAACTCAACTAGGCCTCCTTGACCTCTCTTCAAATGACCTAGTTGGAGAAATCCCAATGAAATTGAAAAAGATGGTTTCATTGTTCAACCTTAAGCTAAATAATAACCATCTATCAGGCAACATTCCTCCAGAATTTGGTAAATTGTCCAATCTAGAGATCCTTGACTTGGCAGCAAATGATCTAAGTGGATCAATCCCTAGAGCACTAGGGGAGTGCATGAAACTTTATAACTTGAATTTGAGCAATAATAGATTTGGGGAAAGCATTCCTGCTGAAATAGGTCGTATCCATAACCTTCAAATTCTTGATCTTGGTCATAATTTGCTAATAGGTAAGATACCACAGCAGATTGGAGAATTGCAAAGGTTAGAAGCATTGAATCTCTCCCACAATAAACTCTCTGGTTTCATTCCATCATCTTTCGATAATATGTTAGGTTTGGCATTGGTAGATGTATCTTTCAATCAATTGGATGGTGCTATTCCTAACATCAGAGCCTTCCGAGAGGCTCCATTTGACGCACTCAGAGGTAATAAAGGTTTATGTGGTAATGCTACTGGTTTGAAAACTTGTCCAGCAAAAATGAACAATGGGGTAGCTAAGAAAAAGAGTAACAGAGTTCTGTTACTAATTGTTCTTCTTTTTGGATTTCTATTTCTTTCATTAATGGTTGTCGGAATAGTACTCTTGGTTTTTTGTAAAAAAAATAGGAACACAAAAAATGAGCCAAGACGAGTAAATAATGAAAATTTGTTTGAAATTTGGAGCTATGACGGAAAAATGGTGTATGAAAGCATCATTGAAGCGACTGAAAACTTTAGTACCAAACATTCTGTTGGGGAGGGAGGATGCGGTACTGTTTACCGAGCTGATCTCACAAGTGGTCAGGTAGTTGCTGTAAAGAAACTTCATGTATCACCCGATGGTGACTTGGCTAATCTAAAAGGCTTTACGAGTGAGATCCGTGCATTAACAAAGATTCGCCATCACAATATTGTAAAACTTTATGGCTATTGTTCACACCGAAGGCACTCGTTTTTGGTTTATGAGTTCTTGGAAGGGGGAAGCCTGGGAAAGATATTGAGCAGGGAGGATCATGTATTATACTTTGATTGGATTAAGAGAGTGAATGTTGTCAAAGATGTGGCAAATGCTTTGTCTTATATGCACCACGACTGTTCACCAGCAATCATCCATCGAGACATATCAAGCAAGAATGTTTTGCTTGATTTAGAGTATGCAGCTCACATATCCGATTTCGGCACAGCTAGATTTATGAAGCCTGACTCATCCAATTGGACATCTTTTGCAGGGACCTTTGGGTACGCTGCTCCTGGTATGTAATGTTCATTTTATTTTATCAATCATTGCATATTAAGAGATTTCTAATCTTGGATGTTACTTCACTCAAAATGAAAGGGTCATTGAACTTCTAATTGTTATTTTGATATCTAACATGAGCATGTACATGTTTCTTGTTTTTCTTTTTTCTTTTTCCACCACTTTTTTAATTACTATTTTCTTCTCTTGGTCATTTGTTTCATTTGGTAGAACTTGCTTATACAATGGAAGTGAATGAGAGGTGTGATGTTTATAGTTTTGGGGTTCTCATATTGGAAGTGATTATGGGGAAGCATCCGGGTGATCTAGTCTCCTCTTTGTCATCGTCGTCATCCTCCTCCTCATCCACATCAGTTGTGCATGGGATATTATTGAAGGATGTGTTGGATCAACGTCTCGCAGCACCTGAGAATCAAGTGGCAGAGCAAGTATTTGTGGTTGCAAAACTAGCATTTGCATGTTTGCAAGCCAATCCACTATCTCGGCCAACCATGAGACAAGTTGCCATGAAGCTATCAGATGATCGAAGGTCACATCTGCAAAATGAATTCCACATGATCACATTGGGACAACTGATTTCAACTGCTCAACCTCGAGTATTTGCCTTCTATCCTTGGACTATATGTTGTTCTTGTTTTCCATTTTCTTCTTAGATTGTTCAATTTCAACCCCCTTTTCTAGTCTATTTTTCTGCTCTTTTATACAAAAGTTTTTAATGGCTAATTTAAAACCATCTTAAATCTTCATGTTGGTTTATTTAGTGGACTGTTTTCATTGGATTTTTGCAAAAATGAATAGTTTCAATAAAAAATTTCTACTTATTTATCTTGAATTTATTTGACATTTGAGTTGCTCACATTATTTATACATTTATAAGCTCTAAATTCCACATTAGCTTTTCTACTCTTATTCTGTATTTCGAATTTGCTTGCTTTGTTTCTTACAAAGTGGTGTTGTACTATGCAGGCAACTAGTGCCCTTAGCCATCCAGTCTAATTGAAAGCCTTTTGAGGTAATTTGAGATCGAAATCGATAAATTTGATTGAGACATTTTTATTTTTTAATATTTTTTATAATTAATTTTTTGTGATTTTGTGATGAAAGTTTACTAATTAAATCTTCATATTCAAGTTTTGCTAACATTTTTTTTTAAATTGATAATATGACTAATTTACTGTTGTTATAAAATATTTTTGAAACTGTCATCATCTGGTGATTTTAATTTTTTAAATTAAATAAAAAAATCAACAATTTCTTCTAAAGTTAGAAATTATTCAAACATGACTTTAATTTTTAAAATTAAATAAAAAAATCAACAATTTCTTCCAAAGTTAGAAATTATTTAAACATGACTTGAATTGAAGAAAGCAAGCTAGACAGAGGGGGTCGGTTTGGTTTGGTGCGACTTTTTTCAAACTTTTGAACTTTCTTTTTTTAGATCTACTGTTTTTTGTATAAGTAAAAGTGAAGACAATTGTATTTTTTTAAAACCCAGCTATTAAAAAAAAAAATTAACTTGTTGAGGTTCTTTTCTAATGAACTTTTTTTTATTTGGATCAGGGCCTTCTTTTGTATATATATATAAACGATAAATTACACTATCCACCCTTGAGATTTAAAGAAAATACATTAGTTCCATACTTTTGACATAATTATATTAATTTCATTTTTAACTTTTTTTATGGGATTCTTTTAGTATGGTTAAAACGACTAAAATTAATATCAATAGTGAGTAGATATTGAAATAAATAAATATAAATATATATTTTAGTAGAAAATAGATAATAACATTATTTTTTTTTATTATTTATACAACTAACGAATTAATGGTAAGAAGAGGCCTAAGTGTTATGTAAATTAAAGCCCTAGGAAGATTAGTATAATTATGTTGAAAGTGTGAAACTAAAAGTATAATCTTCAAATCTCAAGAGAGGTGAGTATAATTTACCAAAAACAAATGTAAGAATTATATGGAATTTTAATCATAATCTGTAGATTTTCAAAAAAAATGTGGGTCTTCTTGGATCTGTTTTTCCATGTGAACCAGCACGGCTTTATTTTTCGGGGGAAAAAATGTTATAGTTTTATAGGACCTTAATATATGGGATAATTACTAATAAGTCTTATTAATTGGATTTATTTACTCATAAATCTTAAGTGATTTTTTTTAAGACGTATCTGCCTCTTATTTTGATAATGAGAAAATTTTGAAACTTTATACATATATATTTTGTGTTTGTGAAATGATTATTTAATACTCGTAATGATACTAATAAATTTATTAAAGTGATAAATGATTAGGACATTTTGACTTTTGTTTATAAGTTTTGCTTATATTAGTTTATTTGTGTTGGTTTGCATTAAAATATGATGTGAGTGGTGTAACTTGTTAAATTGTATTTTTTTAATAAATATTTTTACAATAATAAATTTGAATAGAATCTATCCCCATAAAAAATTAAGGCTTATAGTAAGGGTTTTATTGGCTTTATGGTTAAGCCACCCATGTTTCCATGTTTAATTTTAAGGTTTTTTTTTTTTTTTTTTTTTCATGCTGCTTCCATTTCTTTCACAAGGTCATCTACTCATATTAATGATTATCTACTCATATTAATGATTTCATGCTGTTTGGAAGGATTAAAGACCACCAAAATCAAGACCAAGAGCTAACGAGTTAGAAGAAGCATTGGCTGGTGCACATATGGCTCTTAGGACTGATGTGTAGCTGACTGTCTGGACCTGCATAGTGCTATTGCAGCTTTTATGTAAAGGCTTAGGGTTGTTCTCTGTCTTGTCATTTGGTTGTTTTAGTTGGTTTCTCACCAACTCGCGGTGATGTGCTTGCATATGATTATGTTTGCTTTTCAGTGTCAACTTAGTTGGGATCGGGTGATCTTGCTATGATGCAGTCTTGCACTTCCTTTTTTTCACTTTGTTGATGTTTTATTTGTTTAGATGCTGGTCTTCATCAATAAAATTTTCTCTTTTGTTGATAAATTAAAAAAGAAAAAGAAAAAAAAGACAGTGACTTTGTGATGGCGCTGTAACGTAGGTATTTTTTTTTTTTTCCCAAGTTTTTCATTTTTCTTCCATAAATCTTTTCTTCAAATCCATAATTTATACATAACTAGAGTTCCAATCACACAAGAAAAAGAATGGAAAATAGGGCACCTAAAGTCTTGGTATTGGACAAACGGAAGTGTTTCATTAAGATTCCTTGCCTTTTATACATGGCAAAGGCAAATCATTGGTCCTCCACAATTATTTATATGGTTTAGGGAAAAAATATTTTTGCTTCTGCGTCAAATTCATGTGATGTTTTTACTTGATACTTATTCGTTAACATAATGAGATTCAATACTTTTTGTTAGATTTTTCAAAAATAACTTGACAAATATCAAATGATGAATAATGTAGAGTAATGCTCCAAAACTATACAATTGGAGGTGAGGGTGAGGATTTGGGGAAATCGTTGTCTGATTCTGGCAAAATTGGACCAATTTCGATGGAATTTGGGGACTTTGATCACAGTACAGAGATGGGTATTGGTGATAATGCAAATTCTCCTGAAAGGTCAGAGCTTTTGGGGGAAGAAAAAGGTTGAGATGGCGAGGCCGGTGGAGATGTGGCTTCGAGTGGTGAAGAAAGTGTTGCCATAGGATCAGTGAAGCCAATTGAGGAAGAGAAAAAGGTTGTTGTGTGGTGGAAGGTTCCATTTGAGTTCTTGAAATACTTTGCTTGCAGGGCTAACCCAGCATGGACAATCTCGGTGGCCGCAGCAGTTATGGGTTTTGTAATCTTGGGACGAAGGTTGTATAAGATGAAGCGGAAGAGCCAAAGCTTGCAGCTGAAGGTTGCCATGGATGATAGGGTCAGTTATTCTGTGGCATTTAGGTTCTGTTGGATAGTTGTGGATTTTCAAATCAATGTATTGTAATTTGTAGGTCAAATAGATAATACAAAAAAAAATGGAATAAGATAAGTTGACACTTTTGTAGGTTCCTTAGAGCTAGAAAGAGAATCTTTGAACATGATTTCAAATAACTAGTTTTAGATAGTTGTTTCAAATTCATCATGTTCACGTTATTTATCTTAATCTTGAAATTCATAAGTAAACTATTATATCTAAATTGAGTTATTGTCTTTGAATGATTAAGGTCAAATCCTTGATTTAAAATCTACATCTATTCAAACTGACTCTTAATTTCATCTGGTTAATTTAGTTTCCAACTGCTATTTTTCTTATTTCATGTTATCGATATAGCACAAAATGAGTACCATTTAACTCTGACATTGTATTTTGTAGAATATTTTCACCTTAATTGCTATTTTTGGTTGATGGGTTAACCTTGAAAAACGAAAAGAATCAAATTTCTAAATTTTGAATATTTTATAAATAGGCTATGGAAAAGAAAATATTGCTAACTTAGCATCACCCAAGTATATGGCTTACTTCAATTTTCATTTGTGATAATAAAAAGATTTCACTTTTTGTTCTTTCCCGGTTGGTTTTTTAACAACCAAATCAAATGGTAGGTTACGTGTTGTAATCTATTGGTTACTTGCAGTTTACAATTGAGGAACTTTTAGTTTACCCCATATGGTATAGGACTTGTGCACGCCATTTGGAAATAACCACTTAATGCCTTGTGGTTTTTAGACTAAAATGACCTGTCACAATTTCTTTCCAAATTAACAGGAAGTGCATTACATGCACCAGTGTTGAGAGTAAACCATTTGTCAAGACAAAAATACCCTTGTAACAAAAAATCTATTTTTTTCTTCTCTCCCTCTACTATTTATCTCTCCTAAGATATTCTATCTTACAAAATGCCACGTTCCCCAAGTTGTTCTATTTTAACCCGATTGCACAAATAGGACGTGCTATACAAAATAAGCTTATTATAATTGGTTTTGTTTTGGATCTTTGGATGCATAATTGGAAGTGATTATACCATTTTTTTCCCCTAGAGAGGTAGTAATTATATGTCTTCATGCTAAGAAATCATTATTAAGATATCTTTGCCACCCTCGTCTTTGATAAAAATCATAAAGGGTATCTTCTCTCCATTTTCAGTGTAAAGAAAGCAGAGTGCTTATTAGACATTTCAAGCTTTCATGGTAGTGTGGCAATTGCGCTTGATGTTGTATAGATCAAGGTTTTTTTAAATAGCTGCTCACCTACTTGCACTACAAGAATATTGGGATTTAACGGCATTTATTTAGCAACGTTTAAAAATATGCCTCTATTTCTAATATTGAACGGCGTTTTTGTAAACGTCGCATTTTTTATTTAATAATACGATACCGTTTCAATTCCCGAAGTCGTTTTGAAAACGCCTTCGAATGTGTTTTTTTTATTTTTTATTTTTTAACATATGAGAACATAAAGTAGCGTATTCACTCTCTCTGTCTCCCTCTTTCTATTGATTCGATTCAAGTATGGTAGGTTTCGATTGAAGATCTATTGATCGATTGAAGATCATAATGTGTATTGTAGATGTTAAAATTGAACACAAAATACATACATACATATATATGAATAGATTGACAAATTTTTTTAAAATAGATCTCAATAAGAAACTCTGTAACCTTTTATATATTCATATGGATTATATGTTGAATTATGTATCAAATGAGTATGGCCAGTTATTTATATCTTCTCTATATGCATACCCTGTATTTTTTATTTTTTTTTTATAGTGTAGTCGAAGTAAAAAAAGAAGATAAAGAGGCCAGTTATTTTTATTTTTGTATTTGCAGTTACGCTATTTAGCTCTAATTTGTTCAAAATTATCCTTTAAATCTACACAAAACATAACATGTTCTGTTTCTGATTTTGCTAGGCAAGTTCAATCTTTAACAATTGTATTCAAAAATTTTAAGACCTGTAACAATGTTTGAAACTACATTCCAATTGTTCGCAGATAAAGAGGGTGGACTTAGCATGGTCAGTTCTTCACCGAAGGCCTCATCAAAGGAGATGGAAGGGAATGCCTTGATTGGGGTTGATAAGGTCCGTTTAGCATTTCTATATATATATATTTTTTGGTCCGTTTAGCATTTCTATATATATATATATTTTTTTGGTCCGTTTAGCATTTCTATATATATATTTTTTTATAGTCCGAAAGAGGAGAGGGGTTTGGTGGTGCCACAGCAGAGACAGCAGGTGAGGAAGAGTAGGACGGGACCGAGATCTCGGAGCTCTCAGTATCGAGGAGTCACGTTTTATCGGAGAACTGGGCAATGGGAATCGCATATTTGGTTAGTATATTATTATGTTTGTATGATTATATATATATACCTTTTTGCATTATGCATTTTTTATTTTTTTTCAATTTTTATGGTTTTATATGTATATATATAGTTGTTATAATTCGTTAAGATTGTGGTTATGGTGTGGTCTATGATTATGTGTTACTTTCTGTTTACATTATTATTGTTGGTAAAATTGTCATAGGCTGAACTTTCATTTCTTGCATTGTACTTGTATAATTTGAAGATATTGATCATGGTGGCTGTTCATTTTGAAGTGATGGGCTCTCATTTCTGTATGATGTTGAGTGTTTTATTTTGATTTGAACAGGGATTGTGGGAAACAAGTGTATCTGGGTAAGGAACTTTGATCTCTGAATTTGATTGGACTTACATATCAATCTGGTTAGAAACTTCGTATTGTTACGACTAATGTGTTGCTAAATGTGCTTCTTCCTTTAGATATGAACGATTAATTGCGTAGGGGGATTCGACACTGAACATGCCGCAGCTAGGTAATAATTGTATTGGGTTGGAAGTTTAAACAATTTTATCCTCTGAAGTTTTTCTGTGATATGGGTTCGGAAAATTATTTTCAATTATCTTTGTGATCTCAGGGCGTATGATTGAGCTGCAATTAAGTTCCGTGGAACTGATGCAGATATCAATTTTAATATCAATGATTATAATGAAGATCTTCAACAGGTGGTTGGGGTTGATAAATGTCTAGTTGATACAAAAGTTTTCTTTCTATAAGGGAAGAGCAATAGTGTGATGACCAAGAAAAAAAATAAATAAATAAATAAATGGAATGGTGAGAAGGATAGCTATATTTTATATATATATATATATTATGTATCTCTTGTGGGCTTGTTTTCGGTGAAAGGCATTTAATAAAATAAATACAAGAGTGAAGTGAGTGGTGGAGTGAGGCATCTTTACATTCCATCCAGTCTGGAGCTACAACCCAACAAATAATGGTTATAGGTAATGGCAACTGGGACAAAGCTAAGTGGATGCTTTTATAAAAAAAAAAAAAAGGGGGGTAAGGCACGGTGGAGAACATGATTAAAGAGTGAAGGTGTGCTGGTGTGGGGTGCACATGGGCCATCTTGATCATTGCAGATACCCCGATCTATCTCTCTCTCTCTAACACACAGTTGTTGAACTCTAAGAGTATGAATGGAAATGGCACTGGTGGAGAAAGCATATATGGAGAAGACCGTTGGCTTGTTGAGCTGTTTGAGAGCTAGAATATTCCCAATCAAACAGAGGTGATACACTCCCTCATTAATTTCATCTCCATCCTTCCAATCAGCAGATGGAGGAAAGTTCCATTTTGAGGCGAGCTAGTTGTAGAGCAAAAGGAGGTGCTCCTGGGTTCAAAGTTGCTATCTTGGGAGCTGCTGGAGGCATTGGCCAACCCCTAGCAGTGCTAATGAAGATCAATCCCCTAGTTTCTGTTCTTCATCTCTATGATGTGGTCAATTCCCCTGGGGTCACAGCGGATGTTAGTCACATGGACACCGGTGCTGTGGTACGTGGTTTTCTAGGACAACAACAGCTTGAGGGTGCTCTTACTGGAATGGACATTGTGATCATACCTGCTGGTATTCCGAGGAAGCCAAGAATGACAAGGGATGATCTCTTCAAGATTAATGCCGGGATTGTCAGGACCCTCTGTGAAGGAATTGCCAAGTGCTGCCCTAATGTCCTTGTCAACTTGATTAGTAATCCAGTGAACTCTACTGTTCCGATTGCAGCTGAGGTTTTCAAGAAAGCTGGCACTTATGACCCAAAGCGACTTCTAGGTGTGACGATGTTGGATGTTGTGAGATCCAATACTTTTGTGGCTGAAGTTATGGAGCTGGCACCTGAAGTTGTGTATCCCCTCTATATTGCTGCTTGCACAGACTGTCGAGAGGCTGTTGTTAAGAGAGGAGAGGAGCTTCTAAAGAAGAAGGCTTCTGGTGTCAATTTAGATGATGCAAACCTCATAAGTAGACTGTTTTTACTGTTTAATGGTAATACCGAAGCTGAACGTATTGCTCCAGAATCTAGAGTCATTCCAGGCAATCCTGCTCTGAGGGCAAGGCTAATGTCTATTTTCTGTCGGTCAATTACAGCAGCAAATAGTTTCCCATCAACTTTACAGTGTATTTTTTTTGGATGCATATATGGAAGTGGTACCACCTCAAAGTTGGGGCCTACGTTGGTGGAAAGGAAATGGATCCTGCAGATAATATGGCAGTGTTGCCTCCTATGGTTAAACCTCTGCTCATTGAAGGTATTGCACAGAATCATAGATTTTAAAAATCAAGAAAACATATCAAACGGAGGAATTTTAATATGAAATTTTTACAGTAGATTAAATACATATTGAATTTAATATCTGAATTTTCTCATAATTTTTGGGAGTCAAAATCCATATAAATTGAGGTATTCAAATCTGTCCATGAAATCAGTCCGAAACAGTAACTTTGGAAGTGTTGTTCTCTTTGGGTATAAATCTGAAAATTATCAAATTAGTGTCATTAGAACCGGTTAAGAGTCTAGTTTCGTACATTTTTGGCCTTGCATTGATTGCTCGTGTATATTAAGAGAACCGTCAATTTCTTTGAAGTGCTGCAGAAAACAACCTGTTTGAATATAATAAATTGTGGATAATTATTTTGATAAGCAAATCAAGTGAAACCAATTGGGTTTGAAGCTTAGGATATATTAGATCATATCTGGAGGTTATTGGAATTTTTCGAATAGCATGGAGTGGGTTTTGTAATTTTCAAAGTTAGCGAATAGGTTGGGAAGGCTTGTTTGAAATTAGTAGTGACGTGAAATTTTCATATTGGTTCAGGGCACTAGTTGGACTTTCATACTCTATTCGAGGATTATATTATTTCGTTTCCAGGTGAGTAGTTTCATGCTACATATTTTTATAAATGTTCCCCTACCCTGAACTGTTGGAAAATTAAATTGTTGTTTCATGATTAAACTGTTTTGATAATTATTATATTATCAAATGAATCAAATCATTTCTGAAAACATGTGTGAACCTGGCATACTGTAAACTATTTGTTTTGGTCTCATGTTTATAATGATGAACTACCATGTTTTGCGAAACTGATGTGTATTTGAATATTGGGACCATGTGTGTATTTAGTCCAGCGAACTTATTCCACTGTGTGCGGTGACTCTGGCCACTAGGGAACAGATCCGGGTTAGGCCGTGATGACTCTAGTGCTCAACGATTGTAAGGAACAGACCTTTAAAAATAACTAGGTGACCCTCAATCGGATCGACTAGCAGAAAAGGCCCAGGTGCCACCCTGAGGATGACTCCTAGTTCGGTATTGGATCCAACGAGGCTTATAGCCTGAGAAATGTGTGGCAGATTATTGTTTTTATTGGTACCCAAAAAATTGTTGGTGTTCATGTTATAAACTGTATTTAACATGTTCTTGCGAGACATGAGTATTTTAATGTTGTTTATCATGTTCTTGCGAGACATGAGTATTTTTAAGTGGAAAATGTTGTTTATCATGTTCTTGCGAGACATGAGTATTTTAATGTTGTTTATCATGTTCTTGCGAGACATGAGTATTTTAAGTGTTGAACTATGGAACCTGCTTTTTGAAACAGTTGTATTTACCAAACTGTATGCCAAACTAGTTTCTGAGATATATATCTTATTTTGGAATTGAACCCTGTTTTTAGAACTGTATTTACTATCCATGTTGCTACTCACTGAGCTATCAGCTGACTCAATTTTTATCACTTCCAGGTGTTAGCAGGACTTAGAGTGGACTCTTGGCATAGCGGGGACTCGTTTGCATGGACCTCTAGGACATACATTTATTTTGTTTTAGATTGCTTGTCGAGTTTTGTGAATACATTGTGGTAGGTCACTGGATTGAGTATTGATTTATTCTTGGGCTATCATCACATTTATTCTTAATGGTTTTGGGTTCATGTTTAGGCTTATGTGTGCCTTGGGCTTAGTCCCTGTGGGCCACGGCCGGTCATGCCCGGATTTGGGGTGTGACAAATAGAGAATAGTATGGAATTTGATTCTTCACCGAGCTGGGCATTGCAATTCCAAGGCCCATTTGGTGGTGACGTTCCACTGCCACTCTTCTCTACTGCAGCATCATCTGGATTCACTACTTCAACCATCGCTACTTCATCAGCTGCGGTTTACCAACCTTGGTTTCCAACTACAACAATCCCCCACAACCATTACTTTCCATCGGTCATCGATTCTAACAACATATCTCAGTACTACTGCAGGAGCTGAAACCACAATCAGGTGAGAACAGAACTACAATCCAAAATATTCTTGAACTAGAAGAAATTGAATTGGCAAACAAACCAAGCTAGGATTGTAGTTGAGATTGATTGTTTTACATGAGGCAATAGATTGATTGTCTTTGCTGTTGTACAAATCTTGCTAATTTTGCTTATCTTTGCCTTAAACGGCATGACAAATTGCTTCTTCTCTGAGAACACATCATTTGCTGTGTTAATGTGACCAAAATGCTAATGCCTTTATATTCTCATTGTGGCCTCAGAGAGGCATGGGTTATGCAAAATTTTTCAGACGCTGAAAGGGTAGGGAATACTAACATCTGATTGTACTTTTTTTTTTTTGGGTGTGCCTGTGTGAGACACAAATTTGAAGTCTTGGTGTGTTATTTCACAGAGAATTTAAATTGTGACAAACATTCCAGCACCATTTGGGACAAACATTCCACTGATGCAGCATTTGGGACAAACATTCCAACTCCTAATTGAAGTGTGGCCAGTGGCTTTTTGTGGTTCAATTGTTTTTTTTTTTTTTTTTTGTTGTGCTCAATTATAAAGAAACCGAGGATAAGGGTTAAGTTTTGTTGTGTTGTATTGTATTGTATTGTCACCATTGATTATATCATTGAACACCTAACACCATTATAAGGGAAATGAGGATAAGGTTGAAGTCTTGTTGGCAATGTTGTATTGTATTGTTACCATTGAGTATATCCTTGGATACTTAGCACCGAATGCCTAAGGAGGCATTTTTATGGATATATTGCTTCTGTTAGTGTCATCATATGTCTTTGCGAGTTGAGCATAGTTGAAGAGTAAATATGACCCACCCATATGTTATTTCAGATTATCCAATGCATTTCTCATTGAGCACCTCTTGATTCTGGAATTGAACAGGAAAAGTAAGTGTTTTTTATGTTTCTGTTTTTGGTCCTTTATCACTCACAATGAACTCTTTCTCCTACAGGGTTATTTTGCGGTTCTCTGTCCTTGTTGGTGCTAGTGCTTGGGTGGATCTACTGGTGCGTCTAAAGTATCTTTTTTATTTTCATAATTGATAGATGAGTTTGCTTTTTAATTATTAATTTTTAACTTACAATAAGCTGCACTAAACTGGCTAGACTCAAAACCCACATAATAGCTTGATTAAGATGAAACCAAGTTTGGGGATTACATGAAGTGAGTAGATTTGTTTTGCAAAGTGATGGCAAGGCTTTTGTGCCTTCTTACCCCAAATCTCTCATAGGGTCTTTCTTCAAATCCTCACATCTCAAAGCTCAGATCACCCAAGACATGCACAAGTATCTCCAACAATCTATGGAGAATTGGAGAGATGATCACCCCATATACATCCAAGATGAAGCAAAAATGGAGAGTTGGAACTGACGGAGACATGGGAGTGGATGATAAATTGATTGCCCTTGATGCCGTCAGCAAGGAAGCTGTTGATCTGGTATGTCCTTAGAACTATCAATTGAACCAAAATCCATAAGCCTGTTTGGTTGTGTTTTTGTTTTCTGTTTTTATTTTCTAATCTTCCCTTTTCAGTTACAACTTTGTTGCCTGTTGTCTCCTCAGAACTAACTATCAATTGAAACAAAATCTATTGAGTTACAATTCTGTTGTTAATGTGCTTTTTTTTTCCTTATTTTCTTTTCCTTATTTTCTTTTTTATGTTAATGCTCTTGTACACCCTTGAATTCTTTCATGATGATTAGTGTGAATATAAGAACTAGAGAGTGTATTTAAATTAATCTGCTGAGTTAGTATGAGAAGTCCAACAAAATGATTTGGTTCTTCTTGCAAGTCTTCTTAATTTCGTTACATGTGTTTTTCTATGCTTCAAATGAATATAACATTTGATGAATTAATTTCTGGAGGGGGATAAAAAAAAAAAAAGGGAAAAACAAAAGACAATGGAAAAAAGCTCAATAAATGATGTAGCAATGATAGCAAGAGGGAACTAGCTATCATTCTCATATCCATGAGGTAAGCCTTGAATCCACCAAGAGAAAATCCCAAGATCAGTAATGTTATTAAAGTTTCTATCCTTCAATGGACACTTACAACTCTACAAACTGAATTATCATATTCTTAAGAAAACATGAAACAAGAAGGAAAACTAAAAACTATATGAAAATAAAAATAAAACAAAATAAAAACTAACACTATAAAGTCTTGGAACTATGCCAAACAAACGGGGTTAAAATTTAAACTCTTTATTAAAGTTATGGCTATAAGAATACTTTCCACAACTACAAAATAGCAAAAACAAAATTTTGAAAGTCTAAATGATAGAATTTGGCCAAAAATGGCTTATCACCACTATGCAGCGAGTTTCAGCCCACTGGCTGAATTGGGCCATGCCGAATCAAACATGGGTGTTTCGGTCCAAATTTGACGACTTTGACTGGTTACCCAAACTCGACAACAAGCTTTGTGCATCATGAATAAAGGTGATATTGAATTTGTAATTTGCTTCATGCAGGAGAACATGCCCCTCAAAGAAGTTTTTGAACATCTCAAATGTACAAAAGAGGGTCCGAGTACCGATGCAGTTCAAGAATGGTTGGAACTGTTTGGATACAACAAACTTGAAGAGAAAAAGGTTAGGAAAATTTATGTTGGATAACTTCCTTTTCTTTTTCCACATCTCATCTTATCTCTATTTTTTTTTTTTTTTTACACTGCGTGATTTATTGTTATACTTTTCTTTCTTCCCTAGGAAAGTAAAATATTGAAGTTTTTGGGCTTTATGTGGAATCCTCTGTCATGGGTCATGGAAGCAGCAGCTTTAATGGCCATTGCTCTTGCACATGGAGGGGTAAATTTACATGCTCTCATCTTACTTTAGTATAGTGTTGACTTATCATTTAGTCAAAGCTTCATTATTACATGCACGCGCGCGCGCACACACCTTATTTAAGTGCAAGACAATTTAAGATTATTCCATATTGACAAACCTTATTTTGTGCAGCATAAGGGCACAGATTATCATGACTTCTTTGGCATCTTGATCTTGCTCATTATCAACTCTACCATCAGTTTTATTGAGGAAAATAATGCTGGCAATGCGGCTGCTGCTCTTATGGCTCGATTAGCTCCAAAAGCCAAGGTTTCCCTCTTCCCGAATAAATACAGATCCAAAAATTTTGTTTTCTATTTCTATTTCCTTTTTTTTCTCTTGAACTTTCAACATAAGTAAGGGAATGACTTATATTTGACTCTCTAATTACTCCTACCAGGTCCTGCGTGACGGGAAGTGGAGTGAGGAAGATGCTTCAGTGTTAGTTCCTGGTGACATAGTAAGCATCAAACTTGGGGACATTGTACCTGCTGATGCACGCCTTCTTGAAGGAGATGCTCTAAAAATTGATCAGGTATGTGATTCACTCCAAAATATGAGTTATCTCAACTTTTACATACACAGTCTAGTTGAAAAAAATAAAAAATAAAAAAATTGTTGTGCACTTCTTTTGCTTGGATAGGTGTTGTAAGCAGTCTTCAGAGTTCTGCATCTAGTGGAAGTTGATAAAGTCTATGAAAACAAAATTTTACATCTAACCCTCAAGTTCTTAGCTCTTACAACTTCATTACAATTTAAAGAGCCAGTGATTTCTTCAAAATAATTTACTTTCCAGGGTTTGAGATATTTAATATTTCTCTGACATTTGCAGTCTGCTCTTACCGGAGAATCACTTCCTGTAACCAAGAACCCTGGCGATGGAGTTTACTCGGGTTCAACATGTAAGCAAGGTGAAATTGAAGCAGTTGTTATTGCAACTGGAGTTCATACTTTCTTCGGGAAAGCAGCTCATCTTGTGGAAAATACGACACACGTCTTTGGCCTGTTTTGCAATCTTTTGGCCATATAAATTTCTGATTTATGTTCTCTAGAGGTGGAAAATACTCGGAAGAAGATGCAAAGGCTGTCGTGGTACAGATTTTGAGTGTGGTTGCCTACTGTCATCTCCAAGGTGTAGTTCACCGTGACCTCAAGCCTGAGGTAATGAACTCGGACATTTTCATTATTTTCTTGGTAATTTATAGAACTTAAGGTGGAAAATATTACATCTTGTAGCAAGTTCCGGATAGTGTGTTCGCACATAACCCTACTAATAGGCTTTAAAACTATTTTTAACATTTTTCTTCTCATAATCATAAGTTAGTCAAAACATGGGATATAATACACAATTTAAAGAGATCAATAATTCTAAAGCTAACAGACATTAATTTCATCTAATCTAATCCATCCTAACAAATATGTCCTAAATGGACAATGATCTCTAATAGCGTTTCAAAGTTGTTTTCATTCATCTCAAATATGTCCTGCCTTTACCTTTTGGCAGAGCTAATGCTTTTTGGACTTGTGTCATTGGTAATGGGTCATTGGATCAATCAACTGAAAGTGTTGTTACATAATTTTCCCTCTTGTTGGCTGCAGCCGGGAATGGTAACAACTGATCTTCTGTTGTCTGGAGCTTCTACAAAGCAGGTAGAATGTGTATTGCATATTTCCTTGATTTCTTTTGTGAAGCTTTTGGATCAATCAAGTGAAAGCTTTTTATTTATTTCAGCCCAAGTTTTTCATTAATGTTTAGGCAGAACCGGCAGAAGTGGTAAGAGTTTATTGATGTGGTGATCTACCTAAGGGAGTGATGTACAAACAGTGTTTTTAATTCCTTGTTTTTGAGTTTTAGGTGCTTGCTTTGTTTCAATAGTCATCTGAATTCATGATTATGGATTGTGATGTTTGATGAAATAAATCATATGGTTAGGTTTTCCAAATAGGCAAATGCACATACAATACTTAGAGATGGACCGTTTACACACAACATTCTAGGCTATGATCAACTACTGACTGAATTATGTGTGAGTGCTCAAATGAATTTGGGAAGAAAAAAAAGAAAACAGGACTTCTGAAGATCATATTCAAATGTGATGTGTAAGTTTTTGACCATATTCATATGCAAACTAATCCTCTAGATAAGTAGCAAAACATATTAAAGAAATGAACACATTTGCAAAAATGCATTGAAGATGTTATAATTTATGTATCATTTGGAACAATTATATTCTATTTTGTCACATTTCCTTTTCTTTTTGCAACTCACCTTGTGTGTGCATGCGCCTGTGTGTTTATGCGAGTGAGGGCATGCATGTAGGTAGCAGAGTACCTCGTCCCAAACATCAGATCTGTCCCTGCCAATGGATTGAGCAAGCCCACTTACATTCGATTCCTTACTGGCTTGAAAGCATACTCTCAGATATTCTCAGTTAAGTGGAAAAAAAAAATGAAAAGAACTTTTGATTCTTGGTTTTCTTTTTTTTTTGGATAAGTAAGTCATATTATAACCAAAAAGATTCTTGGTTTTCTATATTTAAATTGTGGTTATTAATCCTTTTGTTTTTTGGCCGTATTGTGTAGAGATTTGCTTTTGGTGCTAGGAGGAATCGATATCTGCTTGAAGATTGATGAGGATCACAGGTCTAATATGTCCATACAACATATTTTCTTTCACATAAAATTTGCTGCTCTCTCTCTCTCTAGCTTTTGTGGTCAAGATTTGCATTAAATCATTGGCCTAGCTGTTTCTATACATGTGTAGCAAACTCAAATGTTTTGGAGACTGTCTCTACAATGCCTTACAATTATTTGTTTATTACTGTGCTAACCAAGATTGTAGAAAATTGATGTAGAAGTTCTGTTGAAATTATATTTTTTTGCTTGTCGTGTTGAATTTGTTATTTGACAGGTCTGCAATACATGTGTGTGATACAAAATTTTTTCTTTTTAATTTTTGGTTGATTTTGGTTTTGAAATCTAACAGAATGCACAATCTTAAAGAAGAAAAAAAAAAGGCTATAACGGCGTTTTTTCAAACGCCACTACAGTGCCAAGTCATATTTTTTAAATAGAAAAAAATCTATCACGGCGTTTTTAAAATGTCGCTAAAATACTGGATGATGTCATTTTACCGTTATTTACCACATTTAGCGGCGTTTTTAAAAACGCCGTCTATACTAATTCAGTGACGTTTTTATAGCGTCATAACGGTATAGCGACGGCCGCATCTTCGGCGTTTGGTACTAAACATCACAAAAAGAATTAACTGCGTTTTTTAATACCTATAGAGGCGTTTTTTAAACGCCACTAAACGTGAAATTTCCAGCAGTGTTGGAAGAAGTAGGCACGTGTTGGCTACTTGGCCTAAGTATATTGACAAGATGACTAGACTTTGAATGTTGGTTTTCCTTTTTGATGCTAATATTTCTATTTAGAATTGAAACATTGCAAGGAAAATAAAAGGAGAAAATGTCATGTTACATCGATGTACCCCATCAGAATTAATAGTGAATGGAGGTTGTAGGCTTGGGATAAATGTAATCCTCATTGGGAGATTTTTTCTTTATTGATTCTTTTACATTATCAACTAGGATTGGACCACATGTAAGTCTCGTGGTGTTAAGAAAACAAGGTCCCTCTTTTAATCTATTCTTTGCTTGCAGCAGTTTAAGTAGTCTTCAAGGAAAGGGGGCAAGACCTGATACATAATTGGTGCCTAACATTTTTTGTTTTTATTTAAATTTTTTGATTGATTATCTGCAGAAGGTATCTCAATCATACGACCAACTCTGCCAGCAGCTGGGGTGACTGCATGGCCTGTGATGAGTTTGAGACGAGATTTAGGTTGTTAAATAGAGCGAGAATGTAGTATGTTCATGAAGTATGTGTACCATGATTATATGTGCGGTTTTTATATCGTTACTTGTATAATCATGAGGTATGTGTACCATGATTATATATGTGGTTTTTATACTATTACTAGTGTAATCCATTCTTCAGGCTTTCTTTATGTATTATGAACCTTCAAAATCGCTAATAGACTTCTGTATCAATTTATCGTGTGTGCAAACTTAAAAGTTGGTTTCTTTCAGTGTCCCTAATATTTCTGTTTACTTGACTAATCCTGTCTAGTATTTTTTGTGCTATTTGAACACTCCGAAAGTGAATTTTATACAAATTTGTTACAACTTGCTTTGACAGCATGTATGTTAAAATAACACGGGGCAAATTAAACTTTGCTCTCTTCATGTTTGGTCATTTTTTCATTTTAGCTCTTAAAGTTTTTTCCTTCATTTTGGATCTTTATTTTTGAAGTTTTTTCCAAAAGCTAACTTTTGTATAAAAATATTTAATTATGTTATCACTCACATTTTTAATATAAATCTAAACTTTAGACAACTAATGTAGTATTTTCTATCTAATTTGAACGGAAGTTAGTTTTAGAAGTAAATTGTGAGAAATTTCGAACATGAAAGGTCAAAGTGAGAAAATGATAAAAATTAAAATGGGCCAAGTGTAATGTATCAAAAAATTATACACAAAAATTAAGTGAATGTAATGAAATATTATAGTTACCATTTATTACATGGTGATCAGTAGTGCAGTGATTAATTCCGTATTTTCAACAGTTCTTTAAAAATTGGGAATTGCATAACAGTGGATTGACCAAAAAATATTCATAAAAAGGGGTGAGGTGTAACTTTTTCTATGAATTCTTTGCAACAAAAAAAAGTTGCATCCATCATGTTTTTAAATCATTTTTCATCTTTCACCATGATTGTAATTTTTCCTTAAAATAAGCCTGTTTTCATTTAAAGCGGGTGTGCTGTTTTATTCAGATCCAAAGTTGGACAATCAATCAGAGTGTTTTTTCATAATTTAAAAAAAAAAAAAAAAAAGCTACTGCTCTGGAAATACAATTAAAAGACAAAAGCATAAAAAGATGCATATAACTTAAATGTTGATTAAATCAAAGTTTACTATTCTCCTTTCATTCTTCTCCAACCTCACACTCTCAATGGAAGAATTTGGTGAGAAAAAGCCATAAAAATAAAATAAAGGAAGAAGAAGAGGAAAGAAATAAACAAATAATATGATTTCTTATAATTTTTGTGGATGATTAAAGAAGTGAAAGAAAGAGAAATGCTGAAAAAGGGAGTTTACTGAAAATTGAGAAGTTTTGTTTCTCACCAATTTTTTGTGTGATTTGATGAAAATTCAAAATTATCTTTTACAAAAAAAAATTATGATACTAAAATTATCCCTCTAAATACAAAAACAAATAAAATGAAAAGATACATATATCTTGTTTTATTCACTTTCAAATAAGAAAATGAAAAATTACAATCCTTTTCCTCTTAAGTGAGGAATTATATTATTATTTTATTTGTTTTCTCGTCTCATGATTCAAACAGAACGTATTAACATTGGTTAGTCTCCTATCAATTATGCTTTGCAAGGTGACAAGGAAGAACTACATAGACAATTATTGCCGGAAAACGCACTTGCCGGGAACTTGTTAGGCGGTATTGGACCGCACAAATGGTTATTACTCACATTCAACTTCTCAAGCCCAGAAGCCTTAGGCAACTTCCCAAACACCAAATTTCTTGACAAATCCAAATCCTTCAAAGTATTGGGAAATTTCACACTTTCCACGTCGAACAATATCCGATTACCCGAGGCCCGAAAACCCACCAAATAATTGGTTCGGTTCAGTAACCCAACCGGGCTACCCGATATTTCATTGTCGGAAAGATCAATGTAGTCATAAAAATAGGTCTCCACTGGCTTCCAATCATCAAGCTTGATCTTGATCTCACATCTTGCGAGCTTGAGAGAGTATATTATAGTAGATGAAGTGATCCATTTAGGAATTTCACTCAGATGCAACCCATTATATGATAAATCTAGAGATTCAATACCTTTCACATTCATTTCTGGAAATGGGTCGACGAGAAAATTGTGAGAATGATCGAGATTGAATATTTTGGTGAGATTCCCAAAAGATTTTGGTACTGTGGGGACATAATTTTTGAATGACAACACGTGGCCGAGGTGTCACGTGTCTTGGTGTAATAACCCCGACCTCCGATTAATACTAAACCATGATTAATTATACCTAACAGTAATTTAGAAGGAATCTGAGATTAATTTGCCTATGCATTGTATTATCTTTGTGTTTTTATCTGTTTGCCATAAAACGATCTGTTCATGTTCTGACTTTGAATTGCAAATTGAAAGACTTATCGGCGCCCGATTCCGAAATTGGTTAGTGTTCTGTGCTAGTTAGAATTTATGTGATTTTATAGTAGATTTAATTTAAATTTGATTTGGTATGATTAATTAGATTAAATAAAGCTAAATTACATTGGTTCAAGTATTTACCAAAATGCCACTTAGTGGTCAATTGTTTTGAACTCAAAATTGTGTACTTTTCATAACATTTTCCTTAGCCATTTCTTGGAGACAAACCGTAGGAGAGAGGGAGAGCTAGAGAAACAATTGGGTCATCTAGAATTTTGCTTGAATTTAGAAGAATTGAGGGCAACTTGGAGGATTAGGCTTCTAAGCTTGAAATTAAAGACTTAAGGTAGGAGAATTACCTTCTTAATTGTGAATTAAGATTAATTCTTGCATAGCTCATGGTAAATTACTTACCTAAGTCTAGAATTAGCTCAAACATGTTGAATTAGAGCTTAATTCATGCATGCATGTTCATATCATAACAATTTGAAGTGTTTTCATGGAAATTCTTGCATGCAAGACCATATTCTAGTTATAGTCCATGAGTTCATCATGATTTTGGGTTTAAATCTTGCATTTGGTTATATTTTTGGAGCATTGAATTCATTAGAACACTTGCATGTTATGTGTTCATCATGTTCTTGAGTTTTATTTGAAATTGTATCTAATTGACTCACCCTTGGGCTTTGATTTCTCAAATTGATCTTCAAAACATGTTATACTATGAGTTTAAAGTGTTTTTCCAGAAAATGGGCCCAAGAGGTTGAGATTTGGGGTGTTGAATGCTTGGTTTAAGCTTGGGAGGCAAATCTGGAAATTCCATAATTTGGCTTCCCCGCTCGAGCGACCATCGTTTGTTCAGAGCTCCGCTCGAGCGAAGGAATGGCGGCTCGAGCATAAATTGCAAGCTCTCAGGTTTTTGGTGCATGCAGATGCACGCTCGAACGAAGAGACTTACGCTCGAGCGAAGAGCTGTGTCTCACGCTCGAGCGAGCATCGAGCGTAAAATTTCAACAACCAGTACTTTTGCATTTTTACATACCGCTCAAGTGAAGCAGTCTAGGCTCGAGTGACCCCTCTGTTTCGGCAAGCTCGCTCGAGCGAAGAAAGCCTCGCTCGAGCGAGACCCCTATTTTCAGCAAGTTTTGAAAAATGTTTTCCAAGGCATCTTTGCATCCTCATTCCATCTTAGGCATTCCTAGGCCATGTTTAAGACTCTATAGTGAGGATTTAAGGTTAGAAACACACTAAGAACCAACGAAGTAAGTTTTGTGTAATTAGAATGTGTGTTTCAAGTGTGTGTCTGTTATGTGTTATGTAGGTCACGTGCCGCGTCCTGTCTGACCTATCTGCTCCGTCTATTTGTTTCAAGATCAACTGTGAGTAATAACTTAGTAAAGTTATGTTCAAACTATATCTACTTTTTGTGTCATAAAACAAGATATGTTTTCCGAAATGATATGTTCTGTACAATGAATGATTGTTCAATTTCTGATAGGTATTTCGTGGCATCCTTAGCATCATGTGATATCTATTAGCTGTTACCCGATATCGAAGGTTCCTTTATGGAACTTATTTCTGTCTGCACTCTATTACCCGTACTGGAGGCCCTGTCATGGGGGCTCAGCTTCTGTTCTGTTATGTTACCCGAATCCGGAGGTTCCCTTGTGGAACTGGTTATTCATAACCTCACGCGTATGCGTTCTGTTCTGTTCTGTTCTGTTAATGCTAATGGTTATATCACGTAAACTTAATCATGATTTATGATTTCTATCTGTATATGATCTGGACAAATGATGAATTTGATACAAATCTGAATTATGCTTTCTGAATCTGTATGAACTCATTCATTGAAACCCTTTACTATGTTATTGTTCACTGGGCTTTCGCTCACAGTTTATATCATGTATGTAGGTGAGCCGGCACATGACCAGGGCCAAAGTTGATGGCCTTCTGTTCTGCTTTTTTCAGCCAACTGTTGCGCCTCTCGAGGAGGTTCTAGTCGAAGCCTAATGTCATGGCTGTTTTTGTATTTCATGCTAGTCTCTGTATATGTTTGTAAAAACAGGTCTTGGGATGTGCACTTTGTAAATATTGTGTATCTAGGCTGGCATGTTTATATATATATATATATAAGTTTTGAACTGTTCTGTCCCATGTATATTATCACAGCTCATTGGACCTTGTTTATTTTGTATCATTGCTTCCGCAGCCCCTTATTATTTACTAATCTCTTCAGAGGCCTTTGGTAATCCACGGATTATTGACCGGTTACAGTGCTAAACCTACAGGGACGGGTTTGGATTGTGACACTTGGTCATGACACTGAGATGATCTCGGCTAGGCCAAGGTTATCTGCGAAGAAACCGGAATCCGGGATAAGCAGATAAGGGACAAGAGTCCTAAAATGGGAGAAGACTTTAGTTTGCGTAAAAATAAGACTCTTAGAGAGTTTATCTTAATCCTACTAGGAGTCTAAGATTAGCAGTAATCCTAAATCCATTAGAGCTAGACTTCTATTGGGACTAGGATTGTGTTGGCTATAAAAGGGAGGCACCCCCATAGGTCTAAGGTATGCTTTTTATGCTCTGTCTAGTGAGTTAAGCACTATTGATTATCTTTGAGAGATATTTTACTGACTTGATCGTCAGAGTACCTCCGGGTGGACGAACCACTGCGGGATTCTTATATTTCTGTGACAGGTTGTTTGGGCTTACTCTATTCTGCCCGTGCTCTCCAACTGAGTTCCCTTTTTTTGGTAGTGTGGTCAGAAATCTACACACACAATTTGGCGCTATTTGTGGGAACGAAAGGAGAATAGATGGCCAACGATGGACAGAAAGAGAAGGTTGGGGACGACACCCCTACTAAGAGTGAGAAACATATTAACCTTGACGTCAAAGAAGACAACTGCAACAAAGAGACTCATGATAAGAATCACCGAGAAAATGATGTCAGCCAAGAGGGTGACGTGCCAAAGAAATCAGACCGAAGCGGGTATTATAACGAAGACGACCTCTAGGTATGGAAAGATAGATGCCTGCGAAAGGACGACGAGGTGAAGGGAATGGCGAACAAATTGGCAGACTTGCAAAAGGTCGTCAATTTCATGATGCAGAACAACGTCATGCAGCCACCATTCCCGCTACAAGATACGCCGATTCCAGCGGCCAAGAAAGATGCCCAGAAAGGCGAGAACCGGTTCTGCAGTCCTCAAAGACAACAGTAAGGGCATTCTCACTGACCTTCACGGGAGGTCGGGCATGGAGAATCAAAGAGGGCTGGAGAATGATGCTTGGGAGTTGGAATTTACAAGCTAAGGTTGGTTTAACACTTGTTGAAATTTTAAAAATTTACAAGTTGAAGTTAAATTGAGGACGTGTTTAATACTTGTTGAAATTTAAATTTACAAGTTGAAGTTAAACTGAGGTCATGTTTAACACTTGTTGAAATTTAAGTTTACAAGTTGAAGTTAAACCGATGTCATGTTTAAAACTTGTTGAAATTTTAAAAATTTACAAGTTGAAGTTAAACCGAGGTCATGTTTAACACTTGTTGAAATTTTAAAAATTTACAAGCTGAAGTTAAACCGGGGTCATGATTAAAGGAATGAATGATATAGGTTCCATTACCTCAGGATGCCGAGGTAATAGAACCTAGGGGCAGTTGTGGGGACATAATTTTTGAATGACAACACGTGGCCCAGGTGACACCGAAGTGTCAGCCGAGGTGTCATGTGTCTTGGTCATGACACCGAGATGATCTTGGCTAAGCCGAGGTTATCTGCGAAGAAACCGGAATCCGAGATAAGCGAATAAGGGACAAGAGTCCTAGAATGGGAGAAGACTTTAGTTTGGGTAAAGATAAGACTCTTAGAGAGTTTATCCTAATCCTACTAGGAGTCCAAGATTAGCAGTAATCCTAAGTCCATTAGAGCTAGGCTTCTATTGGGATTAGGATTGTGTTGGCTATAAAAGGAAGGCACCCCCATGGGTCTAAGGTATGTTTTTTATGCTCTGTCTAGTGAGTTAAGCACTATTGGTTATCTTTGAGAGATATTTTACTGATTTGATCGTCGGAGTGCCCCGAGGTGGACGAACCACCGCGGGATTCTTATCTTTCTGTGACAGGTTGTTTGGGCTTAATCTATTCTGCCGGTGTTCTCCAGCTGAGTTCCCCTTTTTTGATAGTGTGGTTAGAAATCTACACACACAGCAACTGTCCCAAAAAATCAATTCCATGAAAGATCCAAAGTGTCGAGTGCGTGAAAGCTTCTGAGAAAATCTGGGATTTGTCTTGTGAAATAGCTATGGGCGAGCTTTAGATATATCAGTTTCGGTGCTAGAGTTGAGACTGTTGAAGGAACTTTCCCGGAAAATTTGTTGTGGGAAAGTGAAAGTGAGTTGGTTCTGGTCCAAACTCAGTAGGGTTAGCTTCTTGAGTTGCTGAATACCGGCCGGTATGGTACCGGTGAAAAGATTTCTGCCGAATTTGAGTTGACCCAGCTGAGTCAATTTGGAAATTGAACTCGGGATTGGACCCGAAAACCCGAAAACTGATTGCCAACGAAACTCCGCGCAATGAGTCGGGTCAAGTCTCCGATGTTGACAGGTATTTGACCCGAGAGTTTGTTGTTTTCAATGTAGACGTATTCAATGTTTGGTAGAGAGAATAGTAGATTTAGAAAAGGACCCGAAAGGTTTTGGAGATTTTGGAGGTAGATTCCACCCAAGTAGTGGAGTTTGGCGAGAGGTGGAGAGATTGTACCCGACAAGGAGGTGTTGGATTGGTCGGG
This sequence comes from Camellia lanceoleosa, assembly GCA_025200525.1. NCBI lineage: Eukaryota > Viridiplantae > Streptophyta > Magnoliopsida > Ericales > Theaceae > Camellia > Camellia lanceoleosa. Next base: position 93,027,503 of record CM045766.1, read on the forward strand.
CTGACCCACTAGGGTTAGGGTTGTGACCCGGTGGTTGTTACCATCGCATGATATGTCGAACCATTTGCAGCAATCGGTTCCAGGTTTCCATGAGTCAAGGTTGCCGGACGAGTCGACTGTTATACCCGATTTGAAAGCCAATAAGCCTGACTCATCGTCCACGTGACATGTTGTTGTGGTGACTGTGAGGCACTGGAGGGTGACGAAAGAGAGGAGAATGAGGTGAAGGTGGAGTGGGAAGAGAGAGAAAGCATATTATAGCTTTGAAAGAGTGGAATTAGAAATGGGTTGTTGAAGAGAGAGTCAATAGTTTTGGGCTACTTATAGGAGAGAGGCACTAGGTTGGTTGCAACCCATAATGCCTCCATCTACGACTTTGGCACTTAGGCTAAGTTTGGCATCTTTAAAAAAGTCAAAAAGTCACTATCCTATTTAAGTGACATTATCTTATTTAAGTCACATCACATCTCTACCACATCACTTCAAACCCAACCTATATTTCATAAAAAGTCAAAAAGTGCACTTATTTAGAACATTCCAAACAATCCCTTAGTTTGGAACTTCCAAAATTTTATCTTGGTAAAAAAAATTGCATATCCGCAATTCAAACCCCTCCCCATCTCTGCCCCCCCCCCCCTCTTCTTCTTTTTTTTTTTTGGATTGTGCACCACAGTCACTTATAATCAATATTAGTTTTAAAGGTACATTACAGTGATTATTTTTTAAATTGTTTAAAAAAATATAGCAAAATTTATAATTTTAATATAATTATATTGATATCTTTTTTTTAGTAATGTCGAATGATAAAAAAATAATGTAAATAATGTGAAAATACAAAGAGAAATAAGAATAATATACACTACAATGAAAGAGGAACCCAATGTAATTATGCTTAAACTGTGAGATATGTTGTATTTTTTTAAAATTTCAATAAAAGTTAATGTGATTTATCTTTATTGTAATCATAATTTACAAATGGTATGCAACTAAAAAGATAACATGTATTTATAGGGGCATTTCCCTAAATAAGCTAAAATAGTAAATGAATTCCCAAACTAAGCCTAGTTTTCAAAGAATTCCCAGAATGAGCTAACTTGCGGTTCACAATCGTGATTTCAACAAATTTCCACCCGTCTCGCGTGAAAGTTGGCAAATCTTAAATTCGTGGTTACGAAAAGCGATTTTGATTAATAAATCGCGGTTACAAAACGCGATTTTAATTAATTTTTTTTTTTCTTTTGAACTCGCTGTTACAAACCACGATTTCATCCAAAAAAAAATTTCTTTTGAACTCGCTGTTTGTAACCACGAGTTTATCAAAAACCATTTTTCTTCTGAACTCGCTGTTTGTAACCACGAGTTTATCAAAAACCATTTTTCTTCTGAACTCGCTCTTCCAAACCACGTTTTATGAAAAATATTTTTTCTTCTAAACTCGCTCTTTAGAACCACGGTTTTTGGCCAAAATTTTTTTATGAACCGCGCTTTTAGCATAATTTTTTTTTTAATTTCAATTTAACTGAACTCTAAAGAAAATTTTTTTTTTTTTTTTTTTTCTGTTGTCATTGTTTTGGTGATAATGTATTTTAGAATAATTTTTTGGGTTAAAATTGTTTTACTAAAACCGTTCTCATGTTAATTTTTTTTCTTTCCTTTTGTGTTTATTTTGGGTTAGAATGTGTAATTCAACATTTTTTTTGGTTTAACTAAAGTAAATTTATTTTGTTTTTTCTTGTGTTTGTTTTGGGTTAGAAGGTAATAATGTAATTCATAAATTTTTTGAGCTTTAGTAAAGCCGTTTTGGTGTAAAAAAATTTTTTCTTTGTTTTGGATTAGAAGGTGTTATTCAGTAATTTGTTTAGGCTTTAATAAAGTCATTTTCATTTAAATATATATATTTTTTCTTTTGTCTTTGTTTTGGGTTAGAAGGTGATAATGTAATTCATAAATTTCTTTTCACTTTACTAAAGCCATTTTCATGTAAAGTTTTTTATTTTTTATTTTTTTCTCTTGTCTTTGTTTTGGGTTAGAATGTGTTATTCAGAAATTTGTTTTGGCTTTACTAAAGCCGTTTTCATGTAAATAATATATATATATATTTTTTTCTGTTGTCTTTGTTTTGGGTTAGAATGTGATAATGTAATTCATAAATTTCTTTTCGCTTTACTAAAGCCGTTTTCATGTAAACTTTGTTATTTTTTATTTTTTTCTCTTGTCTTTGTTTTGGGTTAGAATGTGTTATTCAGAAATTTGTTTTGGCTTTACTAAAGCCGTTTTCATTTAAATATATATATTTTTTCTGTTGTCTTTGTTTTGGGTTAGAAGGTGATAATGTAATTCATAAAACTTTGAGGAAAAAACACATAAGTTTCCCACAAAAATACATAAGTAGTACAGACATAAGTCTCGGACAACAATACATTGTGGACACCATGAACTGAACACACAATACATAGATAAACATAACAGTTAGACAGACAAATATTAGCCAGACAATCTGACAAACTCATTACGGAAACACTTACTCTAACATAGACATTACATATTAATGCATGACCTAATATTGCCGAAGTGTAGACATTAACACCTAATTCGCACTTAAATCGGTAGGTGGCTCAGAGTCTGAACAATTCGAAAGCTCAGCATCAGAGACAAGCTGAGGATCCTCCATGATACCCTTGATAGCCGCATCATTTGGTTCTGTTTTGTTCTTCTGGACATCCTTCTTAACTATGTATAGCTGCATATCGCGGGTTAACCTATGGCGCATTTGAGAAATCTCACGTTGTAGTCTTTCACATAGTCGATCAACATTATCAGGATCTTCCTTTTGGATCTCAACAGAACGTGCTTTTGGCACCTTCAATCGATTTTCCCGACATAATCTTTCCATTTGGACTCGCTTTATAAATAGTGCAGGCCACTTCAAAAGTCTAGCGTTTGCTAAACCATATCCTGTTTGATTATCTGATGGTTTCTCCACCAAACCACATGGATCTCGATAGTACTTGGGCATGACAAAATGTCGCTTCCCAAACCTATCATGACAAGCACAAGAGGCATCTAACAAAGGAAATGGTGTTTCATCTTCAGCATCGCCATTTCCCCTTCCCCTTCCCCTTCCCCCTCCTCGTCATGAACTGTCACCCCTTTGCAAGTTCCTACCATCTCTGCGATTCCCACTCCCTCCCATGAACCATGTAGCCATGCTAATTTTTTAAAACAAATGAATGATAATTTCGTAGGGCGAAATGAGTTGTGAGGTTATGTCTTCACCATTAGTTGTTTATATAGTTGGTTATGAACAGCTTTAGAAAGATGGCCCTGCATGACAATCCCACATAAACGAACAAGGTATGAGTTGTCAGTAGAATGAAAAAACAGAGAAAATGAAATATTGTGCACCAAGTCACATGACTTGACAATCCATCTGCATATATCGACAAAATAAGGGCATGCTCATTGTAAGGTAAATCAGTGAATTCACTGTTGCTATGTGACTTTCTGAATTGAGAATCACACATATATTAATAAGAAATGAGTTGTCAGTGTAATAAAAAAATCGAGCAAAAAATTGAGAAAACCAAAGTCTGTGCACCAAGTCACATGACTTGACAGTCCATCTGCATATACCGACAAAATAAGGGCATGCTCACTGTAGGGTAAATCAGTGAATTTACTATTGCCATGTGACTTTACGAATTCAGAATCCCACATATATTAATAAGAAATGAGTTGTCACTGTAATAAAAAAATCGAGCAAAAAATCGAGAAAACCAAAGCCTATGCACCAAGTCACATGACTTGACAATCCATCTACATATACCGACAAAATAAGGGCATGCTCACTGTAGGGTAAATCAGCGAATTCGCTGTTGCCATGTGACTTTATGAATTCAAAATCCCACATATATTAATAAGAAATGAGTTGTCACTGTAATAAAAAAATCGAGCAAAAAATCGAGAAAACCAAAGCCTATGTACCAAGTCACATGACTTGACAGTCCATCTGCATATACCGACAAAATAAGGGCATGCTCACTGTAGGGTAAATCAGTGAATTCACTGTTGCCATGTGACTTTCTGAATTGAGAATCGCACATATATTAATAAGAAATGAGTTGTTATTGTAATAAAAAAGTCGAGCACAAAATTGAGAAAACCAAAGTCTGTGCACCAAGTCACATGACTTAACAATCCATTTGCATATACTGACAAAATAAGGGCATGCTCACTGTAAGGTAAATTAGTGAATTCACTGTTGCCATGTGACTTTCTGAATTGAGAATCCCACATATATTAATAAGAAATGAGTTGTCACTGTAATAAAAAAATTCGAGCAAAAAATCGAGAAAACCAAAGCCTATGCACCAAGTCACATGACTTGACAGTCCATCTGCATATACCGACAAAATAAGGGCATGCTCACTGTAGGGTAAATCAGTAAATTCACTATTGCCATGTGACTTTATGAATTCAGAATCCCACATATATTAATAAGAAATGAGTTGCCACTGTAATAAAAAAATCGAGCAAAAAATCGAGAAAACCAAAGTCTATGCACCAAGTCACATGACTTGACAGTCCATCTGCATATATCGACAAACTAAGGGCATGCTCACTGTAGGGTAAATCAATGAATTCACTGTTGCCATGTGACTTTCTGAATTGAGAATCCCACATATATTAATAAGAAATGAGTTGTCACTGTAATAAAAAAATCGAGCAAAAAATCGAGAAAACCAAAGCCTATGCACCAAGTCACATGACTTGACAATCCATCTGCATATACCGACAAAATAAGGGCATGCTCATCGAGGGTAAATCGCTGAATTCATCATTGCCATGTGACTTTCAATTAAGAATCTCATATATATTAATAAGAAATGAGTTGTCACGTAATAAAAAATCGAGCAAAAAATCGAGAAAACCAAAGCCTATGCACCAAGTCACATGACTTGACAATCCATCTGCATATACCGACAAAATAAGGGCATGCTCACTGTAGGGTAAATCAGTGAATTCACTGTTGCCATGTGACTTTCTGAATTGAGAATCCCACATTTATTAATAAGAAATGAGTTGTCACTGTAATAAAAAAATCGAGCAAAAAATCGAGAAAACCAAAGCCTATGCACCAAGTCACATGACTTGACAATCCATCTGCATATACCGACAAAATAAGGGCATGCTCACTGTAGGGTAAATCAGTGAATTCACTGTTGCCATGTGACTTTCTGAATTGAATTGTGTTGAGGTAAATCTGTTTGTGTATAATTAATTGTAAATAGTGATTTTGACAAGCAAATCAAGTAAAACCAATTGGGTTTTAAATTCCTTACTAGAGTCATCATTTTGACTGGACTTCCAGGAATTGGAAGGCGACTCTTTCTTCTTTCCCGATGGAGATTGAAATTCTTTATGTACAGGATCCCTATTTCACGAGCCCTAGTTAAGGGAAGCTTTTCACTGAGCTACCTGTTCTGTTTTATGTGTTTTAAGTATTCACATAATTCAACATACATTAATCCATTCGTTAATCCAAAACATTCATTAACTCATTGCAATTTAATAAAGAAAGTCATGAACTAATAAATGTGCACTTATAAATGTAGTTATTTCATAAAATTCAGGTTCATTAAACAAATACTTGAAATACATCCGTACGTTAGATGAACAACAACATTGTCTTACACTCCAGTAACGAAAATATGAGACAACATACAAATATATATGAAAGATAAAGGTGTTTGATTTCTCATTCCTCATCTGACATGTAGTAGTCAGAAAGATATTTTTCATTGTTTAAGACATTATTTCGCTCAATCACTTTCAAATCTCTGTTGCTTGCTTCTGCCATTTCGGTGGCTAGCTTAAGCATGAAATGTCGACATCTTCGCATCAACATTTTGTTGTTCTCCTTCTTAATTCTGCTAACTGCTTTTTCATAGTCACTCACATTTCGTCTAGCCATGGTCAATGAACGACGATGAGGTACCGGTGCCCTAAAGTTACGTAGATCATTAAACAATCCTTCTTGCTCCGTTACCCTGAACGCCCATTCTGCTCGGATACTAGCATAATAATCCTTCGGACTCGAGTACTTTTCGCTCTTGTAGTCATAAGTAAATGGAGGTAGCAGCCACACTTTCGGATTTCTTTGTTGGCGTGAACTTCCTGCACCTCTTGAAGACATTGTTCATAAAATAAACAAAAAAATAATAATAGTAATTGTAGATATATTACTATTGTTATGACTTGAACAAACATCATACTGGGGTTGTCGCTACTTATAGACATCATACTGAGGGTTAACTAGAGATGATCTAGTGACGATAACGCATGCTGGGGCACTATGGAAGAAGTGATACCCGTGATATTATTTTTTAGCTTTTCATTTCATGCAATCCTGAGTACCCGTGACTTTGTGTACCTGTGATGTAGTCACGGACGTGGTTGTCAGATAAAGTCATAATTGTAGGCCAGAGGATGACAATGTAATCCCTTCATATTGGAGCAGTGAGTTGTAAAATAAAACAACATGCAGTGAGTTGTCACATCGCCCTATGAAACTATTTTTTCATGCTTACTTTTTTAACACAGTAAGTAGTCACTTGGAATTGACGATTTCAGTACAAATTGGTATTTTCAAAAAATTATAAATGAAATTAAATGCTTAAATTTTCTTTGTTTTAAAGTAATATTCTTCATAAACAGCCTATATTTTATCTTATTTTCACTTAATGAAATTCATAATCATCCCATTTTCTCCTGTTTGCATTTTTTGCTTCTTTTTATATTCGGTAAATTACACTTTACTCCTTCAGTCCATCACATAATTGTTTATCAACACTATTGCCATGTGGTCATATTGATGTGACTTAGATGAATTCTGAAATGTGATAAAAAAAAATAAAGAATTTACTTGCGCTGCAGAAAGTCACATGCATCACGTAATGTGAGGAAAAAAGTGACAAACTATATAAACATGGCAAAGTCAGAAAGTCACATGCATTATTGCATCACTACATAAAGCGACATGCATCACTGCATCACTGCACAAAGTCACATGCATCACTACATCGCTGCACAAAGTCAGATGCATCACTGCATCGCTGCACAAAGTCACATAGCATCTGAGGAAAAAACAAAGCATCCAAATTATTACACCGGTTCAAGTAATTGGTGAGCATCACTGACAAATGTTGGACGTATCATTGCGCCGAGCTATAATTTATTATCGTACCATACCTACTGTGCCCTTGTGAATTATGCAATCCATTAAAATTTTGAGGGGGTGTCATAACAAAATAACAATAAATTAATAAATATGTCAATGCACCTAAAAAGTAAAACAAATTTCTAAATAAGCATTTCAAAAAATTTAAAAATATTTTAAAGATTTTTAAATTGTAATTTCACATTTATTTTTTTAAAAAAAATTCAGGCAGAGAAATTTGACTAATTCAGACGTTTAGTCAGTTGATCAGCTTGGTTTTTATTTTATTATTTTTTTTATGTTTTTACTTTTTGTTTTGGAATAACAATAAATTATGCAATTCATAAAAGTCGAAGTGACAACTCCTATCAAGTTGATGCATAGTTGTTTAGGTCATAAAAGTTGACGTGACAACTCTGATGCATAGTTGATTACAATAATTTCATACATACAGCTACCATGTGTATATATGGTATAAATATCGCATCATACCACAACAAAAGTTTTACAGCTATTTCGAGTGATATCATCATGAGATATACGGTGGTTAATCTATATTCAGCAATGGGTCGCTATTGGGTTGCAGATGGAGATGAATTTGAATACCCAATAAATCCAAATTTGCGTTACTCACGTGCCACCGTCAATACCATGAGAGCTAAGTGGGAATTTTGCAAAACTCGAGCAAACGTTCTCGTTGAGCTATGTCGTGAAGTTAATCTTAAATTTCCTCGCCAGTTAGCCATGCGTATACCAACTGGCACTCCATAGTTGTTACAAAGGGCATTGCATCGTATCCGCGACAAGGTTAATCGCATGACCCAATGTTTGCAAAGGTCTGGACTAATGAAGACTGCAAATGAGCGTGCCGAAGATGGGTTAATGGATGATGCACACCAGTACTACGCCTGGAGCATGGATGTTATGTATGAATCTGATATTGAGATGTCAGATGATGATGATAATGAATGAAATTGTTTGGATGAACGCCCAAACCATTTCTATAATGCATGCAATTTGTAATGCTTATCCACGACTTATCAATGAAGGGAGATATTTCAATTGTTTTCGAATATTTATTGTAATTCTACCTTTACTTTCTCTCCGTTATTGTTATTTTGAAGAACACTACTTGAGCTAGACTTTCATGATTTCATGCATTATTGATGTGGAATATAATAATGATACTTAATGAAGTACATGTTCATATAACAAATAGTTGAAATACTTGTTTGGTTATCATTAGTTTGTACATGAAAAGAAGACAGTGAATGCAATCATTCAGAAAAGTGAAAGAAAAGGGAAAACAAAATTATGTGTTTGTTTAGATATTTATTTTGTTTCCTTTTTATTCATATTTCTCCCCACAACTATCCATTATGCAATGTTCACATTTTTTTCCCAGATTTTTGTTGTATAAAATTTTTACTAACCTGTAGCAACACAAGTGGTCCTCCAATCTCGCTCAATAATAAAATCCTATCAATTCTTATCATTTTTTTCCTGTTTTCGTTTTCATTTTTATGGAAATCATCAAAACAAGTAAGAATAAAAAATTGTAAAATTATATTTTTCAACGAAATAAGTATGACACATTTACATCATCAGTACAAGTTTGATATACAAAAACTATAACAAAAACTATAAATAAAATAAACTATACACTCCACATCACACTCGCTAATGCCCTAACCTACCCCCAGTCCCACAACCCCGACTGTGGACCTCCCTCCTCGGTCTCCTGTGGTAGACTCTCTGAATATCTGGCTCCCCCAATCGTAAATGCGATCTCAGAGAGCCTGTGGATCGTGACCCCTCTTATGTCATGCCCTTGATCTCGCTCGGGCGGAAGATCGGATACTGCTGTGAGCTGTGAAACTCCATCATCTGGTGCAACTGTATCACGATCTGCAGCTGGAGCTCGACCTCTGCCTCTGCCCACACCCCGAGCTCTGCCGCGACATCCACCACGACCAAAACCTCGGCCTCTCCCGTTCGCTCTGGAGGGGCGCTCAATATGGCACTCAGCGTCAATGTAGGAGATGTCAGTGAGAACTGCATCATGTGTACTCATGGTCGCGCTCGAACAGTTTGGTGGTGGTAACTGGATGGGTGGGGTAACAACGTCATGCAGGTATCGGGGCGGTGTCCAATCAGGGTCAGGCACATAAGGTATACCAGTATGCTAAGTAAGAAGTACGTCGAGGGAATCTGCGGATATGTATGGGGTAGTATGTGGTGGGGTGACTAATGTCGAAGAAGCTGATGTGGCAGGCGCTGAAGTGGAAGGCATTGGCGATTGGCCGACGGCGCCGGCGAAGTGAAGTGTATACACCGTGGTGGCCGAAATGCAAATGATTTCCCCGATGGGCAAGCTGGAATGCCTGGTACAATAACTCCCGGATCTCTGCAACGGCCTCCAAGGCATGCTGTCCATCACGTCTCAAATGAGTGTCCTCAGCCAAGTGAAACGACCTCCCAGCTCCAGCCACCTGAACAAATATTTAGACGTATTATTAGGCTACAATTGACTGAAAGTAAATCAAGTATGATTTTAATAATTATCTGACACATAATATGATACTCACCAATGCCTCAAGATAAGGGCCAACTCCCTGAAATCCAGACTCAGACACGTGGCTCAGATTCCCAACTAGTAGGTGTATATGTCGCCGATACCACAACATGTAAGGGTCGGAAGAGGGGATCACCTCATCACTATAGTTAGCCTGTACAATATTGTCCCGGCAGGCATCCCACAACTGTATATATCGCATATAAAACAGACGCCAACGATGCCGCTACGGCCACACCTATCGCTGACGTGCAAGCCACTCGATGTCGAAAGGATCCGCAAGACGCGCACCTACCAAATGCCGGAGGACACGATGGGGGAGATGCCACTCAACCATGTCAAAACAAATAAGTGGCACTCTCGCCATCCATATCTCCTAACCCAGTCGGCAGTAGTCGGGGAGCGTACCGAGGACCCCAGCGTAAGGCTGCCAGATAAACTACAATGACGACAAATAAATTAAATTTTGCTCGTGAACTCAAAACATATACAATGAAGAAGACAACGAAAACGCAATCAAAAAATTTCATACCTCGCCCTCGATCATCCGGTCCAGCTGGTCTCTATAAACTATCACTACGTGGGTCGAGACGACCTCGTGGCCCATGTCAACCCTCCACCGGCTACCTTGCGGTCCGGTGGGCAACTGCATGTCCCCCTCACCCATAGGAAGCTCACCAGGACCAACCAGTTGCCGCCTAGACGGGGCAATGTGAATCAATCTCTCCCATGCCTAAATCTGCAATAGTTTGAACACAATTACAATACTGATATATGGCATACAATATGAATTGACATGTAATAAAATTGTTACTAACCTGTAGCAACACAAGTGGTCCTCCAATCTCCCTCGTACCCACCTGAGCTGCTCGACATAGCATCCTATACAACCATGCCAGAGCCGCACTACCCCAGCTGTACTGCCCAATCTCCTCAATGTCTCTCAGCAATGGCAAGTACATCAGCTTGACCAAGTTCTGTGACTTATCAGGGAGAAGTACCCCCCCAATAAGCCACAGAATATATGCTCGGGTATGCTGCTGTACCAACTCATCTGGAGCATGATCTGGAAGATGAGCAAAGTGCTCGGCCAGCCACCTCACCCTCACTCTACCTGGCTGTAAATCTATTGGTGTAGGTGCTACTCCCAATAGCTCAACACATAGGGCTATCCACTGCTCCGTCGCGACAGATGAGTCAACTCCAGTAACTGCTCGGCCATCAATCCGAAGACCATATAGGACGGATACGTCCTGCAACGTGACGGTGGCCTCCCCGATCGGGAAATGGAATGTAAGAGTCTCTGTGCGCCACCTCTCGACGAGAGCAGTGATGAGTGCGTAGTCTAGTCGAATGTGCCCAATACGATACACACCATAGAATCCAGCGCGTAATAGATACTGCAAGACTCTATGGTCCAACGGATGCTCCCATAATCCAGAATCCGCCCGACGGCATGTCAACACGGTGCGTGCCTCATCTTGCACAACAGAATTACCAGTTTAAATAATAACATTATCCTGAAATATACAACAAAATGCAATGTATTTTAATTGTAGGCGTAAAGTCCAACAAACGTTATTGCATACCGGACGGTCCCACATACTGTCAGCCCGATGTGCCTGTTTCAACAGTGGAACCTCCTCAGGCACATGTGCCATGAAGCCTGTACAACTGAAATATTAGATCATCCATATCAAAATCTCATTTAATCATAACATAATAATAGAGAAAACTGTAATTATTGATTTTGTACTTAACGATGTAAAATCCAATGAAGTAAATGTTATGGGTTCGAGAAAAGACAAATTTATGTGCCACTTACACGGAAGCAATTCGAAATTAATGATTACATTTATGGCATATTTGACAAAACTTAAATATTGATTTTGTAATGCTAAAAGTTTGAATAAATTATAAATTTTGCAAAATACATATAAAATTTTGTAATTGTGAACAATGACTGCAGCATTCTAATTTTTAAAATTTTAATTTATAATAGGTTAATTTTTTTTAAATTTGTAAATTTTTTAAATTATAAAATGTGAACAATGATTGCAGCATTCGATATTAAATTTATTCAAAAAAATGAAATTTTGAAATGGTAGAAGAATTGCGTGATTAAGTATAGAATATTGTAATACACATTTCGAATCAAGTATACGGTGAAAAACTAGTACACATTTTCAATAAATTATACAAGTTTGAATAAATTGTACGCATTTTCAATTTTGCATTACACATTTTTGAATCAAATACACATTTTGTAATACACATTTCAAATGTACGACCCCGTTTACAAATAAAGAATTTAAAAATACATAATTAAATGATCTATTACAAATGAAGAATTTCAAAATGATATATTACAACATGTAAGTATTACATAGTCTTCATTGACCAAGTCGCGCCGGACATGTTTGCCTGTCATGACCTGTCTGGTGGCACTTATTGCAACGAGCTGTCAAACGCCTGTCTGATATATCCATCTCATTTGGAATACGAGCCATAGATGTACGACCCCGTTTTACTTCTCGCAGACGAAGTTCATTAGGCAATAAGGTCCACTGCGGATCATCTCAATAATCTTGATGCGGTATTGGATTGAATTTAGTTTCCCAAACCCTCATGTATACAGAAGCTCAGATATCGGATCAACATCGGAATGGATTGTCACCATATTCAGACATTACAACAAGTATATGGGAACATGGATAGTGTCTTATCTCATATTTCCCACAACTGCACGTAGGTTGATTCATCCGCACAATCTGTCTATTGCGACCTCGTCCACGGCGAAAAGATGTTTGCACCTCAAATACACGGCGGGGCCTATAGGACAATATTGATACAAACTAATCAAGTTCATGTTTTTAGGTGTAATTAACTTAACAACATAATAATAACAATTTTTTCACATTACAAACTAACCTGTCATACGATATCAACTTGAAAGTATTTCCCCTTGCGATACCCTCCTTCATAGTTCTTTGTATCTCTCTAGGGTATTGGAAGTCATTGCGTACATCTGTTTCAGTTTGGGCTCCCATCTCGTCAAAATATTTGACGAGTCATCGAAATGTAAATTCAACCATAGCTGAAATAGGTAAGTTCCTTGCACCTTTCAAGACGTTGTTAAAGCACTCTGCATCATTACTGGTCAATACCCCCTAGCGATATCCACCGTCATATGCAAGGGCCCAGTCCTCAGGATTCATCTTGTGGACCTAATTGACGGCTTCTTGGTTAATAGCCTGTATCTGATCTAAGTAACCATTACACTTTCGTCGTTGATCAGCACTCCCTACTTTCCACAGAAGTTGTTTGAGCTCCTTATTTCTGAAATGTGTGTTAAAGTTATTGCAAACATGTCGAAGGCAGTGCCGATGATATCCAACAAATTGGAGCAAGGGATTCAGCCAATGTCGCCTCACAACAGCTAAAATACTCTAAGCTCGATCAGATATCAAAGTCACTCCCTGTCGGTCCACGACAATATGTTCCTTGATATTTTGAATGAAGAATGACCAAGACTCCAAACTCTCCTTGTCAACAACAGCGAATGCAAGCGGTAATATTTTGCCATTGGCAGTGACAATCGTTGCTACAAGCAACACACCAGTGTATTTACTGTATAAGAATGTACCATCTATAGTTATAACAGGCCTACAATATCTAAAGCCATCGATGACGGGTTTGAAAGACCAGAAAACAAAGTGGAAGACGGGTATAATGGTTGCATGCCCGGTATATCTGTGTTTCCATGTCACGATGGTGCCAGGATTAGATGTCTGTAATGCATGCATGAATTTAGGCAACTGCCTATATGATTCATCTCAATCACCGAATACCATTTTAATTGTGTTTGCCCTTGCATGCCACGCTTTCTTGTATGATATACTATAGTTCATGGTCTTTTTTATATCTTCGATGACATTCTTAATTGGCATATCAGGTTCATTCTGCATACGACAATCAAATATGAGTTGGATTATCTAGATGTGAACACTATAAACAAACAAATATGTATATATATGTAAATATTTATTTTTTATACTAACCGCAACTTGTCCCAAAATATGAGAAGCAATGTAACTGGAGCTAATATTAGTGTGGTCCCTGTTCATTCGTGGGTATAAACAATGGTGAGGACCCCTGTACTGCTTTATTTCAAAAAGACCATGTTTCCTACTAAGAGATGCACGCAACCACCAACTGCAGTCGTGCTTGCAAGCAGACACCCAAAGGTCTCGCTTGGAGGTTACGACCTTATACTCTCGATTATTTGTTGCATGGTACAATTTCACAGCATGTAGAAGTTGCTTCTTATCAACAAAAACCATTCCTCTGTCCAACTCTGGAATTTCAGCGCTCCAGATCTGGTTATGGGGACCGACATCACGGGTACTAATGTCAAAATCACCACCCATGTGAATGTTGTCATAGAAAGGGATTTCAACTCTAGATGGCATGGGGGCATTTTCAGGGTCAACGGGAGCCTGGGCATCATATTCTTCATCATCATCATCATCATCTGATCCGCCTAATAAATTTTCTTCCTCACACATTTCATTGTCATCATCGTTTAGGGCTACATCAGGACCGTACATGTCACTGTCAGCAAACTGCACCTCGTTCACTGTTTCAGCCATATTACCAGCAACTTCAACCGGAGTGGTATGATGGCTACATGTCGGCACATCTTGTGTGTTATTGTCAAATTCATAACCATATCCACCACGTGAACTTGATTGTACACCATGGTCCTGAAATGACTGTTGTGTGTAGCCCAGTGGATAACATTGATCTGATTCATACATAGGAGACTGAAACACTGTTGTGTCAATCCCATGTGTCAGCAATGTAGTGAACGGACGAGAATCCATCTGTGTCATGTTCGGGATATTGTGTACAATCTCTTTATCAATGTAGACTTCCAAACAATTTGGTACTTGAAAACTTGCACTGATACTTAATACGGTGTTCAACGCCTCATCGTCATTGATCGGTAATATCTTGTATTTGCTGTGTGCTTGCCACTAGCGATAAGAATATCTACATTTGAAGGTCAATCGGACACTTTCCCCGTAACTTGCCACCTTTGACATAAACCTCTCCTCCAAATTGCTAAGCGTGGTGCCAATTCGCACCGCATATATCCCTTTCGGCTCAGCATCATATGCTACGCCTTCATCAGGATCCTGAATTATGTTTCCCTCCCCAGTAGAAAATAATTGGAACAGTCTCCATATACTTGCTTCAATTAAGAAAAAAAATATTAAAATAGCAACAATATACTTATATCTCCTTGTACTTGTAAAAGAATTATATGAAATTTTACTCATTCAATTACAATTACTTGTGACGCAAAAACTTTATTGAAGTAATCATCAATTATAATCCAACAATCATTATTGATTTTTTAATTAAGATATGAGTTAAAATAATGATAATGCTTTAGATTTTTTAGCTTTTTAAGAAAAACATCTTACAACACATACAAAATTAACATCATGCTCTTCTGCTATGCTTTTTACATTACTTATTATGATTAAGATCATGCTCTTGTGCACATTAAATGTAATTCAGCTAAATTTTAGGTCTAAAAATCTTTTATTAATTTTGGATTAATTTTGTATAAATTATAAAGTAACAACATTTGTAATCATTAAATAAATATAATTGATGTAAGTTGATTTAGGTGATTGATAAATTATAAATCTAAGTAATTTACATAAACTTATAAGTGTAAGTTGTTAATCTTGTTACTTTGAGTGTAGGTAAACTTATGAGTGTAGGAAAATCCAACAATCTTATAAGGTAGGTAAACTTATGAGTGTAGGCAAACCTAACTTTACATCAAAGTAACAACCTACATCAAAGTAACAATATTTGTAATTTACCTAAATTTCACATCATGACATAAATTATGAGTGTAGGTTGTGACTTTATATAAATTATAAAGTGTTGGTAAACTTGATTTATACATAAAAAAATTTGATTTATACATATTTGTGACCACGCTTGTAAGTAAAATATGTAAAAACGTGTTTTCAAAACACATTTTGAACAAAAATTCAAAACCAACACTCCCTCTTCTTTGTCACAGACTCTGACACTCACTCTCTCTATCTCTCTCTCTTTGACACACACACCCACAACACTTACACTCACATGAAACATATATAGTTTTTAATATATATAAATTTTATTTTATAAAATTCAGAACAATTAATTCTTTTTTTAATTTAATTTATCTTTTTAAATAATTTATTTTTCCAATTTTTTATAATTTTTTTCCAATGAATTTTTTTTTCAAATAAACCTTAGGGGTGTCAGTGTAATTTACCTAAAAAAAATTACATTTTAAGAATTAAAGTAAAAATAATCATTTTATATAGTTGATTATTATTTGCTATTATCAATTATTATTAAATATATTTAATATTGGTATGAATTTTACAAAATAAAATTTATATATATTAAAAATTATATATGTTTGATGTGAGTGTGAGTGTTGTGGGTGTGTGTGTCAGAGAGAGGGATAGAGAGAGTGTTTGTGAGTGTCTGTGACAAACAAGAATGAGTGTTGGTTTTGAATTCTTTGTTGAATTTTTACATTTTGCTTAGAAGTGATTATTATCCACGGGTCAACAGTAAAACCGTGGTTTGCAACCACGTTTTCTGAAGATAGAAAGAATTACTTAACAAAAGCATGGTTATGTATAAATCAAATTTTCTTAATCAGATTTACTTTAAAAAAATAATTACTTCAAAATTTTTGTATAAATAAAATTTCCTGATTTGTAACCTGGACAGATGTATCAATAATTTTGAATATGAAGACATTACGAAGATTCTTCTTTTATTTTTCTGTTCATATAATTTTATACTATAATTTGTATCAAGTATTGTATTTATTCAGTGCGATTGGACAAAATTGGACAAGTCATACAAAAATCTTAAATCATTGTGTAACTTTTTCTATGAAATTATTATTTTTTTCATTGACTTCAAATAACTCGACTGATTTTGTATGACTTGTTCTTAATTTTTATTTCAAACGTTGTTCACGCTATTTTTATAACCGTGGTCCAATTAGTGAGATTTATGGACAATTAAAGAGAAGTTACTTTTATTGACATTATTCCCTCTGCCAATAGGGACCTTAATGACAAAGTTATTTGGTAGGTTATTTCCTATGACATTATTCCCTAACTTAAGGAAATAACCTCATCCAAAATAACGTAGGAAATAACTTAGGGAAATAACGTAAGAAATAACATAACAAAAAAATTATCGACCTGAATCGAGTCAAACTTGAGTTTCATTAATATTAAAGAGCTCTCATTATGTGTTAAAAATTAGGTATGCTCCTTTCAGATCTCAAGTTGAACTCTCAGTATATTTCATTATTTGAGATTTGTCGGATCTACGTGGAAGGGACGTTTGGTGTGGATTGTAAGATTAGTCCATAAATATGTAAACTGATTCAGACATCCGACTATCATAAAAAGTTATAACTTAATTGAATAAACATAATGCAGGCGCATAGACAATAAGTCAATTGGATAATTCAAGTGGGTAAAAATTATCGAGAATGACTCATTTTATAAATCAAATATTTTAATTTTTTCAAACATAATTCCTAAACAAATTTGTTTGTTTGTTTGGTTTTTTTTTTTTTTTATATCAAATGTTTTCATAATAGCATTTTCCATGATGACTTGAAAGGCCTCTTTTGGCAAAAAGGTAAAAAGTAATTTTTTGTGGATCAAATTATTCGACCTATCAATTTTTTTGTAGATCACTTCTAAAAAGTCATTTATTTATATCAAATTTATAAAAGGAAATGTCATGAAATTTAAGGAGGAAAAACTCGAAAATGAAATTCAACCGTAAATAGGGCATGAAATTCAAGTAAACTATACTTTTTATATTTAACCACGATTAGATTTGAATTTAGTGCATAAATTTAGTCAAACCAAATTTTCTTATCGTAGGGGCATGTGGCATCAATGGCATATTTTAAAGTTTTTTTTTTTTTTTTTTTTATTGGGTCAACATTCTAAGTAGTTAGATTTTTAATTTGTTAATAAAATTTTAGTGTACTACTTAAAGGGTCACCCATAGAAAATATTAACAATCACAATCACTCTTTAAAAAAATTTAATAAGAAAACGAAAGCAGGCCTACACCGACATAAAATTCAATTATCTGACTTTTCTATTTTGCCATATCCCTATCTCCAAAATATATATATATATATATATTTTTGTTCCTGGCCAAAATGATGAGAAAACTTCCATAGCAATTTCTTATCACAAATTTTGTTCCTTACTTTTCAATTTCTTATTCTTACTTAAAAAATTGAAAGTTAGAACAAAATTATTTTTGTTACTTTATTAATTTTAAGTTATTACTACTCCACATCACCTAATTAATAATAATTTTTATAGCCAAATTAACGTTTCTCTTTCTTATGTAATTAATTAACAGCATTAAAATTATTGTAAATATTTAGCTGCATAGAACTAAGGTAATTTATTGGAATGACAATAAAAGGGAATGGCATGATTATTCCTTAAATATGTTTTGATTCAAAAGAAAAGAAAATATGTTTTGATTATTCCTTAAATATGTTTTGATTCAAAATAGGTTTTGATACAAGAAAATTATTATTATTATAGATAATTATCTATTCATTACGTAAAAATTATTTGTTCCTAAAAGAAATTATATAACATTATTAAAAAAATTTAACTTATCATAAATTTCTTAAACCGTAATTTCTGAAACCATAACCCTCATTTCTGATTTCACAATTTAAAACCATTAATTGAAAAATGATTTCACATTCATCAATTCAAAACCCAAATTCAAAAACAAAACCCTCATTTCTGATTTCACATTCAATAGAAAACCATAACCCTCATTTTCTTATTTCAAACATAATATTTAAAATTTTCTAAACAGATTCAACATTCAACAGATGTCACATTGAACATAAATCTGATTTCACATTCAATACAAATCTGATTTCACATTCAACAGATTTCACAATTATAAACAGATTTAAGATAAATATAAACCATTCAACATTCACATTCAACAGATTTCTAAACAGATTTCACAAATATAAACCCTAACCCTAACCCTAATCCTAATTTAAGATTTAAGATTTCACATTCAACAGATTATCTATAATTAAAATTCAACAAATTATCTATAATTAAACACATTCAACAAATTCAACAAATTATCTATAGCAAAAGATTTCACATTCAACAGATTATCTATAATTAAAATTCAACAAATTTTCTATAATTCAACAAATTCAACAAATTATCTATAATTAAAATTCAACACATTCAACATTCACATTCAACAAATTATCTATAGTTAAAATTTCACAAATATAAACCCTAACCCTAATTTATTCACAAACATAAACCCTAACCCTAACCCCACATTCATGAACCCTAACCCTAATTTATTCACATTTTATTCACAAATATAAACCCTAACCCTAACCCCACATTCATGAACCCTAACCCTAATTTATTCACATTTTCACAAACACAAATATATTCACAAATATAAACTCTAATCCTAATTTATTCGCATTAAAGTAGATGATAGAAGCCATACCAACGAGAGAGAGACAGTACTGAAGCAGAGGGAGCTCGAGAGAGAGAGAGAGCAGGGAGAACATAGACAGAGACAGAGGAGTAAGAGCGAGAGAGAGACAGCAGAGGGAGTTTGACAGAGAGAGAGGAGTAAGCGTGAATGCAAAACACGGGGCTGGGGAGGTTAAATACAAGTTTTAAAATTGTGGTTGTGAACCACGATTTCACTTAATGAAAAAAAAATTTGGCCCAAAATCGTGGTTCGAAAGAGTGAGTTCAGAAGAAAAATGGTTTTTGATAAACTCGTGATTACAAACAGCGAGTTCAGAAGAAAAATGATTTTTGATAAACTCGTGGTTACAAACAGCGAGTTCAGAAGAAAAATGGTTTTTGATAAACTCGTGATTACAAACAGCGAGTTCAAAAGAATTTTTTTTTTGGATGAAATCGTGGTTTGTAACAGCGAGTTCAAAAGAAAAAAAAAATTAATTAAAATCAAGTTTTGTAACCGCGATTTCTTAATCAAAATCGCTTTTCGTAACCACGAATTTAAGATTTGCCAACTTTCACGCGAGACGGGCGGAAATTTGTTGAAATCGCAATTGTGAACCGCGAGTTAGCTTATTTTGGGAATTCTTTGAAAACTAGGCTTAGTTTGGGAATTCATTTTCTATTTTAGCTTATTTAGGGAAATGCCCCATATTTATAGGATGCCTTTTTAATAGTGAAATGTATAATCATTTTAAACATATTAAATAGTGTTTTGAAAAACAACCATTGACAATATATCCATTAAACTAATCAAGAACTTTCTAATGATGGAATTATTTCAAGAAGTCAAAACATGAATTGGGAAAAAAATAGAAAATAAAACAAAAATAGAAGTTAAATTATTATTTGGGAAAATTTAGATTTAGTTATAGTCATTTGAAAAACTAATGAGTATTGAAGAGAGACCCAATTTGGTCAGAAAAATCAGCACATGCAAGTTTGAAAGAAAGCTAAGCGAGCGGTGAATTTTCTCCACAGATAAGGCGGTGGGTGTCGGCACTTTAATTTATAATGTTTATAAATTTATATATTTTTGTAAAAATATTTTAGGAATTAAATAAATTTAAATTAAATATTTTAAAAACTTAATAAATTCAATTGACAGTTCAAGAACAAAGAATATAACGGCGAGGTGAAGCATTTTATTACAGAAAAAAGTAACAATCTTTGTGGTGTGTAATTTTGAGTATTTTTCTACATAAAAATGACTTGCTTCCCATGCATTGTAATTAGTTTTGGTCAATTACTTGTAGTTTTTCTTATATAAAATCAGAGTAATGTTGATAACAATAATACAAAAATAATTATATTCATATTTTATTTATTATCTTATGAGTTATAATTATATTAATAATAATATATATGAATAGTGAGATTCATTAAATTAATACAATTATATTTTATAAAATAAATAAAATGTAATATACAAGATGATTGTTTAAATATTACATTCAATGACATATTACTTATTGATTTTATTATTATAAAATGAATAATATTATATGCACTAATTAGTGTATTAATTAATGTATCAATTGATGATGTGACATAATTTAAATTTTTTTTAATATTTGTAATTTGTATAATAAGTAATGTCAATAATCATGTTATAACTAATGTTGATAAATTAGTGAATTAGTTAGTATATTAATTGATGCATTTAATACTACCGTTATAAAATGTGTAAGACACGTGTGTTTTGAATAAAGAGAGTGAAGAGAGAAAATGAGGATTATGGGAGAGTAAGAGCAGTGTGATGAGAGTGTCAAATCCGTCGACTGCAGCTGGATACACTTGTGCCTAACTCCGCGCTTTACATGGCTTTTATCCCCCCAATTACCATTCCTATGTCTATCTTAATTATTAATAAATATTACTTTAATTTTTTATTTATAAATTTATACATTTTAAAAACCTTAACTATAGAAATATATCATTATCATGTTACTCATTATTCATTTGTATTTAGATAAATTATACTCATTTCTCATGAAATTTAATAAAAATACAATTAACTTCATAAACTTAACATAATTATACTAATTTATGTTATAGTAGATTTGAGCTATCAAATTTATATGGCGAGTAGAGATATAAACAAGCAAAGATAAATATACAATTTAATAAAAAAATACATAATAATATTATTTTTCTCATTCATGCAACTCACAAATTATTAATAAAAAAATTAAATTTTATATGAATTAAAGTATCAAAAAAGGTTGGTGAAATTACATCAAAAATATAAAACTGTATTTTTACAAATCGCAAGAAAAATAAATGTAATTTATTAATTTTTTATATTTTATTTCACATAATGATTAAAAATATATTGGAATAAGTACAAAAAATGGCTACATCAAAGGAACACAACATTTATGAAAAATATGGAAGAACAATTTTAGGTCTCCTTGACCAAGACAACAACATGGGCGTGGAAAAGCTCAAAAGGCACTCCATTCACAACAATACATGTCGAGGCGTTACACATTGAAGAAATGAGATTGATTTTGGAAGAACTTCAAACAAAACAAAAAAAAAAAAATAGACAAGACAAGACGAGATGAGACAATACAATATAGGCTTTGCAGAAGGAAATCACAGTCATATGAACTCCGAATGGAAATCACATTCATTGGGTTCGTAAAAAAGTTTTCTACTGTGAATTCTTGTGATTCAATTTATCATCCCTATCAAAATTCTGCAGATGAGCCTACAACAAACTATTAGGAACATACACTCGAGTACACCTGAGATGTAATGGATACCACTCTAATAGCTAAAGGGTAGTAGATATAACCTCTAATGTACACAATCAATTAACAGAAGAAAGAATGCATTCTGCTTAACACAAATCATAACTTGTTGAAACCATATACCACCAAAAATAAAGATGATAAAGCAAAAAAAAATTAAAAGACCCCCTCAACACAGCCATGCACATGAATCAATGATAACCTGTACTGCAAATCCATTAAAGCATTCAATCATACAGCCAAAGAAAGGCTCTTCTGGGCTCCAATGTTATGTGGCTTTATTTCCCAAGAAGCAGCCTCGTATGCTTCTCCAGGGAGGATAAAAGGCAAAGAGATCTCTCGAATCATCAAGTCACCACAAAATGGGCATTCGCAAGCTATGACATCATCCAACTGTGAGCGTATCTATACAAGCAAATTAACATTTTTTAGTCCATCTAATTTACTATGTAAGAAGCTACAATTTATGAATCAGTCAGCAGCAGGGTATGAAATTTATTCTAGACTAAATTGGCACAAGAAAATCAAATGAAATAATGCTATCTCATTTACAAAAGCATTTGAAGCAAAAATCCATCATTTTTATTGAAATAAGAACAAGAACACCATTATCATCATTTGCTTCACCACCAACTGCAACTTGTGAAGCAGAGACACCTCTTCAGAGGTCACGTACCAGTAAACAACACATTTGCAGAGACACCTCTTCAGAGGTCACGTACCAGTAAACAACACATGTTGGCCAGGAACACACTAGGGGCATGCTCTATTTTTAACCCTTTTTTTCCAACTGAAATAGCATACTCAAGGTTGATAAATTTGATGAGAATAAATATTTGACACAGAATAAATATATAATATTAAAAAATGACATATAACAAATATATAAATTACATGTTTTGCATGTGTCCTCAATGTTTCGTCTCCTATATTTTATGAAAATTTGTGTCCGTGTCATGTCACGTGTCTGTGTTCGTGCTTCTTAAACTGCAACCATCAACACATTAGGTACCACAACTAAAGTCTTTTTATTTTACTTCCAAAGTTTTTGAATGCCAACAAACAGCAACAATTAAAAAGGAAAAAAAGAGCAACTGGAGAAAAACCAAGGGCTTGAGAAGGAAGCAACAAAAATGAGTACACGACTTTATGTCAATGTTCCAGACTTTTTACACTATAATTAGATTGACTCATCTCAAAAGCAGTGAAAAACTAAATAGAGTAGAATAATGCATGTTGAACATGAGAAGATTTAACAGCAGAGACGCATTCAACACCAATTTTGAGTTGCTTAATATAGCGACCCTGGTCTTTTCCCATTTGAGTATTGTATCCGGACTTATGTTCCGTGGATTCCGTTGCCATATTATTGTCGTTGTTGTCCTTGATTCCTTATTCTTTGGTTATAAGATGTTTTGGGCAGGTTGATTACAGGTTGGTTGAGTCTAGAAACCAATTCTTGATGTTCAGTTTTGAGGTGGGTCGCTCGAGGGAGCTTCTCTGCGCGGGAGACAGGTCCTTCTTTTTGGTTCTTCGCTCGAGCGAACCTTTCTTGGCTCGAGCGAGGTTGCGTCGATGCTAGACCCGAGGGCGATTTGTTGGCTCGAGCGAGCTTTCCTTCGCTTCGGCGAGATGGTTTGTCTTTGGCTCGGCGAGCTTCTTCGCCGAGCGAGGTCTGTTACGTGTCGGTAGCTCGGCGACGGGTCTTCGCCGAGCGAGCCATCGATATTTAAACGCAGCTAGGATTTTAGGCGATTTTCATTCTTTTTATCCCAAAACCTAAAGAACGACTTTTCTTCTTCTCTAAACACCTTTTCCTCTAGGTTTGATCTAGTTAGGGTGTGTTTCTACCCTAGTTCTTTTGCAAATAAGATAGAGGAGAGCGAGGGCTTTCATTTAATCGGAGCAGTTATTGATTTGGAGCATTTTGGGGTTTCGCATCCTCTTCGCTTCTTCTTTTTTGCGATCTTCGGTTTAAGGTAGGGATTTCCTACTCCTTGTATACGTTTTAATCCTAAGTGTTGGTGTTTTGGTATGTGGGAGGTAGTTTGGTAATTTTGGGAAAACCTTAGGGTTTTGTTATAGATTAATTCATGTAATTAATTAAAGGGGGAATTGTGTATTGGTTAAATTCATGAGATTTGGGGAAATTGAGATTTTGTTGATGTAGTTGAATATTTAATCACTCATCTGTGAAATTGATAATATATATATTGTGATAATTATTTCTTGCTTAGAAATAATGGTTTGGGGCTATCGGTGGAGGATAGCCAGTGATTGTTGTAGACCTTGCATGTGGCTTAGGTATAACTGGAATTTAATCATTTATACTGACCCTTGAACTAATACAGAACATTACTTGTATTAACTATGTGTTGTATATGGCAAGTATTATTTATGTTGCATATGCATTTGGTTTTGGAGGAGATAGGGGATGAACTCCACGGTTTAGGGGAAGATAGGGGATGGACCTCTAAACCGGATTTTATTGGGAGGAGATAGGGGATGGACTCCAGTAGCATCACTTATGTGGGTGCTTATCTTTATTTGTTGTTGATATGATACATCACCACCAGGTGTATCAGTTGGGAAAGTATGGAAGTGAAGTTGATTGTGAGTAATGTAACACCGATGTGTGTTTATTGTGTTGTAAGAGGTTAACTTTGATTTGATATCCTTGTTGAGTTGTTTGGCCAGGTTCTGAGCCATGTCGGTATTAATGGAAAGTGAATTGTGTCATAGACCATGTGTCATAGACAATGTAGGCATTCATGTCCTAAAATTTGGAATTTATTACCTTGTGCTAACCATATATCGGATACTAATGCTTTAGTTAATTCTTATGCCTGGTTTAGTATTTCTCTACTGGGCTGTGGCTCACCCTATATGGGAACTTCTTTTTTTCAGGTTCAGGCGGTTCACTACCTCCAAGGACATAGCTTGTGAGGATTTGGACTTAATTTATTCTTAGTTTATTTGTTTTTATATGTAAAACATTCAAGCCTAGGGCTTTATTTGTTTTTGAGTTAGAACTCATGAATTTGTGTCCAAGTATTGGCTTGGCAAGATGTAAGCCCGTGGGGCATTTATTTGGGTATTTTATTTCTTAATACTTTGATGAATGGGATTATATTCTTGTTTTTTTTGTATATTAATGCATGTTAATATTATATATTATGGGTTAATTTTTGAGGGCGTTACACTTAAACACATGAAAAACATCACAAGGACCTTATCCGTTAGGGTCATGCTAGTTATGGATTCCTCCTCTGTTAAGGTACCATTAGACTCCTTGGATTCACCTCCCAATAAAGTAAGTTGCTTTTGAAGATCCAGTATATATTCTGCCTGCAACATTCATTTGAAAGAAAAAGCACAGAAAACAAAAATTACGCAAAAGGGACTTTGTTTACGAAATTACACTTGTAACAAAACATAACTCTAAATAGATTCACACAAAATTAATCAAGAACCACTATAAAAATCTATTATATATTGGAGGACATACACATGGGTAGAAGGTTAAAATTTGGTTAGCTCAGCTCAGAAATGGAAACAAGCCTACGCAGAATGATTTTGGGATGATGATATACTAAAAACTTCTAAATAAGTTCATATATGGGAGTTGTATCATCGGGTTTCAGAATATGTAACCTAGGCCTATGCAAATAACCGAACCAACCAATCAACTCGTTCAAACCGACCGAACTGATGGAACATTGGATAATTTCAACTGTTGCTACGGTCGGCTATGAGTTGTAAACCTTGCATTTTTCAAATTGGCAGTTGGCCAACGGATTGAAAATCAGAAAATTCGTAAAAACCAAACCGACCGTATATCTTATATATTAAATATAAATTTTACAGGTGTCAAACTATATTTGGTTTGCAAGATTACACCTTATCAAATTTGTTGGTCTTTAAGACACGTGTTAGCTAATCCCAAAATAACTTTATCACAACATTATTTTTTCTTTCATTCTCTGTCTCACAGATCTGCCAAACGTCTCATCACCTACCCTAACCCCTCATTTCTCTCTCTTCAAGTCACCTCACAAATTAATACTCACCAACCCTCATCAATTTGCATAACTCTCCCTCTCATCCCTAATGTTCTTCTCTCTCTAAACCTGCTCTTTCTCACCCCCATCAGAGATCTCTCACTTGGATCTCTCTCAATTCTATAAGCAATGGTTCGCATAGCATATTGTTGAACTGACGGTGGTGAGGAATCGTTGTGGTCGCCCGATGATGATGATGAATCATAATGGTCAACTGGTGGTGGTGATGAATCATGTTATCAATTCTGATCTCCCTCATACCATCTATCTTTCTTTGGTCTCAAATCTCGCTACCCTACAATCTTCTCCCTCGAAACCCCATCACAAATCTCCCCTCAAACCACTTCCGTCGTTGGAATCTTTGTCTATATCTTAACTCCTCTATCTTTTGTGTTGTATGCATATGTTGTCGAAACCAACCTTAACTGACCGCTGATTTTGGTTGAGGAAAGATACGGTTTCAAATCAGAATGGGTCAAAATCGGTTGAGATAAACATGAACCCGATACATTCGGTTCGGTTGATGGGTTTAGGGCGGACCGACCCAACCCAACCTGTGCATGCCCCTAATGTAACCACATTTTTCTTTTGATCTAGTTAAGGACATAGTCATATCAGCTTAATCGGCATATGCAGAACTAAGATTTAAAATTGTATCACCGGGGCCAATTTCATACTTTTGTTCTGGGTTGTAAGTGGGACGCTATGAGCGCTTCTGGATAAGCTTCTGTTTGGCATTTGTTAGACAACCAAAACTAGCTTATAGGCCACATGATGACTAAATCGGACATTACCAGAAAAAGTTAGGATCACCACAATGGATACATGACCTTTGCACTGGTATAATGAGTATTAGTGATACAAAATGCAAGATTTACAGATGCAACACGAATTTATTGTCATTATTTTAAAAGGTAGAATGCATTTCAGACTTTTTGTTCAAGGATTCACCTACACCCAGGGCAAGAAGGCCACCAGCAATGAGCCGCCCTCCCCCCAGGGGAGCAAGGGTTGAACAATGGGTTATCATATGCAATTCTATTTACCATATGATGGCAAAGTGTTAAATTAGTCACATTTTTTAAAATCAATTTTAATAAAACTATTTGTTGTCAAGATGATGAAAACGTATTAAAACTTCCTAATTTTATTTTTAACAACCACTGCAAACCAAATTTGTTGTAGGCCACCAATGTTGCGTTAGTATACCCCATCTTTGAGGATATTAACTAAGTTCTAAGTGGTACATCCATGCTGGCAACAGCAAGAGCAAGTACCAAGTGTAGTTAAGCACAAGATTTAATGGATCTTAATACCTCCTATTGTCATGCATTGCCACTTTAAACATGAAATTACTTAAAGCAACGATATATGGATCAACACCCAATCAGCTTTACAAATATACATAAATGTATATGAAATCATTCTAGAACTTACTTGATCTCGGTGGGTACACCTTGTGACATGGGCAATCAGGCACTGAGCATGGAAGGCATGTCCACATGGAAAGACATAGAAAGGGGCCATTGCACCTACTGATGTATAACCCCTAGCCATCCGATGGTCCCAACCTGCAGTTAGAATCTTCCTCTGACAAACCTGAAACTCGCAAGTGATAAACAGACGCAACAAGTCAGCTAATGATGAAAGTCCACTAGATATGATGACAAAGGAATTGAAACAATAATCGGGCAC
This sequence comes from Camellia lanceoleosa, assembly GCA_025200525.1. Lineage (NCBI taxonomy): Eukaryota > Viridiplantae > Streptophyta > Magnoliopsida > Ericales > Theaceae > Camellia > Camellia lanceoleosa. Next base: position 93,055,489 of record CM045766.1, read on the forward strand.
GGAGGGGGGGGTGTGTTCCTAAAATACCAATTGTGCGTTAGAAGTTCCTATTGCTCAGTATAGTACTATAAAATTACTCAAGCCAAAAATTAACCTACTTGAAAGAGAAAATAGAAAAGAAAAAATATCTCTAAAATGAACACAAATAAAATAGACAAGTTTTTCTACTGGAAGATTCCTAACAAACTAGTACTTACTGAAATAAAAAATAAAAAATCCCGAAGAATTACTTGAAGCATTTCAAAGGCTAGCCAAATTGAAGTAAAAGATTACATTTCCAATCTCTTGCAAATAATAGTTTATCAGAAGAAAAAAAAGAACAAAGAAAGATCCATAGCAAATAACATCAGGAATATCGTTACCCCACAGTCCTCGTCACAATCAATGATAGCATATCGTTGAGCAAGTGCACTGATATCATTTCTAATGTTATCAGCACCGTGTGTTGCATCGTTCATCTCCTGTTTCAGTTGTTCAATTTGCTTGTTGTAATCGTCTAATGATGAGCAAATTGCCTCCTGTAAACATATCAAAGAACTTAATTGAATGAGATGATGAAGATAGTTTAGCATATGCCCACAGGAAGCATTGGAAAAACAGTTTGCAGCAGATACATATGGTTTGGCACATAGCTATTCAAATAAAAAGAGATTTTTTTCACAATGCACATACATCATAGCATGTCAAGAAATGCCAAGTGGGAAAAACCAAGGAATCTAGAGTTGACCCTTAAGTTTCCATGGGCAACCTAGAGTTGACCCTTACCCAAGGGTAATCCATTAAAAGAGAGAGAGAGAGAGAAGGGAAAATTACAAATAAGTTGGAATTAGGAAATATAGTCTCAAATCAGTGAAGAATTGTCAAATTGTAATACTGGTATGAAGAAGGAAAAATAATTAACAAGGGGTGGAAACTACTCCTTGAATTAACCAAGCTACTCTCATCTTCCTTCTTCCTCCTCTCCTGCTCTTCCCTCTCCAACAATTAACACTGACCATCCCTTGCTGGCCACCACTGCGCAACTCTACCCTACCACCCCCAAGCCCTCCCGCCAACCCCTGCCCCTCCCTACCCTTCATGCAATTGCCACCACTAGCGCCTTCCCACGATCCCCAGTCGCCACCACTATATGCTATATGAATCAGAACAGAAATATTTGTGATTGTTCTTTTCACAAATTATTCCCACGTTCTCTCATGATGATTCCAATTGCAGTCCCCTACAAGTGACCTAGAGAAAATGGTAGCCTAATATTGCAGAACACAAACTTGCCTTTTTAATGTATTGAATATAGAACGGGGATATGAAAGCAACTATTGATACAGTTATGAAATTGATATTTTCTCATATAATGTATTTCAAAAAATATACAGTTATACAACTGTTTTTAGACATTGCAACCTCTGAAGTTTATATGAGAAACGAGCACTTGGCACTATTATAAAGAAAGGAAGCCTATGGAATGACTAGAACATCTAGTACTACATTGATTGGCAAGACAACAATTTGATACTTGTGATAGCAACAAATAAATAAATAAGAATAAAATCTAACACTCGATTTCCTCCCATTAAAACAAATGTTAGCCTAGTTATAAGTGAAAAACTAAGGTAAAAAAGTGTTACCTTGAAGTCATCAATCAGGGCAAAGTCCGGAAAGAAGGGCAAAATATCCTCAATTTTTAGCAGCCCGTCAGTTTCCTTGAGAAATGCTATTGCTTTTCGAATGTTTTCCCTTTTAGTTCCCTTTTCTTGTTCAACGACATGTTTGGCAACCATGAGCCAGAGCTTCTTCCTTAAGTCTTCATCATCTTCAACCTTGTCAGCTTCAGCCTTAGCAAGTTCGGGGTCAACCTAGCACACCGAAAGAAGAACTCCATGAAACAACAGCATACAAGACTTCTGAAAAGATTGTAGTATTTGAGCATAAATAACCATTAACGTTTTCAAGAACAAGCAAGTGAATAAGAAACTGTACCAAAATATTTTAAGCGAAAAAAACAATTAGCCACAAGATACATCTTTAGTACATTGACAACAAACTAAATTCCAAGTCTTTAGACACAAAGTAAGTTTGTCCATTTCTCATTTTAAAAGTATGTATCAAGTCTCAACCACCCAATTCCTTCTAACTATTACAGGATCAAATTTGCAACACTCATAAACAAAAGAGTTAAAGAAATATAAGTTTAATAGACCCATAGCAAAGATATTAGGCAACTGACAACTCATCTCAATTTAAAGCTTTTCAGCCAACCAATTTCAATCTAGTTTAAAGACTCCAGAAAGTATATTGGAAACAAGGGGGAATTGGAAAAGGGCACAGATTTGATGGTTATAGAACCCCAATGATCATGCAGCCATTCTGATTGTAACTGATTGTAAAATTGATCCCATTTTGAACATAATCAGTTGCCCCACTGGCACATGAAAATATTTGGAAAAACCCATCCGAAATTAAACTGATCATTCCAAAAAGGTGAACCATAATAATAATAATAATAATATTGGAAGGTTAACTGCCAAATCATGTAAAAGATGCTAGACAGTTGGTGATTAACAATTTAACAGCTTTTTTTTTGTTCTTTTCTTTTTCTTTTTTTGTTTTTGTTTTGTGGTAAAGTACAATATAAGAGTTATGTAAAGTAGAATAATGGTAACAAAATAAAACTGGTGAAATTTGGTGAATTTAAATTTTAAGAGAGCTAATTTAGTCACATCCATACAACCAACCAATTAAGTGAACTTTGTATCATGTTGAATTTATAGATGAGAAGAAGAAGAAGAATAATAAGAAGAAGAGAATAGAACGAGAGAGAGAAGGCTGCTGTATATTATTGATTCAAAAACATAGGGTTTCCCCCTTACACATAACTCCTTATACTAATAAGAATAATACATAAAGACCAAACTACCCCTAAACTTAACACTCCCCCTCAAGTTGGTGCAAAGATATTTCTCATGCCCAACTTGTAACAAATGGGGTGAAAGACTTTACTACTAAGACCCTTAGTAAAAACATCCGCCAGTTGATCTTCAGACTTAACAAAAGGCATACATATCAAACCCTTATTCAATTTCTCCTTAATGAAATGTCGGTCAATCTCAATGTGCTTAGTCCGATCATGTTGAACAGGATTGTGTGCAATACTAATAGCAGCCTTGTTGTCGCAATACAAAGTCATGGGACCACTCCAATCAAGCCCTATATCACTCAACAAAGATTGAAGCCACATTAGTTCACATGTTCCATGTGCCATAGCCCTGTATTCAGCTTCAGCACTAGATCTAGAAACAACCGCTTGCTTCTTACTTCGCCATGTAACTAAATTTCCACCTACAAAAGCACAATAACCGGAGGTAGAGCGTCGGTCATCTATAGAACACACTTAATCTGCATCATGAATGCTTCCAACATAGTGACCATGATTAGAGAACAAAATTCCTTTTCGAGGCGGTTAAGGTACCTCAAAATGCGATAGATGCATCCAAATGAGTTGCACGAGGATCATGCATAAACCGACTCACTATCCCAATTGCAGGCAATATCCGACGAGTATGAGAGAGATATATCAGTCTTCCCACAAGTCTTTGGTACCTTTCCTTCTCCACAGGCTCACCAATTCCACTACAAAGATGATGATTAGTCTTAATTGGTGAATCAGCTGGTCTACAGCCCAACATGCCCGTTTCCTCAAGAAGATCTAGAATGTACTTCCTTTGAGAAATAAAGATGCCTTTATCAAATCGAGCAACTTCAATCCCAAGAAAGTATCGCAATGGACCAAGGTCTTTTATCTCAAACTCCTTGGCTAACTGCATCTTGAGATGGGTCACCTCCTCCTCATTATTACCTGTCACAACTATGTCATCCACATATACAATAAGCACTGTTACCTTATGTACATTGCGTTTGACAAACAAGGTGTGATCCGCATTGCTTTGCTGATACCCAAATCCCAGCATTGCCTTGAGGAATCTACCAAACCAGGCTCTAGGAGATTGTTTCAAACCGTACAAAGCCTTCTTTAATCTACAAACCTTTCCAACTGTAGACTGAGATGAGAATCCTGGAGGTACATCCATATATACCTCCTCCTCCAAATCCCCATGAAGAAAAGCATTCTTCACATCTAGTTCTCAGAGAGGCCATCCCAAATTAGCCGCACATGACAGATAGCCCGAATGGAATTCATCTTTGCTACCGGGGCAAAAGTTTCTTGATAATCTATTCCATATGTTTGGGTAAATCCCTTGGCCACTAGTCTTGCTTTGTACCGTTCAATCGTCCCATCTGCATTGTGCTTAATGGTGAACACCCACTTACATCTGACTGGTTTTTTCCCATTTGGAAGAGACATCAACTCCCATGTGTTATTTTTACTCAAAGCTTGCATCTCTTCTACCATAGCTACCTTCCACGTAGGATCATTGATGGCGTCTTTCCAACCCTGCGGAATACACACAGAAGAAAGGGACGAAACAAAAGCACGATACGGAGAAGACAACAAATCATATGACACGAATTTAGAAATAGGGTGTTGAGTACAAGCTCTAACCCCCTTTCTAAGAGCAATAGGAAGACTCAAATCATCCGTAACAGGACCATCAACAACAGGTGAAGAAATGAGATGAGGATCATTACCTGAAGAGTTAGTGGACACTGGGTGTGGAACTGGCATAGGAGATGATGATTGACTTGGTGGCACAAGAGAAGCCGGCTCTTTCTGGCGCCGTGAATAAGTCTTAAGATCAGCTTTGTCCAAACGACCACCGATATTCGACTCCTCGTCAACAGAACTTCTAGGCTCCCCCTCACCACAAATAACAGCCCTCTGAGTAGGAAGGAAAAAAGACAACTCATGCTGATATGATGCCGTCTCATCCGCAATCTCATCGATACCACGCTCCCCCTGAGGAGATGGCGGAGGGCCAGAAAAGAAGGACTCAGATTCACGGAAGGTGACATCCATACTAACATACAGCTTATGAGAGTGAGGGTCATAGCATTTGTAGCCTTTCTGAGTAGCGTAATAACCAAGAAAGACACACCGACAGCCTTAGGATCAAGCTTCCCACAGTACGAGGGTGAAGATAAACAAAACAGACACAACCAAAAACCCGAGGCGGAAGGGAAGAAGTGGGATAAGTCACAGGAAGAAGCTCAAGAGGAAGTTGGAAGTGAAGGACACTAGATGGCATACGGTTAATAAGGTAAGTCATGAAGAACGCATCCCCCAAAAAGACTTAGGAACGTGCATGGTAAACAAGAGAGCGGGCAACCTCAAGGAGATGGCCATTCTACGTTCAAAGAACTCCATTACGCTCAGAGTGCCAACACAACTAGTTTGATAAAGAATGCCATGCTCATCGAGGTATGCGGAAAGTGCCATCAACATACTCATTCCCATTATCACTCCGAAGAATTTTGATAGTAGCATTGAAGAGAATGGATACCATTTTATGAAAACTTTTGAAGCAAGAGAAAACCTCATTTTTTGTACGAAGTAAATAAAGCCAAGTCACACGGGAATAACAATCAATGAATGTGACAAACCAACGATAACCAGAGGTAGAAACAACAGGGGAAGGACCCCACACATCAGTATGAATAAGCATAAAAGGAAAAGTACTTCTTTTATTAATGGAAGGATAACAAGTACGTTTATGCTTAGCAAGCTCACAAGCATCACAAACAAAGTTATTCCTAGGACAATCACGAACTAATAAAGGAAAAAGTTTCTCTAAAATGCTAAATGAAGGATGCCCCAAACGGCGATGCCACTGATGAAGGAGATGAAGGGAGGAGCCAGAAGCACATTGAAGAGCCTGAGAGGATAAAAGTGAAGCAGGAATGGCATCCAGAAAGTACAGACCACTTTGTGCTCTACCACTGCCAATCATTTTCCCCGTAGCCAGTTCCTGAAAGACGCAATGAGTTGGAAAAAATGTTACAGAGAAATTGAGAGCAGTAGTAAGGCTACTAACGGAAAGTAAGTTAGTTGAAAAATTAGGAACATGAAGAACAGATGAAAGCGAAAGTAAAGAGGTGCAATGAACAGAACCCTGGCCGGAGATAGAAGATAAAGTGCCATCACCACTCTAACCTTATCTCGCCTAACTAGGTGAATAAGAATGGAAAAACTAGAAGTACGAGTCATGTGATCGGTAGCTCTAATCAATGATCCAAGGAGGCATTGAAGAGGCACCGAGTGCACTAGCGTAAATACTGTGAGCAAAGTTGGAAGAGGCGTAAGAGGAAGAAGCTAAGGCGGATGAAGAATCAAGTCGAGCCATCAACCGTCGAGAGTGTGAAGCTCATCCGGGAAAGATGAGAACCAAAGATCATTCGAGGCACTAGCGGTAGTCTCGAAACATGTGCACGAGGGCGAACACCACCACCACGACCACGGCCTCGGTAGGGCGACCATGCAACTTCCAACAAAGGGTCTTTATCATGTCTATCTTTCCCACAATACTCACACTTCAACCGTCCCGATCAACCAATGGACCCTTACCACCACCGAGACTAAAAAGCGGAGTATCACGTGACTTGGGGCCAACAACCATCGCCGACCGATCCGCAACAGAGCATGCACCATAGCACTACGACGACTCTCCTCCTCTTGAACTGTATGGCGTAAGCCTCACGTAATGTAGGAAGCGGAGAGCGACCCAACACTGAACTCAGATTCGATCATACTCCAAATTCGGACCAAAGAAGAAAGTCATAAACCCGCCTTCTCCACAAATTTGAAACATAGTGGCATCTTTGGAGCAACCGGCCGAAAACTCGTAAAAATCTAGCTCTTGCCACAAACCACTCAACTCAAAGATAGTAGATCGACAGAGAGCGATCCTTGATCCAAACCCCTAATCTTCTTACGCAATTCATAGGCTCTGCATCATTCCCTTGTTGAGAATACATCCGAGAGGTCTAGCCAGATCTTGTGAGCAGTATCCATCAAGAGAAAAGTCCGACTAATGGTAGGCTCCATAGAATTGATGAGCCAGGTCATAACTAATGCATTCTCAGAAATCCATTGAGCAGATAAAGCACTATCCTCAGTAGGTGGCTCGGTACTACCAGTAATATAGCCAGTCAAACGCCGGGCGGCAATGGCAAGACTACAGGAGCGGGACCAAATCAAGTAATTAAAACCATTAAGTTTGACCGGACTAATCTGGAGAGAAGGACTATCACCAAGAGTCAGACCACGACTCAGTCCACTCTCCTCCTTGCCCTTAAGAGTCCTGACCCAAGTTATCAGCCATGAGATAAGAAAAGAGGGTGCAAAAAACACAAGCTGGATATCAAACAAGGCGTAAATCACCCAACCAAAGACACCAAAACACCTTCTAAGGCTAAAATACCAAGAGAAGTCCAAAACAGAGCAACCAGATCAACTACAAGCCGTAAAACCAAGCGAGCATCCAACAGTGATAAAAACCAAGATAGGGCCAAAATACATCAAACCAGGACAATAAACCCTCTAGGGTTCCGGCTCCTAAGGATAGGAGAATAAGGATGAAACCGTAAAAAATAGATCCAACAAAGGATTTTCGAAAAATCACCCAATTTTGACGAAAAATCAAAAAAATTAGAAAACTCAACCAATAATGACCAAACAATCAAAATAAGATTATAGGGTGATTACCCATTAATTTTCGAGCATACTGTATTTTTTTTTTTTTTTTTTTTAAAAAAAAAAAAAAAATCTTTGCTTTGCTATAACAGACGTACCAGGAACAGTATGAAGCCTAAGCAACAATCTTCAAGGAGGAAGATAGTGCTCTGATACCATGTTGAATTTCTAGATGAGAAGAAGAAGAAGAATAATAAGAAGAAGAGAATAGAACGAGAGAGAGAAGGCTGCTGTATATTATTGATTCAAAAACATAGGGTTTCCCCCTTACACATAACTCCTTATAATAATAAGAATAATACATAAAGACCAAACTACCCCTAAACTTAACAATTTCCAACACCCTTTACCCATGAGTCATGGTTTTGTTCTCTTTTGCATCATGTTTTAGACAATCAAAAAAGAAAAAGAAAAATAACAAGAAAGAACTATATAATTTTTTAGACAAGCTATTTTCTTTTTAGTTTTGATATTGAAACTTTGATTTATATGTTGGATGTTTAGCTATCAATTAAGTATAAAAAATATAAAAAATAAAAATAAAAAAATTGGCATACCCCACCCGTACCCGTACCTTACTTTTTTTAAAATTTGCCGTATCGTCATACCAGTATTGTACCCGCATCCGCACACGCACCCGCACCCGTGCTTCATAGTCGTGTAGTTTATGATAAACGTGTTAAAAACACTCCAATAGATGTACAACTCGAGCACAATAATCACCAAAATTATTGCAACCACCGGCTTTGTTACACCCATGTGAGAAGAAGTCTTGTAGTGGAAGACATCAAATTAAAACAAAGCAGTAGAATAATAAGATAGATAAATTATCTCGTAAGCAAAACCTTGTCCAGGTATAATTCAATTGCCCATGTGGAAATCATAGTTATTTGGCATTTATCATCTTTTGCAAGATTATCAAGCTTCCGCAATAAGAAAGTTCTCAAAGCATCCTGCAAGGAAGTAAAAAAATATATATATATATAAATTCAAAAACTACAAACCATATGAGCACATGGGTGCATAACTATTTAAACTAAAAAATAAAGATAATCATGTTGACTTCAAAGTCTTTATTTGATAATAAAAAGAAGTTTCGCTTAAACCATAACACTATCAACCTGAACTTCAGGTAAGCAATGAAACAATTGACACTCCACATGTAGCCTCCTTTACCATGTTGGACACCATAATGTGCATGATCGTCAGACATGGATCTACATGGTAAAAGCTAGATATGGTAGTTGTAGCTATTTGAGGTCGCCACATAAGACTTTTGCGAACATACGAGTCACTACATAATGACGCAATTTAAAAAGGCCAAACCAGCTAATTAACGAGAATTATAGACTTGGCTTTTTCAAGCATATATGTGGCTATTCAAAAGGGAGTAACACTAGTCTAGTAAAGGCCGAGCTAACCAACAAATATAATCATCACACTTGATTTGTTCGAAGTAAAGTATAGATGTGAACAAGCAGGAACTACTATTGTGAAAAGAAATAGACAACACTATTTACGTATGTGTATATATTCAACAAACTTAACATAGTGTAGATCAAAACCTTACCTGAACAGGAACTTAGGGTTCGTTTGGGAGGTGGATTTTTGGCTAAAATATTAGGTGAAAGTAAAGAAAGTGTTTGGGAATGACTTTTTGGCTTTTTACAAAAAAATGAGCAAAAAGTAGAGAGAAGGAAAGGAATCATTGACCTTTTTCATATGGCTTTTTGACTAATTCAGCCAATTGCCAAACGAGGCCTAATATGGATTATGTATCAATATTGCAGTGGTTACAAATATATCAACAGCTCCAACAGAAAAACAATATTCCATGCTGTACGTTCTTTGCACATTACATAGAAAAATAAATACTCTTCAGACGTGATCTTAGCAGATAATAAACACTTGAAGAGGCTATAGGATGACATGACGAAAAGAAAGACCATCCAGAAATGAAAAGACTCCACAAATTAAACTAAAGTAGCTATGCAACAAAATCACATGAAACTCATGGGCTTCTAATTTAGTGACATAGTTGTTGAACTCAACTGAATGCTTTAGCTGTTAGAAAGGGGTCATTTTATTATATAATATATATATATATATGTATGACTGGACTCTCCTCTATAAAGATGCCAAACACATGCAAGTATTATATTTATTTGGTAGACAATGAAGTTTGAATACAATATCTATTGTATGCTCTGTAATACCATGTTGAATTGTTGACCACCAACTCATCTGAAAACCTAAGTTGTTAGAGAGAGAGAGAGAGAGAGGGGGGGGGGGAATTTCATTATTTATATCCTCAATAATAGTATAAAGAAATTCAAACAATAGTTTTAATACAGATTTGTAGTTCATCAAGTGTGTAATTGCAACAAAATTTAACTGTCTATTTTTAGTCATAGTTAAATATAAGCATTATGCACATAATTCTCAAAAGATGCTTACACTGAGCATAAATTGAAGAAAAGCATCACATATAACAAGCTCAGGAAGATTAAATCAAGGATTTTAGTTGAGAACAAAATAATCTCATACACAGAATAACAAAATATATAGTAATTTTTACTTCTAAGCGCAATATTGTTTTTTTATAACTAGATTTTATTTAAAGGCAGCACCAAGAGTGGCGCAACCTCTATATACAGGATGTATACAAAGAAAGCCTAAAACCCATAACTAAAACAGAGCTCTCATATACTAAGCGCAGTATTACCACTGAAAACAAGATGCACCTAAAACTATACATACAGCTGCCTATCAATCGTTTGTATGAACCTGCAATAACACATCTCTAGAAGGGTGAAAACAGAGGGTAACATAACTTACCTGTTCATTTACGCTAATAAACTTCAAAGTGATCTCTTCAAATGATAATATGTAATAAATCTGCAAAATGCATTCACTTCAGTTTAAAAACTAGTCATCCTCCATTAGATGAACAATATTACTCACTCAGATATTTACTTCAAATATGTAAGATAGTGACTTTCCAATGTGTATTTAAGTTCAAAAAGAAACACATGCAATAAGAAAATCCTTAAATATACAAGCATGATAAAACCAAAACAAAATGGTAATTCACCTTTGCATAGAAAGATCTTTGTCTGAGGAAATCCTTGGCGAAAATGTCGCTTCACTGCATCATAAATAGGTCGATGATGAACTAAAATAAATTCGATTGCATACGATTGTATGTGGCCATAATCTAACCAACAAAGTCAATAAGCCCGGACTGCGCTAGATACACTTGATCTCTCCGGAATGGATCGACAATTTGCCAAAGCTGCATACTCCTTCAACTCCAAGTACACCTTCCACATATCTCGGCCTTCATCATTTACAGACACCTTTACAATCTCAAATTCATCATATGGAAATTTATTGGCACAAGATATGGTCGCTACTATTTAAACATCTGGTCATTGCATGTAGTATACAAAATTAGGCAAGAAGTTAAACAACCTACACCATGTAGGGGGCCATTTAGCTGTTTCATTTTGTTGATCTGTGTATATCACTTGTTGTAGGGTATGCCCTAAATGACCCTCTTGGATATGCCTTTTAAGATTTTTCTTACCTTGGACAATCGACAAAGACGTGGTGCAGTTATATCACAAAACAATGAAATCATACCAAAGATACAAACACGAAAAATGGAGTTACGGTCATATGCATAGAACAATCCAGAGAGGCATCATTGCATAATCCAATAATACCCCTTGACATTGATTACGGTGTTTCATCAAACTGAAGTTCCTCTATGATCTGTTCACCGATTCTATTTACAACCTAAAACACATAACAAAAACACAAACATCTCTATAATGTTAGTGGCAGGAACTGATGAACAAATATTGAAGTCAGTTCCCAACTTGTCCATCATCGTTGACAAAGAAAATGGAATGCTCTCTAGGATCCATCTGCTAAAACTTTATTACCAGCAAATAATGAAGTTCATTTACAAAATTGACAAGAAAATTCAAAATCACGTATGTGTAATTAAATATAATACGTGCGTATACTGCACAGAAAGACGTACCTTAACCTTGTTTCCTAGGAGAAGCAGAAAATGAAATTCAGACACTGCCAGAGAATTGGGTTTAATAGCTTCAGCAACATCAACTAATTTTGAATAGTCCAAAAGACCCTTGTTCTCCACAAAATTTTCATTTCCTTCTGGTGAACTGCCCAAGGGGTTTCCCAAAAGATTTGATAAGAAAAATGCTTCATGAGAGAACCATACTATTACCACATAAAGAATCAATACACTACAAGACCGAGGATGGACATAAAATGAACATTTTTTCAAGACAGAACCAAAGAAGTAGAGCCTAGTAAACAATAAAGTCCAGAATTTATGCCTATTGTTCCGTTCACAAAAGGAAGCAAAAGTGATGAGACTTGAAAGTCATCTCCTACCTATGCTGTGCTCCAAAATTTAGGCCACCGTGATAGATACCGGCTCCAGAAAGCCATGCAAAATGTACAGCTCTTCTTTCCTTGATAAAGAAATGCAGTTCACTGCAAGACAAGCAAAAATGGACTTCATTTTCAAAATACAAGAATATGATTATGAGAACAATATATCCACCTAATATGTGTAAAATCATAATTAATTTGATTACACAAAAGAGAATAAACCCATGCAACCTGTCTTCTTACCAGTCAAATACCATACATGATACCAATTAAGATTCTATTTATTAGTAAGAATAGTGTATATCAATTATACAAACATGGTAAAAAAGATATGAGTCAATCCAAGTTTCACATAACAAATTAAAAGGCCACCAACTTCATCAGGCAAATTCCCCAATCCACCCACCCACCCACCCACCACCCCTTAAAATTAAATGATCCCCCTCCATTAATCAAATGGCGAAGAAATGATATTCTGAGATGACTTCAAAGGAATGAAAAGCAAACCCTTTTTTCCTGATTATTTCAAATTTGACAATATTCTCTATGTAACAGGTTCACTGAATTAACGGAACAAACCAACTGATACAATGAACAAGGCATAGTTTAGTGCACCACATTAAAACAACTGAAATAATCATACCAAGTTTGGCAACAACAAACCAACTGATACAATGAACAAGGCATGGTTTAGTGCACCACATTAAAACAATTGAAATAATCATACCAAGTTTCAGTACAATAAACTCTTTGGTTTAGTAACTACATCTGATAGATCATAAAAGTAGCGTGGACAGCCTAAATAAGGTGAAGCTACATGTAGTTCAACAAACTAGAGGCCCCATGCAATGTCTTGCAGCCAACAGTGCAGTGAGCTTGTTGTCAAAACTCAAAAGTAACTTATTAGTTCATGAATATTTGTAGATTTTAAACATTTGTATTTTGTACTCGATGCATATTACCAATTTTCATGCATGCTTATGAATATAAGGGATAGTAGTTGTCAATGTACCTAATCTTAACATTTTTCTTGTTTCAATTACGTGTTATCTAGTTCTACAAGTTCCATGTGTCATAAATCTTCACTCCTTATGTTTCCAATAGCATGAACATTTACGTTTGACAATTATGCCAAATGGATTACTTCTCATCAAGCTCCAAATGACAAGACGAACTAGATTAATTTACAGTTCTCAATGTGTACAGTATATGTTTCATATCATTATCCAAGGCACTGCTGTCATTAACTAATTTTATTTATGTACTTTTTAGTAGCGTTTAAAACATGAACAAGCACAATGAGTTCGTGGCAAAATAGGTGAAATGTAAATCCAAAGAAAATACAACAACAATTAAAGAAGCATCTAAAATTTATTATCTGTGTCCCAATAAATTGAACTTCATTATATCAAAAGCACTTGCCTATTTGGTATTTCACCAGGAAGTTCCATAAAACGCACTGGACGATCAACATAACTAGCAAAAACAGTCTAGAAAATGCATTAAAATCAATAAGCATGAAATTTCAAATAAAATGTATTAATCACAAAGAGCTATAAGACAAATAAAACATCATCTACAAAATAGGGACAAATGGAAGGAAGGATGCATTCCCAAGAACCACGAATATAACCACCTAAATAGGTGAGTTACTGTAAAATTATGAGTTTAAAGCAACAATTAAATAAATTACTTAATGCAGCCTTACAGACCTGATAGACGGAGAAATGGATGCTTGGGAAGTGAGCTTAAAAAACCCAAAGAGAATATATTAGTGTACCTCCCTATCAACTCTAAGCCTAACTGGGATGGGAGATTAAAGAACCTCAGAGCAAAAACTTCACTTTTCTATAAGTGAAATAGACGTTTGACCTTCTGATTACATATTAGAGAAACAATGTTGAGGTATCAGGGCAAGATCTCAGATAGACAAGCACCTAAGAGGAAGAGGGCTACAGGGTCTGGAAGCCTTGGTCAAGCCAATGCCCCTTGATCAGCAGTCTCAACTACTTTGCCACTAATTTTCAATTCTTAACATATAAAATAAGATCACAGAAACAGGATTTCTCTTTGTGAAGTTCGAAGACTCCCAATATTTAATATGTGGTCCAAGGGGGAATAACCTTGCATAATCATTTATAAAGCAATAAAAGGTTGAAGGTTGACAAAAATATAACCCTAAAAGCTTGAGCATAATCATAATCATTTCTTAGCCTTTATAGAGCACTAGAAGTTGAAGGTTGTCAAAAATATAACCTCTAAGAAAAATGTTAAAGAAAATAGAAAAGTTCTAATAAATCTATGCAGTGGTAAGAGAGAAAAATATACATTATTTAGCTCAATTAGAAATTGCTTCTCACACTGATGTAGGACACATAAATAAACAACATACACTGCAAGAGGTTTAGAATGGCCAAACCTAAGGAACGCAGGCAAAAGATCTAAGCTAATGAAATAGTATCAACTCTAGGTCAAGAAGAAAGAAATTGATAAGGTCAATTTCTTGTTAACATGCATTATTCAAAGAAGACACTTGTTACTTATATGGGCTACTGGGTGCGCCACCTGGCGGGTTTAAGAACATAAAAAACTGTGAACCAACTATACAGAGCTCTTAAATTCAACATCATCGCCTTCAGCACTAACTAAACCACCGGCAGTTCATACAAAGGCCAAATTCTATGGTAAAGAAGGCTGTAATAAATTAATAATAATCGGGCCATGAGAGACTTTATGAAGTAACTTTAATTGCAGATATAAAAGGCCCCAGAAGAAATTTATAAGTACTGCAAATTTGACAGGCCCCTGCAGGAATACACGGACTTAATTAAACTCACATCCAGCAACCTAATGCCACTGAAAGAATAAAGTCGCGTAGGAGTAACGGCCATCATGTAATATTTAGTTCCATTGCTTGTGCTAGCTGTCTCCATCTGCAAAAAAAAAAAAAACAAAAAAAAAAAAATAAAATAAAGACAAAGGTAAGAAAAAGACAGGCAAAACCCAAGTAAAACTCTAGCTAAGCCAGATAGGGTAAAATAGTTAGTGAAGGTTAGTTTCTCAACAGCCACTTCAATAATCTAGTGATCATCCACATGCATGCTTATTTTTTCAAATGACCAATTCCATCAATCAAAAAATTTAACATTTTGTAGGAGCATTAAAATACTCAAAGAAATCCATATATCTGATGGAGAAACACCATATATAAACTGTATGGCTTTTAGCACCAACCATGTACATATTAAATCTTCAAGCAATTTTAAATATTGCTAAAAGTAAGCAAACGTCCCCTAATACAGAGGAAAGCCCCAAGTGGCAGATTGGTATGTATCCCCAACGGAAAAGGACCAGAAGAAGTGAAATGAAGGGGAGGACCTGCAAACCCATGAATGCTTCTGGAAGTTCTTTAAGTTCAAATAGAAAATTTATGTGCTTCTCCTTCTTATCCTTCTCATCTACAGCAATTTCATGGAGTTGTCCATTATCTATACCAAGAATGACTTCTCTTGTAGAAGCTGCGAAGACATTAGATACAACAGAGGAAATAAATTAATATGAAAAAATCCCTCTGAAATATTAGCTGTTGTATAAAAGAGGGGATGGCCGAGAAACCAAACACAAACCTTCTGTTATCTGTTGTCTATTCCAGGCAACAGCATTCACGACAAGACCCTTCAGTTTGCTTAAAACACGTGGCCTAGTCCACTTAGCATGTGTATAAAATGTATCTGCACCTCCACCGCCAACAATGGTAGCAATACAGTGGCTCCCTCCAGGATCAACAAAAACTCTATGGATAGATTGCTCCCCAGCTCGACCCATAGAGAGATCAACATCTATGAGTGAAATGATCAAGAAAATATAAGTTAACTGTTGGATGCAGCCCAAGGTCTAGATCCCAACAGTTGCACAAAGTGACCACATAAATTGCAATGTTGCATGTGATTATGGCAATCCCAACATGTAATGACAATAAAATCAAGAGGAATTAACAAATGGTATGTATTATAGAATAAGATATATCAAAGAAATATAGGGCATAACTTGCCACCTCAAAAATCATCACTAGTTTTACCCTGTTAACAGGAATGAAACAATGGTGCAAAGAGTTTAATTTACAAATATTATCCCTGAAATTGAACCGCACTGAATCCATCAGTGTGGCGGCATCCTATTTCCATCTATGAAAATTTTGGTTAAGTAAATAGTACTAGCTGAACATGGGAGAAGACATGATACTCCAATTTCCAGCATAGCATGTCATAGTTGATTGTTAACCTAAGAGTTACATTGGCAAATCAAATCTGTAATTTATAATATGACAACTGTGAGCATACGGTAGAAGTTATATACAATCATCTGATATCACATCTCATTTTTAACAGGTCCCATCTCTAATAATTTTTACAGTTGAATCACAAAAGAGAATTAATAAGGAAGAATCCAGTAAAGTAAATGAGTATAAGAGCATACCATAAGAATCTCCAACTCCGAAATCATGTCTAATGATCCACCCTTTACTAGTTCCTAATACAATAACGTCATTGCCAGCAGCCATGCATGTGATAACTCCATGCCCCTTTGCTGCATATCTCTCCAGAAGATCCACAGAAAAAACCTGCCTTCCTGATTCCATCTTTAGAACCAAAAACTTCAACCTAACAAGTGGTAACAACTTTTTCACTTGGAACTAGAATATTCTAAAAAATCAAAATAATGGAAAAAGTACAAGACACTTTAAAAAAATGAATCACAAAGAAAAAAATTCCAACAAATGGAATGAGTTACCAAATGTATTCACTTCCTCTATAATCTCTCATTATACTCCCAATGAGAAAGACGCAAGTCCATAAAGAAGCTTAATACCTTAATGCTCTATTCAGTTAATTGAAATAAGATGGACTGGAGGGGAATGGCCATTCCTTAGGCTCCCGTATGGCTTGATCATTCCCTTACAATAATGAATGACAATTTCATTTGCAATGCATTTTTCATTATTTTTTTCGTCAACCAAACATGGGAATGGACATTTTGATGGAATGAACAATCCATTCCAATGAACCAAACACTACCTAAGGCCCTGTTAGTTTGTGGTATAACTCACATAAGTATAAGTAATACCACCTCCCCCATGGTATTACTTGTACAAGACCATGAGATCATATCCATCCCCAATCCAATGGTCATAAATAATCTTTCCATCTTATCCCACCATTTATCCCACCCTAACTAAACATAATACAACTAATCCTATGGTGTATATAATCAACGGCATTACTTATCCCCACTAATCCCAACCACAATCCATGGTATCCAATCCCCTCCTAAATTAATCGGCAATCAAACATGGCCTAAATTCAACAAGTAGAAATCAAAATACTCCCTTAGTACACTTTTTATGTCTCCAAATTTCCATTTTTGGAAGTCCCATTCTATGTGTTCTAGTTTGAAAAGTCAAAAGTTTTAACGATTACTTACCTTAATACTCTTCATTAATTTATATGTTAAAATTGACCGTAGATATGCTTATCACAGAAGAAAAAAGAAGTTCAGAAGCGATTGAGAACAAGAATCACAAGAATCATGGCTTGTAATGTCAACGTTGAAACCGGCCTACCTGCTTGAAAGATGTACTCATTTATGATAGTTTTAGAAAGAGAAGGGATACTAAAGAAGGTGGTGAGATGAGATCTGAATAGTAAATACAGTTATAGACAAGGGAAGTTATTGGCAAACAGAGCCTTGTTTATAATCCAATGGAGCCATTTTCTTATACTTGTTGTAAGTTGTAAACACAGTTACAAACAAGGGAAGTTACTGGCAAACAAAGCCTCATTTATGGTCCAATGCAGCCATTTTCTTATACTTCTTGTAAGTTGTAAACAATGCCATATTACATCACAAGTAACAAGATAGATTTATATTTTATATACATAATATGAATCAAAATGCATTGTGTATGCAAAATCAAGGACACGAGGCAACCACTGAGATTTCTTGTCTTCTTTATTTCTTGACAAAGATTGAATTAGGAGTTAAAAATCATGAACACACATTTGATAAATGGATATTTTCGTCGGTGTATGACAGAAACAATTAAAGTTTTATGATGATGGGCTCCCAAAAACCTCAAGAAAAAATTGGGCTATAAATTGAAAACATTCAAAACAAAGGACATTTTTTAAATCTATCATTCAAGGATGTTTTCTTAAAGTTTGTGCAAAGCCAACTAAGACATAAAATGGGATAAAGGGAGTAATGTCTCTACACCCACTGAAAGGGAGAGGAAGATACAAAAAGAAAAGCAAAAACATAAAAGGGAAAATGCAAAATAAATTTTTGTTGCTTATCGGGAAAAAAAATACAAAACAAAAAAGGGAAAGGAAAAAATCAAAATCTTGTCACTTCTTTTTTATAGATAAGTAGCCACACATTCAAACATATCAGGGATCTTGGGTTTGGATATTGAAATTGTTGAAGTCCCTAATGAGATAAATGACTCAAACAATATTGTTTTAATACTTAATAATTTTGCTAATTATGTATTAGAGACCCTCTAGAAATCTTCCTTTCTGTTATTCCTCTTCAAGGCACCAAAAATAAATTACAAGAGATTCTACTCTAGGCACTGGAAATAAATTACAATAGATTCTACTAGCTAGTACAATTGAGTATCAATCCCAGTTCAATCCTTGCCATTCAAGTATTGCATAGCGTCTAATACATTAAAGGGTAGTCTAAAGTGGACAACAACAATTGAGTATCATGCATATTGAGCAGCTTAAGAATCTAATACAATACCAAAGACCTCCAAATAAAGCAACCACACTTGAATGAAAGCAATGCTTGTTCCAAATTGGTTGCCCAAAATTTGGTCTTTAGTTGACTCAATTCTAACAAACTGCTAACATGTAAGTGAATATGGAATCAACAATTAGAACTACCAATTGAAATCAAACCGTAAAAAAAACAAATCACAATGATCACCAGCAAATTCAAACTCAAAAACTCAGTAAATTCTATCCAAAATGAAGTCCGCACAAAACCCCCAAATCTGGGTACTTAGCGTGGCAACTGGAAAAATCAATCGCATTACGTAGGAACGTGATTTTCATTCTAGAACAATCGGGTGAATTAGGGTTTGGTACGGTGATGAGAAAAAGTGAGAGTAAGGGATCAAGAGATTGTAAGTACCTTAGGGTTCAACTATTGCAGAGATGAGAGAGAAGAAACGTTGGAGGGAAACCCTAGTTCAGAGAGAGCACTCTCGATCAACTGGACCAAGACTACTCGGCCTATCCGCCATTCTCAGGAGCCTTCTCCTCCGTAGCTACACTACTAAAACACTTAGCTACACTACATGAGAAACAGCTAGCAAGTAGCAATATAGAGCACATATTGGGATTCAAGTTTACTCTTTGAAATGATATGAGCCTTTCCAAAATCAGCACTGATTGGCACCCCATGGCGGGGGCGCTTGTAGAAAAAGCTTTTTTTTTATTTTATTTTTCGACCAATCACCTGACCACACGTCAAATTTGAGAATTGGGGTCATTAACCTTCCAAAATAAGTTTTGTTTGAATCCCAATATGTTTCCCAAGTAAGTTTAATGGATGAATCCCAAATTTTTCCCTGAGAAAGTTTAATATTTGATATGTTACAGGCCTTCCCTCAATCTACTCCTCATGAATTTTATGTGAGTAGTCAATAGCATTTTATTATCAATCCATTACTTGCATAAATCCTTTTTAAAAAGAACTGAGTGAGAAAAGAAAAGGGGCAATTTTTTTTTTTTTTTTTATTTGATCACTAAATTTAAGGAATCAGAATACAAATCTACCATGTTTCAAAATGTGCATTCCCAACTGAAAATCACAATGAACTTTTCAGTATCTTTCGTCATCACTATAACAGTTTAGGCCTCTGCTCATAACCAATTTGTTGTAATAATAATGTGATGAATTATTCAACAATAATGATGTAATCACAAAAGATTAATTAATAAAAATAAAAACACATCAGCATCAGCATAGCATCTTTTGTAGACCAAAAGAGAAAGAGTGGTATAACCTAATCAACATAATCTCTTGAAACACCATGGCTAGAAGGGGAGGAAAATTTTTGAAGGTACGAAACCATATTATAAAAATTCAGGTAGCTTCCGTGATCAAAAAGAGTTCCATATTATTCACAAACCTAAAACAAAAAAGTTGTAATCCAATACCCAAACTGAAGGAAACAGAAATCTCTTTAAGTATAAGCTTTAGGGGTGTGAAAAATTAGGGATTTTTGCTGTATGAGAACAATAGTTTTTCTATGAATTTGGAGATTCAATCATAGATGACAAACTAGGTAAAATCATGCGGTTCTCATTCTATACAAATATAAATTTTTATCAAAGCTTTCCAAATAGTTTAACTTTTGAAAACTGAAGCATATATATAAATGTGTTCACCTTCGCAATGTTGTGTGAGGCTAAGATGAGGAAATCTATGATGATTGATCTTGACGGTTGCAACCAAAAACGCTTTTAAAAATAGTGTCGTTTTATTATAGAGATATAAAAGTAAAATTTAAAAAAAAAAATCACATTTATACAAAAATTGTGATTAAAAAAATATATATAATCACATTTATTTGGAAGTTAATAAATACTATCTCATTCAATTCGATTAATTGTGATTAAAATATCATTCTAATTTTTTTAATTGTACTTTTAACAAAAGTGAGATTTTTTAATTCCTTATGTATGATCTTTAAGCATTATTGTAGCAGTGAAAATACATATTTAACTCAAAAAATTTGTATATTTTTCAATTTAACTTCGATTAAAGCCTATTTTATATCAATAAAAAGCTTATGGAGGGTACAATCTAAATATGTAAATTTCATTTACAAAAAAGGAAATTTTATTTTCAGTTTTTGAGTACCAAAAAATCTGTTGTATGCAAAAAAATACATATATTAACTCAAAAAATTTGAAAAATCATATATTTTTCAATTTAACTCCCATTAAAACCTGTTTTATATGAATAAAAATCTTATGGAGAGTACAATCTAAATATGTCAATTGCATTTACAAAAAAATGAAATTTTATTTTCTGTTTTTGAGTACCAAAAAATCTGTTGTATGCAAAAAATACATATTTAACTCAAAAAATTTGAAAAATTATATATTTTTCAATTTAACTCCGATTAAAGCCTATTTTATATCAATAAAAAGCTTATGGAGAGTACAATCTAAATATGTCAATTTCATTTACAAAAAATGAAATTTTATTTTCTGTTTTTGAGTACCAAAACATCTATTGTATAAGTATTACCCACAAAAAAAAGAAACTCTTTGAATATGCCATAATATAAAACAATATTAATGATGCATCAATCTAATAGTATAAGCAATAAACAAATCAATGTCATACTAATCAAGAGGCGAAAACAAGCAATAGGCGGAAAAGAGTTAGTAATATGCTGTGATAGAGAATCAGCAACCTTGTCAATTTGGAGTGTGTGCTCCATAAGGGAGACTCTAGTAACCTCTCTACTGATATGGAGTTTGCAACAAGAAGGGCTCGCAATTCAAGATTTTGGATCTTACTGCGTGGATATTTTCTAATAGTGATATCAAAGCATTTTACTAACTGTAACGACCCAAACCCGCTCCGATAGGTTTAGCATCGTAACCGGCTAGTAATCCTTGGATTACCAAAGGCCTCTGAACAGATTATCATGTAATAAGGGGTTGCAGAAGCAAATATAGAAACGTACATAGTCCATAGAGCTGTGCAGATATATATGGGACAGATAATTTTTAAACCTTGTGTATATATATATACATATACGATGTCATAGACATCCGTCCAACCTTGTCATCATACACAAAATAGAACAAAAGAACTGGTTACAAAACAACAAAAGTCTTAAGCTTATGTCTTGGTTTACAAAACTCGACCATTGAACTCTTTTCGGAACCTCCTCAAGAAGCACAATGGTTGGCCGACAAAACGGAGACTCCAGTCATCAACTCTGAGCCCGATCACACGCCTGGTCACCTACATACACAATATAAATAATAAGCAAAAGCTCAGTGAATAATAACATAGTAAAAATTTTAATGAATGATCTCCAGTTCCGTATCATATCAATCAGAGAGATAAGCATGGTTGTATCAAAAACAGAGTCATGTTCATATTCGTATTCAAATCATGTGTGGTACTTCCATTAGCATTAACATATCACTTTGGTCGAGCATATCAAGTTCCATAATGGAACCTCCGATACTAGGTAACATATCTCATACATGGGCCACGATATTGTTTCCCCCAGGCGAGGGCCTGGGCTACGATATTGTTTTCCTCAGGCAAGGGCCTCATGACCATAAGCCACAGTATTATTTCCCCTGGGGCGAGGGTTTTTGCTAAGAATACCACAAATACATTTCAAAGTTACGGATTATCATTCATGGAATCACAAAATAGCCTTTTGTATCATTCAGAAACAATTCATAACATATCATAGTGTTCATAAAGAATTTTCATATCAAACATAGCTTTACTAAGTTATTACTCACAGATAACTGCACAGATAGCTTTGATAGCAACCAATGGATCAACAGCTTATGCCGCGTGACCTACACAAACATAACAGATACATATATTGAAACACATGCCCGGGTTGTACTAAACTTATTTCATTTCATTCTTAGTGTGTTTCTAGCTCTTATCATCAATATTATGTTTTAATCTTGGCCTAGGAATGCCTACGATGCAATAAGGATGCCAAAACATGTTGTTCAACACTTCAACAAATTTGTTGAAAACAGGGTCCTCGCTCGAGCACAGCTTCCTTCGCTCGAGCAGACGTTCAAAAATATGAGAGGTTGCTCGAGCATAATTCTGGTCGTTCGAGCGGTCTGTAAACTTTGCAAAAAGTACTGGTTGTTTGATTTTTCCGCTCAACGGTTGCTCGAGCGGTCTACAAAACATGGAAACTTCTGGGAGTATGAAATTTACGCTCGAGCCTACTTTTGGTCGCTTGAGCAGAGGTACAAAAATAAATGTGGTTACTCAAGCATAGGATCTGTCGCTCGAGCGGAGGAGCAGAATTCGGGAATTTCCAGATTGCACTCCCAAGCTCAAAACTCGAATTTAACACATTAAAACTCATCCTCTTGGGCCAAAACTTGAGAAAACATTTAGAAACTTGTGAAATATCATGAATTGAAGATCATTTCACAAAAATCAAGGCCCAAAAGCATGACAATTGTGTGAAATCAAACTTGATGCTTCATGAACATAACATATACGAAGTTTCTTGGCTTCAAAGCTCTCAAACCTTGTTCAAATGAGTTGTTAAGCACAAAAACATGTTGCATTCATAAAACAAAAGCAAGAGAAGCACATGCATATGAAAATTCTTTGAAATCAAACTCAAATTGTGGTGAAACGAACATGCATGCATGATATGATCTAAATTCTCATACTTAGTCACAAGAACTTCTTGAATTCTCTTCATTGCCAACTTAAATACAAAGATTAGGAATCAATTACTCACCTAAGATCCTCAATTGAGTTCTAGATTGCTATGTCTTTGAGCTTCCAAGTCAGTTTCCTTAATTCATTATAGATTGCTAGCAATTCCCTTAGTTTGAGTTTAATTCTTCTCCAAATTGACTTCAATCTCACTCTTTTCACTCTCTCTCACGTTTTGCTCTCTCTCAAGATAAAAAAAAATGAGAGTGCAAGTAATGGCCCTTAAGTCAACAATTGCCTTATGTAGGCTTAATTAGGGAATACACTTAATGACTAATTAATTGACATTATTTATTCTAATTATTTGGTTTCGAATCGAATTTAAATCAAACCTAGCATAAATTTCTAAAAATCCTAAATAACACATAACCCAAGTCAATTTCTCAATCGGACGTCGATAAGGCCTTCAATTCGCAGAACAAAACAAAAACATAAAAAGATTTTTCTACGATAGACAAATATGAACACAAATAATACAACACATATACAATTAATTCAAAATTTCATCTTAATTACTTAGTAAGCATATAATAGATTAAAAGCTTATCATAGGTTGGAGTTGTTACACTAACCCAACATATTAATAAACATTTTACTAAATAAAGATCATCAATCAAACTACTAAAAGCACAAAAATGAAGTTAGTAATATGCTGTGATAGAGAATTAGAAAAATATCCTAGAAAAATAATTGGAAGCAGAAAAACATCCAAACAAACAACCATGAGAGAAAAAACCCATGAGCTCTGGCAAGATTAAAACTTGTTAACAAAGATCAAGTAACTTCAGCGAAATAAGAATGTTTAGAGATAAATAATGTGACACATCATGCTTCTTGGATTAATAGGATTGCTCTGAACACCTTTATTAATATACTTGGAGCCTCTTATATTCATTTTGGAATATTGATTGAGGTGGTATCATGTTTGGGAAGTAGGATTGAACCAAAAGCTTTGATTCGGATAATTGTCCTATGAACAGTCATCCCTCTTTTGCCCTTTTCCTTCTCCATACTTTGAATTTGGATATAAGGCCAAAGCCATTGAAAATCTTATTTATGGGGCTTCAATTTGGACACAAGAACGACCTAAAACGGAGTCTAGACGAGGGAGTTATGCCCGTTTGAATTTCCAGTATCTGTGCTAGAAACAAGTCCGCTCAAGCACAGGAAGTTGTGCTCAAGCGGTCTGCAAGAATTTCAGAGATTTTGGGAGCTCTTTTTCTACGCTCGAGCCTAGCTTTCTTTACTCGAGCGAATTGGTTGATATCAGTCACTTTAAAGTGACTTTTTAGCCCAAAAACTTTATTTTTTTTCCGTCTCTCTTCTTTCACTCTCCTCCATACCCAAAACCCTAGCCCTAAAAACCTTGATTTCATCCATTTTTCACCCAGAATCCACAATGGATCTTGCATTAAATATGAAGAACAAGTGAAGATGAGCATTTTTAACCGATTGGATCTTGGTTTTGTAAAGGATTCTCCTAGAAGTCTTGCTCTCTTGCTCTTTTCTTGAGGTATGATTACTTTTAGCTTTGTATCTCTTTATTTTAAGGGTGATTATTTGGTATTACTGTGACATTGATGCTATAATTAAAATTTTGAGTTTACAAAATTGGGGTTTGTTTCAAAAATGAGATTTCCTCTACTTTCTCTTGATATTTTTATTAATGGCTATGAATTATGGAGATAGCATTTTACATGGTTTATGCAAAAGCCCCAAATTTATGAAAACCCTGGTTGTCAAATTTTGATAAAAGATAAAATTGATTTCAAATCTTTAAATTGATGAATGGATTATGAGATTTTGAATATGTATTGCTTGAGATTTATGAATTTGAAAGCCTTTGAGAATTTTCCATGGAAATATGATGATTATGTATCCATAATAGTGCAATTATTTGCATAGTGATATTTACCTTTGTTCTTATGGCTATATAAATGCTTGGAATTTGTGGAAACATTGGAAAGGCTATTTTAAGGGGGTAGTAAATAGCATGTGTATAACAACTCAGATTTTTAATTATACTATATAATTTATACTAATTTGATTTAATCTCAGTTTGGAAAATATATAATTTACTATATATTATTATGTGTAATTTTATAAAATAATATAATTATTAAAAGTTTAGGGGTCAAAATATAAATAATAATAATATAGATAATATAAATAATAATAATAATAATAGGTGTGACATTAAAATAAATAAATAATTTTCTGTTAGTATAAAATAAAGTGTAATTTAATTAAGAATTAAATTGTTTATATAATTATATTAAAATATTGGGTCAAAAAGTAATTATCTTAAATATCTATTAAGGATAAGACTGAATCTTTATAATTATTATTGAAATCTGCCATGTATCAACTCTATCGTATAAAAAGGAAGGTGGCGTCCGTGGTAAGAGGAGAAAAAGAGAAACAGGAAGGAAAGAAGAGAAAGAAAAGAAAGAAGAAAAAGAAAAGAAAGGAAAGCAAAGAAAGAGAGGAAAAAAAAGAAAAAAATAGTGGAAGGTAAAAGGGTCTTTGGCAGTTGAAAGAAAGAGTAAGGTATTCAAGTGAAGGTGAGTTATATTATACCTTGAGTCACCAAAATGTATTTTACGTATGTTTTGACTTACCAAAATCTGTTTTATATAAGTTATGTTTTTATTAAAAGTTATGTTTTATAAAGGTTTCAGTTACGTGGTTTTATATCTGAACCCTATTTGCTTAAAAAGAAACCCATGGATATGTCTGTTTATATTTTAAAGAATATTTGACTATAACCTTATAAACAATTATGTTTTGTAAGTACCACCACGGAAGTCCCACGCCTTGGAGAACTTAAATAACCATTGGCCTCTGTTTAGTTACTTTGTGACACTCAGATCCATTAACCTCTGTTTTGTGCGAACCAAAGTGCTGTGCGGAACTAAGTGCTACACTATTGTGCGAGCCACCTCTAGAATCCGTCGGAACTAAGTGCTACACTATTGTGGGAGCCACCTCTAGAATCCGTCGGAACTAAGTGCTACACTATCGTGGGAGCCACCTCTAGAATCCGTCGGAACTAAGTGCTACACTATCGTGGGAGCCACCTCTAGAATCCGTACGAGCCACCTCTTGAATCCGTACCTCTGTTCTGACTATCACTTCAGTGACCTCTGCTCGTTACATTGCATCGCGTGGTTGTGGTTACATAACTTCTGTATTTCAGTTCTGCTACTTAAATGATTTGGTTACCAATAAAAGGTTATTTGTTCTGAAGGAGCATAATCTCAGTTTTATTACTTAAAGGATTATTTGTCAAATGATTTATGCTACTCAAATGATTTGTTTATACAAATGTTTTGGCCTAACTAACGATCCATGGTTATTTTGTGTCCCTTACACTCTTGGTATAATATTTCTTACTCTGCCATGTGCTTATAATTGTTTACCAATTTTCAGGAAATAGCTTTTGGAAAGTCTTAGATACGGGGCTGCGAAATAGACACACACAGCATTTTATTGATATTTTTATATGTAAATATCAGCCTTTTTGTCAATATATTTTGTAATAAAAATAGAAGCTCCAATGATTATTTTGGTACTCTTATTTAAATATTTCTTCCGCTTGCGTTTATTTATTTGTTTATGAATTGGCCGTAGGTAACTTCAGTTACTGGCCATCACGATGCTTAACCCTTGGGTACGGGGAGCGGGTCGTGACAATGTGAGTCTCGGGATAAGAGTCGGTTTTGTCATGTTGGTGTGTGTTAGTACCTGCGTGGGGAGTTAAGGTGCCCAATTGTCTTAAGCTTATTGCTGGACAAATGTGGGTTTGTTTTTAAACAAAAACGGATGTAAATAAAGGGATTGATAGTAATTTTCAGTTCTCTTTGAAGTTTAGATTTTATAATTTTGTAAACTCGTGTTAAATAATATTTGAATTTGTTTTAAAAAAAGTTGCTAGGGGCCCGTTTGTTTTTAGAGGTAGAACGGAGGAGATTTGTAACGCCCCAATTTTTCAAACCTAATGATTGTACAATAACCACGGCTCCTTATGGTAAAACCAGAATAAATTCCCAACACTTGCATTCATGATCATGAAGTTCATATAAAATAGTTTCCCCATGCGAATATACATTCGATGACATATAGTACATAGATATATAGCATGTGGAACATTCAATCCAAACTAAATAAATAAACACCATCAAGGGTTTACAAATTTCCAAGGCTTAAGTCTGGTTACACAAAATGGTTACTCGAACCCACACAAATATAACCCTTGGCTTACAAATAGAGTCACAGCAAAACG
The DNA here is from genome assembly GCA_025200525.1 of Camellia lanceoleosa. NCBI lineage: Eukaryota > Viridiplantae > Streptophyta > Magnoliopsida > Ericales > Theaceae > Camellia > Camellia lanceoleosa. The sequence goes on from CM045766.1 coordinate 93,083,385, forward strand.
AGAACATTGTGCTCTCAACACACACTTCCACGCCCTTAGTTAGGCGGAATTACCATATCTTTTCCTGCACAAAAATCCCGTAGGGTGAGGATAAAGCCCATTAAAAAATTCTTAACAAAGTATATACATTTTATATAAGTCTCAATAGATGAAATGCACATGCCACGCTATGCCTTTTTTTTTTTTTGGAAAGAAAATCACATCTTCATCCTTTGAAAAACCATCATGCTCAATGATATTTTGAAATTTCAACAGTTCAAAAATTATCAATTTAGTTCAAGAGGCGGTAAATACGACTCAGGTAATCCCTAAGTTGGTATTTACAAGCAGGCATAACTAGCACTACCAAAAACCCACTTTACCGGTTTCTCACCAGAAGGGAAATGATACCTCCTCCGCGCGTGTTTTCGGTCTTTCACCCCGGGCACTTAGGCCAACTTAATCAATTTCATCTACACCTCCTATCCGGACTTACCAATGTATTTACTCCAAAACAACTCCATGAGAACTTATTTCACAACATTCTTTTCTCAATGCAAAAGTTTCCAAATTTAAATTCAAAGCTTAACATAATCAAATAAATTGATATGCCAATGTAACAATTAACAATGAAATACAACATTTCTTCCATTTTCAATTATTCCACACAATATTTCCATTGTGATCAAAATTCCCATATTTCTCCTTCCAATACGATTTCACAAAATGGCCATACATTCATGTATGTCTATCCAAGAGTAGAAACACTCTTACATTTCTTGCATTCTTAACAATTTAGTCTCTTCATGACTACATCAACATTTTGAACAACAATTTCTAAAATCAACAATTCTCATATTTCATAAAATTCGTCATTTATATAAACATAAATAAGAAATTTTCCAAACATTCATTCATTTTTGCACACAAAGGAAATATGGCCATGTCATCCATGGATTCTCAACATCTTTTAAAAAACCCCCAATTTCTAGGTTTTCACACCACAACAATACACACCCAAATTATTTGGAAGAATCTCTCAAAAAACATCTTTCTCTCAATCCATGTAATTCCAACCCATAGAAGATTATTTCAAAGGAACAAGGGATAAACCTACTTTCAAAATCACCCACATTCTTGAGCCAACAATCAAGTTTCAAAACTATCAAGGAGGATTTCGAAAATCAACTAGATCTTGCAAAAATATATATATAACTCTAAGAAAATTCCTACCTCAAGTTTTGAAGAAGAAATAAGATAAAACCCCCAAAATGAACGATATCGAAACTTAATCTTCACCGCACACAACGAAGCCCTTGCTTAGCTCTCCAAGATTCGTAAAGGATGTAGGATCAAAATCCCATTAGATTAGATTGGAAGAAATCAAGAGTTTATGATGTTTGGTGGAGGTTTTTAGAGAGAAGGGAGAGAAAATGACATTTTTAGAGAAAGAGAGGGATGTAAAAAGTGAGATACATTCAGTCCAAAGAGAAAGAAAAACCAGATTTTTCGGATCCAACATCTCCCGCACGTGTGGCACCACTTCCGTACGTGCGGAGCGTACCTCCCGAACGTGCGGCACTTACCCTTACACATGCGGCTCCTCTCCCCGCACCTCCATCCGCACCTGCATTTATTGCAGTATACTCTCAACCCTCCCTTGCTTTTGACGTGCCTAAGCCCCTGACGTGCGGCTCGCTTCCTGGAAAAATTTTCATTTAACTCAAGGCACTCGACCCAATCTCGCACCTTCGAAATGAGCGAAAACTCGGATTGAAATAATTAAGAACGAAAATTTTGAGAGAAAGTTTTCAAAAACAACGAACCCAATCTATCAGGACCACACTTAAAACCTGACACTAACGAAAGTAAATCCAACATAACTCAAGAGAACGAAGCGAATTACGTATCGGTCATCACAACCTCTCCACCATAAGAAATTTCGTCCCTGAAATTAAATCGAACGACCCAAACAAGGGTTTCAAGCGATCAAAACCACGCTATTACATTTTCAAATCACAATATCTATTCTCCACCAAAATTCACCATTTTCGTCATGGCTACCTCACTAACAATAACCATCAAAAATAATCATAAGCATGAAGTTTTCTAATAAAAGTAGTAACAACCCACAACAACTTCATGCTTGAAACAACAATATACCTAACATGTAATGCCCAAAAAATTTGGGTAGGGTATATCTATTTATGCAACAAAACCCACCTGATAGACAAACACATATATATAGCTAACTATTCCATACATCAATTTCCATTAATCCCAAATGCCAAATACATGTTGTTCACATCTTAATGCCTCAGTTCCAATCCCAAGCATGCATTTTACAACAAGTATGAAATGGAAGCCAAAAAGATAATAAGTGCCTTACAGGCTTACAAATTTATCCAATAACATTCTTGGTTACACAAAATGGAGTTTCAACTCAACGCAAATACAGCCCTGGGCTTACATTCAACAAATAACAATAAAATAAAAATGGAGCCTCAGCTCCGAGTCCTCCCAAGTCAATGCCTTGGCGGAGGCATAGCACCTGTACCTTAAATGATTTCCCTTATAGGGTGAGCCACAGCCTAGTAGAGATATACTACACAACATATGAACTATGACAAGACTAAAGAGGAGTATGCTCATGCCATGCTCATGATAAAATAGTTTATCTCGCTTTTTATAAAGCATGCAATGCTGAGATGCAACAACAGATATAAAACCATTTCCATTTTAAACCATATCTGTTACATGAATATAGGCTCTATAAAATCTCTAGGTGAGTGTCTGTAAGTAGGCCCTAATGCACTACCACTGTCATTTTTACCAGTAAACTGGAATGCTCGACACCTAACCGCGCGGTTCCACACCCCCTACCCAGATTCGTCAAGTATTTATCTTTTCACAAATAGATATATTTCTAAACATTTCTAAAAAATAGATACATTTCCAATGAAATGAATGTAATGCAATGTCCAATGCAACAAAGTAGAAATGTGGTTCAGTTTACCTAAGTCTTATGTCTTTCTACAACAATCATGGCTATCATCCATTGATAGCCTAAAACAGATATTTCTAACCAAATATTTAAACAATTAAATTTCAAAAATTTTGATAAATACAATCTATTCCACATCTCATCAAATATGAACAACTACACTAGTTTTTATATCACAATCACGTCCGATAACCTCTCAAGGTTCATTTCTAACCGTGCCAGTTTTATTCCAACAGATACATTAAACAAAATAATACCGTTAATGCCCAAGAAAACATCATTTTCTTTCCAAACTCATTCTCCAAGCATTATTCAACTATGACATCCTATTTTGATCAAAAACTCCAAAAGTTAAATGTAATTCATTTGTTTTCTTTAAAAATGCTTTTTTGGTCGCAAAACGGTAAAAATTTCAAAACCAATCGAATCGAAATCCGTTTTTGTTCAAATTTAAAACATAACTCTTTCATAACCTTACAAACATATTTCAAGTTTACACTTTCGTAATTTGGGCATCAACTCTTTATTTTTCTCAAAATTTTCCTTTTAAGCAAATAAATCACAAAATTTTCAAAAATTCTAATTAAATTATATACAACTCTAAGCTCCATATAATCAAGTAAAAGTGCATAAACAAGTGTAGGAAAAATCTCTATCTCAAGCCAAGAAAACTTTTAAATTTTTCAGCAACATAAATTAAATTTTTTTGGAGCCAAATGACGCCTTTTCCGCCCTCTACGTTTTGATCCGAAGCACTAGGGGTCAAAAATGACTTACACTAGATCAAACCTAAGAAAAACCAACTTGGAATCCCTTTTCTTCTTTTCAGACGGCAAGAGCTCCAAGAACTCCCAAAAGTTTGACAAAAAACTATTTGGTCACTTTTTATAGATATTTTCTAAACAAATATTTAACTAAACAAATATCTAACTATATATATACCTATATATATATCAATTTAAAAATACATTTCAACATCTTTAATGACAAAAGTAAATATAATATTTTCTTACCACAAAATATTTCTCGTTTAATGGCACATACCATAAATATTCACAACTCTTTTATGGTAGTCAAATAATAATAATAATAAAATCACAACACTATTACATAGTTAATAACGGGTCACAATTCAATCAATTGGGTCCAAAATGAATGAAGTTTAATAATTTAAAATAAATCTCTAACTGATTTATCTCAAATCACGGTTCAAACACCCAAAACTCAATTTTAAATTCTGCTATAAATTAAACTAAACACCAATCAGTCCATGAATTTTCATAAAATAAATACTCATCATTAAATTCTGATATTTTTATCCAACGTGCTAGACTCATATGGGAACAACATATAAAAATTGCATAATTTTCTAAGATCGAGAAATATTTTTAAAAAATACAAAACCGAACTATTTTCGCACAGAATTTACATGGCAATCAAATTCAAAAATTTGCTCAATTAAATTATGCGCTGGCTATTTAAAAAAAAATTAGGTCATTACATAACAACACGTGGTTAACAATTGTAATACATTTCCCTCAAACACTAGGGAATGTTACAAAGGAAAACAACTTAAGCATTTTCAAATAAATCCGGATACTTGGAGCGGACTTCCACCTCCTGTTCCCACGTTGCTTCTTCAACCCCATGGTATCTCCACAACACCTTTACGTGTTTGGCCTTCACTTGCTGACAAGTAAGGCACTTCGATATAAATAAAACGACATCCCGCTTCATACCCCTCTACTAAAACTGACGACTAAGATCAAGATACATTTTGGTGCCTTCCGGATGTACCGCAAGGCGTGAGTGATGGAACTCTCGGAGTACTTTTTCTCTATAAGGTTCTGGTACAAACAAACGGTTTAGATAACGTACACTCAGTTCCGAGTGGATGTTTAAACCTTTATCTTCCTTCCCGTTGGAAATTTTATCACGGATTGACTCCAACTCACGGTCCTTTTGTTGTGCCTCTATGACTTTACTAATCAAGGTAGGTTGAGCACTCAAAGTAAACAATGTAGCACTCTCACCGAACTCACCCAAGTGCAAATCAAACTTGCTAATAACACCTAACATATGCCATTCCCAAATGGCCACGCTTGTCAAACTACTCACAGATTTCCGACTCAAAGCATCGGCCACCATATTGGTTTCCCCGGATGATAGTGTAACTCAAATTCATAATCCTCCATAAATTCCATCCACATCTGTTGGTGTAAATTGAATTCTTTTTGAGAAAATAAATATTTTAGACTCTTATGATTGGAGAAAATCTCAAACTTCTTACCATACAAGTAATGTCTCCAAATTTTGAACGTAAAAATTACCGCCGCTAATTCCAAATCACGGGTGGGGTAATTTTCTCATGAGTTTTCAATTGTCGTGAACCGTAGGCCACAACTTTTCCCTCTTGTATCAATACACAACCAAGCCCATCCCGGAACGCATCACAATAGACGGTGTAATCCAAACCTCTTTTCGGAATTATCAAGATCGGTGTGGTAGTCAATCTAGTCTTAAGTTCATGAAATGACTTTTCACAAGTTTCACTCCACACAAACTTGACACCCTTCCTAGTCAATCTAGTCAAATGTGCGGCTAGTCTAGAGAAGTCCCTTACAAAACGTCGATAATACCCCACTAATCCCAAGAAACTTTGGATCTCAAAAACATTTTTGGGTTGTCCCCAATCCTGTACGGCATCTATTTTTGAGGAGTCTACAGTCACCCCCTCTCTCGGCACTACATGCCCCAAAAACTTCACCTCGATTAGCCAAAACTCGCATTTCTCAAATTTGGCATACAATCGGTGCTCCTAAGTAAATCAAGCACTACCCGCAAGTGAGTCTCGTGTTCCTCCTTGGAGTTTGAATAAATTAAGATGTCGTCCACAAAGACGACCACAAAAAGGTCTAAGTATTCTCGAAAAATTCAGTTCATCAAATTCATAAAAGAAACAAGTGCATTGGTCAACCAAAAAGGCATTACAAGGAATTCATAGTGGCCATAACGTGTACGAAAGACCGTTTTCTAGATGTCCTCCTCCCGGACTCTCAACTTATGGTACCCCGACCTTAAATCTATCTTCGAGAAACAACGAGACCCTCTAAGTTAGTCAAACAAATCATCTATTCTAGGTAGAGGATACTTGTTCTTAACAGTAACCCGATTCAACTTACGGTAATCAATATATAACCGTAATGATCCATCCTTCTTCTTTGCAAAGAGAGCCGGTGCTCCCCAAGGCAATGTACTAGAGTGAATAAAGCCCTTGTCTAAAAGATCTTAGAGTTGAATCTTCAACTCATGCAATTCGGCGAGTGCAAATCTATACGGCGCCATGGAAATCGATGCCGTGCCAAGCATTAAGTCAATGGAGAACTTGATCTCCTGGTGGGGTGGCAAACTAGTAAGATCCTCAAGAAAGACATCCAGGTATTCACAAACTACCCTTGGCAATTCAACACGGGCCCTGTCACTCTCATTATCCAAGAGAGTTACAAGAAGACCACTAAGCTTGTTCCTACTACGAGGGTAAAAAATTGGCGACAAGGCCTTATCAACTCAGTTCCCCAGAAAATAAAAACAATCACCACTTGAGGTGCACACAGTAACTCTCTGATGTTAACAATCAATCACAGCTCAGTACGAAAATAGCCAGTCCATGCCTAAAATGATATCAAAACTCGACATGTCTAGCAACACAAAGGCAAACGGAAGTTGACACCCGATAACCTCTATCTCATAACCATGACACCCCTGGTCTAAATCAACCATACCCCTAACATGTGACTCTACTCTGAGAAGAGACGCTAATCGTGCCACCTCTAACCCCAATGCATAAATGCAAGAGATATAAATGAATCGACGATCGTATCTAGTAACACACTAGCCAAAGTATTACGCTCAACAAAATAACTTTCATAACTAAGGATCTCGTAATCGCTTCCGCACGGTAACAAAGATACACGCGTGCCCTTGTAGCCCCTAATTAACTTGCTCATCTCTCGGAGCATAGGCCTGTTGCATTGACTGAGCCGAAACGACTCATTGATTAGCTCGTGAAGTCTGAACTGAATGAGCCTGCTGGTGGCTTTGAGTCTATCTCAACCCTGATGTGCCAGATACGCCTCCCAATTACTCACAAGTCCCCGGCTGACCACATTGAAAATAATCAATCCCTTGCCTTCTATTCTGGGGCTGACTCTGAGATCGGTTAGGTGGTGGTGGTAACATCAGCTGCCCTCCTCCCTTCTGTGGGCACGAAAAGGACTTGTGACCTGATTGGCCACAAATGAAACGTGAAAAACTACTTGGTGCAGTCTTTCCTGGGCCCGCACTAGGCAAAAGAAAAGTAGATCTAGACTGTTATGGTTGGCACTGGAATGGAAAGGTGCTCTTGCTCTTCTTGTTATTCCTATAGTCTCATTGTGACTCCTGGCCCGTAGACCTCGAACCCCGAAGTCTCTCCTCATCGACTTGCACTGTAATCTCTACATGTACCGCCGCCTTTACAAGACGGTCGTAGTTTTGAATCATATTTCCGGCAATCTTGAACAGTATTTTAGTTCTCAATTTCTACTCAAATTCAATGCAACGGTGCTCTTTTGTTGCCACCAACTCCGGTGTAAACCGGGACAAAACTAGAAAAGACCGCTTCAAACTCGGCCACGAACAGGTTAAGTTGTTTGAGGTCTTGAAACTCTTGCCTCAATCTCTCCCTAGCAGTGGGAGGTAAGTACTTATCTTGGAAAGCAACTACAAAGGCTTCCCATGTCGGCTTCACCCTACCCTTGACATACTTCCACCATTGGCTTGCATCTTCCTTAAGGTAGTAACTCACTAGAGTCACCCTTAGTTCGCTATCATCAATGTGAAGCATCTCAAATGTCTTCACCGTTTGCTCGAGCCACCCATCCTGTTTCTGGGGCTCGGGGCCACCATGGAACTCATCCGGTTTGGCCTGTAAAAGCTCCTTAGTAGGGAAACTCGCCCTCATCTCTACGGCATTCTCTCGGGCTTGGTTCTCCACCCTCAACAAATTCATCGACTCCCTTAAAGCCCCTACCATTTCTCGGGCTAAGGCCCCCATTGCGGTTTGACCCACTTGCTCCAGAATTCTCGCTTGCCCCATTTGCTCGGCCACATTAGCTTAGCCCGCTTGCTCGGCCACATTAGCTTGGCTAAACCCTTCTTCTTACACTGAAACCTCATGGACCGGTACTTCATGTACACCTCGGCGAGACCTACCACGTCTCTCGCCTCTACCACCACGGGTCTGACCTCTCCTTGACATCCTAATAAAGGACAAGAGAAATAGTTTAGCACACAAACCCATATGTGCTCGCAACTTACCTCACACGTTTGATCACAACAATTCTATATATTTCTCTACCATATAACAATTTAATTTCACTCCACATAAACACCTAGTCATGTAAATACATACGGATTATTCTTTTATGATGAAATTCGTCCCACAAAAAATCAAGAATTCTTAGTAAAAGAATATGAGAACGGTTTTAGTAAAAGAATTTTAACCAAAAAAATTATTCTGAAATATATTATCACCAAAACAATGACAACATAAACAAAAGAACGAAATTTTTTTCTTTAAAGTTCAGTAAAATTGAAATTAAAAAAAAAAAAAGTACGCTAAAAGCGCGGTTCATAAAAAAATTTGGCAAAAAATCGTGGTTCTAAAGAGTGAGGTTAAATTTTTTTTTTTCATAAAACGTGGGTTTTGATGAACTCGTGGTTACAAAGAGCGAGTTCATTAGAATTTTTTTTTTCCCATAAACTCGTGCTTACAAACAGCGAGTTCAGAACAAAAATCCTTTCTGCTAAACTCGTGCTTTCAAAAAGCGAGTTCAGCATGGGATGAAATAGTGCTTGTGAAAAGTGAGTTCAAAAGAAAAAAAAATTAATCAAACTCGCGTTTTCTAACAGCGAGTTCTTAATTAAACTCGCTTTTCGTAACAGTGAGTTTCAATTTTGGCAAGTTTTAGGCGAGATGGGTGGAAAAGTGTTGAACTCGCGATTGTGAACCGCGAGTTAACTTACTTTGGGAAATCTTTCAAAACTAGGCTTAGTTTGGGAATTCCTTTATTATTTTGGCTTATTTAGGGAAATGCCCCAAGAAAAAGGTCGAGATGGAGAGGCCGGTGGAGATGTGGCTTCGAGTGGTGAAGAACGTGTTGCCATAGGATCAGTGAAGCCAAGTGAGGAAAAGAAGAGGGCTGTTGTGTGGTGGAAGGTTCCAATTGAGTTCTTGAAATATTTTGCTTGTAGGGCTAACCCAGCATGGACAATCTCGGTGGCCGCAGCAGTTATGGGTTTTGTAATCTTGGGACGAAGGTTGTATAAGATGAAACGGAAGAGCCAAAGCTTGCAGCTGAAGGTTACCATGGATGATAAGGTCAGTTATTCTGTGGCATTTAGGTTCTGTTGGATAGTTGTGGATTTTCAAATCAATGTATTGTAATTTGTAGGTCAAATAGATAATATTAAAAAAAAAATAAAATGGAATAAGATAAGTTGACACTTTTGTAGGTTCCTTATAGCTAGAAAGAGAATCTTTGAACATGATTTCAAATAACTAGTTTTAGATAGTTGTTTCAAATCCATCATGTTCACGTTATTTATCTTAATCTTGAAATTCATAAGTAAATTATTATATCTAACTTGAGTTATTGTCTTTGAGTGATTAAGGTCAAATCCTTGATTTAAAATCTACATATTCAAATTGACTCTTAATTTTATCTGGTTAATTTAGTTTCCAACTGCTATTTTTCTTATTTCATGTTATTGATATATCACAAAATGAGTACCATTTAACTCTGACATTGTATTTTGTAGAATATTTTCACCTTAATTGCTATTTTTGGTTGATGGGTTAACCTTGAAAAACAAAAAAGAATCAAATTTCTAAATTTTGAATATTTTATAAATAGGCTATGGAGTAGAAAATATTGCTAACTTGGCATCACAAAAGTATATGGCTTACTTCAATTTTCATTTTTGATCCAACTCATAGCACAAGACTCTTTTTTATTTTGTCTGATAATTTTTTTAATAAATAGATTTCGCTTTTTGTTCTTTCCCTGTTGGTTTTTTAACAACTAAATCAAATGGTAGGTTACGTGTTGTAATCTATTGGTTACTTGCAGTTTACAATTGGGGAACTTTCAGTTCACCCCATATGGTATAGGACTTGTGTACGCCATTTGGAAATAACCACTTATGCCTTGTGGTTTTTAGACTAAAATGACCTGTCACAATTTCTTTCCAAATTAACAGGAAGTGCATTACATGCACCAGTGTTGAGAGTAAACCATTTGTTAAGACAAAAATACCCTTGTAACAAAAATTCTTTTTTTTTCCTCTCTCTCTCTCTCTACTATTTATCTCTCCTAAGACGTTCTATCTTACAAAATGCCACATTCCCCAAGTTGTTCTATTTTGACCTGATTGCACAAATAGAACATGCTATACAAAAATAAGCTTATTATAATTGGTTTTGTTTTGGATCTTTGGATGCATAATTGGTCTTCTCTCCCTGCTGGAATATTGTAATATTGTTAAATATTGTATGCCTTCCCCCCCCCCCCGGGGGGGTGTTTTTTTTTACACATTCATCTTTGGACCATAGCATTATTTAAGGCCCCCGTCTTTAAAATTATTTATTGAGTGATTATACCATTTTTCCCCCTAGAGGGGCAGTAACTATATGCCTTCATGCTAAGAAATCATCATTCAGATATCTGTGGCACCCTCTTCTTTGATAAAAATCATAACGGGTATCTTCTCTCCATTTTCAGTATAAAGAAAGTAGAGTGTTTACAAGACATTTCAAGCTTTCATGGTAGTGTGGGAATTGCGCTTGATGTTGTCTAGATCAAGGATTTCTTAAATAGCTGCTCACCTACTTGGAAGAAGTAGGCACGTGTTGCCTACTTGGCCCAAGTATATTGACAAGATGACTAGACTTTGAATGTTGGTTTTCCTTTTTGATGCTAATATTTCTTTTTTGAATTGAAGCATTGCAAGGAAAATAAAAGGAGAAAATGTCATGTTACATCGATGTACCCCATCAGATTAATAGTGAATGGAGGTTGTAGGCTTGGGATAAATGTAATCCTCATTGGGAGATTTTTTCTTTATTGATTCTTTTACATTATCAAACTAGGATTGGACCACATGTAAGTCTCGTGGTGTTAAGAAATGGGAAAAGCACCATTAAGTCCCTAATTTAGAAATGTTAACCCATTTAATCCTGAGATTTTTTTGTTGGACTAATAGGTCCTATTTTATGTGTAAAGACATTAGTACCCATTTTTTTAAGTGTCTGTGTCAGTAATTGAGGGGTAATTTTGAATTAGTGTTTATGTATAATTTACCAAATTATCCAAGAAACTTATTATAAGCTTTTTTTTGGATTGGTGTTCATCACCATCAACGACATCAACTACATCACAACATCACTAAAAAAAAGAACATCATCGAAAATCATTAACATCATAAAAATATAGTCAAACATCATCAAATCAAACATTAAAAGGAAAATGAAGACAAAGGGAAAATGTCGTAAACATCATTATCAATGGCGAAACATCGGAAAACGTCGTGAACATCAACACATCAACAACATTGTCGTGAATATCAACACATCAATGGCGAATCTGATGTTTATCTCATAATCACAGAATCAGATTCAAACATCAGAAAACATCGTGTTCAAACATAGTCAAACATCAGAACATCGGATGTCAAACATAGTCAAACATAGTCTGATTCTGTGTTCAAACATAAGTGAGAGAACGCCTTTCAGGAGGCGATGTGTCGTCGGTGCTCCGACGTCGCGGTGGTGTTTCTGCCCAGCATGATTCTGATGTTCGACCCACTAAACACCCATAAACATTAAGAACCACTAAACACCCTTTTCCATTTTGATTTCATGAATCTGATGTTCCATCATTTTCCATTTTAATTGCCCAACATGAATTTGATGTTTGAACCACTAAACACCCACAACGTTTGAAACATCAGACTCATCAGACTCATGAGTGGAACAACGTCGCGGTGGTGTTTCTGCCCAGCATGATTCTGATGTTAATAATCAAAAACATCATCAAACGTTGGACAGTAATCACGCAAGCAGTGCCCAACATCAGATTCATTTAATCTATGGTTGCATTTTTGAATCTGATGTTTGGAACATTAGACTCATGAGACCTCCGAGTGGAACATCAACAACATCTACAAACTGTCCATCAGCATGTGCCCAACATCAGATTCATTTAATCTATCAGTGATGTTCAAATCATGATGTTCTCCAGCGATGTTCACACAGTGATGTTCTTCATCAATGTTCGAACTTCAGCGATGTTCTTCGGCAGCGTTAGAGGAGATTCAAATCAGATCTGCACTTCCCTCAAATCAGCGATATTCTTCACAGTGATGTTCTTCAGCGATGTTCTCAAAATCAATATCCATATATAAACATATATATCTATTTCTCAAAATCATATTTACGTATATAAACATATATATTTCTTAGATCTGAATCCATAAACATAAATTGATCAAGATTTTTTCAAAAAACACTATAGATCTATTCAAAAAAAAATTACAAATATATTTGAAGCCTCAGACGTAATCGATCTGCGATCTGTGCAGTAGATCTGGACGAGCGTGATGATGAATCTGGTGAAACCCTTGCTTCAAAGGCTTGCCGACGACCATGGAGGTGGAATCGGAGTGATGGAATGCGGCGGCGATGGTCGTACCAAAGTCGCTGATGTGACTGGACCGAATGAAGGACCGATTCGGGACGCAGGCCGTGATGCGAGGCGAGTCGAGGTGGAAGAGGTAGAGGAGGTGGTGAGTATGGGCAAAGAACATCAACTATTTGAAGCTTTGGGCGAATCAATCGCCGATCATGCGCAAGATATCCGACGAGCGTGATGATGAATCTGGTGAAACCCTTACTTCAAAGGCTTGCCGACAACGATGGAGGTGGAATCGGAGTGATGGAATGAGGCCGAATGAAGGACCGATGTAGAGCAGGTGGTGAGTATGGGCAGCAACATCAACTACATTGGCAATCGCACTAAGGGTACAGATGTAAAATTAAACTCATCCAAATAAAACATATAAAAAAAATAGGACTAATTGGTGTACAAAAAAAACTCTTAGGACCAAATGGTTTAACTTTCCTCCATTTAGGATTTATGAGTAATTTTTCCTTAAGAAAACAAGGTCCCTCTTTTCATCTATTCTTTGCTTGCAGCAGTTTAAGTAGTCTTCAGGGAAAGGGGGTTTTGTTTTTATTTAAATTTTTTGATTGATATCTGCAGAAGGTATCTCAGTTCATGAGCCGCGCTGCACGTCTTAATGAAGCTTTCTCAGTGGTGAAACGGGTCCCAGTCATACGACCAACTCTGCCTGCAGCTGGGGTGACTGCATGGCCTGTGATGAGTTTGAGATGAGATTCAGGTTGCTAAATAGAGCGAGAATGCAGTATGTTCATGAGGTACGTGTATCATGATTATACGTGTGGTTTTTATATCATTACTCGTATAATCATGAGGTATGTGTACCATGATTATATATGTGGTTTTTATATTGTTACTTGTGTAATCCATGCGTTCAGGCTTTCTTTATGTTTTATGAACCTTTAAAATAGCTAAGAGACTTCTGTATCAATTTACCGTGTGTACAAACTTAAAAGTTGGTTTCTTTCAGTGTCCCTGATATTTTTGTTCACTTGACTAATCATGTCTAGTATTTATTGTGCTATTTGAACACTCCAAAAGTGAATTTTATACAAATTTGCTACAACTTGCTTTGACAGCACATATGTTAAAATAACACGGGGCAAATTAAACTTTGCTCTCTTCATGTTTGGTCATTTTTTAATTTTAGCTCTTAAAGTTTTTTCCTCCATTTGGGATCTTTATTTTTGAAGTTTTTTCCAAAAGCTAACTTTTGTATAAAAATATTTAATTATGTATAACTCACATTTCTAATATAAATCTAAACTTCAGGCAATTAATGTAGTATTTTCTGTTTAATTTGAATGGAAATTAATTTAGAAGTAAATTGTGAAAAATTTCAAACATAAAAGGTGTACGTGAGAAAATGATCAAAATTAAAATGGGCCAAGTGTAACGTATCAAAAAATTATACACAAAAATTAAGTAAATGTAATGAAATATTACAGTTACCATTTATTCACATGGTAATTAGTAGTGCAGTGGCTAATTTCGTATTTTCAACGGTTCTTTAAAAATTGAGAATTACATCATAGTGGATTGACCAAAAAATATTCATAAAATGGGTGTAACTTTTTCTATGAATTCTTTGCAACAAAAAAAGGTTGCATCCATCATGTTTTTAAATCATTTTTCATCTTTCACCATGATTGTAATTTTTCCTTAAAAATAAGCCTGTTTTTCATTTAAAATGGGTGTACTGATTTATTTAGACCGAAAGTTGGACAATCAATTAGAGTGTCTTTTTATAAATAAATAAATAAATAAAATAAAAGGAAAGCTACTGCTCTGAAAATACAATTAAAAGATAAAAGTATAAAAAAGATGCATATAACTTAAATGTTAAATCAAAGTTTACTATTCTCCTTTCATTCTTCTCCAACCTCACTCTCTGAATGGAAGAATTTGGTGAGAAAAAGCTACAAAAAAAAAAAAAAAAAAAAAAAGAAAAGGAGGAAGAAGAGGAAAGAAATAAACAAAGAAAATGATTTCTTATAATTTTTGTGGATGATTAAAGAAGTGAAAGAAGGAGAAATGCTGAAAAAAAGAGTTCACTGAAAATTGAGAAGTTTTGTTTCTCACCAATTTTTTGTGTGATTTGATGAAAAATCAAAATTATTTTTTACAAAAAAAATTTATGATACTAAAATTATCCCTCTAAATACAAAAACAAATAAAATGAAAAGATACATATATCTTTGTCTTATTCATTAATCATTCAAATAAGAAAACAAAAAATTACAATCCTTTTCCTCCTAAGTGAGGAATTATATTATTATTTTATTTGTTTTCTCGTCTCAGGATCCAAACAGAGCTTTGATTAGTCTCCTACTAACAATGCTTTGTAGGATGACAAAGAAAAACCACATAGACAATCATCGCCGGAAAACGCACTTGCCGGAACTTGTTCTGCCGTATTGAACCGCACAAATGGTTATTACTCACATTCAACTTCTCAAGCCCAGAAATTGCCTTAGCCAACTTACTTTTCTTGACAAATCCAAAACCTTCAAATATTGGGAAATTTCACACTTTCCATGTCAAACCGTATCCGATTACCCGAGGCCCGAAAACCCACCAAATAATTGGTTCGGTTCAGTAACCCAGCCGTGCTACCCGATATTTCATTGTCGGAAAGATCATCTAGTCATAAAAATAGGTCTCCACTGGCTTCCAATCATCAAGCTTGATCTTGATCCCACATCTTGCGAGCTTGAGAGAGTATATTATAGTAGATGAAGTGACCCATTTAGGAATTTCACTCAGATGAAACCCATTATATGATAAATCTAGAGATTCAATACCTTTCACATTCATTTCTGGAAATGGGTCGACGAGAAAATTGTGAGAAAGATCGAGATTGAATATTTTGGTGAGATTCCCAAAAGATTTTGGTACTGTCCCAGAAAATCGATTCCATGAAAGATCCAAAGTGTCGAGTGCGTGAAAGCTTGCGAGAAAATCTGGGATTTGTCCTGTGAAATAGTTGTGGCCGAGCTCTAGATATATAAGTTTCGGTGCTAGAGCTGAGATTGTTGAAGGAATTTTCCCAGAAAATTGGTTGTGGGAAAGTGAAAGTGAACGGAGCTCCGTCAAGGTCGAGAAAATGCCCGGTACGGTACCGGTGAGCTGGTTCCGGTCCAAACTCAGTAGGGTTAGCTTCTTGAGTTGCTGAATACCGGGCGGTACGGTACCATTGAGAAGATTTCCGCCGACTTTGAGTTGACCCAGCTGAGTCAATTTGGAAATCGAACTCGGGATTGGACCCGAAAGCTGATTGCCAGCCAAACTCAGCGTGACGAGTCGGGTCAAGTCTCCGATGTTGACGGGTATTTGACCCGAGAGTTTGCTGTTTTCAATGAACAAAGAATATAACTGGGAGGTGAAGCATTTTATTATAGAAAAAAGTGCTCCCTCCATCTTAAAATATTAGTCCCTTATTTTATTTTTTATTGTCCCAAAATATTAGTCTCTCTTCAAAAATCAAGTATAAAAATAATATAAATTTCTTATTTTGTCCTTCTTTTAAATTAATAAACAATATAAAAAAAGTATAATTATAACATTGATATTTCTAAAAAAGTACTATCAAAAGGATAATTTTAGAAAATTAATTTTTTTCAAATGCAATAATTGTACTATCAAAAAAAGTTAGATTTCCCAAAAAGGACAATTATTTTGGGACGGAGGGAGTAACAATCTTTGCAGTGTGTAATTTTGAGTATTTTTCTACATAAAAATGGCTTGCTTCCCATGCATTGTAATTAGTTTTGGTCAAGTATTTGTAGTTTTTCTTATATAAAATCAGAGTAATTTTAATAACAATAATACAAAAATAATTATATTCATATTTTATTTATTATCTTATGAGTTATAATTATATTAATAATATATATGAATAGTGAGATTCATTAAATTAATACAATTATATTTTATAAAATAAAAAAATGAAATATACGAGATGATTGTTTAAATAATACAATCAATGACACATTATTGATTGATTTTATTATTATAAAATGATTAATGTTATATACACTAATTAGTATACTAATTAATGTATCAATTAATGATGTCGCATAATTTAAGAAGTTTTTGACATTTATAATTTGTATAATGAGTGAGGTCAATAATCATGTCATAACTAGTGTTGATATACTAATTAGTACACTAATTGATGTATGTCGCATAATTTAAGAGGCTTTTGTATTTATAATTTGTATAATGAATGGGGTCAATAATCATGTTATAACTAGTGTTGATACACTAATTAGTACACTAATTAATGCATATAACACTACGGTTATAAAGTGTATAAGACAAGTGTGTGTTGAATAAAGACAGTGTGAAGAGAGAAAATGAGGATTATGGAAGAGAGAGTGGTGTGATAAGAGAGAGTAAAGTCCGTCGACTACAGTTGGATGCACTTGCTCCCAACTCCACATGGCTGACAGTGCTCCTTTCTATCTGCGCCACCTCTTTTGTCCCCCCAATTACCATTCTTAATTGATTATGTACATTTGAGAGGTTATATCTACTACCCTTTAGCTATCAGAGGTATCCATTACATCTCAGGTGTACTCGAGTGTATGTTCCTAATAGTTGTTGTAAGCTCATCTACAGAATTTTGACAGGGATGCGTTAATGAACTAAATCACAAGAATTCACAATAGAAAATTTTTCTTCAAACCCAGTGAATGTGATTTCCATTCGGAGTTCATATGATTGTGATTTCCTTCTACAAAGCCTATATTGTATTGTCTTGTCTTGGCTGGTGTTTTTTTTTTTTTTTTTTGTTGAATTTCTTCCAAAATCAGTCTCAATTTTTCAATGTGTAACACCTCTACATGTATTGTTGTGAATGGAGTCCCTTTTGAGCCTTTCCACGCCCATGTTGTCTTGGTCAAGGAGACCTAAAGTTGTTCTTCCATATTTTTCATAAATGTCGTGTTCCTTTGATGTAGCCATTTTTTGTACTTATTCCAATATATTCTCAATCATTATGTGAAATAAAAAATAAAAAATAAGTAAATTACATTTATTTTTCTTGCAATTTGAATTATTAACCAATATTAATTATTAATAAATATTACTTTAATTTTATATTTATAAATTTATACATTTTAATAACCTTAACTATAGAAATATATCATTATCATGTTACTCATTATTCATTTATATTGAGATAAATTACACTCATCTCTCATGAAATTTAATAAAAATACAATTGACTTCATAAACTAAATTATACTAATTTATGTTATAGTAGATTTGAGCCATCAAATCTATATGGCAAATAGAGATATAAACAAGCAAAGATAAATATACAATTTAATAAAAAAAAAATACACAATAATATTATTTTTCTCATTCATACTACTCACAAATTATTAATAAAAAAATTAAATTTTATATGAATTAAAATATCAAAAAAGGCTAGTGAAATTATATCAAAAATATAAAACTTACTGTATTTTTTTCAAATTGCAAGAAAAATAAATGTAATTTACTTATTTTTCTCATTCCTAAATTGACTCACCTCAAAAGCAGTGAAAAACTAAATACAGTAGAATAATGCATGTTGAACATGAAAAGATTCGACAGCAGAGATGCATTCAACACCAATTTTGAGTTGCTTAAACACATATGAAAAACATCATAAGGACCTTATCCGTTGGGGTCATGCTAGTTATGGATTCCTCCTCGGTTAAGGTACCATTAGAATCCTTCTGGGATTCACCTCCCAATAAAGTAAGTTGCTTTTGAAGATCTAGTATATATTCTGCCTGCAACATTCATTTGAAGGAAAAAGTACATAAAACAAACATTACGCAAAAGGGACTTTGTTTACGAAATTACACTTCTAACAAAACATAACTCTAAATAAATTCACACAAAATTAATCAAGAGCCACTATAAAAATCTATTATATATTGGAGGACATACACATGGTTAAAACGTTAAAATTTGGTCGATCAACTCGAAATGGAAACAAGCCTACGCAGAATGATTTTGGGATGATGATATTCTAAAACTTCTAAATAAGTTCATATATGGGAGTTGTATCATCGGGTTTCTAAATATGTAACCTAGGCCTGTGCAAATAACCGAACCAACCGATCAACCCGCTCAAACCGACCAAACCGATGGAACATTGGATGATTTCGATCGCCGCTACGGTCGGCTATGAGTTGCAAACCTTGTATTTTTTGAATCGGCGGTCGGCCAACGGATTGAAAATCAGAAAATTCGTAAAAACCAAACCGACCGCATATCTTATATATTAAATATAAATTTTACAGGTGTCAAACTATATTTGGTTTACAAGATTACACCTTATCAAATTTGTTGGTCTTTAAGACGTGTTAGCTAATCACAAAATAACTTCATCACTGTAACATTATTTTTTCTTTCATTCTTTGTCTCACAGATCTGCCAAACATCTCATCACCTACCTTAACCCCTCATTTCTCTCTTCAAGTCACCTCACAAATTAATACTCACCAACCCTCATCAATTTGCATAACTCTCCTCTCATCCCTAATGTTCTTCTCTCTAAACCTGTTCTTTCTCATCCCATCAGAGATCTCTCTCCCTTGGATCTCTCTCAATTCTATAAGCAATGGTTCGCATAGCATATTGTTGAACTGACGGTGGTGAGGAATTGTGGTGGTCGACCGACGATGATGATGAATCACAGTGGTCAACTGGTGGTGGTGATGAATCATGTTATCAATTCTGATCTCCCTCATACCATCTATCTTTCTTTGGTCTCAAATCTCGCTACCCTACAATCTTCTCCCTCGAAACCCCATCACAGATCTCTCCTCAAACCACTACCGTCGTTGGAATCTTTGTCTACATCTTAACTCCTCTATTTTTTGTGTTGTATGCATATGTTGTCAAAACTGACCTTAACCGACTGCTGATTTCAGTTGAGGAAAGATACAGTTTCGAAGAAAAATGGATTGAAATCGGTTGAGATAAACATGAACCCGATACATTCGGTTCGGTTGATGGGTTTAGGGTGAACCCGACCCGACCCGACCCAACCCAACCCGTGCACACCCCTAATGTAACCACATTTTTCTTTTGATCTAGTTAAGGACATAGTCATATCAGCTTAATCAACATATGCAGAACTAAGATTTAAAATTGTATCACTGGTGCCAATTTCATACTTATGTTTTGGACTGTAAGGACGCTATGAGCCCTTCTAGATAAGCTTCTGTTAGCATTTGTAAGACAACCAAAACTAGCTTATAGGCCATATGATGACTAAATCGGGCATTACCAGAAAAAGCTAGGATCACCTCAATGGATACATGACCTTTGCACTGGTATAATGAGTATTAGTGATGCAAACTGCAAGATTTACAGATGCAATACGAATTTATTGTCATTATTTTAAAAGGTAGAATGCATTTCAGACTTTTTGTTCAAGGATTCACCTACAGGGCAAGGAGGCCACCAGCAAAGAGCCGCCTCGGGGAGCAAGGGTTGAACAATGGGTTATCATATGCAATTCTATTTCCCATCTGATGGCAAAGTGTTAAATTAGTCACATTTTTTTTAATCAATTTTAATAAAACTATTTGTTGTCAAGATGATGAGAACATATTAAAACTTTCTAATTTTATTTTTAACAACCATCGCAAACCAAATTTGTTGTAGGCCGCCAATGTTGCTTTAGTATACCCCATCTTTGAGGATATTAACTAAGTGGTACATTTGCAAGAGCAAGTACCAAGTGTAGTTAAGCATAAGATTTAATGGATCTTAATACCTCCTACTGTCATGCATTGCCACTTTAAACATGAAATTACTTAAAGCAACGATATATGGATCAACACCCAATCAGCTTTACAAATATACATAAATGTATATGAAATCATTCTAGAGCTTACTTGATCTCAGTGGGTACACCTTGTGACATGAGCAATCAGGCATTGAGCATGGAAGGCATGTCCACATGGAAAGACATAGAAAGGGGCCATTGCACCTACTGATGTATAACCCCTAGCCATCCGATGGTCCCAACTTGCAATTAGAATCTTCCTCTGACAAACCTGAAACTCGCAAGTGACAAACAGATGCAACAAGTCAACTAATGATGAAAGTCAACTAAATATGATGACAAAGAAATTGAAACAATACCAATTGTGCATTAGAAGTTCCTATTGCTCCGGTCTATGAAGCACGGATACTGCAAAATGGCCCCCGTACGCATATCGGATATGTATCGGATACGGATACGCGTCCAATACGGCAGAATACGTATCAGATACGGCAAAGAAGTATCCAATTTTTATTTTTTTTTTAAAAAAATTTCGGATACATTTGGGATAAGTGAGGATACTTTAGGGATACGCTTGGGATACTTTCGGGATACGGCGGGGTGAAAAAATAATTTTACAAACTTATAATGGATCAAAGTGTAAAATAACAAAAGTTATATAAAATAAAACAAACCCTAGCTCAAAGCAGCAACAACTCGAACAGAGCAAGAGTCGTTGCCGTCGTCTCTATCACTCAATCAAGGAGTCATCATTCGCCATCCCCCATTCACGAACAGCAGCAAGGAAGAGGAGTCGATCAAGGTTCGTCCTCTCTCGCTCTCACTCTCACTCTCACTCTTGCTCTCTCTCTCTCTTGCTCGCTCGCTTGATCTCACTCTCTCTTTTCTGTCTCTATCACTCGATCTTAGTCCCTCTCTCTCGCTCGATCTCACTCTCTCTCTCGATCTCCCTCTCCCTCTTACTCGATCTCTCCCCCCCTCTCGCTCAATTTCACTCTCCCTCAGTCTCTCTCCCTTTCACTCTTTCTATCTCACTCAGCCTCACTGTCTCTCCCTCTCAGTGTACTAAGCTAACCCCTTTGATTTTTTTTTCTTTTTTTTTCTTTTTTTTGCAACTAAGCTAAGCTACTAGTACCCACTTTTTATTTTCTCAAAAGACAACATCAAGGGAGCCTTGTACGGTTTTTTTTTTTTTTGATCATTGAAAGGGTTAACTACATTAATATTTTTTTTTTTTTTTTTTTTTATTGAATTGCTGAAATTGCTGAAATTTTATGGAATTGTTGAATTTTTGGAATTGCTGAAATTTTTGCTTTAAGTTTTATTTTTATGCATGCTACATTACTAAAAATTGTAAAAATAACATTTTTTACGAACGTATCCCCGCCATACCTGTATCCTAGTTTTTCAAATTTTGCCGTATTGCCGTATCCGTATTGTATCGTACCCGTATCCATATCCGTGCTTCCTAGGCTCCGGTATAGTACTATAAAATTACTCAAGCCAAAAATCAACCTACTTGAAAGAGAAAATAGGAAAGAAAAAATATCTCTAAAATGAACAAAAATAAAATAGACAAGTTTTTCTACTGGGAGATTCCTAACAAACTAGAACTTATTAAAATAAAAAATAAAAAATCCCAAGGAGCTACTTGGAGCATTTCAAAGGCTAGCAAAAGTAAAGTAAAAGATTACGGCCTTGTTTGGTTTGTTTTTTAGAAAAAATTTTGGGAAAAATTCTCTACAAACAAATTTTCAAAAGTAATCAAACCAAACAAATTTTTTCAAAAAAAATCTCAAAATTTTGTCTGGTTACCTAATTTCCAAAATCACTCCTCTCTCATACACATCAAATCAATCACTTTTTTTAAAACTCTCTCCCCAAAACAATTTTCCAAAATCATTTTTGAAAAAAGCCAAACCAAATAAGTTTTCGTACTTTTTATCTCAAAAACTACTCTACAAACACAAACCAAACACACCCTACATTTCCAATCTCTTGCAAATAATAGTTCATTAGAAGAAAAAAAGAAAGAAAGAAAGATCTATAGCAAATAACATCAAGAATATCGTTACCCCACAGTCCTCGTCACAATCAATGACAGCATATCGTTGAGCAAGTGCACTGATATCATTTCTAATGTTATCAAGACTGCAGTGTTGCATCGTTCATCTCCTGTTTTAGTTGTTCAATTTGCTTGTTGTAATCCTCTAATGATGAGCAAATTGCCTCCTGCAAACATATCAAAGAATTTAATTGAATGACAGATGATGAAGACAGTTTAGCATATGCCCACAGGAAGCATTGGAAAAACAGTTTGCAGCAGATACATGTGGTTTGGCACATAGCTATTCAAATAAAAAGAGGGATTTTTTTCACAATGCACATACATCATAGCATGTCAAGAAATGCCAAGTCGGAAAAACCAGGGAATCTAGAGTTGACCCTTAAAGTTCCCATGGGCAACCTAGGGTTGACCCTTACCAAAGGGTAATCCATTAGGAAAAAAAGAGAGAGAGAAGGGAAAATTACAAATAAGTTGGAATTAGGAAATATAATCTCAAATCAGTGAAGAATTTTTAAATTGTAATACTGGTGCGAAGAAGGAAAAAATAATTAACGAGGGGTGGAAACTACTACTTGAATTGACCAAGCTACTCTCATCTTCCTTCTTCCTCTTCTCTCCTGCTCTTCCCTCTCCAACAATTAACACTGACCATCCCTTGCTGGCCACCACTGCGCGACTCTGCCCTACCACCCCCAACCCTCCGGCCAACCCCAGCCCCTCCCTACCCTTCATGCAATTGCCACCACTAGCGCCTCCCCGCGACCCCTAGTCGCCACCACTATATGCTATACGAATCAAAACAGAAATATTTGTGATTGTTCTTTTCACAAATTATTCCTACGTTCTCTCGTGATGATTCCAATTGCAGTCCCCCACAAGTGACCTAGAGAAAATGGTAGCCTAATATTGCAAAACACAAACTTACCTTTTTAATTTATTGAATATAGAAAGGGAATATGAAAGCAACTATTGATACAGTTACGAAATTGATATTTTTTCATATAATGTATTTCAAAAAATATACAGTTATACAACTGTTTTTAGACATTGCAACCTCTGAAGTTTATATGAGAAACGAGCACTTGGCACTATTATAAAGAAAGGAAGCCTATGGAATGACTAGAACATGTAGTACTACATTGATTGCAGCACAACAATTTGATACTGTGATAGCAACAAATAAATAAATAAGAATAAAATTTAACACTCAGTATTTCCTTCCATTAAATCAAATGTTAGCCTAGTTATAAGTGAAAAACTAAGGTAAAAAAGTGTTACCTTGAAGTCATCAATCAGGGCAAAGTCCGGAAAGAAGGGCAAAATATCCTCAATTTTAAGCAGCCTGTCAGTTTCCTTGAGAAATGCTATTGCTTTTCGAATGTTTTCCCTTTTAGTTCCCTTTTCTTGTTCAACGACATGTTTGGCAACCATGAGCCAGAGCTTCTTCCTTAAGTCTTCATCATCTTCAACCTTGTCAGCTTCAGCCTTAGCAAGTTCTGGGTCAACCTAGCACACCGAAAGAAGAACTCCATGAAACAACAGCATACAAGATTTCTGAAAAAATTACAGTTTTTGAGCACAAATAACCATTAACGTTTTCAAGAACAAGCAAGTGAATAAGAAACTGTACCAAAATATTTCAAGCAAAAAAAACAATTAGCCACAAGATACATCTTTAGTACATTGACAGTAAACTAAATTCCAAGCCTTTAGACACAAAGTAAGTTTGTCCATTTCTCATTTTAAAAGTATGTCTCAAGTCTCAACCACCCAATTCCTTCTAACTGCTACATGATCAAACCTTGCAACACTCATAGACAAAAGAATTAAAGAAACATAAGTTTAATAGACCCATAGCAAAGATACAAGGCAACTGACAACTCATCTCAATTTAAAGCTTTTCAGCCAACCAATTTCAATCTAGTTTAAAGACTCCATAAAGTATATGGGAAACAAGGGGGAATTGGGGAAGGCATGATTTGATGGTTATAGAACCCCAATGATCATCCACCATTACGATCAGAATCGATTGTAAAATTGATCCCATTTTGAACATAATCAGTTGCCCCACTGGCACATGAAAATATTTGGAAAAACCCATTAGAAATTAAACTGATCATTCCAAAAAGATGAACCATAATAATATTGGAAGGTTAACTGCCAAATCATGTAAAAGATGCTAGACAGTTGGTGATTAACAATTTAACAGCTTTTTTTTTTTTTGTCTTTTTTGTGGTAAAGTACAATATAACAATTATGTAAAGTAGAATAATAGTAACAAAATAAAAATGGTGAAATTTGGTAAATTTAAATTTTATCCACCATAGAGAGCTAATTTAGTCACATCCATACAACCAATTAAGTGAACTTTGTATCACTACTTGAACATCTTCAGTTCAATGTCCATTTACAATGGACCCATCAAAAAGCACCTGCAGGATGTGGTTTTTCCCATGCCCTCTTTATGTACACCAATAAAACATAAAAGTTCCAGAATGAATCTTTTTCATGTGCCATTGTTAAAATTGTATGATTCAAACAATCACATGACCATGTGGTTTCTAGTCAAATAAAGAACAATTGTTATTGCCATAAAGCGTACAACTTATGTTAGGCAAAAACAAGGTAATGTATGAAGAATGCCATTACTGCTGAAGAGAAGAAGGGGGGGGGGGGAATCAAAGAACCAATGAACACAACCAACCCAATTGGATAACAATACTACCTGTAGAGCAAGAGCAACTGCTTCTTCATGCATGGACATCATGCTATATATATGAACACAAGCCCGCATCCGCTTTTCCTTAAGGCAAAGGCGCAGGGCATATTTGGGATCATAGAAGAATTCAAGGCCGCTAAGCCGTCCTTTGCCAAACTTGCATTGCAGGAAACGAAGAAGGGCACTGTCATCCTCCTAATTGTGACATGGAAGGAAAACTAATATCAGACTGAGACGCATTTTAAGCATTCATTACTTGTTTTTGTGGAGGGAAAAATCATGCAATAATCTCACTGGTTATATGTAAATAGATAGATCTTCTGAAGAAAAAATGTCTTAAAGAAATTTGTAAGATCAAAGTTCAATGTCACGATGCAATTGTAACTAGAGATTATACGTTCTCCTCAAATCCCATCTGACCTACAAATATCCCCAAAAAAATACACCAGTTGAACTCAATTCTATTGGAACATAAGCATCTTGAACAAGTGAAATTCCATGACAACACCCATTTTCCTTACATGAGAACCATTCGCTAATGAATCTACAAATCTGCATTTATTAAATTTGGTATTGGGCCACCTCAATTTTCAAACTTATCGACAAGTATAAAATTCCATTTGATGTGTGTCTCCATTTGTAACATGAATATTCCAAACATGTACCAAAAGGCCCAAAACATAACAAAGACAATATCGATATTGCAAATGCAACAAAACAAATAGAAAGCATTCTTGCATTATTAAGTCAAAACATTCACAGTAATTTCCTTGATCTGGAATATATAATATATATATATATATTCAACCTATTCTCCTCTTAAATACCGTAAACATGCTCCAAACTGGCAATCCTAGAGTATTTAAACAAAAATCTACTTGGACACAATGGTAATCCTAAAATAAAAGATAACTACATAAAATAAAAAATAATATGTTTCAATAATAGCAATATAAGGAGATTAAATGAGTTATAAAGAGAGACAACTTTATCATCATTGTATATACAATAGCACAAGGAGCTACCCATATTGCCTACCAAGCATTCAGTGACATGCTCTGCTTTGAGGCTCAACAAGGAGTAAAATCAAAGAAATTAACTTTAAAATTAGCATCAGAACCACATACACTTATGATTGTTTAGGTCGGGCATGAATTTAGCCAATTTTTTAATTTGTTTTCTGTTTCAAAGGTAATTTGACTGCAAGATGTCTTTGAAGTGGGCTCAAATTATCACCATATGGTATTACTCCAAATTAAGTTGTTGGGTCTTTGTATATGGTTTTAGTTGATTCAAATGGTGCCAAATTCTTTAGCTTCGTATGTGGATTCATTACCCAATTCAACATAGCTATGCAATGCTTTTAGTTAAGTAGAGAATAAGTTAAAAGTAAATTTAATAGTTATGCTATTTGAGGATTGTGTGATGCAATTCTAGCCCCAATTCTGTATATTCCTATTGGAATCTACATATGACATCTAGCATTTTTTTCCTACTACTTTCCTTTTACTTTCTACACTTCAAGAGCCTTTTAAAGCCTGACCAGACATGATCGCCCTTTTGCTTTACCTTTAAAATATCAATGGACATGCCTAGTCCATCTTTCTGTAGTCCTCTGACAATCCACATAAAAGTAGCCAAAATCGGCAAAGGTGCGACTCATGGTACTGTTACCAAGAACGACCCTCAATTCTCGTTCATCCTTTTAACAAGAACCAAACTTTAATTCCTTCTATATAATATTATAATCCTTAAAAAGCTCAAAATTTTACAAGCATCTAACCATAAAATCAGCACATAATACCACTACGCCACGCCCAATATCACCTTGGGAATTAAAGCTTGTGAGTGTCCCATCTGCACTCATCATAAATCACCATGGAAGTGAGAGAACCAAAAAAAAAAGAACCTCAATAGAGCATATTGAGTTGATTATATTTTCATTAGCTTACCCATTTATATATATAGCTTCATGACCTTTGTAAAGATCTCTGAAGCGATCCGGTAGCCAAGGCAAATAAAATATATTCAAAAGTCCAGTTATAAAAATCAACCTATTTTACATGGACTTTCAGTTTTGGTGAAGTACCCATGTCAACATGACAGGACATAGGTACAAGGTACAAATCTGATCCTTCTATTTCGAAATAGATACTACTTAGTTTTTTTTTTTTTTTTTTGGAGGAAAAAAAATAAAATTTGGAGTAAAATCATGGCATGTATATTAAATTTTTTGTAAAATCATTGTATTTTGTATTTTGCATTGCTAATAAATAAAATTATAGTAAAATCATTGTATCTAATATGATATATCAAGAATAAACTTTACTTTGCATATATAAATTTATTTATTTTTCCAATTAGAGGACATATCCCCCGTACCTGTATCTAATTTTTAGATCCTTTTTCACAAATGGTTTTAGGATGCTAGAGTCGTGCCGGCTGTTGTTGCAAGACCATAAACATTTCCATCAACACAGCAGTAATTTTTCACTTTAATTTCCGACCACAAGTTTTCAAACTTCTCACCATAAATGTCTATAAATCTCATTCCATGTGTATACTTACAGCAGGCAAGAATATAAACATGTATTCAACCAATCAATTATCAACATCACTATGGATTCAATGTAGTTATAAAGTAGTATTGAAACCAAACATATTGTAAAGGTTGTGAACCACTATATGAAACTATAAGATAAAGAAAACTGTTTGCAGAAACTTTGTTAAGCTTTTGAGTGAGGAAAACAACCCGCTTCGTGATACTGAGAGAGCAACAAGTTGTGAACTCCAGGATCCTCATTTTGCAAACGGTGAACGCAAAACTCTAGATATTTTATTACTTCATGGGTTTCATTCCTGTTTTATGGTATATGGTAACAAGAAAACTGATCACCATGACTTCTAACAGAATGGAAGACACGTAAAATGTATAATCCAATCAACAAAAAGGAAATAGATCCGATACAGATCCTACCAACTTATTAGCAGAAGGTATCAATCAATCAGAAGTCCTGCCTAATGATGTAAATGATGTAGCTGCCCTTGGGACATAAATATTAGTGTTTTATTGTGACTTTTGCATTATTTCATTCTCTTCTATTCGTTCATACTATATATATATGCATATAAGAAAGAGGAAGAACAGGTAATTTAATAGAGTAAATGGTTCTAACATGTTTAAATCATAGCATAGATTACATCCAAACATTAATGTAACAAATGAACTCACTGGAAATTAAAATTGTTTATGCTAGGTTTGGTGCCCTACATGTTTGGGGGAACAAACAAGTATCTTGCACTGACTGAACCCCACTTTCTGGACCACAATAGCAAATTATGTTCTGCATATATCCTTGAAAAGTACCACAATTGTAGAAAACAAGAAATAAAATCCTTAAAAAATCTAGTTTTTACCAAATGACCAACAATAGAAACTATCATCACAGCAGCAGATCAACTGTGCTGAATCCATGGGATAAGAAACCAAATGCATGGCAAAATGGTTTGAAACTTTAATCGCCAAGAATTGCAAAGACAACATATTGTATGTGCAATCTGCATTTAGACTAACCATTGAAATAAACTAAGTATGATATTATTCAACAATCAAATGATCATATCCACCTTTAACTAAATTCCCTAAATAAATGGAGTATTGTAATGATTAAAGAAGCACTTATGCTTTCACCGATTTATAAAAAACAACAATCTTTTGCCATAATTTCAAACTGGGAGAACTTTACTTTGCATGAGGTTCACTTGAATAACGCATCATTGCAGGAATTAACTTCCTTGGGTTCGTGTTTTTGTTGTCATCCATGACTCCACAGTTTCATATGCATCAAGCATGATGAGATCTGGAGCAAACTTGTCTTGCATGGTAAACACAATTTGTTAACTTTTTCAACAAAGATAATGGTTTCACAGATTGTAGATGAGCATTGTTTGCTGTTGCAATATGATGTACACAAATAGCGACTTTGGCGATAAATGAAATAATAATAATAATAAAAGATGGCAAGTGAAGTCGTGGTCATTATTATACAAAATAAATAAATAAACAAAATTGCCCAACCTTGACTCAAATAATCGAGATTAGCCCTTACGAAGATCTATGGGCACAGAGTTTTTGAAGCACTTCAATGCTTTCTTCGCTTCTCCTTGCTAAGCTCAAGACAAAAAAAGGGGTAACAAAATGGAAGCTCAAATTAATAAAAATAAGCAAATGGAGATTTTTGTGAAATTAGTAAACGAACTGTGTAAAAGCCATATGAATCATTTCCCATTTACTTTTGTCATTTTGACCAAAAATTTAATATTAAAACAAGGTTATCTCCATATCATATGAATTTATGATAGCAAGAATTGAGTTTCACCTAGAGCATGTCATTTTTGAATCACATGGAAAGTGCGGTTAACTTGGGGTAAAGTATGAAATTGGAACACACTTGAACCGAATTAGACATGGTTTCTCAAAAGTTACAATTTTATAAAAGCTTTTACAAAATTCATCGCCTTATTTTGTGTGTGGCTTTTGAAGGATCTTGAAAACCAGACTTATTAATATGTTAGACTTGTACGTAAAACTAGGGGTAAAATGGTAATTTGAACCCATGGGGTAAAATGGTAAATTTAGACTTGAGGGTTTTTCGTAATTATGTACACGGTAAAGTAGTTGAATGCATATAATTGGGCAGTTGGTGGGTATGTGAAATTTCACCGTGTTAAGGAACTTCAATTTTGAGTATGGACCTTACAAAAATTATAATGTTGATTTGAGAGATTCAATTTTGATTATGGATCTTACTAAAATGCTAATTCTTGAGTATGGACCTCACCAAAATATATGAACACACATTATGACATACTCCCAAATAAAAAGAAAATGGAATACCAAAGCACTGGATATAATGATGAACCACAATCTCATATTGCTCCTTGAGACTCAAAAATATACCAACTCATCAACTCTCCCATAACTGCTATAAATTGGAAAACAAAATAACTTTAAAAAAGATTAAAGTAAAACCATTTTAGAATACTTTGACAGAAGAATATTGAGAAACAGTTACACATTTAAGTAATAAGCTCTAGTCTTATGCAATCACAATAATGCATCATAGACAGCAAGTCTTGGGAAACAATGATTAAAATGGTGGAGACAAGAACTACAACATAATGCAAAATTCCACATGTATGTCTTACATGTAATTAGCTCAATAGGCAATAGACATCCCAAGTAAAAAGGTTGGAAGCAATTATCATCTAACTAAAAATAACTCCATCTATGTCAACTAAAAAAATAAGATCAAAAAGGGATAAATGAAAAGCATCATTCCAACTAGTTCAAAAATTTATTACTCGCGAAAGTAGGAAAACAAAATTGGGAAGTGAAGCATGCCAAAGTCCAATTGCAAAAAACATTTTTCATCCATAAATTTCAAATGTCAAAAGAAAGTTTTCTTCTTCGTAATGGATAGTGGAACCATACTAATGAAACAATGAAGAAAAGCATGACATTCAAATTTATGAAACCCAATTAACAAGGAAGATTCCTATTCATGGATAAATCAACTAAACACATTCAGGATAATGTCCCACAATAAATGAAATTAAGGAATTAACACTAAATTAGAAATATGAAGAGAAGATAATGGTGCAGCCCGTAATTGGATAGAAAATAATTATCCACTTTGTAAGCCTCAGGTGAAGCCCACAAGCCCATTGCATGGAAAGAAGACATTTTAGTCCAACAAATGATCACATTCGTGAAATGATAGTAGCAGCACCGGTTAAAGATAAATTAAAAACAACACACTAAGATGGTTCGGTCATGTATAATAAGATGGTTTGACCGGTAGATGCAATGATAAGAAAGAATGATATAATCATTGTAAACACATAACAATTCCCAATTAATCGGGAGAGAAGGGTTTGGTTTTATTTGGTTTAGTTCATTGTATAGATGTGGGTTGTGCCAAGGTTACATACCCTAGCATTTTGTGCCTATGGTATTGTGTTGTACACATCGCTTTTTGTTTTATATCGGGTACATTTTATCTTTATTAGGTTTAATTATAGTTTAATGATAAATTAAAGATAACAGGTGTTTGTCATGTCAAGTTATAGGAAGGTGCTATCAAACCTCCAGGATGGGACCCGACAAGGATATCTCAACATTACAACATAAAATTTACCTTTCTAAGAGGTTCATTGTAGTCGCCTCATCCAATACATCCTTGCAAATACTAAGAAAAGCTCGAACTCTAGTGGTACTCAACTACGATTCTCCAAAGCAAAGGTCATCTTCAAGGAGAAGTCGATTGATCTAAAATAAAAATGTACAAACTAAAATTATATTAAAATGGCCAATTGTCATGTAGCTCTGAAGCACGGGTACTCCAAAAATGGTGTTGTACGAGTCTGGTGCAAGTACGAAAGTACCGAAAAGTACGCTGCATCAAGACGACAATACTGTGACTGGTACGGCGAATACATGCTAGGTACAAAGAAATACATTTGGGTACAACAAGGTGTTTTTTTTTTTTTTTTGCATTGCTAGAATTTGTTGACCTTTATTATTCTTCTTTCAACTTCAAAATCATCAAGTAATTTATTTCCAACACCCTTTACCCATGAGTCATGGTTTTGCTCTTTTGTATCATGTTTTAGACAATCAAAAAAGAAAAATAAAAAGAAAGAATTATATAATTTTTTAGACAAGTTCTCTTTTTAGTTTTGATATTGAAACTTTGATTTATATGTTGGATGTTTAGCTATAAATCAAATATCAAAAATATAAAAAATAAAAAAAAAACAATTGGCGTACCCCCCACCCATATCCGTAACTTATTTTTTTTAAGAATTTGCCATATCGGCATACCAGTATCATACCTATACCCGCACCCGTGCTTCATAGTCATGTAGTTTATGATAAACGTGTTAAAAACACTCCAATAGATGTACAACTCGAGCACAATAATCACCAAAATTATTGCAACCACTGGCTTTGGTACACCGATGTGAGAAGAAGTCTTGTAGTGTATTCAGTTGCCCATGTGGAAATCATAGTTATTTGGCATTTATCATCTTTTGCAAGATTATCAAGCTTCCGCGATAAGAAAGTTCTCAAAGCATCCTACAAGGAAGTAAATATATATATAAATTCAAAAACCACAAACCATATGAGCACATGGGTGCATAACTATTTAAAGTAAAAAATAAAGACAATCATGTTGACTTCAAAGTCTTTGATTGATAATAAAAAGAAGTTTCGCTTAAACCATAACACTATCAACCTGAACTTCAGGTAAGCAATGAAACAATTGACACTCCACATGTGCCTCCTTTACCATGTTCGACACTGTAATGTGCATGATAGTCAGACATGGATCTACATGGTAAAAGTTAGATATGGTAGTTGCAGCTATTTGAGG
This sequence comes from Camellia lanceoleosa, assembly GCA_025200525.1. Classification (NCBI taxonomy): domain Eukaryota; kingdom Viridiplantae; phylum Streptophyta; class Magnoliopsida; order Ericales; family Theaceae; genus Camellia; species Camellia lanceoleosa. The sequence goes on from CM045766.1 coordinate 93,116,171, forward strand.
TCACCACATCAGACTTTTGCGAACATACGAGTCACTAACATCCACGATTATGAGTCACTACATAATGACGCAATTTAAAAAGGCCAAACCAGCTAATTAACAAGAAGTATAGACTCGGCTTTAGTAAAGGCCGGGCTAACCAACAAATATAATTATCACACTTGATTTGTTCGAGGAAAAGTATAGATGTGAACAAGGAGGAACTGCTATTGTGAAAAGAAATAGACAACATTATTTACGTATGTGTATATATTCAACAAACTTAACATAGTGTAGATCAAAACCTTACCAGAACAGGAACTTAGGGTTCGTTTGGGAGGTGGCTTTTTGGCTAAAATATAAGGTGAAAGTAAAGAAAGTGTTTGGGAATGGCTTTTTGGCTTTTTACAAAAAAAAAAAAAAAAAAAGAGCAAAAAGTAGAGAGAAGGAAAGGAATCTTTGACCTTTTTCATATGGCTTTTTGGCTAATTCAGCCAATTACCAAACGAGGCCTAATGTGGATTATGTATCAATATTGCAGTGGTTACAAATATATCAATAGCTCAAACAGAAAAACAATATTCCATGATGTACATTCTTTGCACATTACATAGAAAAATAAATACTCTTCAGATGTGATCTTAGCAGATAATAAACACTTGAAGAGGCTATAGGATGACAAGATGAAAAGAAAGACCATCCAGAAGTGAAAAGACTCCACAAATTAAACTCAAGTAGCTATGCAACAAAATCAGATGAAACTCGTGGGCTCCTAATTTAGTGACACAGTTGTTGAACTCAACTGAAAGCTTTAGATGTTAGAAAGGGGTCATTTTATTATATAATATATATATGTATGACTGGACTCTCCTCCATAAAGATGCCAAACACATGCAAGTATTATATTTATTTGGTAGACAATGAAGTTTGAATACAATATCTATTGTATGCTCTGTGACACCATGTTGAATTGTTGATCACCAACTCATCTGCAAACCTAAGTTGTTTGGGGGGGGGGGGATTTTATTATTTATGCCCTCAATAATAGTATAAAGAAATTCAAACAATAGTTTTAATACAAATTTGTAGTTCATCAAGTATGTAATTGCAACAAAATTTAAAAGCCTTTGGCATGTCTATTTTTAGTCATAGTTAAATACAAGCATTATGCACATAATTCTCAAAAGATGCTTACCCGGAGCATAAATTGAAGTAAAGCATCACATATAACAAGGTCAAGAAGATTAATCAAAAGATTTTAGTTGAGAACAAAATAATCTCATACACAGAATAACAAAATATATAATAATTTTACTTCTAAGCGCAGTATTGTTTTTTTATAACTAAATTTTATTTAAAGGTGGCACCAAGAGTGGCGCAACCTCTATATACAGGATGTATACAAAGAAAGTCTAAAACCCATAACTAAAACAGAGCTCTCATATACTAAGCACAGTATTATCACTGAAAACAAGATGCACCTAAAACTATACATGCAGCTGCCTATCAATTGTTTGTATGAACCTGCAATAACACATCTCTAGAAGGGTGAAATCAGAGGGTAACATAACTTACCTGTTCATTTACGCTAATAAACTTCAAAGTGATCTCTTCAAATGATAATATGTAATAAATCTGCAAAATGCATTCACTTTAGTTAAAAAACTAGTCATCCTCCATTACATGAACAATATTACTCACTCAGATATTTACTTCGAATACGTATGATAGTGACTTTCCAATGTGTATTTAAGTTCAAAAAGAAATACATGCAATAAGAAAATCCTTAAATATACAAGCATACTAAAACCAATACAAAATGGTAATTCACCTTTGCATAGAAAGATCTTTGCCCGAGGAAATCCTTGGCGAAAATGCAGCTTCACTGCATCATAAATAGGTCGATGATGAACTCAAATAAATTCAAGTTGCATACGATTGTATGAGGCCATAATCTAACCAACAAAGTCAATAGGCCCGCACTGTGCTAGATATACTTGATCTCCGGAATGGATCCCGACAATTTGCCAAAGCTGCCGATACTCCTTCAAGTCGGTACACCTTCCACATATCTCGGCCTTCATCATTTACTGGACACCGCTTTACAATCTCAAATTCATCATATGGAAATTTATTGGCACAAGATACTGCTACTATTTAAACATCCCGGTCATTGCATGTAGTATACAAAATTAGGCAAGAAGTTAAACATCCTACACCATGTAGGGGCCATTTAGCTGTTTCATTTTGTTGATCTGTGTATATCACTTGTTGTAGGGTATGCCCTAAATGACCCTCTTGGATATGCCTTTTAAGAATTTTCTTACCTTGACACCGACAAAGACGTAGTGCACAGTTATATCACAAAACAATGAAATCATCCCAAAGATACAAACACGAAAAATGGAGTTACGGTCATATGCATAAAACAATCCAGCAGAGGCATCCTGCATAATCCAATAATACCCCTTGACATTGATTACGGTGTTTCATCAAACTGAAGTTCCTCTATGATCTGTTCACCGATTCTATTTACAACCTAAAACACATAACCAAAACACAAGAAACATCTCTATAATGTTAGTGAGTAGGGAACCGATGAACAAATATTGAAGTCAGTTCCCAACTTGTCCATCATCGTGGACAAAGAAAATGGAACGCTCTCTAGGATCCAAATGCTAAAACTTTATTACCAAAGAAATAATGAAGTTCATATTTACAAAATTGACAAGAAAATTCAAAATCATGTATGTGTAATTAAATATATACGTGTGCTTGCCGCGAAAGACATACCTTAACCTTGTTTCCTAGGAGAAGGAAAATGAAATTGAGACACGCCAGAGAATTGGGTTTAATAGCTTCAAAGAACATCAACTAATTTTGAATAGTCCAAAAGACCCTTGTTCTCCAAAATTTTCATTTCCTTCGGTGAACTGCCCAAGACGCTTCCCAAAAGATTTAATAAGAAAAATGCTTCATAAGAGAACTATACTATTACCATCAAGGTTTTAAAGTCAGAACCGTTACGTAACGCCATGCGTGAACGGTTTTGGTGGTTACCGCCACCACTACTGCTTTTGCGGTGCAGGATTGAGATTTACAGTGTGTCGGCCGTGGGTCGTGAACGGTCAGAATAACAGTAATGTGACTGTTACGTAACGGTTCCAAACTGTTTCTTTCGAAAAAACACAAAAAAAAAAAAAAAAACTGAAAATGGAAGAAGAGGAATAGAGAGAAGAGGGAAGATAAAGAGAGAAAATGGAAGAGCAAGAGATAGAGAGAGAGAGAAGAGTGAAGATAAAGAATATGTTATTGACTTGTTGAAGCTGTAAGACCTATACTATTCTATTCAGCTGCTAATATCACTCAACCATTTTGTTTGTGTGTGTCTATATATATATTGTTTGAAAATAATAATAATAAGTGTGGTCATTATCTATTTGGATTGGTTAAAATATGTATATATATATATATATATATATATATTTAGGCTCTTATTTATTCTCTTACTTTTGTCATTGTTTATCTTATATATAATAGTTAGTGATTGATTTTTTGTATAATATAAAGTCATTAATTATCAAAATAAAATGTAAAAAACTCAATTTATAGTGATTTAAAAATATGAAATATATTGGATCATACTTAAAAATTTACAAAAATTGATCAATATTTATTTTTAACCTTATAAATATAATCATGGAAAAAAAATATGCATATCGGTAAGTTTTTTTCAAATTGTGCAAAAAATAAAAAAATTCGCTATCAAGAACTGTTACGCCACGCTTTTACACCCAACAATCAAGAACCACGCCACCGCCATCGTTACGGACATAGCAACCGCCGTAACCTTATTACCACATAAAGAATCAATACACTAAAAGACCGAGGATGGACATAAAATGAACATTTTTCAAGAGAGAACCAAAGAAGTAGAGCCTAATAAACCTATGTTACATGGACTCTTCAAAATAGATCAAATACCCGTGTCGGACACCCGACACTCAGACAAGGGTATGGGATATGTATCGGATACTTTTCAACGGATACTTCTTATATAATTGTATATAACACAATTATCATATGTGCATATTATTGTTTAATTACTATAAATGTCATTTTGACACTGTAAGTTACATATAGTACCATTTTATCTCACATATTAGATTAAAAATATAAAAATATGATATTTTTTTGCCGAGTCCGCGTACCCTTAAATTTAAGATTTAATGAGTCCGACCTCTAGATACATACCCGCACCCGACACCCGTACCCGAGTCCATGTAACATAGTAATAAACAATAAATTCCAGAATTTATGCCTATTGTTCTGTTCACAAAAGGAAGCAAAAGTGATGAGACTTGAGAGCAAGGTTTTAAAAAGCGGCCGCAACCGTTACGTAACGCCGTTACATAACGGTTTTGGCGGTTACTGCCACCCGTTACGGCCGCTTTTGTAGTGTGATTGAGATTCACAGGTGTGTCGGTCGTAGCGGCTGCCGTAGCGGTCGTAACGATGCCGTAATAGCCGTAACGGCCTGTTACGCACCGTTACGTAACGGTTCCAAACTGTTTCTTTCGAAAAAATACAAAAAAAAAGTTGAAAATGGGAAAAGAGCGATAGAGAGAAGAAGGAAGATAAAGAGAGAAAATGGAGGAGTAAGAGATAGAAAGAGAGAAGAGGGAAGATGAAAAACATGTTATTGATTTGTTGAAACTGTAAGACCTATGCTATTATATTCAACTGCTATCATTAAACTATTTTGTTTATGTGTGTCTATCTATATATTGTTTGAAAATAATAATAATAATAAGTGTGATTATTATCTATTTGGCTTGGTTAAAATATGTATATATATTTAGGCTCTTATTTATTCTCTTACTTTTGTCATTATTTATCTTATATATAATAGTTAGTGATTGATTTTTTGTATAATATAAAGTCATTAATTATTAAAATAAAATGTAAAAAACTCAGTTTATAGTGATTTAAAAATATGAAATATATTGGATCATACTTAAAAATTTACAAAAATTGATCAATATTTATTTTTAACTCAATAAATATGATCATGGAAAAAAAAATATGCGTATCGGTAAGTTTTTTTCAAATTGTGAGAAAAATAAAAAAATTCACGGTTCCAATCAAGAACTGCTACACTACGGCCTTTACACCTCAGAATCGCAACCACGCCACCGCCACCGTTCACGCATCAGTAATCGCTTTAGAACCTTGCTTGAGAGTCATCTCCTACCTATGCTGTGCTCCAAAATTTAGGCCACCGTGATAGATACCGCCCGTAAAGCCATGCAAAATGTACAATTTCTTCTTTGCTTGATAAAGAAATGCGATTCATCGCAAGATAGGCAAAAATGGACTTCATTTTCAAAATACAAGAATATGATTATGAGAACAATATATCCACCCAATATGTGTAAAATCATAATTAATTTGATTACACAAAAGAGAATAAATCCATGCAACCTATCTTCTTACCAGTCAAATACCATACATGACACCAATTAAGATTCTATTTATTAGTAAGAATAGTGTATATCAATTATACAAACATGGTAAAAAAGATATGAGTCAATCCAAGTTTCACATAATAAATTAAAAAGCCACCAACTTCATCATGCAAATTCCCCAACCCACCTACCCACCCACCAACCCCAAAAAATTAAATGATCCCCCTCAATCAAATGGTGAAGAAATGATATTCTGAGATGACTTCGAAGGAATGAAAAGCAAACTCTATTTTCCTGATTATTTCAAATTTAACAATATTCTCTATGTAACAGGTTCATCAATTAATGTAACAAACCAATCGATACAATGAACAAGGCATGGTTTAGTGCACCACATTAAAACAACTGAAATAATCATACCAAGTTTGGCAACAACAAACCAACTGATACAATGAACAAGGCATCGTTTAGGGCAAAGACATTAAAACAACTGAAATAATCATACCAAGTTTCGCAACAACAATAAACTCTTTGGTTTAGTAACAACATCTGATAGATCATAAAAGTACCGTGGACAGCCTAAATAAGGTGAAGCTACATGTAGTTCAACAAACTAGAGGCTCCATGCAATGTCTCGCAGACCAACAGTGTGAGCTTTTTGTCAAAACTCAAAAATATCTAATTAGATCATGAATATTTGTAGATTTTAAACATTTGTATTTTGTACTCAATGCATACTACCAATTTTCATGCATGCGTATGAATATATGGGATAGTAGTTGTCAATGTACCTAATCTTAACATTTTTCTTGTTTCAAAAATGTATTATCTAGTTCTACAAGTTCCATGTGTCATAAATCTTCACTCCTTATGTTTCCAATAGCATGAACATTTATGTGTGACAATTATGCCAAATGGATTACTTCTCATCAAGCTCCAAATGAAAAGACGAACTAGATTAATTTACAGTTCTCAATGTGTACAGTATGTGTTTCATATCATTATCCAAGGCACTGCTGTCATTAACTAATTTTATTTATGTACTTTTTAGTAGCGTTTAAAACATGAACAAGCACAATGAGTTCATGGCAAAATAGGTGAAATGTAAATCCAAAGAAAATACAACAATAAAAGAAGTATCTAAAATTTATTATCTGCGTCCCAATAAATTGAACTTCATTATATCAAAAGCACTTGCCTATTTGGTATTTCACCAGGAAGTTCCATAAAACGCACTGGACGATCAACATAACTAGCAAAAACAGTCTAGAAAATGCATTAAAATCAATTAGCGTGAAATTTCAAATAAAATGTACTAATGACAAAGAGCTATAAGACAAATAAAACATCATCTACAAAATAGGGACAAATGCAGGGAAGGATGCATTCCCAAGAACCACGAATATAACCACCTAAATAGGTGAGCTACTGCAAATTATGAGTTTAAAGCAACAATTAATTAGATTACTTAATGCAGCCTTACAGACCTGGTAGATGGAGAAATGGATGGTTGGGAAGTGAGCTTAAAAAATCCAAAGAGAATATATTAGTGTACCTCCCTATCAACTCTAAGCCTAACTGGGATGGGAGATTAAAGAACCTCAAAGCAAACACTTCACTTCTTTCTATAAGTGAAATAGATGCTTGACCTTCTTATTACAAATTAGAGAAACATTGTTGACGATTAGGGCAAGATCTCAGATAGACAAGCACCTAAGAGGAAGAGGGCTACAGGGTCTAGAAGCCTTGGTCAAGCCAAAGCCCCTTGATCAGCAGCCTCAACTACTTTGCCACTAATTTTCAATTCTTAACATATAAAATAAGATCACGTAAACAGATTTCTCTTTGTGAAGTTCGAAGACTCCCAATATTTAATATGTGGTCCACGGGGGAATAACCTTGCATAATCATTTACAAAGCAATAAAAGGTTGAAGGTTGACAAAAATATAAACCCTAAAAGGTTGAGCATAATCATAATCATTTCTTAACATTTATAGAGCACTAGAAGTTGAAGGTTGTCAAAAATATAACCTCCAAGAAAAATGTTAAAGAAAATAGAAAAGTTCTAATAAATCTATGCAGTGGTAAGAGAGAAAAATATATATTATTTAGCTCAATTAGAAATTGCTTCTCACATTGATGTAGGACACAAAAATAAACAGCATACACTGCAAGAGGTATAGAATGGCCAAACCTAAGGAACGCAGGCAAAAGATATAAGCTAATGAAATAGTATCAACACTAGGTCAAGAAGAAAGGAATTGATAAGGTCAATTTCTTGTTAACATGCATTATTCAAAGAAGACACTCGTGAGTTACTTATATGGGCTACCGCGTGCACCACCTGGCAGGTTTAAGAACATAAAAAACTGTGAACCAACTATATAGAGCTCTTAAATTCAACATCATGACCTTCAGCACTAACTAAACCACCGGGAGTCCATACAAAGGCCAAACTCTATGGTAAAGAAGGCTGTAATAAATTAATAATAATCGGGCCATGAGAGACTTTATGAAGTAACTTTAATTGCATATATAAAAGGCCCCAGAAGAAATTTATAAGGATTGCAAATTTGACAGGCCCCGCAGAATACACGGACTTAATTAAACTCACATCCAAACCCAATGCCACTAAAAGAATAAAGCCGCAGAGGAGTAACGGCCATCATGTAATATTTAGTTCCATTGCTTGTGCTAGCTGTCTCCATCTGCAAAAAAATAAAATAAAATAATGACAAAGGTAAGAAAAAGACATTACAGGCAAAACCCAAGTAAAACTCTAGCTAAGCTACAGAGGGTAAAATAGTTAGTGGAGGCTAGGTTCTCCACAGCCACTTCACTAATCCAGTGATCATCCACATGCATGCTTATTTTTTCAAATGACCAATTCCATCAATTAGAAAATTTAACATTTTGTAGGAGCATTAAAATACTCAAAGAAATCCATATATCTGATGGAGAAACACCATATATAAACTGTATGGCTTTTAGCACCAACCATGTACATACTAAATCTTTAAGCAATTTTAAATATTGCTAAAAGTAAGCAAGCCTCCCCTAATACAGAGGAAATCCCTCAGTGGCAGATTGGTATGTATCCACAACGGAAAAGGATCAGAAGAGGTGAAATAAAGGGGAGGACCTGCAAGTTCTTTAAGTTCAAATAGAAAATTTATGTGCTTCTCCTTCTGATCCTTCTCATCTACAGCAATTTCATGGAGTTGTCCATTATCTGTACCAAGAATGACTTCTCTTGTAGAAGCTGCAAAGACATTAGATACAACAGAAGAAATAAATTAATATGAAAAAATCCCTCTGAAATATTAGTTGGTGTATAAAACAGAGGGATGGCTGAGAAACCAAACACAAACCTTCTATTATCTGTTGTCTATTCCGTGCAACAAAGATTCACAACAAGACCCTTCAGTTTGCTTAAAACACGTGGCCTAGTCCACTTAGCATGTGTATAAAATGTATCAACACCTCCACCGCCAACAATGGTAGCAATACGTGGCTCCCCAGATCAACAAAACTCTATGGATAGATTGCTCCCATTTCGACTCAAGAGAGAGATCAATATCTATGAGTGAAATGATCAAGAAAATATAAGTTAACTGTTGGATGCAGCCCAAGGTCTAGATCCCAACAGTTGCACAAAGTGACCACATAAATTGCAATGTTGCATGTGATTATGGGAATCCCAACATGTAATGACAATAAAATCAAGAGGAATCAACAAATGGTATGTATTATAGAATAAGATATATCAAAGAAATATAGGGTATAACTTGCCACCTCAAAAATCATCACTAGTTTTACCTCATAATGTGAATGAAACAATGGTGCAAAGAGTTCCATTTACAAATATTATCCCTAAATTGAACCGACTGAATCCATCAATGTGGCAGATCCCATTTCCATCTATGAAAATTTTGGTTAAGTAAATAGTACTAGTTGAACTTGAAAGAAGACATGATACTCCAATTTCCAAAGATAGCATGTCATGGTTGATTGTTAACCTAAGAGTTACATTGGCAAATTGGATCTGTAATTTATAATATGACAACTGTGAGCATAAGGTCGAAGTTATATACAATCATATGATATCACATCTCATTTTTAACAGGTCCCATCTCTAATGATTTTTACAGTTGAATCACAAAAGAGAATTAATAAGGAAGAATCCAAAAAGTAAATGAGTATAAAAGCATACCATAAGAATCTCCAACTCCGAAATCATGTCTAATGATCCACCCTTTACTAGTTCCTAATACAATAACAACATTGCTGACCATGCATGTGATAACTCCATGCCCCTTTGCTGCATATCTCTCCAGAAGATCCACAGAAAAAACCTGCCTTCCTGTTTCCATCTTTAGAACCAAAAACTTCAACCTAACAAGTGGTAACAACTTTTTCACTTGGAACCAGAATATTCTAAAAAATCAAAATAATGGAAAAAGTACAAGACACTTTAAAAAAATGAGTCACAAAGAAAAAAACTCCAACAAATGGAATGAGTTACCAAATTTATTCACTTCCTCTATAATCTCTCATTATACTCCCAATGAGAAAGACGCAAGTCCATAAAGAAGCGGAATACCTTAATGCTCTATTCGGTTTATTGAAATAAGATGGACTAGAGGGGAATGGCCATTCCTTAGGCTCCCCTATGGATTGATCATTCCCTTACAATAATGAATGACAATTTCATTTGCAATGCATTTTTCATTATTTTTTTCGTCAACCAAACATGGGAATGGACATTTTGATGGAATGAACAATCCATTCCAATGAACCAAACACTACCTAAGGCCTTGTTGGTTTGTGGTATAACTCACATAGGTATAAGTAATACGACCTCCCCCATGGTATTACTTGAACAAGACCATGAGATTATATCCATCCCCAATCCAATGGTCATAAATAATCTTTCCATCTTATCCCACCATTTATCCCACCCTAACCAAACATAATACAACTAATCCTATGGTGTATATAATCCATGGCATTACTTATCCCCACTAATCCCAACCACAATCCATGGTATCCAATCCCCTCCTAAATTAATCGGCAATCAAACATGGCCCAAATTCAACAAGTAGAAATCAAAATACTCCCTTAGTACACTTTTTATGTGTCCCAATTTCCATTTTTGGAAGTCCCATTCTATGTGTTCTAGTTTGAAAAGTCAAAAGTTTTGACCATTACTTACCTTAATACTCTTCATTAATTTATATGTTAAACTGACCGTAGATATGCTTATCACAGAAGAAAAAGAAGTTCGGTTTATTGAGAACAAGAATCACAAGAATCATGGCTTGTAATGTAGACGTTGAAACCGCCTACGATTGAAAAATGTACTCATTTATGATAGTTTTAGAAAGAGAAGGGATACTAAAGAAGGTGGTGAGATGAGATCTGAATAGTAAATACAGTTATAGACAAGGGAAGTTATTGGCAAACAAAGCCTTGTTTATAATCCAATGGAGCCATTTTCTTATACTTGTTGTAAGTTGTAAACACAATTATAAACAAGGGAAGTTCTTGGCAAACAGAGCCTTATTTATGGTCCAATGTAGCCATTTTCTTATACTTGTTGCAAGGTGTAAACAATGCCATATTACATCACAAGTAACAAGATAGATTTATATTTTATATACATAATATGAATGAAAATGCATTGTGTATGCAAAATCAAGGACACAAGGTAACCACCGAGATTTCTTGTCTTCTTTATTTCTTGATAAAGATTGAACTAGGAGTTAAAAATCATGAACACATTTGATAAATGGATATTTTCATTGGTGTATGACAGAAGTAATTAAAGTTTTATGATGACGGGCTCCCAAAAACCTCAAGAAAAAATTGGGCTATAAATTGAAAATATTCAAAACAGGACATTTTTTAGATCTATCATTCAAGGATGTTTTCTTAAAGTTTGTGCAAAGCCAACTAAGACATAAAATGGGATAAAGGAAGTAACATCTCTACACCCACTGAAAGGGAGAGGAAGATATAAAAAGAAAAGCAAAAACATAAAAGGGAAAATGCAAAATAAATTTTTGTTGCTGATTGGGGAAAAAAATACAAAACAAAAAAGGGAAAGGAAAAAATCAAAATCTTGTCACTTCTTTTTTATAGATAAGTAGCCACACATTCAAACATATCAGGGAGATCTTGGGTTTGGATATCGAAATTGCTGAAGTCCCTAATGAGATAAATGACTCAAACAATATTGTTTTAATACTTTATATGTTTGCTAATTATGTATTAGAGACCCTCTAGAAAACTTCCTTTCTATTATTCCTCTTCAAGGCACCAGAAATAAATTACAATAGATTCTACAAGCTAGTACAATTGAGTATCAATCCCAGTTCAATCCTTGCCATTCAAGTATTGCATAGCATCTAATACATTAAAGGGTAGTCTAAAGTGGACAACAACAATTAAGTAACATGCATATTGAACAGCTTAAGAATCTAATACAATACCAAAGACCTCCAAATAAAGCAACCACTCGAATGAAAGCAATGCTTGTTCCAAATTGGTTGCTCAAAATTCGGTCTTTAGTTGACTCAATTCTAACAAACTGCTAACGTGTAAGTGAATATGGAATCAACAACTGGAACTACCAATTGAAATCAAACCGTCAAAAAAACAAATCACAATAATCACCAGCAGATTCAAACTCGAAAACTCGATAAATTCTGTCCAAAATGAAGTCCATACAAAACCCCCAAATCTGGGAACTTAGCATGGCAACTGGGAAAATCAATCGCATTGCGTAGGAACGTGATTTTCATTCTAGAACAATCGGGTGAATTAGGGTTTGGTACGGTGATGAGAAAAAGTGAGAGTAAGGGATCAAGAGATTGTAAGTACCTTGGGGTTCGACTATTGCAGAGATGAGAGAGAAGAAACATTGGAGGGAAACCCTAGTTCAGAGAGAGCACTCTCGATCAACTGGACCAAGACTACTCGGCCTATCCGCCATTCTCAGGAGCCTTCTCCTCCGCAGCTACACTCTTTGAAACACTTAATATTACTGCAGCTACACTACATGAGAAACAGCTAGCAAGTAGCAATATAGAGCACATATTGGGATTCAAGTTTACTCTTTGAAATGATATGAGCCTTTCCAGAATAAGTTTTGTTTGAATCCCAATATGTTTCCCAAGTAAGTTTAATGGATGAATCCCAAATTTTTCCCTGAGAAAGTTTAATATTTGATATGTTACAGGCCTTCCCTTAATCTGCTCCTCATGAATTTTATGTGAGTAGTCAATTGCATTTTATTATCAATCCATTACTTGCATAAATCCTTTTTAAAAAGAACTGAGTGAGGAAAGAAAAGGGGCAATTTTTTAATTTTTTTTTTATTTTGATCACTAAATTTAAGGAATTAGAATACAAATATACCATGTTTCAAAATGTGCATTCCCAACTGAAAATCACAATGAACTTTTCAGTATCTTTCGTCATCACTATAACAGTTTAGGCCTTTGCTCATAACCAATGTGTTGTAATAATGATGTGATGAATTATTCAACAATAATGATGTAATCACAAAAGATTAATTAATAAAGATAAAAACACATCAAGATCAAGATCGGATCTTTTGTAGACCAAAAGAGAAAGAGTAGTATAACCTAATCAACATAATCTCTTGAAACACCATGGCTAGAAGGGGAGGGAAATTTTTGAAGGTACGAAACCATATTATAAAAATTCAGGAAACTTCTGTGATCAAAAAGAGTTCCATATTATTCACAAACCGAAAACAAAAAAATTGTAAACCAATACCCAAACTGAAGGAAACAGAAATCTCTCTAACTATAAGCTCTAGGGGTGTAAAAAATTAGGGATTTTTGCTGTATGAGAACAATAGTTTTTCTATGAATTTGGAGATTCAATCACAGATGACAAATTAGGTAAAATCATGCGGTTCTCATTCTATACAAAGATAAATTTTTATCAAAGCTTTCCAAACAGTTTAACTCTTGAAAACTGAAGCATATATATGTATATATATATAAATGTGTTCACCTTCGCAATGTTGTGTAGACGAAGGGTCGCTAAGGAGGGAGGAGCAGCGACGGTGGTGAGGAGTGTGGGTGTCGACGAAAAGGAAGAGGCAAAGTTGCTGCTGTGGTCGTGGTGGAGAAGTGAGAGAGAGAGAGAGAGAGAGCTATGAATGATGGATTGATCTTGACGGTTGGGGGCATTTCCCTAAATAAGCCAAAATAGTTAGAAAATTCCCAAACTAAGCCTATTTTTGAAAGATTTCTCAAAATAGGCTAAATCGCGGTTCCAAATCGCGAGTTCAACGATTTCCTCCTGGGGCTGGCAAATCTTGAAGTTGCTGTTATGAAATCCGATTTTGCTTAAGAACTCGCGGTTACAAACCGCGAGTTTAATTAAATTTTTTTCCTTTTGATTCCAAGCACGAGTTTAATTAATTTCATCCCAAAAAAATTTGTTCTGAACTAGCTTTTTGTAAACGCGATTTCAACAAAAAAAAATTTTCTCCTGAACTCGCTTTTTCTAACCGCGATTTCATCCAAAAAATTTTTTCCCCTGAACTCGCTGTTTCTAACCGCGATTTCATCCAAAAAAATTTTTCTCCTGAACTCGCTGTTTCTAACCGCGAGTTCGTAAAAACTTTTTTTCTTCTCAATTCACTGTTTCTAAATTTTTATTTTTATTTGTAACATAAATTTTTCTGATTTACTTTGTTTTAAGTGAAAATTTGTTTTTTTTTTCTCTGTTGTCATTGTTTTGGTGATAATGTATTTCAGAATAAATTTTTGAGTTAAAATTGTTTTACTAAAACCGTTCTCATGTTAATTTATTTTTTCTTTTATTTTTGGTTAGAATGTGTAATTCAGCATTTTTTTTTTGTTTGACCAAAGTAAATTTATTTTGTTTTTCTTGTGTTTGTTTTGGATTAGAAGGTGATAATATAAATCATAAATTTCTTTTCGCTTTACTAAAGCCATTTTCATGTAAAGTTTTTTATTTTGTATTTATTTTCTGTTGTATTTGTTTTAGGTTAGAATGTGTTATTCAGAAATTTGTTTTGGCTTTACTAAAGCCGTTTTCATGTAAATAATAATTTTTTTTTCTGTTGTATTTGTTTTGGGTTAGAAGGTGATAATGTAATTCATAAATTTCTTTTCGCTTTACTAAAGCCATTTTCATGTAAAGTTTTTTAATTTTTATTGTTTCTGTTGTCTTTGTTTTGGGTTAGAATGTGTTATTCAGAAATTTGTTTTGGCTTTACTAAAGCCGTTTTCATTTAAATAATTTTTTTTTCTGTTGTCTTTGTTTTAGGTTAGAATGTGATAATGTAATTCATAAAACCTTGAGAAAAAAACACATAAGTTTCGGAGAAGAATACATTGTGGACACCATGAACTGAACACACAATACGTAGATAAACATAAAAGTTAGACAGACAAATAGTAGGCAGACAATCTGACAAACTCATTACAGAAACACTTACTCTAACACAGACATTACATATGAATGCATGACCTAATATTGCCGAAGTGTAGACATTAACACCTAATTCGCGCTTAAATCGGTAGGTGGCTCAGAGTCTGAACAATCCGAAAGCTCAGCGTCAGAGACAAGCTGAGGATCCTCCATGATAGCCTTGATAGCCGCATCATTTGGTTCTGTTTTGTTCTTCTGGGCATCCTTCTTAACTATGAGTAGCTGCATATCGCGCGCCAACCTACGACCCATTTGAGAAATCTCACGTTGTAGTCTTTCACATAGTCGATCAACATTATCAGGATCTTCCTTTTGAATCTCAACAGAACGTGCTTTTGGCACCTTCAGTCGTCTTTCCCGACATAACCTTTCATTTTGCACTCGCTCTATAAATAGTGCGGGCCACTTCAGAAGTCTAGCGTTTGCATAACCATATCCTGTTTGATTCTCTGATGGAGCCTCCACCAAACCACATGGATCTCGATAGTACTTGGGCATGACAAAATGTCGCTTCCCGAACCTATCATGATAAGCACAAGAGGCATCTAACAAAGGAAATGGTGTTTCATCTTCAGCATCGCCACTTCCCCTTCCTCCTCCTCGTCGTGAACTTTCACCCCTTTGCAAGTTCCTACCACCTCTGCGATTCCCACCACTCCCTCCCACGAACCATGTAGCCATGCTAATTTCGTAAAGCAAATAAATGATAATTTCGTAGGGCGAAATGAGTTGTAAGGTTGTGTCTTCACCTTTACTCGTTTATATAGTTGGTTATGAACGACTTTAGAAAGATGCCTCTGCATGACAATCCCACATAAATGAACAATGTATGAGTTGTCAGTACATTGAAAAAACAGAGAAAAGCAAATACTCTGTACGAAGTCACGTGACTTTCTGAATTCACAGTTGCCATGTGACTTTATGAATTCACAGTTGCCATGTGACTTTCTGAATTCACAAATCAGTGAATTCACTGTTGCCATGTGACTTTCTGAATTGAGAATCCCACATATATTAATAAGAAATGAGTTGTCATTGTAATAAAAAAATCGATTACAAAATCGAGAAAACCAAAGTCTGTGCACCAAGTCACATGTCTTGACAATCCATCTGCATATACCGACAAAATAAGGGCATGCTCACTGACGGTAAATCAGTGAATTCACTGTAGCCATGTGACTTTCTGAATTGAGATTCCCATATATATGAAAATGGTGTTGAGTTGTCATTGTAATAAAAAAATCGATTACAATATCAAGAAAACTAAAGTCTGTGGACCAAGTCACATGTCTTAACAATCCATCTGCATATACCAACAAAATAAGGGCATGCTCACTGACGGTAAATCAGTGAATTCACTGTAGCCATGTGACTTTCTGAATTGAGATTCCCATATATATGAAAATGGTGTTGAGTTGTCATTGTAATGAAAAAATCGATTACAATATCGAGAAAACCAAAGTCTGTGCACCAAGTCACATGTCTTGACAATCCATCTGCATATACCAACAAAATAAGGGCATGCTCACTGACGGTAAATCAGTGAATTCACTGTAGCCATGTGACTTTCTGAATTGAGATTCCCATATATATGAAAATGGTGTTGAGTTGTCATTGTAATGAAAAAATCGATTACAAAATTGAGAAAACCAAAGTCTGTGCACCAAGTCACATGTCTTGACAATCCATCTGCATATACCGACAAAATAATGGCATGCTCACTGACGGTAAATCAGTGAATTCACTGTTGCCATGTGACTTTCTGAATTGAGATTCCCACATATATCAAATTGGTGTTGAGTTGTCATTGTAATTAAAAAATTGATCAACAAATTGAGAAAACCAAAGTCTGTGCACCAAGTCACGTGACTTGACAATCCATCTGCATATACCGACAAAATAAGGGCATGCTCACTGTAAGGTAAATCAGTGAATTCACTGTTGCCATGTGACTTTCTGAATTGAGAATCCCACATACATGAAATTGGTGTTAAGGTAAATCTGTTTGTGTATAATTAATTGTAAATAGTGATTTTGATAAGCAAATCAAGTAAAACCAATGGGGTTTTAAATTTAGTTCCCCAACTGGACCAACCACTTGGCTTTGAGCTTGTTTGTCTGGCCCCCCAAGTTTAGTTATCTGTGAACCCCCCATTCCTGCACAGAGTCATCATTTTGACTGGACTTCCAGGAATTGGAATGCGACCCTTTCTTCTTTCCCGATGGAAATTGAAATTCTTTATGTACAAGATCCCTATTTCACAAGCCGTAGTTAAGGGAAGCATTTAACCGAGCTACCTGTTCTGTTTTATGTGTTGTTCAAGGCGGTTGTTTGTTTGTATGAACTTTATTTAGTTCCCCAACTGGACCAACCATTGGCTTTGAGCTTGTTTGTCCAGGCCCCCCAAGTTTAGTTATATGTCAACCCCCCATTCGTTAACAGAGTCATCATTTTGACCGGACTTCCAGGAATTGAAAGGCGACCCTTTCTTCTTTCTCGAGCTACCTGTTATGTTTTATGTGTTTTAAGTATTCACATAATTCAACATACATTAATCCATTCGTTAATCCAAAACATTCCTTAACTCATTGCAATTCAATAAAGAAAGTCATGAACTAATAAATGTGCAGTTATAAATGTAGTTATTTCATAAACTTCAAGTTCATAAAACAAATACTTGAAATACATCCGTACGTTAGATGAACAACAACATTGTGTCACACTCATGTAACGAAGATATGAAAGATAAAGGACAAACATATATGAAAGATAAAGGTGTTTGATTTCTCATTCCTCATCTGACATGTAGTAGTCGAGAGATATTTTTCATTATTTAAGACATTATTTCGCTCCATCCTTTGTGAAATCTCTGCTTGCTTATACGCCATTTCGTGGCTAATCGAAGCATGAAATGTCGACATCTCCGTATCAACATTCGTTGTTCTCCTTCTTAATTTCGTAATCGCTTTTCATAGTCACTCACACTTCTTCTAGCCAAGGTCTATGATCGACGATGAGGTACCTGTGCGTCAAAATGACGTAGATCCTCAAACAATCCTTCTTGCTCCGTTACCTGAACGCCCACTCAAATTTCGGATACCAAAGATAATAATCCTTCGGACTCGAGTACTTTTCGCTCTTGTAGTCATAAGTAAATGGAGGTAGCAGCCACACTTTCGGATTTCTTTGCTGGCGTGAACTTCCTGCACCTCTTGAAGACATTGTTCATAAAATAAACAAACAAATAATAATAGTAATTGTAGATATATTACTATTGTTATGACTTGAACAAACATCATACTGGGGGTGTCGCTATTTATAGACATCATACTGAGGGTTAAGTAGAGATGATCTAGTGACAATAACGCATGCTGGGGCACTGTGGAACAAGTGATACCCGTGATATTATTTTTTAGCTTTTCATTTCATGCAATACTGAGTACCCATGACTTTGTGTACCTTTGATGTAGTCACGGACATGTTTGTCAGATAAAATCATAATTGTAGGCCAAATGATGACAATGCAATCCATTCATATTGGACCAGTGAGTTGTCAAATAACACAACATGCAGTGAGTTGTCACATCGCTACATGAAAGTATTTTTTCATACTTACTTTTGCTATACAGTAAGTAGGCATTTGGAATTGACGATTTCAGTACAAAGTGGTGTTTTTAAAAAATTATAATTTAAATCTTTGAAATGAAATTTTTAATAGGTTTTAAAGTAATATTCTTCATCTCATTTTCTCCTCTTTGCATTTTTGCTTTATTCGGTAAATTACACTTTACTCCTTTAGTCCATGACATAATTGTTTATCAACACTATTGCCATGTGATCGTATTGATGTGACTTACATGAATTCTGAAATGTGATAAAAAAAAATAAAGCATTTACTTGCGCTGCAGAAAGTCACATGCATCATTATTGATGTGAGGAAAAAAGTGATAAACTATATAAGCATGGCAAAGTCAGAAAGTCACATGCATTACTGCATCACTGCATAAAGTGGCTTGCATCACTGCATCATCAAGACAAAGTCGGATGCATCCTTTGCATCGCTGCACAAAGTGACATAGCATCTGAGGAAAAAACAAAGCATCCAAATTATTACACCGGTTCAAGTAATTGGTGAGCATCACTGACAAATATTGGACGTATCACTGCGCCTAGCTACATTTTATTATCGTACCATACCTACTCTGCCCTTGTGAATTATGCAATCCATTAAAATTTTGAGGTGGTGTCATAACAAAATAACAACTAATTAATAAATATGTCAATACACGTAAAAAGTAAACAAATTTTTGAAACATATTTCAAAAAATTACAAATATTTTAAAGATTTTTAAATTGTAATTTCACATTTATTTTTTTAAAAAAATTTCAGGCACGGAAATTTGACTAATTCAGACATTTAGTCGGTTAATCAGCTTGGTTTTTATTTTATTATTTTTTTTAGGTTTTTACTTTTTGTTTTGGAATAACAATAAATTATGCAATTCATAAAAGTCGAAGTGACAACTCCTATCAAGTTGATGGATGGTTGTTCAGGTCATAAAAGTTGACGTGACAACTCGATGCATAGTTCTTTCAATACTTTCATACATACAACTACCATGTGTATATCTGGTATAAATATCGCATCATACCACAACAAAAGTTTTACTATTTCGAGCAATATCATCATGAAATATACTTGGTTGATCTATATTCAAAGAATGGGTCGCTATTGGGTTGCAGATGGAGATGAATTTGAATACCCAATGAATCCAAATTTGCGTTACTCACGTGCCACCGTCAATACCATGAGAGTCGAGTGGAATTTCGCAAAACTCGAGCAAACGTTCTCGTTGAGCTATGTCGTGAAGTTAATCTTAAATTTCCTCGTCGGTTAGCCATGCGTATGCCAACTGACACTCCCCAGTTGTTGCAAATGGCATTGCATCGTATCCGCGACGAGGTTAATCGCATGACCCAACGTTTGCAAAGGTCCGAACTAATGAAGACCGCAAATGAGCGTGCCGAAGATGGGTTAATGGATGATGCACACCAGTACTACGCCTGGAGCATGGATGTTATGTATGAATCTGATATTGAGATGTCAGATGATGATGATAATGAATGAAATTGTTTGGATGAACGCCCAAACCATTTATGTAATTCATGCAATTTGTAATGCTTATCCACCACTTATCAATGAAGGGAGATATTTCAATTGTTTTCGGATATTTCTTATCATTCTACCTTTGCTTTCTCTCCGTTATTGTTATTTTGAAGTACGCTACTTGAACTAGACTTTCATTATTTCATGCATTATTGATGTGGAATCTAATCATGATACTTAATGAAGTATATGTTCATATAACAAATAGTTCAAATACTTGTTTGGTTATCATTGGTTTGTACATGAAAAGAAGACAGTGAATGCAATCATTCAGAAAAGTGAAAGAAAAGGGAAAACAAAATTATGTGCGTGTTTAGATATTTATTTTGGTTCCTTTTTGTTTTCGTTTTCATTATTATGGAAATCATCAAAACAAGTAAGAATAACAAAATCGTAAAATTATATTTTCCGATTAAATAAGTAAGATACATTTACATCATCTGTACAAGTTTGATATACAAAAACTATAACAGAAAGTATAAATAAAATAAACTATACACTCCACATCACACCCGCTAATGCCCTAACCTGCCCCCAGTCCCACAACCCCGACCGTGGACCTCCCTCCTCGGTCTCCTGCGGTAGACTCTCTGAATATCTGGCTCCCCCAATCGGAAATGCGTATCCTGTGGAGCCTGTGGATCGTGACCCCTCTCTCGCATGTGCCGCTCGATCTGCTCGTGGCGAAGATCGGATATCTTGTGTTGTGAAACTCCAAAGATCTGGTGCAATCAGATCACGATCTGCGGTGGCGCTCGACCTCTGCCTCTGCACCACGACCTTCGCGCGACGTCGCCACGACCAAAACCTCAACCTCTCCGCGCCCTCGGGGGGGCTCAATATGGCCCTCGGCATCAACGCGTGGGAGATGCGGTGAAGCGCATCATGTGTACTCATGGTCGCGGTGGAACTGCTCGTTGTGGCAACCGGGTGGGGTAAGAACGTCATGCATGTATGGGGCGGTGTCCAATCGGTCGAGCATATAAGGTATGCCGATATCTTTGCGTATGAAGTACGTCGAGGAATCTGCAGATATCAATGGGGTAGTATGTGGTGGGTGGTGATGTCGGCGAACCGATGTGGCGGTATTGAAATGGAAGGCGCCGACGTGGACGGCCTGAAGTGTGTACACGTAGTGGCGAAATGCAAACGATCTCCCGATGGGCAAGCCGGAATGCGGTACAATAACTCCGGATCTCGCAACGGCCTCCAAGGCATCTTTGTCGTCACGTCTCAAATGGGCGTCCTCACCAAGTGAAACACCCTCCCGATCCAGCCACCAATGCATATGCAGACGTATTATTAGGCTACGTTGGTGAAAGTAAAGCAAGTATGATTTTAATAATTATCGACACATAATATGATACTCACCAATGCCTCAAGATAAGGGCCAACTCACGATATCCGACAGAACCACGTGGCTCGGATTCCCGACTAGTAGGTGTGTATGTCGCCGATACCACAACATGTAAGGGTCGGAAGAGAGCACCTCATCGCCGTAGTCACCATACATATCTTCGGCGCCATCCCACAATCGTATGTATGGCATATAAAAGCAGATGCCGGTCGATTACCGCCACGCCTATCGATGACGTACAACCGCCATCGGTCGAACCGATCCGACGGATCGCACCGACCAAACCGACGGAGGACACGATGGGGAGATGCCACTCAACCACGTCAAAACAAATAAGTGGCACTCTCGCCATCCATATCTCTGACCCGGGCAAGAGTCGGGGAGCGATCGAGGACCCCAAAGATAAGGTGCAGATAAACTACAATGACGACAAATAAATTAAATTTTGCTCGTGAACTCAAAACATATATAATGAATAAGACAACTAAAACGCAATCAAAAATTTCATACCTCTCCTCAATCATCCGGTCCACCGGTCTCAGAAACTACCACTACGTGGTCGAGACGACCTCGTGGCCCATGTCAACCCTCCACCGGCTACCTCATGTCCGGTGGGCATCTCATGTCCCTCACCCATAGGAAGCTCACCAGACCAACTTTGTCCGCCTAGACGGGGCAATGCGAATCAATCTCTTCCATGCCCAAATCTGCAATTTGAATACAATTACAATACTGATATATGACATACAATATGAATTGACATGTAATAAAATTGTTACTAACCTGTAGCAACACAAGTGGTCCTCCAATCTCCCTCCACCTGCTGCTTCTCGACATAGCATCCCATACAACCATGCCAGAGCGCTACCTTGCCTAATCTCTCCTCAATGTCTCTCAAGAATGGCAAGTACATCGCTTGACGGTGTTACTGTGACTTATCGGGAGAAACGCCCTAATAAGCCACAGAATATATGCTCGGTATGTCTTTGTACCAACTCATCTCGAGCATGATCTGAAGATGAGCAAAGTGCTCGCCAACCACGACCTCGCCTACGGTCTAAAATCTGCTTTGGTGTGGGTGCTACTCCCAATAGCTCAAAGACATAGGGCTATCCATCGCTCCGTCGCGATAGATGGGTCAACTCCGAATCGCTTTCGACCATCAATCAAAGACCATATAGATGATACGTCCTGCAACGTGACGGTGGCCTCCCCGATCGGGAAATGGAATGTATGAGTCTCTGTGCGCCACCTCTCGACGAGAGCAGTGATGAGTGGGTGGTCCAGTCGAATGTGCCCGATACGATACACACCATAGAATCCCGCGCGTAATAGATACTGCAAGACTCTATGGTCCAACGGATGGTCCCACAATCCACCATCTGCCCGACGGCATGTCAACACTGTGCGTGCCTCATCCTGCACAAAAGAATTATCAGTTTAAATACTAACATTATCCCGAAATATACAACAAAATGCAAGGTATTTTAATTGTAGGCGTAAAGTCCAACAAACGTTATTGCGTATCGGACGATCCCACATACTGTCAGCCCGATGTGCCTGTCTCAACAGTGGAACCTCCTCAGGTAGATGTGCCATGAAGCCTGTACAACTAAAATATTAGATCATCCATATCAAAATCTCATTTAATCATAATATAATAACAGAGAAAACTGTAATTATTGATTTTGTAGTTAACGATGTAAAATACAATGAAGTAAATGTTATGGGTTCGAGAAAAGATAAATTTATGTGCCACTTACACGAAGGCAATTCGAAATTAATGATTACATTTATGGCATATTTGACAAAACTTAAATATTAATTTTGTAATGCTACAAGTTTGAATAAATTATAAATTTTGCAAAATACATATAAAATTTTGTAATTGTGAACAATGAGTCTGACATTCAATTTATAAAATTTTAATTTATAATAGCTTAATTTTTAATAATAGGTTAATTTTTTTAAATTCCAATTTTGTAATTTTTTTTATTTATATAGCATTCGATATTAAATATATTGAAAAATATGAAATTTTGAAATGATAGAAGAACTACGTGATTAAGTATAGAAGCTTGTAATACACATTTCGAATCAAGTAAACGTTGAAAAACTAGTACACATTTTCAATAAATTATACAAGTTTGCATAAATTATACACATTTGTAATTTTGCATTACACATTTTTCGATGAAGTACACATTTTGGAATACACATTCAAAATAGATAGGTAAAGAAAGAATTGAAAAAAACATAATTAAATGATCTATTACAAATGAAGAATTTCAAAATGATATATTACAACATGTAAGTATTACAGTCTTCATCGACCAAGTCGCCATGCATATGTTAGCTGTCATGACACGTCTGGTGGCACTCATCGCAACGAACAGTCACAAACCATTCGATATATCCATCTCATTCGGAATACGAGCCATAGATGTACGACCCCGTTTTACTTCTCGCAGACGAAGGTCATTAGGCAATAAGGTCCACTGCGGATCAGCCCAATAATCTTGATGCGGTATTGGATTGAATTTAGTTTCCCAAACTCTCATGTATACAGGAAGCCTATATACTGGATCAACGTACTGGAATGGATTGTCACCGCATTCAGACATTACAGCGAGCATATGCGAACATGGATAGTGTCTTATCTCATATTTTCCACAACTGCACGTGGGTTGATTCATCCGCACAACCTGTCTATTGCGACCTCGTCCACGGCGAAAAGATGTTTGCACCTCAAATACACGGCGGGGCCTATAAGACAATATTGATACAAACTAATGAAGTTCATGTTTTTAGGTGTAATTAACTTTACAACATAATAATAATAATTTGTTCACATTACAAACTAACCTGTCATACGATATCAACGTGAAACTATTTCCCCTTGCGATACCCTCCTCCATAGTTCTTTGCATCTCTCTAGGTATTGGAACTCATTATGCACATCGGTTTGACTTGGGCTCCCATCTCGTCGAAATATTTGACGAGTCGTCGAAATGTAAATTCAACCATAGCTGAAATAGGTAAGTTCCTTGCACCTTTCAAGACGCTATTGAAGCACTCTGCATCATTACTGGTCAATACCCCCCAGCGATATCCACCGTCATATGCAAGGGCCCAATCCTCGAGATTCATCTTGCGGACCCAAATGATGGCTTCTTGGTTAATAGCTTCAGATTCCGCTCTAAGTAACCATTACACTTTCGTCGTTGATCAGCACTCCCTGCTTTCCACAGAAGTTGTTTGAGCTCCTTATTTCTGAACTATGTGTTAAAGTTACTGCAAACATGTCGAAGGCAGTGCCGATGATATCCAACAAATTGGAGCGAAGGATTACCAATGCCGCCACGGCTAGCCTAAAATACTCTCACCGATCAGATATCAAAGTCACTCCTGTCGGTCCATGACAATATGTTCCTTGATATTTTGAATGAAGAACGACCAAGACTCCAAACTCTCCCCGCCGACAACAAATAATGCAAGCGGTAATATTTTGCTATTGGCGGTGACAATCGTTACCAAGAATACACACAGGTATTTACCGTATAAGAATGTACCGTCTATAGTTATGACAGCCTACAATATCTAAAGCCATCGATGACGGGTTTGAAAGACCGTAAAACAAAGTGGAAGACGGGCATAATGGTTGTATGCCCAGATATCTGGCTTCCATGTCACGATGGTGCGAGATTAGATGACTGTAATGCATGCATGAATTTAGGCAACTGTCTATATGATTCATCCCAATCACCGAATACCATTTTAATTGCCTTTGCCCTTGCATGCCACGCCTTCTTGTATGATACACTATAGTTCATGGTCTTTTTTATATCTTCGATGACATTCTTAATTGGCATATCAGGTTCATTCTGCATACAACAATCAAATATGAGTTGGATTATCTGGATGTGAACACTATAAACAAACAAATATGTATATATATGTAAACATTTATTTTTTATACTAACCGCAACTTGTCCCAAAATATGAGAAGCAATGTAACTAGAGCTAATATTAGTGTGGTCCCTGTTCATTCGTGGGTATAAACAATGGTGAGGACCCCTGTACTGCTTAATTTCAAAAAGACCATGTTTCCTACTAAGAGATGCACGCAACCACCAACTGCAGTCGTGCTTGCAAGCAGACACCCACAGGTCTCGCTTGGAGGTTACGACCTTATACTCTCGATTATTTGTTGCATGGTACAATTTCACAGCATGTAGAAGTTGCTTCTTATCAACAAAAACCATTCCTCTGTCCAACTCTGGATTTTCAGCGCTCCAAATCCGGTTACGGGGAACGACATCACGGGTACTAATGTCAAAATCACCACCCATGTGAATGTTGTCATAGAAAGGGATTTCAACTCTAGGTGGAATGGGGGCATTTTCAAGGTCAACAGGAGCCTGGGCATCATATTCTTCATCATCATCATCATCTGATCCGCCTAACACATTTTCTTCATCACACATTTCATTGTCATCATCGTTTAGGGCGACATCAGGACCGTACATGTCACTGTCAAAGAACCGCACCTCATTCATCGCTTTATTTGACCATATTACCAAAGAACTTCAACCGAGTGGTATGATGGTCGCATGTGGGCACATCTTGTGTGTTATTGTCAAATTCATAACCATATCCACCATGTGAACTTGATTCTACACCATGGCCCTGAAATGTCTGTTGTGTGTAGCCCAGTGGATAGCATTGATCTGAGTCATACATAGGAGACTGAAACGCTGTTGTGTCAATCCCATGCGTCAAGAATGTAGTGAGCAGACGAGAATCCATCTGTGTCATGTTCGGGATATTCGCACAATCTCTTTCTCAATGTAGACTTCCAAACAATTTGGCGCTTGAAAATTTGCACCGATATTAATACGATGTTCAACGCCTCATCGTCATTGATCGGTAATATCTTGTATTTGTGTTGTTGCCCTTTGGCGATAAGGATATCTACATTTGAAGGTTAATCGGACACTTTCCCGTAAGTTGCCACCTTTGACGTAAACATCTCCTCTAAAGTGCTAAGCGTGGTGCCAATTTGCACCAAGATATATCCCTTTTGGCTCAAAGATCATATGATACGCCTTCATCGGGATCCCGAATTATGTTTCCCCCCAGTAGAAAATAATTGGAACAGTGTCCATATACTTGCTTCAATTAAGACAAAAAACATTAAAATAGCAACAAATATATGAAATTATATAAAATAGCAACAATACTTATATCTCCTTGTACTTGTACAATAATTATATGAAATTCTACTCATTCAATCACAATTACTTGTGACGCAAAAACTTTGTTTAAGTAATCATCAATTATAATCCAACAATCATTATTGATTTTTTAATTAAGATATGAGTTAAAATAATGATAATGCTTTAGATTTTTTAGGTTTTTAAGAAAAACATCTTACAACACCTACAAAATTAACATCATGCTCTTCTGTTATGCTTTTTACATTAGTTATTATGATTAGGTGATGCTTTGAACGATGAAGTTAATACAGTTATTTTTTTAAAAAAAAATTTCAAAAATTTTCCGATGGGATGAATCATCTGGATAAATACGAACCAGAAGCACGCAGATTTAAAGATGCCTTTCTTCTGTATGTGTAACTGTTTTTTCTTGCTTTGTCAATTGCAATGTAGTTTTGTTGTTTCTTATTTGTGGCAAACATTCGATTTGAGTTTTTGTTTATAATATGCATGCTGTAAAAGAGATGGAAGAAAGTCCCTCATCAACAGTTTGCGGTGGGAAAATAACTGGAATCAAGTTTGGTTTGGATTTGTGTGTGTTTGGATTTGTTAAAATAATCAATTGGTTTTGAATTGGACATGAGGGGTTTGCTTTTGGTTCGAAAATGTTGGAAGATTTGGCATTTGTTTTCAAAATTCTCACGAAAGGAATTTACTATATTTAATAAGGCCATGATTTTTGCTGTGGATTGATTTTTAATTTTTATTTTTCTTGGTTATTTTGGTATGAGCTAGAAGCCCCTTTTGGTACATCACAGGGCATGGATGTTTGGGAATTTTGGTTACTTTATTAAATTTAATTTATTACTACTCCGCATCACCTAATCTCAACCCATCCCACCAACCCCACCCCACCCCACCCCACCCATGTTCCCTCACATATCTCAACCAAACCAATTCTGAACTTGCACAAACACCTTTTTTTTTTTTTTTTTAACACGATCCACAAACACGTTTTGAAACGCATATTCATCTCTAACAAAAAAATAAATATATAAATATTACAGGGCAAGACTATTGTTTCTCTTTGATGGTAAGTAATTTAACAATCATTAATTTTTATATTTTCATTGATTGAATTTTTTGTTTTTTCGTTTTCCAAATATGTTTTGTTTATATATTCTGTAAATTGTTTAACAATTTTAAATTATTTATTTTCCAAATCAAATCAAAATCAAATCAAAATCAATTCGATAGTTCGAATGGTTTCTGGTGTTGCGTGGTGGCGTGTGTGAGAGAGGGAGAGAGAGAGAGAGAGAGAGCGAGCAGGGAGGTTGCTGTACAACAAAGAATGGTTGTTGGATTGTTGTATGTGCTGGTTTGATTTTGTAACAATATTTTTAGAATTTATTTTTGAAAAACTAATATAAAAAGACTATTTTAAGTTTATTTTTGTTCTCTGAAGAATGATGGCAGAGAAAGTGTAAACAAGACTACTGTTTCTCTTTGATGGTAAATGATTTGAGTATTATTAATTTTAATATTTTTATTGATTGAAAATTTTATTTATTTATTTCCATTTATATTTTTTAAATTGTTTAAGAGTTTTGAATTTTTTATATTCTCAGTCATAGAAGTTTTTGTTCTATTTTGTTGATCATGTTGATTGAAAAAATAACAAATAAAACAAAATAATAAAAAGTGTAGACGTTATAATTTGAATTTTAAACTTATATTTTTATGAATTTTTTTTCATAGCAAACCGCCATATAAAAATCTACATGTTTACAATGTGATTTTTTTTTTTTTAAAAAAGTTTTATTGATGGAAACATGTAGACATTATGAAGTGAAATTTTTAAATTTTTTTTTAAAATTTTTTTTTTATGGATGAATCAATTCTCTCTCTTAAAGTCTTTATTTGTTATTTGGGTTCTACAGTTGTGTTCATATATCAATTGTGATGAATTAATTCTTCACTGTTCCTTTTAGTTCTTTCTCTCAATTTTTGGTGAAACTTTTTCTTTCTCAATTTCTTTTTATTTTATTTATTGTATTTTTTATTATAAAATATCAATTGTGATGAATCAATTCTCCTTGTTATGGAGATCTTTAGTCGAGTGATCTAGAATCTTCTTATTGATGGCTAAGTGATAGTATTTCAAGTTGGGGATTGGGATTATATTTTGTAGGGCAGGTTTGGAAGAGATGAGAGTTCTAAGATGTGTGTTACTATGCTTTGAGACAATTTTAGGCATTAGGATCAATCTTGCAAGTAGTGACATCATTTTTTTTCCCTCTTTCTCAATTTCTTTTTAATTTATAATATTTTTTATTATGATATATCAATTTTGATTGACCAATTCTCCTTCTCTCAAACTCATATTTGTGTTTGATATGTATTACTAGCTAAAACTTTTTCTCCAATTTTCTCTCAATAAGAAGTTATATTATAAGATAAGGAAATTTTAAAATATTTTAAAATTAACAACAGAAAACTTATAGGATAGCTATAAGATTATGCACAAGTAACAAATAATTTTCAATTAATTTGTTATATCAGATAACGTTCAATTTATTTGTTTATTTTTTATACTTATTGATTAACAAATTATTTGTAGATAATAAGAAGGTTTCAACAAATATTAAAATTGAAAAAATAATAATTTAAGATACCTTGAAAAACTATGTATGAGTATAGTTCTAAATTTGATTCAGCAAATAAAAAATAAATTCATAGATAACAAGGAGGACACCAAAAGTTATTAAAATTAAAAATAGATATTTAATTTTTTATTTTTGATCTTTCTTTCCAGTTCTCGCTCAATTTCTTTTTATTTCTTTCATTTTTCTTTTTCCATGATACATAATAAAGTTATCAAAATTAAAAATAGATATTTAATTTTTTTTCATGATGTTTCTTATAATTTTATGAATTCATAATGTATATATATATATATATTTGGTGGTGAAAATTTGGAAATATTGTATATTTTTAAAAGATTTGTGTATATTATATTGTTCATATTTTTGTTTGAAATATATACCAAGTAAATGTTATATTACACATTGTTAGAAATATTTAGCTTGCATTACATTACGCTTATAATACATATGTATATTATTATTAAAAAATATACATATGATACAAGAAAATTATTATTATTACAGATAATTAAACACATTCAATAAATTATGAATTAAACAAATATGTTTTGATTCAAATTCAACAAATTCAACAAATTCAAATTCAACAAATTCAACATTCAACAAATATAATTAAAATTTCAACATTCACATTCAACATTCAACAAATTACCTATACTTAAAATTTCACAAATATAAACCATAACCCTAATTTATTCACAAACATAAACCCTAACCCTAACCCCACATTCATGAACCCTAACCCTAATTTATTCACAAATATAAATCCTAACCCTAACCCCACATACATGAACCCTATCCCTCATTTATTCACATTTTCACAAACACAAATATATTGACAAATATAAACTCTAATGCTAATTTATTCGCAGTAAAGTAGATGATAGAGGGCATACCAACGAGAGAGACAGTACAGAGGGAGCTCGAGAGAGAGACAGAGCAGTGAGCTCGAGAGAGAGACAGCAGGGAGCTCGAGAGAGAGAGAACAGAGAGAGAGCTCCAGAGAGAGAGAACAGAGAGAGAGCTCGAGACGAGACACAGAGGAGTAAGAGCGAGAGAGAGGCGAGAGAGATGGAAGTCGTGAATACAAAACACGGGGCTGGGGGGCTTTTAAAGTGGGTTTTAAAATCGTGGTTCACAACCACGATTTCACTTAAGTGCCCCAAAATCGTGGTTACAAAGTGCGAGTTCAGAACAAAAACATTTTTGATGAAATCGTGGTTAGAAAAAGCGAGTTCAGAGCAAAAGCATTTGGCATGAACTCGTGGTTCTGAAACGCGAGTTCAGACCAAAATTTTTTTGGAAGAAATTAATTAAAACTCGTGCTTCGGAATTCAAAAGAAAAAAAAATTAAGTAAACTCGCGTTTTGTAACCGCGAGTTCTTAAGTAAACTCGCGTTTTGTAAAAGCGAGTTCAAGATTTGGCAAATCCGGGGAAAAAGTGTTGAACTCGCGATTTGGAACCGCGATTTAGCCTATTTTGGGAAATCTTTCAAAAATAGGCTTAGTTTGGGAATTTCGTTACTATTTTGGCTTATTTAGGGAAATGGCCCTGACGGTTGCAACCAATTATAAAAAATATAAACACTTTTAAAAATAGTGTTGTTTTATAATAGAGATATAAAATTAAAATTAAAAAAAGATATTCAATCACATTGGTATAGAAATTGTGATTAAAAAAATAAATCACATTTATTTAGAAGATAAGATTAATTGTGATTAAAATATCATTTTAATTTTTTTAATCACACTTTTAATAGAAGTGAGATTTTTTAATTCCTCATGTTCATGTGTGATCTTTGGGCATGTTTGATTGGATGGATTAGAGTATGGGATTAGGATTATTAATCTGTTGGCCCAATTATCCTATGTTTGTTTTAACATTTTGGTTTAGGAATATTAATCCAATGGATAATTAATCCAACAAATTTGTAGGATTATTAGTAATGGGGTAGAGGTGGAAATATTAATCCAATGATAATTTATCATATGAATCCAATTAGATAGTGAATACCAAACTAATTTGATAAGATTATTAATACATTACTATTAATCTTGTAAATCAAACATAGTCTTTAAGGGCTAGTAAAAATACATATTTGAAAAATTGTATATTTTTCAATTTAACTCTGATTAAAGCTTATTTTATATCAATAAAAAGCTTCTGAAGAGTACAATCCAAATATGTCAACTTTATTTACAAAAAATGAAATTTTATTTTCTGTTTTTGAGTATCAAAAAATCTGCTGTATGCAAAAAATACATATTTAACTCAAAAAATTTGAAAAATCATATATTTTTCAATTTAATTCCAATTAAAATCTATTTTATATGAATAAAAATCTTATGGAGGGTACAATCTAAATATGTCAATTGCATTTACAAAAAAATGAAATTTTATTTTCTGTTTTTGAGTATCAAAAAATCTGTTGTATGCAAAAAATACACATTTAACTCAAAAAATTTGAAAAATCATATATTTTTTAATTTAACTCCGATTAAAGTCTATTTTATATCAATAAAAAGCTTATGGAGAGTACAATATAAATATGTCAATTTTATTTACAAAAAATGAAATTTTATTTTCTGTTTTTGAGTACCAAAACATCTATTGTATGCAAAAAATACACATTTAACTCAAAAAATTTGAAAAATCATATATTTTTCAATTTAACTCCGAATAAAGTCTATTTTATATCAATAAAAAGCTTATGGAGAGTACAATATAAATATGTCAATTTCATTTACAAAAAATGAAATTTTATTTTCTGTTTTTGAGTACCAAAACATCTATTGTATGAGTATTACCCACCAAAAACAAAAAACTCTTTGAATATGCCATAATATAAAAACAATATTAATGATTCATCAATCTAATAGTATAAACAATAAACAAATCAATGTCATACTAATCAAGAGGCGAAAACAAGCAATAGACGGAAAAGAGTTAGTAATATGCTGTGATAGAGAATTAGCAACCTTGTCAATTTGGAGTGTGTGTTCCATAAGGAAGACTCTAGTAACCTCTCTACTGATGTGAAGTTTGCAACAAGAATGGCTCGCAATTCAAGATTTCGGATCTTACTGCGTGAATGTTTTTCAGCCTAAAGTAACCTATATTTTCTAACTGTGATATCAAAGCATTTTACTAACTGTCATGACCCAAACCCGCTCTAATAGATTTAGCGTCGTAACCGGCCAGTAATCCTTGAATTACCAAAGGCCTCTAAACAGATTATCAAGTAATTAGGGGCTGCAGAAGCAAATACAGAAACATATATAGTTCTGTGCAGATATACATGGGACAGATAATTTTTAAAACCGTGTATATATACATATATGATGTCATAGACATCCATCCAACCTTGTCATTATACACGAAATAGAACAAAAGAACTGGTCACAAAACAACAAAAGTCTTAAGCTTATGTCTTGGTTTACAAAACTAGACCATTGAACTCTTTCAGGAACCTCCTCGCGAGGCACAATGGTTGGCCGACAAAGCAGAAACTCCAAATCATCAACTCTGAGCGTAGTCACTTGTCTGGTCACCTACATACATAATATAAATAGTGAGCAAAAGCTCGGTGAATAATAACAGAGTAAAGATTTTAATAAATGATGTCTAGTTCCGTATCATATCAATCAGAGAGATAAGTATGGTCGTATCTATAACACCCCAATTTTTATACCCAAATGATAATACAATAAGTATGGTTCTTTAAAGTAAAACTGAAAATAAATCCCCACACTTGCATTACATGATACAAATAGTCTTCAGGCGATAATACATTCACTTCAAATCAAAATAACATAAACAAATAGATATCCCTAAGGGTTTACAAGTTTCCAAGGCTTAAGCCTGGTTACACAAAATGGTTATTCAAACCCACACAAATCTGACCCTTGGCTTACAAAGCGAAAGTTACTGACAAATGAGACCCTTGTCTTTATGCGCCGCATAATTTAATCCTTTGGAGAGTGTGTTTAATATCCTTATTTTTATCTTGGGAGTCTTTGGAGTTGTTGTCTATTGGTTTTGAAAGAGTACAATCCGATTTAAACTCGTTGGGTTTGTTCGTTCGCATTTGTTCTTGTTAAAGGTTCCTTGGAAACTTAGAAATTTTGCCTTGGGGTCGACACTAACCTTCATAAGGGTCGACCCTTGCATGTTGTCATGTTTCTGGAGGGTAGACACCAGTCTGGGGAGGGTCGACCCTCTTATGTTGCAGAATTTGTATGTTAGTTGCTAGAAAATAGGGTCGACCCTCTCCTGTCTAAGGGTCGACCCCCTTGCTTGTACCAGATTGTCTTTCCTACATAAAGGGTCGACTCCTGCGTGTTTTTTTCAGATTTTTTGGCTGGTTTGGGCCCTACCTTTGGGAGGTTTTGGGCCTATTATTTTGTTGACCTTAGGGCTACTTTTCTACTACAATAAATAGGCTCCAAACATGGTTTCATTTCACTTTTCTCCTCTTTTCTCTCTCTCAAACCGTGAGTTCTCCTCTCTCTTTAAACTCAAGTTTTTGGCACAAAGATCTCTAGATCTACTCACCTAGAGTGATCTTTTCACCATGGTCCTTTGAGAAAAAGTGTAGATCTCGTCAAGGGCATCCTTTTGGTCCAAATGGTTCGTGGTTTCGTCACCTTTGATTTTTGGGTCATCATCTCTTGACTTCAAGAGGCAGGGGTTTCTAGTTCTCTTTCAATACCCTCGTGTATGGATAGATTTGTGGTATTTTCTTTATATTAATACAAAAGTTTACATTTTTATGCATATTGTGATTAATCATGAGATTAGGGGTTAGGGTTTGAAAAGAGTTGGGTTTATTTGTTGGGTTATGATATTGGGTCATGAGTTTTGGTGTAAAAGTAATAGAATGGTTGAAATAAAATGTGTTTTTGTGAAAAGCTTTAATTTCTCTTAAAAACTCCAGTTTGGCTCATGAAGATGGTTAATGGTTTTGCTTCAATTAATAGTAGAATCATGAAATTGAGGTGTTAAATTACACATGTACAAGTTTAATTGAAATTTTAAAGAATTTAAGAAATGTATGTAAAAATTGCGATTGAACTCATAATGTTGATGTCTTAAATTATGTTATAATGTGAACCAAACTTGGGGGAAAACAAATTACTACTAGTATGGATGATATGAGCTTTGTGTTGAAATGGTTGTGTTGAATCTTGTTGTGTGTTATGTAAATTGTATTGGGTTATGTTGCGTTAAGTTGATTGAATTGGGTTGTGTGAAATTAAGTTGTGTTGGGTTGAGTTGAGTTGTGTTGTGGTTGGTACCCGCGTGGGGAGTTGAAAAATGATTTTTCGGTGCCCACAACCGTCTATATCATAGTCGGTAAATGTGGGGGATTGTTTTAAAAATTAAAAAATGGTTTTTATTGCCTGACGGTCAAGTATAATAGCTGGTAAATGTGGGGGTGGTTTGAATTCAAGGTGCCCAATTGCCCTATCTAGGCTTATCACTGGACAAATGTGGAAAAAGTGTTTTTGGGTGTCCACATACTCCTGCCGTATTGTAGCCGGCGAAAGTGGAAAAATGATTTTTGAGTGTCCACACAGTCCTGCCATATTGTAGTCGGCAAAAGTGGAAAAATTGATGGTTTTCGAAAATGTTTTGGGTGCCCACGTCCTGCCGCATAATAGCCGGCAAATGTGAGGGATGGTTTTAAAAATTGAAAACGGTTTTCAGAAAAGACATGGTTTTTGAGAAAATGATTTTTGGTAGTTTACTTCCCACCGTATAATAGTCGGCAAAATGTGGAATGTGCCATGAATTGGATGCCCGCTATCCCGCCGTATCAAGTCGGCAAAAGGTGGAACGTGTTGTGAAGTGTGTTGAGTTCAGTGATGATATATGTGACTTGTGATGAACTTATGAAATTACCATTTGATATGTAAATTAGTATGGAATGGCAATGCATATAGAAATTATTTGAAAAGAATAGATAATGAAATGGTAATTGGATAAGGGATTGGTGATACAGAACTCACCGGGTTGTTTGTATCTATAAGGAAAGATTAAGAGTTTTGTTTTGTGATTAATTGAGAAATTGAATTAAAAAGGGTTTATTGTCTGTGTGATGTGTTGAGTTATAGTTGATAATGCAAATGTGGATGTGATGTAATTGTTCTTGAATTTCTATGTTAAAGAGTTATAGCAATAAAGGATGGACATGTGGGAATGAAGTGTATGAGGGTTGTTTTGGGTATTAAGGGAACATGAATTTGAGGTTATCGAGTTTTAATAAATGTAACTAGTAAAAGGGGAGAATGGGAATAAAAAGAGGAATGTTAAGATGGGGATTTAATAAGAAATACTTTGGAATGGGTTAATAAATATAGAATTATGTGATTCCTTAAACATGTTGATTTCAAAAAAGATTTATGGTTTTTGAACGAAAGGGGATAGTTTTTTTATGATCGAAGGTTTTCCTTAAATGTTCAAATAAACTTTGAGAAAAAGATATTTTACGTATGATATTTTGAAATTACAAAGCATCATCTACTATATGGTCCCTGCATGCATGATCATTTCTATCTATAGGATGGTTATTGCTTTAGAAATGTGAGATTCCTACTGAGCAATTGTGCTCACCCCTTGTTGTTTCATTTTTTTTACAGGAAGAGATTTCGGATTGATTGGTTGAAGGATTAGGAAGTTCATGTATCTCTTATGTGTAATCTCATTGTACATTGATGTTTGTACTTATTTATTTGAAGCTCCACAGTGGAAGTGGGAATGTATTATTATTATTGTTGTACTCATTATGAGGGAGAGAACATGTACTATTATGTTTATATTACTCAAGGGTAATAGATAATTTTAATAAAAAAAAATGGACCTAAATTTCAGACTCTTGGTAATATTTTCGAGTAAGTAAAATTTGGGGTGTGACATGTACTTTCAACACATATTTCCTCGCCTTTAGTTAGGTGAAATTACCACATCTTTTCCTACACAAAAATCCCGTAGGGTGAGCATAAAACCCAGTAGGAAATCCTTAACAAAGTATATACATTTTATACAAGTCTCAAGAGATAAATGCGCATGCCATGCTATGTCTTTTCGCAAATAAATCATATCTTCATCTTTTGAAAAACCATCATGCTCAATGATGCCATGAAATGTCTATTGTTCAAAACTTAACAATTTAATTCAAGGGGCGGTAAATACAACTCTGGTAATCCCTAGGTCGGTGTTTGCAGGTAGACTATACGATACTACCAAATTGTCATTTTTACTGGTATTAACTGGAAGGCTCGACACCTATCCGCGTGGGTTTTTGGTCTTTCACCCTGGACTCTCAGGCCAACTTATTCAATATCATCTACATCACCTATCAAGACTTACCAACGTATTTACCCCAAAACCACTCCATTAAAACTTGTTTCTCAACATTATTTTCTCAATGCAAGTTTTCAAATCAACTTTCATAGTTTAATGTAATCAAATGAATTGATATGCCAATTTCACAAGATGAATATAAATACTTTTATTCCAATTCATCATCCAAGAAATAACACAATTCTCTCTTCTCAAGTGTTCTCAACAATTAGTCATTTCAAGACTATTTCAACATTTTGAATAATAATTTCCAAAATGAACAACAATTCTCATATTCCACGAAATTCATCATTTATATAAATACAAATAAGAAAATTTCCAAACATCCATTTATTTTGACACACAAAATAAATATAACAATATCATTCATAGATTTTCAATCTCTTTTAAAAATTCTCAATTTCTACGTTTTCTCACCAAGACTATACAACTCAAATCTTTTAAAAGAAAACTTTCCAAAATCATCTCTTTTTTTTTTTCAATCAACGAAGATCAAAACCCATAAGATCATTTTAAAAGAACAAAAGACAAATCCATTTTCAAAATTGCTCAATTTCTTAAATCAACAATCAATTTCCAAAGCTATCAAAGGATGATTTCGAAAATCATCTAGATCTTGCAAATATATATATATATATATAACTCTAAGAAAATCCCTACCTCAAGTATTGAAGAAGAATTGAGATGAAACCCCAAAATCAAAGATGCCTAAACTCGATCTTCACCACACACAACGAAGCCCTCAAGATGATAACCAACTTTGGTGAAAAACTTAGGTCTAAATCCCAATGGATTTGGAGAAATCAAAGAGAGAAAATGATTTCTAAAGAAAGAAGCTTTAGATCTGGAATTCTGGAGAGTTTTAGAAAGAGAGAGAGAGAACTGAAAAAGTGATTTGAAATATCAGATTCACGAACTAATATAACATGGTCCACTCGAGCGTGGAATACACATTCGCAGTACTTTTGCAAATAGGTCAAACTTCTAGAACTAAACATTCTCCGCTCGAGCACATAAACGGTCGCTCGAGCGAACAAACAACTTCGAGTGCATTTTGCATTTTTGCTTTGGCGAGTTGACCGGGTAGCTCGATCCCCAACATACTCAGTGAAGTGGCAAAACATGAAAGAATTAATTTCTGATACAACTCTACAAGGTACAATTCAGGTTGGATTCGTATCTAAAGGTTTGGAGACATTACCTGTTCCAAACACACCGCTACAACTCGATAACCAAAATAAGGGGAATATAGGGAACTAAGATACGTAACATCGTTCAAAACCATACCAACCCGAGCTCGGAACACCACAAAGAGACGAGTCAAAACTGGGATCGCTATAGTATCAAAAACAGAGTCATGTTCATATTCGTATTCAAATTACGTGTGGTACTTCTATTAGCATTAACATATCACTTTGGTCAAGCATATCAAGTTCCATAATGGAACCTCTGGTACCGGGTAACATTTCACTTTAGTTAGAAATGGACCTTAAGAGGTTACCGGATGTGATTGTGATATGAAAACTAGTGTAGTTGTTCATATTTGATGAGATATAAAATAGATTGTATTTATTAGAATTTTTGGAATTTAATTGTTTAAATATGCTATCAGTAGAGGATAGCCATGATTGTTGTAGAAATGCATGAGACTTAGGTAAATTGAACCACATTCCTCATTTGTTGCATTGGACATTGCATTACATTCATTTCATTGGAAATGTATATGTTTTTGAGAAATGTTTGGAAATGTATCTGTTTGCGAAAAGATGAATACTTGGTGAATTTGGGTAGAGGGTGTAGAACTGCGCGGTTAGGTGTCGAGACTTCCAGTTTACTGGTAAAAATGACAGTGGTAGTGCATTAGGGCCTACTTGCAGACACTCACCTAGAGATTCATAGAGCTTGTATTCACGTAACAGATATGGTTTAAAATGGAAATGACTTTATACATGTTGTTGCATCTCAGTATTGCATGCTTTATAAAAAGAGAGATAAACTGTTTTATCATGAGCATGGCATGAACATACTCCTCTTTAGTCTTGTCATAGTCCATATGTTGTGTAGTATATCTTTACTAGGTTGTGGCTGACCCTATAAGGGAAACCATTTCAGGTACAAGTGATATGCCTCCGCCAAGGCAGTGACTTGAGAGGACTCGGAGCTGAGGCTTCATTTTTGTTTTATTATTATTTGTTGAATATAAGCCCAGGGCTGTATTTGCGTTGAGTTGAAACTTCATTATGTGTAACCAAGAATGTTCTTGGATAAATTTATAAGCCTGTAGGGCACTTATTATTTGTTTGGTTTCCGTTTCATACTTGTTGTAAAATGCATGCTTAGAATTGGAACTGGGGCATTGAGATGTAAACAACATGTATTTGGCATTTGGGATTTAATGGAAATGGATGTATGGAATAGTTAACTATATATATGTGTTTGTCTATCAGGTGGGTTTTGTTGCGTAAATAGATATACCCTGCCCAATTTTCAGGGCGTTACAACTTGATATTAGAGCGCACTGTGTTGAATACTTTGGGTACGTGGGGAGTGGTTAATACTACAATGGGTTTATCTCGCTTGATAGAGATATTTGTATGATGAGGTGCTATATGATAACATGTTTATGTGATTATATGGGTATGAGATTTGATTTCTAAGATGTTGATTGGGTCTGTGAGTTCCTAGAAGTCCAGTCAAAAGAGCACTTGATCACCACTATTTCTGATCGGAACTCTAGTAACGTCATGGGACAATCATTATCTAGAAATAAAATCTGTATGTGATTATGTGTTTATGTGGAATGAATTGACTGTTGTCTATTGCCTTAGGACGTGAGTGAATTAGCTTCGGCACAATTGTGACTGTGCCAATCTTGAGTGTTACCTTTAATAGGATGTCAACACATGGAAGGGGCAGTGGTAGGTATGGTAGGCCCAAAAGGCACGAGATGCCAATATCGGATGAGATTCTGGCGCAAGAGGAGGGGACATGGCAAGCAAATGTGGCTGAGCCAGCTGGGCAACAGGTTATGGGTGCTTTGGCACGAGAGATAACAAGGGCATTGAACATACTGAGGGCTGAGAACCTAATACAAGCCCCAGCAGCCCCAGTTGTAGAGATAGGACCACTCCTACTAAAAATGGAGTTCTTTCGGACCAATCTGGATGTTTTTATGGGAGATCCTAAGGAGCCGCTGAAGGTTGATGAGTGGCTAGAGCAGATGGTTAAGACGTTCGAGATGCTAGACATTGAAGACGATGCTCTGAGAGTGACCTTGGCATCCTTTCAATTGAAGGGAGAAGCGGGTCAGTGGTGGAAATACGCGCCAGAACGTATTGGGGTGACCTGAGAGGCCTTTGTCAACGCCTTTCAGGAGAAGTATCTGCCTACTACTATCAGAGAGAAATTGAGGAAATAGTTCAAGAACCTCAAACAGTAGCTCGGCACATCGGTGGCGGAGTTCGAGGCCGCTTTTGCTAGTTTGTCCATATTTGCTCCTAAGCTTGTGGCGACAGAAGAGCGCCGTTGTATCGAGTTTGAGACTTGACTGAGAGATGAGCTTGCCTACTGTGTGGACGGGTCTATGATGAGGAAGTGCAGCCGTCTTGTCAAGGCAGCGACACATATGGAAACTCGGTTAGGAGCTGGAGAGAAGGAGATGAGGGGTTTCAAGTAGAGAGGCCAGGAGATGCAAGGTGAGGCTCGAGCCAGCAAGAGGCAGAAAGGTTTTACACCACAGTAATCTCATGGGGCACAGTCTAGGTCTACTTTTCCCGTGCCGAGTTCAGGGGCAAGGGAAGGTGGCCAAGGAGGATTTTCTTGTTTCAAGTGTGGCTAGTTGGGTCACAAGTCCTTTTCTTGCCCACAGAAAGGAAAAGGACAGCGGTCTACTCCGTCTTCAATCCGCCCACTACTGAACACTGTTCCCCGAAGTCACTGTCCCAAATCTGAATCTGATACCCGCAGATATAACTGATTCTCAAAAACACTGATACTGGTGCCCTCAGGCCGGATACGCAGACTTGCAAACTGGTATATGCATTCCCTGTAGAGATACACTCTAAAAGCACATAGCAGATAAATAAGAACCAATACACCCCTATGTTGGGGTAGGGTTTCCCTGTCCTATTTTGTCAGGAGCTAGGGTTTCACTACGCATGCAGCGGTTTCAAACAACCTAAATTAGGTAAGCAACCTGTCCTAGTTTGGAATGGTCACTATGGATCCGAATATGCACTAGGTCGAATGGTCCAAAAGGGTGCCCCGGTAAAACCGGGGTTTGTGTTCCCATGCTGGCAGAGCCCGCAACCGGTCAGCCTTATGGACAT
The DNA here is from genome assembly GCA_025200525.1 of Camellia lanceoleosa. Classification (NCBI taxonomy): domain Eukaryota; kingdom Viridiplantae; phylum Streptophyta; class Magnoliopsida; order Ericales; family Theaceae; genus Camellia; species Camellia lanceoleosa. The sequence goes on from CM045766.1 coordinate 93,157,224, forward strand.
GCCTTGACAAGACAAGCCTCCGGCAAACCGCTCAGGAATAGCAGATGACCAACACGGTGTCCTAGGCGCACCAATGCACATGCAATGCAAAGAGACACATAAGTGAAATCAAAACAGGATATCACGAGTTCGAGTCAAGCTCTCTAAAATCCCCAGCAGAGTCGCCAGAAACTGTAGACGCGCCCGTGGGCTTCACTCTACAGTTCGGACTCGATTTGTGTCGGTTCTAAATCTGAACCAAAGAGTCCAAATCCGGCAAATCGTTTGAGAAAACAGATTTTTTTGAAGAGTAGTGCCAAACATGGACTGCTTTGCCAGATTACAGAGTCGCCACCTAAATATTTTTTAATTGGGAAATTTAGGAAACCCTGACTCAGTGCCGAAGGCCACGTGTCCGTCATCACCAAAGTGGTCTTGGCTCGGGAGCTTGGGTACGATCGGGGAAGGTCAGCTATGAGCACCCCCTTTCGCCCGGTCCGAAGACCGGCCTCTACTAACCGTGATATCCATTTTTGAAAACTTTATGCGTTCTTATTCCGGTTGTTAACCTAGAATTACTATGTGATGCGCACAACACAAAAGTATAGACTAGATCGCCTAACTTGGAAATAAACATTGCATATCCGTTTTATCTCGAAAAACGTGTTAGGTTTTGCTACTCGCAAGTAGGCTAAAATACGGATTTCAACGAGTTATTCCAACTCACGCAATCCAACCTCCACCCACAGGCATTCAAACAGTTTATCTCACATAAGCATTTAGCCGCATGGTAAGCATACTGTCATGGCAACATTCACACGCATGTGGTATGCTAAAGCCGTAAACACTTACATCAGACTACCAAAACAAGAAACCGTTAGCAAACATGCATGACCTAGTTCATGTTAAGTGGCTAATGCAACACAGGCAGGGATGCGATCTAGAGTAGGCTCGGCTAACCCTAAACATGGCATGTGAAATGCGCGAGTAGCATGTATTCAATTTAGAAATTGAAAGTTACGATGCAGTTTGTATGATGTACCGAGCCCGGTGCATGTAAACAAATGCATGAATGCACACATGCATTGCATAAGGTATGCTAAAATAAGTATGCCCTAATCTACCATTGTAAGCGGTAAATAAAAGGGATAGAAAGAAGTGGGGATTTGGAAGACATACACCCACTCACACACACTTATTACAAATTCGCCTCGCCGAGGGACCAAATAATAATACAGTTTAACAAATAATTAACTATTCTAGCTAATTAAATATTACAAATCGACTAAATTAATTAAATCAAATAATTAATCTATTTAAGCGATAAATGCCTCTAAGGAGGGCGATCGCAGTTCGGACTCGCTTCAAGACCGCTGTAAGTGTGCTCGCTGTTCCTCGCTCTCCTTCTCTGAAAAATTCCCAAAACTTGAGTGCCTCTCGAGCATTGGGGAACATCACCGGCCGAGGCAGGAGCCACCGCTAAGGAAGGAAGCCACCGCTCTGAATTTCATTATCGGCCGCCAAGAGGCAAATGGCAATAAAGAGTGCCGATCGTCTTTATCCTCGCAGACTGCAGAATCGACAAAGAAGAGAGGAAACCAAAGGCAAGGCAATGCAAATCAAAGCATGTATGCACCAAGCACATCCCTCATCATGCTATGGACTCAAGAGGGCATGTGCCTCGATTCAGACCATCAATCGCGCATTTCCATGCGTGATGACCCTAAGAACCAAGGGTACAAATTTGATTTAAGATGCATACAAACCAAGCAAGCACATAAGGGGTGCTAAACCTCCATCATGACTTAGTCAAGAGGCCTAGCATACATGGCAATGCGATGAGGTCCTAAGCATGTTATCTATTGTGCACACATGGACAATGGCATGGCATTTATGCAAGCATACAAGCAAGCACATGAACCAAGCATGCAAACCGATTGTAGATTGGGCTTAAACATGAATTGGGCAGCTCTAATAAGGCTCAAAACAGTGGCCGAAATGCCTAGAAAATGAGACTAAACACACGCACACACATGCACATGTTAAGGCTTAAGACTTAGGCATACAAAGTCAAACTCTCATGCACACTTAAGAGGCCAAACATAGACTGATAGCATGCATCAAAAACTCTGAAATTCATGTCGAACATGATGTCGAATTATGCAATAGAGCATTCCAAACAAAGCGTGCAAATGGCCTAGGCTTAAGGCAAGTCAATAGGGCATTAAACCACACTTAGTGCAATCATACATGGCAATATTCAAACCCTTAAAGACAAAGTTTTAACACATAAAACTAAGCCTAAATGACCACCTAGATGGCATCTAGGAAGCATGGAATCTAAGGCATGCAATAAGGCCTAAACATAGAGCACTTAACACGAGCTCTTAAAGCATTAACAAGGCCACCAAGGCAATCAAACATGCATGTATGAAGGACTGAAATGGCATGCTAGATGGTTCCAATCATCAAAAATAAAGCTAGAATAGCATACCACACTTTCATGCTTTTGAGGCCAACAAGCCAAATACAAAGAGGCTACCAAATACATGCCAAGATTAGCCAAAATAGCTATGGACAGAGCTAAATCATGGCAAAGTAAGCTCACAAGCTTCACAAATCTAAGCTTAAAACATGCTAGAAAATAGGGCAAACAACCTAGTCATGTTAAGGCATAAAAGAGGCATTACAAGGCAACTACACTAAGCATGTATAGGAGACCAAAACCAACTTAGAAGCATGTTATATCATGGCAATATAAGCATAGAAAACAACCCAAACATGCTCAACACACACTCGAGCATGAAGCTCCTTAAGGAAGCAAAATTTGTCCTTTTCAAGGACATCAAGGAGAGGGGGTGGCCCTCTCCTTCTTGAGACTTCAAGGCATGCTCTTCACCACTGAAATCCCTCAAGATTTCAGTGGTGAAGAGATCCTATCACCAAAATCTCGGATCTCTCCAAAATAGCACAAAATGGGACCTTTTTCAAGGTCTAAAGGGGGTCAAACCTCCCCAAACCACAAAACACTCTTAATATACAATGAAGAGGGTTCAAAATCAGAACTTTTTTGTGTTATATGCTAAGCTCAAAAACTATTTTAAAGCAAGTAAAAACAGAGTGCAAAAATGGGGAATAAAGGGTAGTTTTGCTTACCCTTGTAGCCTTCTTCACAAAGGTTGTGGTTGATGCTTCCTTGAGCTCAAAATCTGTCAAGAACCTCCAAGAACAGCCTCGAACCTCGAGTAAGGAGAGGGTGAAACACTAGGTGTTTTAGTACAATAGTGTGAACTAAACACCTAGTGTACCAAGAGAAAAAGAGAGATATGATATATGTATCTAACTTAACCCTAAAACCAAAGCTCAGCTCTCTAACAATGTCTAATGCTCAAAAAATGCTAATCCTAAGTCAAGAGGAGAGCTTTCCTCTTATAGAACTTGTAAACTTACAAGCTAAGCAAACAGGGTTCATCCCTCCATACACGTATGGAGGGGAAGCAATGCTCAAAAGCCGTTCAAAAATATCTCGTAAAGCAAGTGCACAAGGGTCGGCCGGGCAAATTGGTCATTTCGCCCAAAATATTGCCGACCGGCACAAAATAGTGCCGAACCGCCCAATATAGAGCCGGTGACAACAATGCCGGTGGCCTCTAGCCCCAGCCGTTGGTGTGTGGGGGATGCCTCATAAAGCATTCCTCGCCCTTCTAAGGCAATCACAAGTGTTTGGTGCAAAACCAAACACAAACGGTCGAAGTTCAGAGGTCCCGAGGCACTTGTAGCCTGAGAACTCCGGGAACTCCAAACGAACACAAACATGGATAATCACCGAGTGTTCCAACGGTGACGTCCAAGTCTTGAGGACGGTCAAAAATGGGGTGTCTACAGTTGCCCCTCTTTGACAGAACTCGAAAGTCATAACAATGACGGGAGTGAATGTCAAAGCCCAGAGACGACCCATTTTTGACAAGGCCGAAGACTTAGACAAATATGCAAAGAAAGCTGTAATGAAGCATACATGCAACAGTTATAAGCTAACATGCACCAATCTACACTACAATGCAGAAAGGATGTAAGAGAATTATGCAATTCTCAAAACGTCTCACACGGAGGATACAATACCTGTGCGGCTCGTCCGGTTGCGCCGACGGTAAATGAACCGTACATACAATATCGTGCCTGTAAAGAAAGCAAACTTAACAGGTACCATATTGTTAGCAACATGCATGACATATGCAATGCGAATGATGAATGATATGCAATATATACAAAACTATGTATGAATAATGCAAATGAAAATGTAGTGCAATTAAAGCTAATGCGAACTACATGCAGGGCAATTGAATCAGGATTCAAACCGGAGTGGTTCGAAACCACACAAATGTCAAATAGATTGATGGAGGTAACAAGTTCGTGTCCCATAGAACGATGTCTGATCTATGAGGAATACGCACGAACACCCGTGTCCCATAGAACGATGTCTGATCTATGAGTAATACGCACGGACGCAAGAACAAGTATTGAGTGGATTGACATAAGTGGGGAAACGACCCGCAGGGGTGAGAATAATGATCCTAATGCCGGACGCTATGACTACACTACAATGTAATGGAAATGGATACAATGGGTATGGCATGCGGGCCAAACCGTATTTCGCCTAGGACAGGCATGCACACGTACAAGCCGCGTCTAACACAGAAAAGGTGCCGCAACCTCAATCCAACATACCAGCGTGGAGTAGGCGCGATACACATGCAGAACTATGCTTCAACGTGAAGAGTAAGGGCACATACCAGACCAAGCTCAACAAGGAAAGGCGCGAGCCATAGATGGAAGATGATGCAGTGGACGCATGCAACTACAATGCAATAGAACTAGATATTTACAGAAAATGCATGACATATGCACTATACTTACAATGGAATGCATGACATATGCATTTTTTTTTTTTTGTGTTTTGAATGTTTTTTTTTTTTTGAAATGCATGACATATGCAATAGTATTGATGATGCATGACAAATGCAACATGATGTACGTGTTTTTTTTTTGAATTTTTGAAAATGCATGACATACGCGATAGTATTGATGATGCATGATAAATGCAATATGATGCAATGGCTGCGATTGCAGTTTTCCCTATTCTCCCAACGGGGCGACATACTAGGTTGGTTCAGTATCCAGAATCGAGGCGTAAACACGCCGCCTCAACCTATGGGGCTTCCATACAGATTTCAAGCCGAGGGTACATCCCCCTGGGTATTTAAACCAGACTTTAGTCTCGGAAATTCCGAACCTTTGCGTTCTAGGCATAAGCCATTCAAACTCTAGTTTTCACCGTCCCCATTGGTCTCCTAGGAACTCACCAAGCACGCAGACGAGTGGCTTTACCAGACCACCGAAAGTCGTTCGGGCACGACAAACACCAAAGGAATTGCACCTTCAGAGGATTTAAGGTCTCCTTGACCGAGATGTATAATGTATGCATGACAATGCATGTTTTTTTTGAAATGCGCGCCAACGCTTTGAGATGCATGATAATGCAAATGAGCGGGTTTAAGGTCTCGCCGACCTAGGGGGGCAACCGGCGAGGTGCGCTAAACAATGCGATGGAATGCATGCCAAATGCAATGAGGTGCACACTTAACGCACCGGAGGTTTTTTCACCTCCCGAGGATTTAAGGTCTCCTAGACCGTGGCGTGTTTAAGGTCTCGCCAGATCGGGGCAATCGTTACACAAGACTCAAGTGCATGCAATGCAATGAGACGCGCATGAGACGTGCGTGTCTCAAAAGATGGAAAATGGAGTGCAATGAGGGTGCGCTAAGCGGCGCGATGAAATGCATGCCAAATGCAATGAGGGGCAACTCTAGTGCACCGAAGGTCTTGCACCTCCCGAGGATTTAAGGTCTCCTAGACCGCACGTGTTTAAGGTCTCGCCAGACCGGTATGGGGCAACCATGCGAATGTGACACGCGTGCCACAAAGGGGTGCAGAACAATGCAAATGAGAATGAAATGAACCATGATGAGGCGTGCATACCTCATAGGTGGAAAATAAAATGCAAAACGAGGCACGCGCACCTCGAAATGCGATGAAATGCGAAATGAGGCATACGCACCTCATTTGATGGAAAGTGAAGTGCAAAACGAGGCGTACGTGCCTCGAGATGCAACGATATGCGAAATGAGGCATACGTACCTCATTTGATGGAAAGTGAAGTGCAAAACGAGGCGTACGTGCCTCGAGATGCAACGATATGCGAAATGAGGCATACGTACCTCATTTGATGGAAAATGAAGTGCAAAACGAGGCATACGTGCCTCGAGATGCAACGATATGCGAAATGAATGTAATGAGGTGCACCTTAATGCACCGAAGGTCTTGCACCTCCCGAGGATTTAAGGTCTCCTGGACCGCGCGTGTTTTCGGTCCCGCCGGACCCGGATGGCAAAATGAAATGCACATGAGGCACGCGTACCTTCATGGGATGGAGTATGAAATGCAAAACAAAGTACGTGAGGTAGTACATCTCACGTGACTCAAGGTGAAATGCAAAATGAAACACGTGAAGTAGCACACCCCATGTGACTCAAAATGAGATGCAAAATGAAACACGTGATGAAAGAGGATGACACGCATGCCACAATACAATTCAAAACGGTGCAAGTCGCGAGAGACGTGCAAGATGGCGCGATGCGTTAGACAACGCGAGTGCACAAAACAGTGCAATCGAATGCATGCCAAATGCAATATGATGCGCAAGATAGCGCGATGCGTTAGACAACGCATGGGGCAACTTTTGAATCCCTGTAAACGACAAAAGGATACGAAAGGATACAATCTTCGCTTGAGTTTGAGCGTCACGCACAGTAGAGACGGTCTGAAGTCAAAACGGAGGCCGGTTGAGCATCGGGGATGCATTTTCTTGTACTTTCTTGAGCTATGAAGACCCAAAACTCCTCAATTTGCCTAAACATGGCCTTGGGAACACCACCGGCTGGGTGGGGTGGTCACCGGCTGCCACCGGCTGCAGGAACTCATCTATCGGCTCAAAATAGTGCCGACCGGCACAAAATAGTGCCGACCGGCCAAAAATGACTGATCGGGGGCAGTTTTGACAATTCGCCTCGGGTCTTTTAAAATAGGGTTCCAAACCCTATTCTAATCACTTTCCCTCCGCCGAAAATTCTTCCTCTCTCTCTCTAGAGTGTTTTCTCTCACTTTTTCATCGATTTCCGCGCGTTTCACGCCCGTTTCGTCGTCCGATTCGCGATCACCTTGGCGTTTGAACACTTTGAACCGAATATTTCTCCATTTCGGTCCATTTTTCGCTTTTTTCGCCTTTCGGGGACTTGTTCCCCTCGATTTTCTCTTCATTCTTGTGTCTTTTCACATTCCGACCCTTCCGGCCATTTCCGACCCTCTCGGGGTTGACTTTGTCGATTGACTTTTCGTATTCCGGCCCATTTCTCATTTTCCGGCCATTTTCTCGCTACCACTACCATGGCAGACGAGGTTCCACATGTCGGGACTCCCCCGGACCATGAGATGGACCCCGGGGTCGAGCTCCTCCCGTTGAGCGAGCGCCCGTTTGATCCGGCGACCTATCGCCCGGCCATCCACGTGCTACCACCCGATGGACTCCGCCACTTCCGCGGCTTTGACAGAGTTTTGGACCCAGAGCTGGCTGCGAGCCGCCTCCCACTTGTTCGCCGGGCGCCACCGAGGTAACATTCTCCCTTATTTTCTCGCAATGTAGGATTTTTACAATCGCCAGAGCTAATCGAACCCTTAATCGCTTAATTATGATGTCTGCATCAGTAGTCGACAGACAAACTCACTATCGACATCTGCTTAGAACCGACGCACATGCACACACACCGCACTAGCCTCAAGCACTCAAACACACGGCACACGCCGCATCGCTAATTCGCCGACACCGCGCTTATTTGAATCAAAACTCGCGACGCATGCTATATTTGCACAAAACTACACCAACACGCGGCATATCACACGCTAGTTTATCAAACATACCGAGACTGGCTTCTATTTGAACGTTGAAAAGCACGCACACACGCCGCTTACACCAACCCTCATAGAGCACCGACATGTCACGCATCATTTCACACACCGATAAGTCAAAACCCGATACCGCTTGAATCTGAAAATGTGCACACATGCACCGACCGCATGCTAACCTTCACAAAACACACTGACACATCACAGGCCGTATTCCACCGCAGTACACTGAGGCCCGATATCTACTTGAATCTAAAAAATGTGCACACATGCACCAAGTTTACACTGGAGCATCTAAAACACACTGACGCACCACGGGTTTGTAGTTTACTATAAGCACACCGGCACCCGGTTTCTGTTTGAAATTTAAAAATTTGCACGCATATCAGATTTGTACCGACTGCATATCTTCATATGGCTTTGTAATTTCTTGACTACAGGGAGACTCCCATACTCTCCGCGGGTATGGGAACATTACCGCTCGCGGCTGGTATGCCGAGCTGCCCGACGCCGTTAGCCGCATTGTGGATCGGGCCGGCTTCGGTACCTTCTGCAGGGGGCTTTCCAGACTCTCTACTTGCCGACCTCTTCTTGCCGCTCTGGCAGAGAGGTGGTGGGATACCACCGATTCTTTTCATCTATCGGCGACCGGGGACATGACGATGACCCCTTACGACTTCTCGGTGCTCACTGGCATCGGGGTGGGGGGTGATCCGATCCCCTTTGACACAGACATGGACGAGTGGATCGCCGCCAGTTTATTTGTTTCGGCGAGGCGCCGCTTGTTCGCCTGTGGTTCGCCCGTTATTCCCGGTTCGAGGTGCGCTGAAAAGGACCATGCCGGTGGACGCGTCTGGCGACCCAGAGGTCGCTGAGAGATATGCGCGCGCTTCTCATGTTTTTGCTAGGGACCACCCTATTCGCCGACCGGCGAACACTGCGGCTTCGCTTCCTCAACAAGATCGTGGACGCCCGACGGATTGTGCAAGATGATCGTGGCGCGGCTCGCCACCCTTTACGGCTACATGAGCTCCGCCCGTGGCGTGGCGCTTGCTCGGGGCTATCGGCGAGCTCGGAGGTATGTCTTCTTCTCTGATTTCATTTCGTTCAGATTTCAGACAGACATCGCACACTTGTTCAGATAATCGCATACACGGCACACACATATTTCGCTTATATTGACTGCATAATGTTCACATCAGACACCCCGCCAACACAATACACAACACACGGCTCTGTTATTTCGCTTATTCAGACGTACGCTTATTCTCGATAATCAGATCGACGTCTGCTTTGGTACCATGGGTGTATGCCTACTTCCCGTGATCGAGCGCGATCGAGACGGAGACCCTCCGTCGCCCCTCTCGCCGTTCTGACGGGCGATGTGTCCGGAGACCCCGGACACTTTTAGCTTCTACCGCTGCTTTTCGACACCATCACCCCTTCGAGGTATGTTTTACTTACACCGCTTTGAAGCTTCGCTACGCGACATTTCAGACGAGATAATCAATCAGATTTCATTTCAGTCACTGGCGGTGGGCTCCACTCCCGGTGATACGAGATAGGTATCTTTGGCGCCACCGAGACCTCGCTACGGATTCTCTGGAGGGCCCGGTTGTCGGCCTGCACTGGGTGAGCGCTTCTTGCTGACTCGGGTTGCCGGAGCAGATAGTTCCGATCCAGCCTCCCGAGCACATGAGGGACACCGAGAGGTTTTCTGTGCAGCAGATGGAGGATTACACCCTTGGCTGGGCCATAGATGTGGATGCCTACAGGGGCGAGGGCGACTATTCTGAGTATGTCCGGACCTTCTTGATGCGGCCTCTGAGCCGGGGCTCCCGAGCTGATCCAGTGAGACCAAGGGCGCCACGCCCGGCAGAGACAGGAGCAGGAGCGGGGCCATCACAGAGGGCTCGAGCTCGCGGCAGGAGGGGGGTGCAGAGGGGACGAGGGACGGGCTGGCCCGCTCTACCTACTATGTTGACTTATAGGGGGCAGAGCGGGGAGACCTACCAGATCCCTTTTGCTCCTCCTCCGGCTGGTCACGAGTTGGCCGGCATTCCCGAGTTGCCTCCGGTATGTATTACTTTATTTTTGCATCTTGCATTGTCATTTCATTTCAGTTTATTCAGATATCCCACAGAATGCTGATGTACTTAATACTTTTGCAGGCTTCTTCCGAGTATACCCGTCAGTCGGTGGAGCTGAATGCCTCCCTGATGGGGATGCTGCAGCGGACTCTTGACGCTCTGGCCGTCTACGGCTTGCCGGTATGTTTTACTGACCACAGTCTCGAATCATACTCTGTTTCGCGCAATCTACTATACTGCACACAAATCTGATAAACTGCTCACGGCTTTCATACACTGTACTCATACACTGCATTCTTTTCACTGATACACCGTTCACAGCATTCACACACCGTACTCATACACTGCATTCTATACTGATAAACTGCTCACGGCATTCACACACTGTACTCATAATCGCATTCTATCTCGATTCACCGCTCACAAGATTCCACATACCGCACTCATTAATCGTGATTCTACGTTGATAAACCGCTCACGCCTTCGATGTGTTTGTTCTCAGATTTTCACCTCCTTTCCCGATCCTCCAAGGTGACACTGCCCACTGGCCTCCCGCCTCTACTCGGGATGGCAGGATATTCCTCGCACTGCGAGGGGACGTGGTCATGTGGGAGCAGCTCACGAGCTCCGGCCTGTGAGATGGGGAGTCGGAGGCGGGATCGAGTCATTTATGAGGAGGCAGGGATAGCTCGGGCTCGGGCTCGACAAAGGATTCGGCCCGACGACGCTTTTGTACTTCGCCCAGAAGAGGGCGAGGATGATCCTTAGGCATGAGGCTCACTGGCGATGATGATGATTTTGCTTCTTTTCTTTATTTCTTTTCTTGTACTTTTCTCTTTGTGGTAGATAGAGTACTGTGTACTGCCGCAGGCAGGTTTTTGCTTTTCTCAAACGCTGTATTTGAAAGAGATGATATAAAATGAACTCTTTATCTGAAAAGTGTTATATTTACATATCTCATACTTTGCACTGCATTGCATCATATTACACCCCAAATGTAAATGATATTGATTTGTTATCTGACAATTGAACACTTGCACAGTAATAATCAAATAACCAACCAACTAAACAGCAAAACAGCTCATACAAACCACTGCTCAAACTGAACATACAACCCATACTCCGCTGAGGATTAATTTGCTGGGGATTGATCTGCATTTAGTGCATAACTCAGTATTCGGTTCCTTCTGCATACAGCAAACTCTGAACAGATAGCCCTAATCTGATGAGACAGATCACCAAACTGACACGGTTGCGGTTGAAACACACTCGGATGTTCCAGATTTTCCCTTCCCTTCTCTTACTTTGCCCGGATGTAAAGAATGGCACAGCATTCTGAGCACAAGCGATTACCTTTTGGAAGAGAATGGGTTTTCAACCAGGGTACCGAGCCTAATCACAGAACACGGCGAGGCAGACTCAAACCAAAAAAAACAAAAAGGCACACGACCTAACACAACGAGACATACTCGGGAAAGACTCAAGACTAAGTTGAGACTGACAAATCAAAAGACACGACACACAGACGCATTTTGAAAAGAAAAGATCTTGAGGAGCCAATTCTTCCGGGCAAGTTTCCCACCCCCTCTGATTTGTGACTCTCACATCACTCGGCCCTCAAGCTCGGTTTTTCTCAAAAAAAAACCCTTCTCTCACTTTTCTCTCAACTTACTCCTCTCTATTCTTTATTCTCTCATTTTTCGTCCCTCCCCAGGGTGAGTGACAGATGAATAGGAAGTTGCGGGTTCACGCCCGATATAGCTAGCTTGCAACCACTCCTTCTGGCGGACAGAGTGTCTCTCAAACAATCAAGTTAACGGGGGGAAGACAGAGGACCTGACTCAATCGTGCCCTTAGTTCATCATTTTGACCACTTTTTGTTTTCTAAAACAGTTCTGACCAAAATGAGAGTTAGATTAACACACTTATTCAATTTTTGATTTGAAAATCATGCGAATCAGGCTGTGAGCACTGAAAATTTTCCTTTTCGGGTCCAAACATGGTCCAATTTTGAAAATGGAATAGTTTTCGAGAAAGTAAGTCAACCTCAGTGAAAATTTTCAAAAACTATTTTTGCAAACAATCAATGCTCAACGAGCGTAGAACTTACCCTCGAGATATGCAACCTCGGATCGAAGGCAATGGAAAATTGCCCCTGGCTTAAAAGGGAAGGGAAAGCAACGGAAAGTTGCCCCTGGTTTGAACATAACTCAGGGCAACTTATGGTAACGGAGGGCAACGGAAAGTTGCCCCTTGTTTGGATGGTGCCGCGGCATGTTTGTAAGCCAGCCTTTTGTTGACGATGGTCGGATCCCCGGACGCGGAGGAGTTGAAGACGGCTTGAATCAATATGTGGACACAGTCACCTGGAAGATGTCGGTGGTTTGGCTTCAAGACGAAGTTTAAACACGCGGCTCCGGGTTACTGCAATCAAGATATCGCATTCGGTGGAGGCAAAACTGATCAAAACCATGACATGGCCTCGAGACGCTATGGAAGCCAATGGACTTCAAGGTGAAGTTGCCTCACGATCCCAAACATGGGAATCAAGCCTCACGTAGTTCCTAAGGTACACTCGGGTATTTTAACCTTCGCTATTTTTAGGCTCTAATTTTTGCCAAGGTGCCCAATGCGGGTTTTCGACCTTGCGAGCTATGTTTTTCGTTTTCATTCTTTTTCTTTTCTTTTGCATTTTTTTGATATATGTTTTTGCATTTTTCTTTTCTTTTTTTGTTTTTTTGTTTTTTGTATTGTTTCTTTGCTCTAACTTTTGCTCGGTCGCCTTCCGGTTTTCGCCCAAATGAGCCTCTCAAGGGGTAAAAGTGTAGCAAGCCCATGCCAAATGGTTTTAAGATTGAAGCCTCTCGGTATCTGGGAGAACGGCTATTGTGCTGATTTGCAGAAAGGCCCATCACGGTTACTTCTTGAGCTTTGCTTGGTGGGATTTTGATCTTCCTGATCGGACTCTGATGCCTCTTGCTCGAGGGCTGCTTTGAACTGGGCCACACAGGCGTCGCATTGATAGCTATCTTTTGAATCATTCTGGATGCTGGTCCAAGGTTTGAAAATAGGGGGGGTCGAGTCTCGAGGCTGAGAGCGATCCTAAGCTGCGTAATCTCGAGAACGATCCCACACAGGTCTCCGCAAGACTACGCAAAATATCTTGTTTTTGAAAGTTTTTAAGAAGGCGACGATTTGCTCGTCAAGACAAGCAGGAACCAATCTGATCAAAGCTAGGGTCCTTCTCAAAGACTCACGCCGACAAGCATGATTTCATTCATTAAGGGCTTAGCATGCCTCTCTTTCTCTCAATTGATCAAAGTTTTGCAAATCCCGAGGAATTCCTCCCTCTTTGTTTTTACCACCGCAGTGTTTCAAAGAAGGTTTTGAAAAACTTAGGTCAAAACAATAATTTTTAAGGCAAAAAAAAAAGAGCAGATGGAATGCACTGTCACCCCATTTGAATTCTCTGGCACAACTAGCCCAACATAAATAGTACGGGATCACGATAGCCGCGGCTGTTTCATTCGGGTTCCCTAGATGTAAACTGGCTCCACGGCAGAGGTAGACCCAAAAAGAAAGCAAAAAGAAGTAATTACAAAACAAAACGGTGCTCGAGGCAACAACCCCGAAGTCACCTAGTATTCTTATACAAAAGAGGAACTGACTCATTACAATTAGATGCACCTTACAAAAAGGACTGACTCAAAACAATGAGACAGACTCAAGACAAATCAAAAGACTGACTCGACACCCAAGTCAGGTTTTACAAAACTAGTATTGGCAGGTGCTCAAAAATGCGCGCCATACGCCATATCCAAAAATGTACCAGATATTGCCCGCAGTGCTTGAATCCCAATTACATACTCATGATTCGGTGTCCTCAGATTCGTGTCCTCACAATCCAAGAACTCAGAGGACCGATGAAGCCGAGGTGGGTAGGAGGATAACCTTGTTATCAATCAAACTCGCACTCATGACGGAGGCGGAAGCAATTATCGCTGGCGTGGCTGACTTGATGGTACGCACAAGATTGAGTGGCATCATGGCTCGCCGGAAGGGGTTTGGGGAGCGCCTAGGATCGAGGGGTGAGATGCCCTTTTGGCTAAAATCGAAGTGCCCTAGACAACGGCATGTAGAGAGGATGGAAGGCCCCGCGCCCTGGGCAAGTACTTGAATCGAGGACTTTGCTAGATGCACTAGCTTAACGGGTCACGGTGCGTGCGTTTTGGGTTTCGATCCTTTCCGGATGCAGGTTGGGAGTGGAAGAACCTTCTTGGCATGACGGGCCTATCCTGTTCTTCGATTGATCGAACCGCCTCAGCGGCGTAGGGAAAACGTCATCCATACTTTTGGTTACAATTGTGGATACCTGTTGTGTGCTCATTCCTCCGGTTTAAAGCTCGAATCGCCTACGTTAGCTTGTTCCATGGTCGGCCTCGCCTTTACTTTGTCTTTGCCTCGCCTCACCGTGAGAGGTTTGGGTTGGTACTGCACATCATCATAGTGGGTGGAGGTCATCTCGATCGATTGAGCTCGATCACAATCCGCCCCAAAGACGGGGCTCTGGGTTCGAATTTCAAAGATACGGTGCAACCGGTGGCGAGGTTGACATTCCGTAGGCGAGATCCGCCACGGACCTCTGGAGATCGCCTATCATTCCCATTAATTCGAATATAGTGGGCTCGCGAGCCTGATAGAATTGAGGGGTCCAGATTGGGTGTGCAGCGGGCGACCTAGGCGGGTGCGGCATGTCGACAGTAGCCTCATCTTGTGGTGTGGTTCCTTGACCTAGCGCGGGCGTCATGACCACAATCTCTTCGAAGTTCTCAGATTATGTTTGGTCCCGCCACGAGGAAAAGACACTAGCGCTCGACTTAATCTCTCAATCTCGAATCAAACGGAAAACAAGCAAAGATTTCAAATTTCTAATCGATCAAGCACGGTGTGGTCAAACAATCAGACTCCACTATCAACACTGTTCTCAAGTCATCGCCCCAAATCAACTGATACCCGCAGATATAATCGATTCTCAAAACATCGACATCGGTGCCCTCAGCCGGATACGCAGACTTGCAACCGGTATATGCATTCCTCAGAGATACACTCTAAAAGCACATAGCAGATAAATAAGAACCAATACACCCCTATGTTGGTAGGGTTTCTGCCCTATTTTGTCGAGCTAGGGTTTCACTACGCATGCAATGTTTCAAACAACCTAAATTAGGTAAGCAACCCGTCCCTAGTTTGGAATGGTCACTATGGATCCGAATATGCACTAGGTCGAATGGTCCAAAGGGTGCCCCAGAAACCGGGTTTGTGTTCCCATCCGGCAGAGCCGCGAACCGGGTCACTTATGGACATGCCTTGACAAGACAAGCCTCCCAAGAAACCGCCAGAATAGCAGATGACCAACACGGTCCTAGGCGCACTAATGCACATGCAATGCAAAGAGACACATAAGTGAAATCAAACAGATATCACGAGTTCGAGTCAAGCTCTAAAATCCTCAAAGAGTCGCCAGAATCAGAGACGCGCCTGGGCTTCACTCTACGCCGACTCGATGAAGTTTGGTTCTAAATCTGAACCAAAGAGTCCAAATCCGCAAATCGCTTGAGAAAACAGATTTTTGAAGAGTAGTGCCAAACATGAATGCTTTGCCAGACATGAGTCGCCACCTAAATATTTTTAATTGGGAAATTTAGGAAACTCGACTCGGTCAAGGCCACGTGTCCGTCATCACCAAAGTGGTCTTGGCTCGGAGCTTGGGTACGACGGGAAGGTCACTATGAGCACCCCTTTCGCCCGTCCAAGACCGCCTCTACTAACCGTGATATCCATTTTTGAAAACTTTATGCGTTCTTATTCCGGTTGTTAACCTAGAATTACTATGTGATGCGCACAACACAAAAGTATAGACTAGATCGCCTAACTTGGAAATAAACATTGCATATCCGTTTTATCTCGAAAAACGTGTTAGGTTTTGCTACTCGCAAGTAGGCTAAAATACGGATTTCAACGAGTTATTCCAACTCACGCAATCCAACCTCCACCCACAGGCATTCAAACAGTTTATCTCACATAAGCATTTAGCCGCATGGTAAGCATACTGTCATGGCAACATTCACACGCATGTGGTATGCTAAAGCCGTAAACACTTACATCGTACTCCGCGCCAAAACAAGAAACTGGTTAGCAAACATGCATGACCTAGTTCATGTTAAGTGGCTAATGCAACACAGGCAGGGATGCGATCTAGAGTAGGCTCGGCTAACCCTAAACATGGCATGTGAAATGCGCGAGTAGCATGTATTCAATTTAGAAATTGAAAGTTACGATGCAGTTTGTATGATGTACCGAGCCCTGCAAGTAAACAAATGCATGAATGCCCACATGCATTGCATAAGGTATGCTAAAATAAGTATGCCCTAATCTACCATTGTAAGCGGGTAAATAAAAGAGATAGAAAGAAGTGGGGATTTGGAAGACATACACCCACTCACACACACTTATTACAAATTCGCCCTCGCCGAGGGACCAAATAATAATACAGTTTAACAAATAATTAACTATTCTAGCTAATTAAATATTACAAATCGACTAAATTAATTAAATCAAATAATTAATCTATTTAAGCGATAAATGCCTCGGAAGGAGGGTCGACCGCTGTGTGCCCGGACTCGCTTAATCGTGACCGCTGTAAGTGTGCTCGCTTTCCTCTGCTCTCCTTCTCGAAAAATCCCCAAAACTTCAGGAGTGCCCCTTAGAGCACGGGGGAACACCACGGGGTGAGGCAGGGAGCCACCGGCAAAGGAAGGAAGCCACCGGCTCTGAATTTCATTATCGGCTGCCAAGAGGCAGCCGGTCGGCAATAAAGAGTGCCGATCGGCCCTTTATCCTCGCAGACTTGAATCGACAAAGAAGCAGAGGAAACCAAAGGCAAGGCAATGCAAATCAAAGCATGTATGCACCAAGCACATCCCTCATCATGCTATGGACTCAAGAGGGCATGTGCCTCGATTCCTGACCATCAATCGCAAGATTTCCATGCGTGATGACCCTAAGAACCAAGGGTACAAATTTGATTTAAGATGCATACAAACCAAGCAAGCACATAAGGGGTGCTAAACCTCCATCATGACTTAGTCAAGAGGCCTAGCATACATGGCAATGCGATGAGGTCCTAAGCATGTTATCTATTGTGCACACATGGACAATGGCATGGCATTTATGCAAGCATACAAGCAAGCACATGAACCAAGCATGCAAACCGATTGTAGATTGGGCTTAAACATGAATTGGGCAGCTCTAATAAGGCTCAAAACAAGGGCAAAATGCCTAGAAAATGAGACTAAACACACGCACACACATGCACATGTTAAGGCTTAAGACTTAGGCATACAAAGTCAAACTCTCATGCACACTTAAGAGGCCAAACATAGAGATAGAATGCATCAAAACTCTGAAATTCATGTCGAACATGATGTCGAATTATGCAATAGAGCATTCCAAACAAAGCGTGCAAATGGCCTAGGCTTAAGGCAAGTCAATAGGGCATTAAACCACACTTAGTGCAATCATACATGGCAATATTCAAACCCTTAAAGACAAAGTTTTAACACATAAAACTAAGCCTAAATGACCACCTAGATGGCATCTAGGAAGCATGGAATCTAAGGCATGCAATAAGGCCTAAACATAGAGCACTTAACACGAGCTCTTAAAGCATTAACAAGGCCACCAAGGCAATCAAACATGCATGTATGAAGGACTGAAATGGCATGCTAGATGGTTCCAATCATCAAAAATAAAGCTAGAATAGCATACCACACTTTCATGCTTTTGAGGCCAACAAGCCAAATACAAAGAGGCTACCAAATACATGCCAAGATTAGCCAAAATAGCTATGGACAGAGCTAAATCATGGCAAAGTAAGCTCACAAGCTTCACAAATCTAAGCTTAAAACATGCTAGAAAATAGGGCAAACAACCTAGTCATGTTAAGGCATAAAAGAGGCATTACAAGGCAACTACACTAAGCATGTATAGGAGACCAAAACCAACTTAGAAGCATGTTATATCATGGCAATATAAGCATAGAAAACAACCCAAACATGCTCAACACACACTCGAGCATGAAGCTCCTTAAGGAAGCAAAATTTGTCCTTTTCAAGGACATCAAGGAGAGGGGGTGGCCCTCTCCTTCTTGAGACTTCAAGGCATGCTCTTCACCACTGAAATCCCTCAAGATTTCAGTGGTGAAGAGATCCTATCACCAAAATCTCGGATCTCTCCAAAATAGCACAAAATGGGAACTTTTTCAAGGTCTAAAGGGGGTCAAACCTCCCCAAACCACAAAACACTCTTAATATACAATGAAGAGGGTTCAAAATCAGAACTTTTTTGTGTTATATTCTAAGCTCAAAAACTATTTTAAAGCAAGTAAAAATAGAGTGCAAAAATGGGGAATAAAGGGTAGTTTTGCTTACCCTTGTAGCCTTCTTCACAAAGGTTGTGGTTGATGCTTCCTTGAGCTCAAAATCTGTCAAGAACCTCCAAGAACAGCCTCTGGAACCTCAGTTGCAAGGAGAGGGTGAAACACTAGGTGTTTTAGTACAATAGTGTGAACTAAACACCTAGTGTACCAAGAGAAAAAGAGAGATATGATATATGTATCTAACTTAACCCTAAAAACCGTAGGCTAAATTTCTAACAATGTCTAATGCTCTGAAAAATGCTAATCCTAAGTCAAGAGGGAGAGCTTTCCTCTTATAGAACTTGTAAACTTACAAGCCAAGCAAACAAGGGTTCATCCCTCCATACACGTGTATGGAGGGGAAGCAAATGCTCAAAAGTCATGCGAAAATATCTCGAAAAGCAAGTGCACAAGGGTCGGCCGGGCAAATTGGTCATTTCGCCCAAAATAGTGCCGACCGCACAATATAGTGCCGGTGACAACTACTGACCAGGGTGGCCTCTAGCCCCACCGGTGGTGTGGGGATGCCTCATAAAGCATTCCCTGCCCTTCTAAGGCAAATCACAAGTGTTTGGTGCAAAACCAAACACAAACGGTCGAGTTCGGAGGTCCTGAGGCACGGCGCGCGAGCCGAGAACTCCGGGAACTCCAAACGAACACAAACATGGATAATCACCGAGTGTTCCAACGGTGACGTCCAAGTCTTGAGGACGGTCAAAAATGGGGTGTCTACAGCGGGTTAACATGCGAGGATGTTTTTCTTGCCTTTTGTGCCTAAATCTTAGCATGTTTTGGCTACTATTTTGGCATGTTTAAGATTTATCCAGAGTTGGTTTGGTCACTTAAGCTTGATATTGCATGCTTCTAGTGTAATGCTCTTCACTAGTTTAATGCTTTTGGCCCTTAACATGTTGTGCATGTGTTGCTTGCATGATCTTGCATTATTTAGTGTCTTTTGCATGCCATTTCAGCACTAAAAGTCTGCAACCTCTCTCATTTCTTCATTTTTCCATTTGTTTTGAGGGATGGTTAACCTTATGATTGTGTTTAAGCGTGAGATAGAATTTGTGCTCAATGGCTTTAACCCATTTTTGAGGATTCCTCCTAGACAAAGGCATGAGCTCTCTCATGTCTTAAGCAATCTTTTGGTTGACCCCTTCTCATTAGAGGACACCCACATTGGACTTAACCGGTTAAAGGACTAATTGGTAAGCTAAAATGTGTAAACAAAATGAACCAAGTAAAACTTGTGCAAGATAAGCATGTTTGTATTACATTGCATGTGTTTGGATCGGACGTTAATCCAAACACAAGAAATGTGGGACGTTTCATACTCAAAGTGATGAAACGTGTCACGTTTCTTGGACGCCGTCACCCTTGATCATGCATGATAGGGTGGTGGCCATTTGAGTCTTATGTGTGCATTCATTAAGCTTGTACAAGCTTGGTTCTTTAGCCATCATGCATTGAAAATGCTTGATTGGTGGCTTGAGAGCCAAGTGCCACACTCCTTTGAGCTTGAGAAATAATAGGGAGGGTGATAGTACACACATTCCTTGAAAAATACACTACCTTGCCTCTGTTTGCTCTTTGTTGCAGCCAAAGGAGGAAGTTCAAGAGAGCAGTGGCCGACCGGCCACCAAAGCCAGCCGACCGACCACCAGTAGTGGCCGATGGCCACCAATTATAGCTGATCGTCCATCAGTGTGTTCTTGAGATGAAACAGAGGCAATCTGGAGGTTGGCATAATTTTCAGAGGCCCAAAGATGTACAAACAAAGGCATCTAAAGGCAAGGTGGTAGATTTTCCAGAAGAAGCTAACCGAGCATGCATGTCTCCCTCGCCCGTGAGGCCACTTTATTGCTTTATTAGCTAATTGTAACTAATTATTACATATGTTGTAATTAATAAGCTTAAATCGGTTTGTAATATTTTAATTAGCTTAGAATAGTTAGTTAATTTATTTCAATTGTTGTAATTAATTAAGTAGAATAGTTAATTAGTTGGTTTGTAATAATTAACTTAGCTTAGTTTAGCTTAGCTATTATTCATTCGGACTCTCCTTTGAGAGGGCACAATGTTGTAATAAGTGTGCGTGCGTGTGTGAATGTCTTCCAACCCCACGTCTTTCTCTTTTTTACTTATCCACTTTGATGGTTAGTTTAGGGACATTTTCAATTAGCATACCTTATGCTTGCATGTTTGCATCATTCATTTGTCTTGCATGTACCGGGCTCGGCGCATCATTCAAACTGCATCGCAATTTCAATACATATTTGAATACGTGTTTCAAAGCATGTTATCAAATTGTTGCATTCATATGCCATCTTAGATAGCCGAGCCTATTTAGTTGCATTATTGCATGTGTTGCATTAGGCATCTTAAACATAGTTAGGATCATGCATCGTTTCTAACTAGTTTTTTGTTTTGGCTTGGAGTACACTGTAAGTTTTTACGCTTTAGTATACTTGCATGAGTGTGAGTGTTGCCATGATAGCATGCTTTCCATAAGGCTATGTGCTTATTTGATGAACTGCATGAATGCTTGTGGATGAATGCTTGATTGCTTGAATTGGAACAATTCGATAAATGTGAGTTTTAAGCCCACTTTGCGAAGTGGGAAATCATGTTTTAAAGCCCACTTAAGGGTAGCAAATCCGCATTTTAACCCATTTGCGGGTGGAAATTTCAAACCATTTTTAAAAACAAACATAAGTTGTTTTGTTCCAATTTTTGCGATCTAGTCTATACTTGTATGCTGTGCGCATCACATAGTAAAATTAGCTAATAACCGGAATAAGAACACATGTGCTTATAAAACAACATATCACGCTTAGTAAAGGCCGATCCTTTGATCAGGCGAGCGGGGGTGCTCATTACATGACCTTCCCCCCTTGTACCCAAGTTTCCGAGCCGAGACAACTTTGGTGATAATAGACACGTGGCCTTTGGCACAAGTCAGGGTTTCCTAAATTTTCCCAAAATAAAATATTTAGGTGGCGACTCTATAATCTGGCAAAAGTAGTCCAGTTTGGCATTATTTGATTCAAAATTTGTTTTTCCAAAATGATTTGCCGGATTGGACTCTTTGGTGATTTATCAGTCTTACATTGCACTTCGTGAGATTAGATTCAGAACCGTGATAAGAGACCGAACTGTAGGACCAATTCGCACCTCTCCGAAAGGGGGCGCGCAAAGAAAGTCGAGCGCTACAGTTTTTGGCGACTCTGCTGGGGATTTAGAGAACTTGACTCAAACTCATGATATGTTGTTTTATCTACATTTATGTGTTTTTTTGCATTGCATTTGCATTGGTGCACCTATGTCACAGTGTTTGCCATCTGCTATTCCTGAGCGGTTTGCCAGAGGCTTGCTTGGAAAAGCGTGCCATAAGACTGACCAGTTGCGGGCTTTGCCACGATGGGAAAACAAACCTTGGATCTGGATCACTGCTGTACCGTTTGATCCTCCTTTCACTTCTCGATGTTAGGAGCGAGAGGTATATTAGGTGGTCTTGCTGAGGCACCCCTTTTGACCATTCGACCTAGTTGCATATCGGAAGCCTTAGAGACTGTTCCAAACTAGGACATATTGCTAACCCGAATATAGGTTTGTTTGAAACCGTTTGCTTGCGTAGCGAACCCCTAGTTCCTGATGAAATTAGGATAGGGAAACCCTACCCCACCATAGAGGTGTTTTGGCTCTCACTTGCTTGATATGTGCTTTTAGAGTGTGATTCTACAGGAATGTATGTATCAGTTGCAAGTTTGGGTATCAGTGTGGGAGTATCAGTTTGGGGCAGAAATTTGGGGGCAGAAATCAGTGTTTGAGTGTAGATTATCCAGCTTTTGATTTCAACTGTGTGTTGTCTCTATCTAAGTCGGGATGCTGTGTGTTTGTTGATTGTTGTTTCTTTTCTTTTTGTTTTATTTTCTTTTTGCAAGGTAGTATTTTCACAATCGTTTCTGACGAGGCAATTCCCCCTAAGCACTCTGGACCAGAGTCAGGAGGATTCACCGATCTGAGGATCTTATTGGAGGACAACCAGTGTTTGCTTCACTCCCCCCAGTTACTAAAAGGAGGTCAGTCGAGCATAGATCACCGGTTCAACAGTCTCCAATTTAGCTTTCATTATCTACATCACCTGTGCGCAGTTGGGCTCAGATTTCTATTTCCACCTCAGAAAGATAGTATATACCAGATCCAATAGATCAGCACCCCTCAGTCAGTATGGAGGATATGATGTGTCAACTCCAACAGACCATCAAGGCCATGCAGTGGGATGCTGCTCGCCATGCGGAGGTTATCGCTCGCCAAGCAAAGGTTGCAGCTCAACAGGCTATACTAATTGCTAAGCTCCAACAGCAACAGCAACAACAACTATAACAGACAACCGCAGATCCCACCCATCTTCAAGAGAAATTCCAAGACCAGTGGCTCTGCTTTCCACAGCCAATGTCCAGGAAAATGCAGACATCCCAGTGGATCCGATTCCACCCCAAACCTCCAAAGTACCAGCCTACCCAACCGAGGCCCTCTTTGAGTTCGAGGTTGATCCAACTGCATTAAAAGTGAGCAAACTTGAAAAGTTGTTCAAGAGGGCTCAATATTTCAACTCCATTCCAGACATCGAGGATAGCTACATAGACTTGGCAATGACATTGCCCGATAGATTCAAAATGCCTCATATAGACCATTTCGACGGCTCGGGCAATCCTATGGTACATCTACGGTTGTTTTTAGATATCCTGCAGCTAATGGGCCTTTCTAGATAGCAAAAGCTTTCCCTTTTTGGTCGAACCCTGTCGGGTGTTACGGCCATCTGGTATGCTAAGTTGGAGGATTCGGTAAAGAGAAGCTGGGAAGAGATGGTCGAGGCCTTTGTTGCCCAAAATTCTTATAACACTCAAATCGAGGTCACGACTCGTGATCTCAAGGCTACTCATCAAGAGCCAAAGGAGGGCTTTTCTGAATTCATCACTCGATGGAGGGCCAAGGCCTCCATGATGACCACTAGGCCAGCTGAGAAGGACCAGATAAGAATGGTCATCCGCAATTTGCAACCGAAGCTGCTGCAAAAGATGATTATCTTACCCCTCCCTACATTTGTTGATCTTCATGAGATATGGGTATAGATAGAAGACGTAATGAAACAAGGTCTGATTGACCATGAAAGAGAGCAGCCCAAGAGGGCCTTTACACGCAGTTCAAATGTGGTCACCATCACACCGAAAATAGCCACACCCTTTACTGGAACATCCAGAACCACCTCACAACCCGCAAAATATCCACCCCGAGGTCAGAGGACTTTCACTCCACTGTACATGTCTCTGTCTGTGGCCTTAAGGGTCTTCATCAGAAAGGGGCATTTAAAGCCCCTGGAGCCACACCCATTGCCTAATCCCCTCCCTCCTACACACAATCCAGCCAAGTACTGCGCCTTCCACAAGCAGTACGGTCATGATACCGACCTCTACTTCAGACTCTGTCATGAGATTTAGGATCTCATCGACAACAAAGTGATAGCGCCTCCTGAGAAGCCTAACGTCACTACAAACCCTCTCCCACCACATAACCAAAACCCTCCATCTAGGCAAGTAAACCTCATTCAAACAATGGCCGTCCCATTTGACCCCAGCATATACATCACTCTCTCTCACCTACCTAAATCGGCGTTGTTCATCCCAGAAAGCACAGACTTGTGCATGATGAACGCGTCCATATCCCACACCAAGCCTGTGGTGGTGACTGTCGAAGACAAAGTCAGGGTGACCTTGGAGGAGAATGAGAATGTTGGTTCAAAATCTGAGGGATCTGAAGACTTAGCAGAGGAAGAGTACAACCCTTGTTGCTATATTGTGCCAACAAGTCAGGCCAAACTTGAGTTGGAATTTTCGAAGGGAATGGAGGTTAATGTAGTCCAGGAGGACAGGCCAAGCCAGGGACTAGATGATTTGGCTGAGTTTCAGGAGGACATCAGTAACCTACAGTTTTTCGACGAACAGGATCTGGGGAATGTACAGATTGGTTGGTTTGACATGAACGAATCAACGGATAATGCAGGGTGGCTCAGCGATGAACTAGATGTTGATGAGGGGGCTCAGCCCAAGTTGGAACAATCAGAACATGTGAACGCTCAAGAACGGCCAGAATGGTCGACAACAAGGGGAAATTGCCGGAGAGCACCAGTACGAAGAATTTTGCTCGGGAATTGAGCAGTGTTTGTACAGCTGATACGGAGCAGGAAGCAGCGTTGAAGCGGTTCGAACTTGAGAGGATTGAGAATGAACAGAAGGCTAGAAAAGCCAAGGGCCCTGCGAGGATTACTAGTGACTGTGATGTCAAGGTAGTTACAACAGCGGAACCGGACATGTGTTTGTCAGTTACCGGAGGAACTTGGTGAGAAGACAATGATTTGCGACTTGCCCATACTGATGAGAACTGGGGACAGAATCTTCCAGACGATACATGGTATACCGAGGAAGTGGATCTTATGACCCAGAGTGGGCGATACTTCAAGCCCCCACACCTGGACCAACCGGAAGCGTCTGGGAAGGATAAGGAGGCAGAGAAGTAGAAAGAGAGATTGCTAGAGGAAGAAGCTGTACTGAAGCAGTTGAAGAAGATCCAGGCGGATATATCCATTTGGGGATTGCTTATGGCATCACGGGTGCATAGACAAGTTGTCCTGTCTGCAATGGACAAAGCCAAGCTCTCCATTAATATGACTCCTAAGCATTTGGTGGGACTAGTTTTCTCGGGAGGGGCCTCGCCAACATTAACCTTTACTGACAAAGAATTGCTGCCTGAGGACTCCGAGCACAGCAAACCACTGTACATCTTTGTTGAGTACAAAGAGAAGTGAATACCATTTGTCTTGGTTGATACCGGGTCTGCAATCAATGTGTGCCCGTCGCGCACGGCCTACGCTATCGGTTTGAAGCTAGCAGACTTTGTACTAACAGCCCAAGTGATTCGGGCTTATGACAATACAAGCCGGGAAGTAATGGGGACAGTCCGGATCAGAACGCAGGTTGGCCCAGCGCAACAGGACATTGAGTTCCACATCTTTGATGTTTCGGCCACCTTTAACCTACTCCTTGGACAACCATAGCTGCATCAAGTGAAGGCTGTCTCTTCCACTCTGCATCAGATGCTGAAATACCCCAATGGGAAGGGGGTAGCTATTGTTTTTGGAAATTCTTCCATACATCCTCCCCCGGACGTGACTACGCATGTCTTGGAAATTGTGCACAGTGAAGAGGATGTCTTTTTGTCTGGATTCACCTTGGTTGAGGCCCGGGTAGTGCAAGATATTCTGGCTGTTGATGAGGGTCTATATGTCAGTACTCTTTCCGTGTACCTCATGAATAAGCGTCAACATGTGCCCGGAATGGGATTGGGAAGGAGTGGCCGGAAGGGCGTTGCTGCGTTGGCCGAAGTGCCATACAACTCTTATACCTTTGGTCTAGGTTACACGCCTACCAAGGAAGATTGGGTAAGGAAGGGAAAGGAAATGGCCGGAAGAGCCAAGGCTAAACAAGCCGGGAAGCACTATGAGCTGGTGCATAGACCTATTCAAGGGACCTTGAACGAACACTTTGTCCAGGAGGGGGAAGATTTCCCATTTTACGGCTTTCCGGAGCCATGGCTAAATTCTGAAAAGTGGCGCTTGCCCGGCTTTGAGATCTTTTTTGACCTTCAGTTGCAAAGGGATGAAGTTTTAGAAGAGCAGATTGACCTACCAGCTGAGGCTGAACAGTGCATAGAGGATGAGTCCGATGGCATAGAACTCGAGATAGGAGCAACGCTGGCTTGTCTCCTCTCAGATCCTCAGATCATACCAGAGAGCTCGGGGGGTGACTTCTCTGTTTCCATGATTGGAGATCAAATAGCTGTGGGCCTTTCTTCTAGCATTTTGGACGCATCTATCGTATCTTCTCTCGTTTGGCAGTTCAAGGAGGGCCTTTTGTCTAGTAGTTCTAGGTTAGGTAGCGAACCGGAATCTGATTCCACAGAGTCTGTGGAGTCGGAATCAGATTCCAGTTCTTCTGAGTCAGAGTCCGGTATTCCTGGGGTTGATAACTCGGATGCCGTTGTCCTGTCCAAGCTGTCTTTTTCTTTTTCTTTCGAGTCTGATGTAACCGAAGGATTAAACAAGCTAGAAGTTGTGAATGAGAATGGTACCGCTGCCGCTTTTGAGTACTTTTATGTGCCTCTTGTTTATTGTATTAATCAGGACTTTCAAAACTTTGACGAAAACGACGAGGAAGGAATTCCTCCGGTTTTAAAACATTTGATTGATCAAGAAGATGAGAGGTTTGTAAAACCTTTGGTTGATGAAATCACTTCAATTAACATGGGTACTGTGACAACCCTCACCTCTGATTGGTGCTAATCTCTGATTAAGTATGATAAGTAATTGATCAGACTGAAATTCTGAACTGATTGCATGAGTATGTTGCTTTAATTGCATTTCTATCTGTTTGCCATTAATTGATCTGTTCATGTTTTAATTTCGAATCACAAATTGAAGGCCTTATCGGCGACCGAATCCGAAATTGATTAGTGTTATATGCTAATTAGTATTTATATGATTTTATGGTATGTTTAATTAAAATTTGATTTGGAACGATTAAATTAGAAAAAATAAAGTTAAATTACATTAGTTTGCATTTACTATCAAATTGCCATTGAGTGGGCTGATGCTAGGCCATTTATTTAGTCTTGATTTTATGTTGATGCATCATCTTTTTACCCATCTTCTTGCCAAAACCGAATGAGAGAGGGAGAGTGGGAGAACAAGGTTGAATTCACTTAGATTTTGCTTGAACTTAGAAGAATTGAAGAGCATTTGCAAAATTGAGCTAGCATATTTGGAATTCAAGACCTAAGTAGGGAATTCACCCTCTTGATTATGAATTTGAGTTATATCCAGCATAGTTCATGGGAATTTGGAGATTAATGTCAAGAATTAATTTAAAGAGTTGAATTAATTAGCTAATTCATGCATGCAAGTACATGTTCTTGAGTTTTGAGATCAATTTCATGGAATTTCCACATGCATGTCCATATTTTGGTTGTATTCTAGAAATTCACCATGTTTTAGAGTTCAATCTTGCATTTGACCATGTTTTGGAGCATTAGAGTTCTTGAAAACTCATGCATGTTGTGTTCTTGCGTTGCTTTTCATGTTTCATGGGAAATTATGTTTAATTGTTACACCTTTGGGCTTGATTTTACAAAATGATCTTTGAAACATGTTGTATTATGGGTTTCTAAATGTTTTCCAGAAAATTAGCCCAGGAAAATTGAATTTGAAGCTTTGGAAGTTGAGTTTTATGCTTGAGGACCAATTTAGAAATTCCAGATTTTGGATCCACGCTCGAGCGGAGGATTTCACGCTCGAGCGTACACTCTGAGTACATGCACTTCCGCTCGAGTGTTGAAAGTCACGCTCGAGCGTGAAATGCATATGCCCAGAAGTTCACGTGTTTTGTAGTCTACTCGAGCGAGAGAATTCACGCTCGAGCGAGGGTCTGAGTCTTACACTTGAGCAGAGGTCGAGCGTCTGTCGAGCGTGAATATCTTGCAACCAGTACTTTTCATGTATTTTGCAGTTCGCTCGAGTGACAGAAGTCACGTTTGAGCGAAGCTTCATTGTTTGCATGTCTGCTCGAGCGTAGAAAGCCATGCTCAAGCGTGGACCCCTGTTTCAGCAAATTTTGAAAAGTGTTTTAAAGTACATCTTTGCATCCTCATTTCATCCTAGGCATTCTTAGGCCATATTTGAGGCATCTTAATGAGGATAATGTTATAGAACCACACCGAGTCAAGATAGGGACTAGTTATTGATTCCCAAGCGTGTAACTTAGTGTGTGTTCGTTCTGCAACTGTGTAGGGTTGGCATCCGAGGACGCTTATTAGCTTGCCTATAGCCCATCACTCTGTGAGTAACAATGTTGTAAAGATATGTTCAATTATGATTATTTTCTGAACGGTTGACTGTACTGCTTTCTGAAACGGTATTGCTTACTGAATGAATGTTTGTCTTATTTATAAATTGGACTTGTGGCATCTATAGCAACTTCTTATCAAGTATCACTTTATCGCTAGTGCTCTTGACTGCATCTTATCTTCATTGTCACAGAGATCTTTGTCGGTCCCAATATTTGGAACCAATACTGTATACTGTTTTGATGGCCATCAACTGACTGTTCGGTCTGTTAAGACCTACTGTTTACTGTACTGTTTTGCTATGGGATGTACCACATATAACTGCTATGGCTTCTAAATGACTGTTCTGACATGAACTATTAGCCACTAATTGAATAATTGATCTACTAATGCAATTGACTGTTTTGATTACTGAAAAGACATTCATTCTTAACCCCTTTACGCATTTGTTATTCACTGGGCTTTAGCTCACTGTTTATATCTATATGTAGGTGTCCATACACCAGATCGGAGCTAGAAGCGTCAAGTTAAGCTCTCGTTTTGTCAAGCCAACCATTGTGCCTCGCTTCGAGGTTCCAAGTCTGTCCAAGCTAAGGTTGTTTTTGGGGTGTTTAGATTCCCCCTTTTGTCTTCGTTTTGTAATAAGTGTTTAAGACTTGACTGTACAGTTATGGTGAAGGGATTTGGTCCCTAACCCGAATGTTATGTTTGCGATGTATGTATATATGTTTCGGTTTTGAATGTGGCTTGTTCATAAAAGTCTTTTTCCATATAGATTTTCACAGCTCATTGGATATCTTTTATTTACTGTTTGGCTTCTGCCAGCCCCTTACTCAGACATCATTCTTATCATAGCGGGCCTTTGGTAATCACGGATTCTACATTCTGATACTAAACCCATAGGGGCGGGTTTGGGTCATGACAGGTACTGAGAAGGATCCACGGTTGGTCCATGTAACAACCCTCGTCATCGCATCGAATAATTCTCGATTCGTTAATCGAGACGGATTATGACCGATAATCGGATGGATAAAATCGAATCGATTGATCGAAATTAAACCTGAATTGATGGTGTACATCTATTGTATTGCATATCCTACCTGTTTGATTGCTTACTTATCTGTTCGTGTTTTATGTTTAGGCTGCTAATTGAAGGCCTTATCAGCGGCCGAACCGTAAATAGATTGATGTTTTAGGATCACCATAATTTATGTGATTTAATGGTATAATTATCTAAAAACTGATTAGGTACGATTAAATTAGATTAAAATAAGCTAAATTGAACAAGTTGGCCTTATTTACCAAATTAGCCCTTAGTGGGCCACTACCTCACACACAATTGAGCATTGTGAGACACTTATCAACACATTCATCAGCTCATTTTGGAGCTCACCACCGACTAGTGAGAGAAAGATAAGGGAGAGAATTGGTTTCATCTCATTTTGCTTGAAGACTTGAAAATTTGAAGGAGTTTTGTACAATTGAGCTTCCCTATCCTAATTACAAGACTTAGGTAAGAGAATTCATCCTCTTATTGTTGTCATTAAGCTAGTTCTTGCATGATTCATGCTTCATTGTAGAACTAACACATGTTTTGGTCCAAAAGTGTTGAATTGAAGCTTAATCTTTGCATGCATGTGTCCTTTGTTGAGTTTAAAGTGGAATTCATAGCTAATTGTTGCATGCATGTACAAGTTCTAGTTAAGGTTCATGAAACCATCATGTTTTCAAAGTATTGAGCTCATTAGAGCATCACATTGGAGCTTTAAATTGGTTTGAATGCATGCATGTCATGTTTGAATGTTGTTCATGCATGTTCTTGAAAATTGGTTTGGAAATGAGCTTGATTAAACTCCCCTTGGGCTTTAATTTTACCAATTGAGCTTTGGAATCAAGTAATATCATGTGTTTACAAGAATTTTTCCAGAAAATGGGCCCAAGAGGATCGATTTTGGTGTTTGAAAACTGGGTTTGGAACTTGGAGTTCGAATCTGGGTTTTCCAGATTTTGGTCGTTCGCTCGAGCGGGGGAAGTGCCGCTCAAGCGGGGAAATCAAGCTCCTAGTATTTTTGACCTGTGTTGAAGTCCGCTCGAGCGGAGATTATGCGCGCTCGAGCGGAGAAATCGTACATCCAGTACTTTGCACTGTTCATCAGACCACTCGAGCGGGGAAATGTACGCTCGAGCGGAGTGTTGGGTGACACGCTCGAGCGGGGATATTGCCGCTCGAGCGGGGGCCTTTGTTTGCTTGTCCGCTCAAGCGGGGAAACCTGAGCTCGAGCGGGACTCTGTTTTCTAAACATTTCTGAAACTGTTTTCCGTGCACATCTTTGCATCCTCATCCCATCCTAGTCATTCTTAGGCCTAGTTTAAGACATCTTATTGAGGATATAGATATAGAACACACCGAGGCATAATAAGGAGTTAATTATTCCATTTCCCAACTGTGTAACTCAGAGTGTGTTCAATCTGTTAACTATTTAGGGTTGGCATTTCGATGGGACGCTCTAGCTACTGATAGCCCAGAACGCTGTGAGTAACAATTGTGTAAAGATATGTTCAAAATGATTACCTTTTGAATACTGAACTGAACTGTTTACTGAACTGATATCGATTACTGAATGAATGTATGTCCTTTATTTCTGAACTGTACTGTGGCATCCTTAGCACTTATCGCTATCTTTATCTTGCACAGAGATCTCTGTCGGTTCCCTCGTGGAACCATTATCGCATCGATTGATGGCCATCATTACCGCTCGGGTCTTTAAGACTCATCATATCGCTATGCTAATGGATGTACCACATATGACTGAATAACTGTTCTGACTGAAAGACTGAAATATTGTTTAATAAACTGTTTTCATTACTGTAAGGACATTTCATTCTTAACCTCTTTATGCATTATGTTATTCACTGGGCTTTAGCTCACTGCTCATATATATATATGTAGGTGTACAGGCACCGGACCAAAGCTAGACGCGTCGGGGTTATTCCAGTTTTGTCAAGCCAGCCTACGTGCCTCACTGCGAGGTTCCAAGCCTATCGTGCTAAGGCTTAGGGGTGTTTTAGCATTCCCCTCACATCGTCTCACCGCTTTTGTATAGACTGTTATCTGCTTTACTGTACTGTTATCAAGGGATTAGGTCCCTGCACTGAGTGACTGTAAATATTGGTATAGACTGTACTGTTTGACTGCATAAATGTATGAAAAATCTTTTTGGGCATACAGACTGTCACAGCTCATTGGACATTATTTATTTACTGTACTAGCTTCCGCTAGGCCTCAGATTTTCTTGTATTCTTTATTAGCAGGCCTTCGGTAATCTCGGATTACTAGCCGGTTACGGTGCTAAACCCATAGGGCCGGGTTTGGGTCGTGACAGTCCAGATCGGGTCCACATTGTCTTCGGAGGAATGCGAGCGCTTAGTCACTTTACTAAAAGATTTTAAAGATGTTTTCGCGTGGTCCTACAAAGACATGTTTGGAATCGATCCTAAGATTGTACAGCACCGGATCCTTCTTGACTTTGAGGCCCGACCTGTTAAGTAGAAGCTTCGGAGAATACGCCCGGATTAGGCTTTGAAGATTAAGGAAGAGGTCACCAAGCAGATAGACACAGGGTTCTTGCTAGTATCTGAGTATTCGACTTGGTTGGCCAACATAGCTCCGGTGCCGAAGAAAGATGGCAGAATTTGGGTATGTGTGGATTTCAGAGATTTGAATAAAGCTAGTCCGAAGGACGACTTGCCACTACCGCATATCGACGAATTGGTGGACTTCACAGCAAGGCATGCGTTGCGCTCTTTTATGGATGGATTTTCTGGGTACAACCAGATCTTAATGGCACCCGAGGACAGAAAGAAGACTGCCTTTACCACGCCGTGGGGAACCTATTTCTATAGAGTGATGCCGTTCGGTTTGAAGAATGCCGGGGCTACGTATCAACGGGCTGCAACCACTATGTTGCACGATATGATCCACAAAGAGGTTGAGGTATACGTGGATGACATGATTGTCAAGTCCAAGGAAAGAGAGGGTCACTACACCGCCTTAAAGAAAATTTTCCAATGGATCAGAGAGTATCGGTTGCGACTGAATCCTCAGAAATGTACTTTTGGTGTCACAGCAGGGAAAATGCTGGGGTTCTTGATTACATAGAGGGGCATTGAGGTTGATCCTTCCAAGATTAAGGCCATCCTAGAAATGCCACTACCAAGGACTGAAAAGGAGGTGCGCAGCTTTCTGGGTAAAGTGCAATTCATAAGACGGTTTATTGCAAAATTAACCTTAATTTGTGAACCACTATTTGGTCTCCTGAAAAAATGAAGGAAATTCCAATGGGACGACCGTTGCCAAGTTGCTTTCAAGCAGATCAAGCAGTATCTACAAAACCTGCCCGTGTTGTCACCGCCAGAGCCAGGGAAACCGTTGATTTTGTATCTGTTAGTAACCGATACGACAATGGGTTGTATGCTTGCACAAGAATCTGAGGATAGAGTGGAGAAGGCCATCTATTACCTGAACAAGAAAATGCTGGAATATGAGACCCGCTACACGCCACTGGAAATGGCTTGTTTAGCTTTGGTATGGGCTACCAGGAAGTTGAGGCACTACCTGTTAGCTCACTCTGTAATACTGGTTTCGAGATTAGATCCCATCAAATATCTCTTTGAGAAACTAGGCTAGGCTAGCCCGTTGGTTGCTTTTTCTCTCCGAATCCAACTTGAAGTATGTGACGCGCAAGTCTGTAAAAGAGAGAGCGATAACGGAGTTCCTAGCCGATCACCCAGTGAAGGGAGACGAAGCAATAGAGTATCTGTTCCCAGATGAGGCTATTCTGTAAGTTGAGGAATAAACTTGGACTATGTACTTTGACGGAGCGTCAAACCAGTACGGGTATGAGATAGGGGTGTTGCTGATAACACCCGACAATTCCCACATACCCTTAGCTTTCAAACTCCGATTCAAAGTATCGAACCACGAAGCAGAATACGAGGCATGTATCGTTGGATTGGAAACTGCCTTGGAATTAAGGGCAAACTGGTTGGACGTCATTAGGGACTCGAACCTGGTTGTATCTCAAGCGAAAGGAGATTGGAAAGTTAAAGAAGAAAAGATGAAAACCTATCACCAGACCTTGGACGTTCTGATTCCTCGGTTTGAAAAGCTGACCTTCACGCATTTGTTAAGAGAGAACAACAGGTTTGCTGATACTTTATCAACTCTATCTTCCATGATAGACATCCCTTTTGGAGTTCGGATACGTCCAATCATTATTGAACAGAGATATGCGCCGACTTACGAGTTGATTGCTGCAATAGAGGAAGTACAAGATCAAAACCCCTGGTACTATGATGTTTGGAACTTTTTGAAAAAGGAGGCTTATCTACTAGGGGCAAATGTCAAAGACAAAAAGGCAATACGGCGAATGGCTGCTCAGTTTATTATCTGCGGGGGTAAATTGTACAAACGGGGCCATCTGGGAATGCATAAACTGTGTGTTGATGCAGAAGAATCAAAACGCCTAATGGAGGCTATCCATGGAGGAGAGTGCGGATCGTACATGAGCGGAGTAATGCTAGCTCGGAAGATTCTTATGCAGGGTTACTACTGGTCAACCATGGAAGAAGATTGTATCGGTTTTGTTCGGCGATGCCACAAGTGTCAAATCCATGCAAACCGCATGAATATCCTGCCGTCAATGCTGTACAACATGACTTCTCCGTGGCCTTTTTCAGTCTGGGGAATTGATGTTATTGGGGCAGTTACTCCGAAGGGGTCAAACGGGCATGAGCATATCCTAGTAGCTATAGACTACTTTACAAAGTGGGTCGAGGCCCAATCCTATGTGGTGTTTAAAGCGTCACATGCAGCCAAATTCATCAGGAATAATATCATCTATCGCTACGTGGTCCCGAACGAGATCATCTCGGACAATGGTTCCCACTTCAAGAAGGAAGTGATTGGCTTGTTGGAGAAATACAACGTGGCTTTTCATAAGTCATCCACATATCGGCCACAACCAACGGAGCTGTTGAGGCCGCCAACAAGAACATCAAGCACATTCTGTAGAAGATGGTGGAAACCTACAGGGATTGGCTAGATAAGCTGCCATTTGCTCTTTGGGGTTATTGAACATCAATTTAGATGTCTACTGGGGCAACTTCGTATTCCTTGGTTTATGGGATGGAGGTTATTCTGCCAATTGAAGTTGAGATATCACATCGCGAAAGGCGGCCGAAAGTGCCAAATAGCAAAAGTGGATTGGCAGCAAAGCAGGTTCGAAGAACTTATGCTGTTCGACGAGAGAATACTAAAAGCACTGTACCACATCCAAGGTTATCAACGCAGAATTGCTAGGGCTTTTAACAAGAAAATTAAGTCTAGAAATTTGAAGGAAGGGGATTTGGTGCTCAAAGACAACTGAGCTTCCATCCATGACCCTAGGGGCAACTTCAGACCCAATTGGACTGGTCCTTACATCATCAAGTCAATTTGGTCGGGTGGAGCTATCGTTCTTATGAACCTAGATGGCCTTGAGTTCTCCCAGCCAATCAACATGGACAAGTTGAAAAAATACTATCCCTGAGTGGCTTGCAAGGCCGAAAACTCGGAAGGGCGACCTAGGCCAAAGTTAGAGCACAAAAAATTAGAAATAAGAAAAACTGAGCTTGCAAGGTTGAAAACCCAGAAATGGCAGCCTTGGCAAAAGTTAGAGCGCAAAAGGAGAGTGTTAACACCCGAGTGAACCTGAACTGAACTACGTAAGGCTTAATTCCCATCTTTGGGATACGTAGGCAACTTCATTCTGAAGTCCAGCCATAAATACTTCCAAATTGGCTGTGTCCATGTGATTGTTCCGGTCGTCTTTGTCTTTTCTGCATCCAAGAGTTCGGTTGTGATCTCCAGTGCGGTGTTATTTAGACAAGGACAACTTTCCATTTACTGGATTTGGGGTTGTGCATCTCAAGGATAGATCTCGAGTGTGTCCAGTTTTGATCCATATCGAAAATGGTTTTGAAAAGTTTTAATAAAAGTTGATTTTGTATTAATCTTTTTACAACTTAGACCATTTTTGGACCAAACAGAAAATTTTCAATACCCACAATTTTCAATTTCATTCATTTCAATACAGAGTTCTTTACCTCTTGATACAAATTGAAGTTGCTTTTTATTACATTCAAAAGGAAAAACGTGAAAGTATAGATCAAAGCAATAAACTTAGGGCATTGAGAAGTCAAGTGTTCCTGCATCCTCTCCCAGCGCTTGTAGAAGCTTCAGATGCTAAAGTAGGCTCGGTTTGCGCCTCATCTTTAAGCCAAGCTATGCATTCGCCAGAAAGAGCGTAACTGAAATTGGGAGCAGGAGCCAGAAGTCCTCTTGTCCTCCATGCAGTGGGATACCGAGCTAGCTATGAGCCTTGAATTTGAGCTATAAGCCTTGAATTCGATATAAAGCTGGGTACTCAAACCCCTCTTCTGGGTAGGTTTGGTCCTATCCGAACTGATGCCAGAATCGGAATGGAAAATAGAAGACACAGTGTGTCAAGCCAATCAACTGAATACCGGGTTGCCGGGCCATGCTGTAACTCATCTGAGGCAGATCAAACCAGGGGCAACGCCAAGCGATGTCAACAGCGGACCTGTTGCACATCCAGTGGCACCACCACCCCTCGTTCGGGAAATCAACTAGTCGTGGGTGAAAGAAGTAGCTGCGCGCTGAATATGCTAGGCAAGAGTCCACTACTTTCAACCTGTCCATAAGCCAAATCTGGGGAGGGATGGAAAAATAAGAGAGATTAAAAAATAGAGAGGTGTATGTGGAGAGAAAAGTGAGAAAGGGTTTTGAGAGAAAAACAAAGCCTGAGGGCCGAGTGATGTGAGAAATACATGTGAGATTGGGGTGGGAAACATTACCTGCAAGAGTAGTGGACTTCCTGCAAACTTGGTTGTCTCCCGGTGATGAAAAGCATCCAAGCCCATCAAAGTCTCGGCTAATGTTAAGCCAGTGCAGCTCTTACCCTCTTTCAAACCTTGAGCTACCTTGATCAAGCGAATGCTAGACCCTCTGAAGCCAGGGGCAAGCAAGAAATGAGCCAACATACACAGGCAGAGGGCATATTGCCGAAAACCTTACCAGAAACGATCGTCGCGGTCACCGGCATCAGAAAACCGATGGATCAAGCTGGGAATGTCCAGGTCTCCATTGTGGACTAAAGATCGGGCATCGTGTAAAGTGAGCCCACACATTCTTCCTAGAGTTTGGATATGGCTAAAACGGGATTGGGGCAGGATTTCCTCTTCACCCTGTGATTCCATCAGAATTTGGAACTCTTCAATTGTCGGACATATCTCTTGTCCCCCAAAGCTAAAAACATGTGTGACCGGATTCCAACATCTAGCCGCAGCATGGAGGAATGGAAAACACATCGGAGTGCGACTCAATGGGAGTAGTGCATTTATCCTGAGACCCTAGAAATTTAACTTTTCTGAGCCATCTAAAGCTGCAATCCAATTGGAGAGTTTTTTCGTAAAGAATGGCTCCATTTATGGCAAAAGCAGAGTTGAAATGAAGAAACTACGAAGCTGGGGCTTTTGTAAAAGATAAGGTGCTAAGTAGAAGACAAGTGGCAGCAATCTGGAGGTTTTCTGCATTAGTGGCCGACCGGCCAATGTTGATGGCCGACCGGCCATGCTTGTAGCCGATCGGCTAGTACTAGTGGCTGATAGCCGTTTCTAGTGGCCGACAGTCTTCTCTTATGGCCGGTGGCCTCTTCTTTTGCTCCTTGAGCCATCCATGTATTGGAAGTACTGAGAACCTGTGTCCTTTTCTGCTTTTGGTGCCTTTGCCATCTCTCTTTTTGCTTTGATTTGTTTGTCGAGTTGTTATATTATTTATCGAGTTGTTGTATTGCTTATCGAGTTGTTAAGTTGTTTATTGAGTTGTTTTACTTTGTTTATTATGAGTGGTTTGGTTCGTTACCTGATTAAGCAGTTGCTAATACAATATTCAATTCCTATCAAGTCCTATTTTCGTGTAAAATGGTGCAATGTGATAAATGCTCAAAATGTAAAATTCAATACCTTTTTAATAAAAAAGCTAAGTTTTCATTCCCAGTCATGGTCACTTTTTGCAAAAGAGTACAAGTTTTTAAAGAAAAATAAAATTGCCCAAGTCTGTACAAAGTGCCAATACTACTAGCAAAAAGAAAACTAAGCAAAAAGAAAAGAAACTAAACAAAAAAGCATCTGAATCAGCGCCAACCACCTCAAGATCGAGAGGCCCTCTTCACCCTCTTCCTGGGCATGGACTCAGAGCTATCACCATCAGCGCCACTGCCCGAATCTGAATCGGAGCCATTTCCAGCATCGTTACCACCCTTAGATGACTCTGACTGCGGACTTGCTGGCTCCTCGTCCTCATCTGTCTCATCATCATCCGAGATAGGCTCTGATGGACCGCTCTCGTCATGAGTACGTCTATCTCTGTCTCGGCTGTGTGTCGGAGTCCCTCGTCTCTCTCTCCCCGTTGTCGGGGGGGCACTAAAGGTCCCGCTACAGCTCTTGCTGGGGCGTCGGATGGAGCTGGCATCTGAAAAGGGACCTGAAAAGGACAGTTTGTTGAATACATTAGTCGTGGCTTGTATGCGATGCAAAGATGAGTATAGTGTTGAATGTAGTGTATGGGAGTAGTGTATCGATACAGTATTGTTAATGTAATGCGTCAGATCAGTATGGAGCAGATTGTAGAGGGTTTTGAAATGTAGGTTGAAGGAGCTTACCGGAATGCCGTAAATGCTGAGCAAGTTCATGCTCGTTTGCACCATCCCCATCAGAGAAGCCGATAGCTTAAGAGTCTGCCCGGTGTTCTCTATGGATGCCTGTAAATGTGTTGAAATGATCAGTGGTCTATGGTCTATAAAGCATAACTAAAATGAATTGAATGTGCACAATGTAAAGTATGGTACATACCGGGGTCGGGCCTCGAACTCCGACAAGCTCATGACCAGCTGGAGCAAGCTCAATAGGAATCTGATAAGTCTCCCCCATACGTCACCAAAGAAGTCGGTAGTAGGCGCCGGCCATCTTGCCCTCCGCCTCGTCCGGGAGCCTCTCCTGTCACGGGCCTGAGTCGTCCTGGATCCTCCAGCTCTCTCTCCCGTGGCTGGAGCTCTGGCTCTTTCACCCTCGCGAACGCCAGTCAACAGTGACATGAGGTATGTCTGGATGAAGGCAGTATAATCGCCATCAAGCCTGAAGAAGTCAGTATTCCAACCTCTGGTAAAATCAATCATCTCATGCGTGGTATATCTCTCTGTGATCCTTATGTATGTAGGAGGCGGCATCGGGACTACTGGCTCTTGCAAGCCAAGGCTCTGTTGCAGGAATCGCTCCCCTAGGAACCACGCTCGACACATTGGGCCCTCGAGTAAGATTCGAAATCGGGAAGCCTCCCAAGCGCCGGCAAACTGATCTCTGACCCCATCAGGCATCACTGGCCCACAACTGCTAGGTGATCTGCAAATAGTGGATATATAGGTTGTTAGCTACCATTGTATATGCAATATGAAGTAAAGTTGAAATGACTGTAAGGTCTAAGTTACCTCTGCTGCTGCCACGGTATCGAAGTATCGGCGGAAAAATGAGAATGACTCTCGGGGTTTCCGCTGGTATCTCCCATCGTATCTGTGCGAGTACGGCACCAAGGGCGGTATCTTTACCTCTGGTTTTGGGGCAAGCCTCGGCAAGTAGGCATACATCCATAGCTGTAGAAGGTCGAAGGGTAATAGTGAGTATATCTATCCGATGTAAAGCGGTGTATAGATAATGTAAATCAGAGAACATATTGTGTACGGTGCAGTGTGCATTG
The DNA here is from genome assembly GCA_025200525.1 of Camellia lanceoleosa. Taxonomy (NCBI): domain Eukaryota; kingdom Viridiplantae; phylum Streptophyta; class Magnoliopsida; order Ericales; family Theaceae; genus Camellia; species Camellia lanceoleosa. The sequence continues at coordinate 93,196,612 of CM045766.1, forward strand.
TACAGTGTGTGCGGTGTACAGATAATGTAAAGCAGAGAACAGATTGTGTGTAGTGTAGTGTGCATTGTACAGTGTGTGCGGTGTACAGATAATGTAAAGCAGAAGGGTAGGATGTACCTCCCAAGCTCTCCAGTAGCCTCCTAGCAGATGTCCGCTCCGGCGAGAAGACGAGCTCATGTATCCATATAGTGTGGCCAAGCTTGCGCTGCCCCAGTCGTAGAGTCGGACGCGAGACAGGTCTACTAATGCACTCAAGAGGTAGAGCCCGACGATGTTCGCCCAGTCGGCGAACAAAGTAGTACCAAACAAAAAGGTGAGAAACCCTTGAGCGTAGTACTCGATTTTCTCGCGGGTCGTCGGCGTCGTCCCCCTGAAATGGTCAGCAAACCAAGTATATTGCATCATCCCTGATCGAGAGATGGGTGGGTGAATCCCAAGTAAGTAGATCTGAGCGACCTCTCACTCACCCATGTTGGTGTCGTAAGGAATTAGATGACCCCCTACTGCTATGCCGGTGAGCATAGAGAAGTCAAAGGGAGTCATCGTCATCTCCTCTGTTGTAGAGAAGTAGAGGGAATCAGTGGTATCTCATCACCTCTCTACTAAAGTGCCCAGTAGAGGCCGACTCGCAGTAAGATGTGAGAGGTCGAAGCCAGCCTCGTCGATGATGTGATGGACAACATCGGGAAACTCCATATACCACTCCTTCGCGGAGGTGGTTCCGTATCCTCGGAAAGCATGTGAATCTCCCTGTAAGCAAGATAAACAGATGCAAAGCAATTTAAGAGATACAGTGCACAAGTGTAGTTGGGATGAATAGGTGAAAAGCAGTGTGAGTGTAACCTACATTGCGGGAAATAAAGAGAAGATGTATACCTCTGAGGCGCCGTGGGATAGATGTGACTCTGGCTCGCGTAGCAAGAGGTCCTCCGGTGTCCCCCCTGAGCTAGATGATGCTATTAGGAGGCAGCACGTGTATCTCAGGATGGTATGTTGTCGGGGCGAATGGTCGAATACTGAGCGGCAAGGGCTCAAACTCTGGATCCATCTCCATCCCCGGAGGAGCTCCGTCGTGTGAGATGTCGTCCGCCATCTCGAGGAAGGATGAAAGAATGGTCGCAAATGTGAAAAATGGGCGGGAATGCCAAAAGTCAACTCCGAGGGGTGAAAAATAGAAGAAAAGGTCAAGGCTTGGAAGAGGGCACGAAAATCAAGGGTAACTCGGGGGAAACATACCCCAAGTGGTGGAAATCAAGAAGGAGGCACCGAAGACACTTTTCAATCGGTTCAAAATGTTGAAAACTACGAGGGTTTCACGAATCGGATGTTTGTGGGATGTTCGAAAACACGTTTGAAGCTTGGATCGGGAGGGGGGGAAATGGCCTAGAGCAGAAGGGGGATGTTTTTCGACAAAGGGAAAGTGAGGAAATAGGATTTAGAACCCTATATTTAAAGACTCGTGGTAAAATGTCAAAATTGCCCCGAATCTGTCATCGATGGCTAACGGGCCAAATTTTTGGCCGATGAACTTATTTTGTGGCCAATGGCCTCCTAAAGTGGCCTTCAGGCCTTTGGTGCTCTCCTCATATGTTGTTCTGTTGTTTTGTGCCTTGGTCCTTTAAGAGTGCAAGGGAAGTACATTTTTTAAGCTCAAGTGGCCTCTGTGGAAACTCCGGATTGTGTTTTCAATGTGTGGTACTCAGTATGTACGAGGATGTATCCTTTTAAATTGATTGAACTCCTCCGAGAGGTAAATCGGAGGTTACAACTGAATCGATCTTGTCAAGACGCGCATTTTTTTATCGAACATGTTGTTGTTATTGCATCGAATATGCATTGATTACTGTGCATAGAATATGTATGCTGTGTTGCGTTGCATTCTCTATGTTCTCATGTTTGCATAGAATATACATGCTGCATTGTATTGCATTGTGTATGCCTTTACGTTTCCATAGAATTGTCCATACCTGTTGCATTGAACTTGCATTCAGCGTTGCATAGAATATGCTCCATTTCTCGTTGCATTGAATATGCTTTTCTTTGTTCCTCATACGATGTGTATGAAACTTGCCCCTCTGAGCATCATGTCGTGGTTATTTATCTCGCAAAGAACACGTATTCCTATTGTATTGTACTTGCCAAAGTTTCTCTCTTGTGCAGGCACGATATTGTATGTACAGTTCATTCAAAGCTGGTGTGACCAGACAATATTGTATGTACGATTCATTCAGGAGAACTCTAGGTAAGATCATTCATGTCCTTTGAACACCTCGTTGGTTAGAAGTACTTGGGTACGCCCCATGCTTATACCAATCCGTTGGTTAGAAACATTCGGGTACGCCCGATGTTTACACCGACACTCTTTTTTGTTAGAAGTACGTGGGTACGCCTGATGCTTATACCACTCTGTTGGTTAGAAACATTTGGGTACGCCCGATGTTTACACCAACACCCTTTTTGGTTAGAAGTACTCGGGTACACCCGATGCTTATACCACTTTGTTGGTTAGAAACATTGGGGTACGCCTGATGTTTACATCAACACCCCTTTCGGTTAGAAGCATTGGGTCGTATGCCCGATGTTTATACCACCCTTTCGGTTAGAAGCATTTGGGATATGTGTCTGATGCTTATACCACTCCGTTGGTTAGAAGCATTGGGTCATGTGCCCGATGTTTATACCACTCCTTCGTTTTGGTTAGAAGCGTTTGGACTATGTGCCCAATGCTTATACCTTGCTTTGGTTAGAAGCTTTTGGACTGTGTGCCCAGCGCTTATACCTCGTTTTGGTTAGAAGCGTTTGGACTGTGTGTCCGACGCTTATACTCCTCTTTGGTTAGAAGCGTCTGAACTGTGTGCCCGACGTTTATACCTCGTTTTGGTTAGAAGCGTTTGGACTGTGTGTCCGACACTTATCCCTCCCTTTGGTTAGAAGCATTTGGACTGTGTGGCCGACGCTTATACCTCGTTTTGGTTAGAGTCGTTTGGACTGTGTGCCCGACGCTTATACCCCCTTTTTGGTTAGAAGCGTTTGGACCGTGTGCTCGACGCTCATACCTTACTTTGGTTAGAAACATTAGAACGTGTGCTCAATGTTTATACCGTGTGCTCGACGCTCATACCTTACTTTGGTTAGAAACATTAGAACGTGTGCTCAATGTTTATACGACCCTTCCGGTTAGAATCGTCTTGGTTGAAATTGACTTTGGCAATTGAATCGATTATGCATACAAGCCAATTGAACCGATTATGCATACAAGCCACAATCTAAATTTACAAGCCAATCAATTTTGCCCATAGCATTCATAAAACTAAGTCCAACTAAGTTTTTTTTATAATTGATTAGGTAATTAATTATGTAAATATTTGTCTATTTGTCATTTCAACTCATAATTGAAAGCCAATATTGTGCATAAAATCTAATTATTTTTTTAATGTTGACATAGTTGTTGCAAATTACATTTGGCACATTTCCTCTGCATTTATTATGAATAATATGAATTCTTTTTAATAACATTTCTTAAAAACTACTATTGTATTATTTTGTGAAAAATAACAATTGTATCTCCTCCAAAATTTTATTTTCATTCAAATATATAAAAAAAACTCAATTAACAAGATAAAAATTCAATTGTCAATAAAACTTTATCTATTCATCATAAAAAAAAGGATATTAAAAGAAGGTTAACCCAGTGTCCAAGCAACAGACACATTTGAGGAAAACCCAATTAGGATTCAACATCTAATGACCATTGGAATGTAGTCAGTAATCAAACAAATACAAAGTTGCAGTGAAAATTAAATTAATAAAAATTCAAATTCAAATCAAAATTTAAATTCTCTTTCTTGAGAGGCAGCAACTCTATTTGTTGTAGCATCCATAGGCTTGCCTTCTGTAGGTGCCTCAACCTTGTCGCCTGCAAACACGAACTATTAGAGTTGTTCTCTATTTTGTCATTTGGTAGTTTTTTGGTTGGTTTCTCGCCAACTCGTTGTGATGTGCTTCTATATGATTAGGCTTGCTTTTTAGTGTCAACCTAATTGGGATCGTGTAGTCTTGCTATGATGCAGTTGTGCACTTGCCTTTTTTCACTTTATTAATGTTCTATTTATTTATATGCTGGTCTTCATCAATACAAATTTTTTCTTTTGTTGATAATAATGATAAAAATAAAAGACAATGGCCTTGTGATGGTGTTGTAACGTAGGTATTTGAATTTTTTTTTTCCAACTTTTTAATTTTTCTTCCAAATCCGTAATCTATACATAACCAGAGTTCCTATCACACAAGAAAAAGAATGGAAAATAGGACGACTAAAGTCTTGGTATTAGACAAACGAAGTGTTTCATTAAGATTCCTTGCCTTTTATACATGGCAAAGGCAAATCATTGGTCCTACACAATTATTTATATGACTTAGGAAAAAATTATTTTTGTTTCTGGGTACATTCATGTGATGTTTTTACTTGAAACTTATTTGTTAAAATAATGAGACTCAATACTTTTTGTTAGATTTTTCAAAAATAACTTGACAAATATCAAATGATGAATAATGTAGAGTAATGCATTAAAACTGTAAAATAATCACTCATGATTTAGAGTGTATTCCATTATTTTCTGCACATTTAGATGTACTAGTGTTTGTGCATGTGCTTTGCACGTGAATTGTTTTTTGGGATTTTTTTCATTAGTTACTTTTTAAGTGTGAGATTCTTGTACAAAAAATATAGTAAAAAATGTTCTCAACAAAATACAGAATAGTTCTTGTAGACTATAATGTTGATACTAATATAGTTTGAAGTGTTTAGTCACTTCTAACAAATTATTTGTCATGAAAAAATTTTGAAAAGGGAAAAAAAGAAACAAACAAGTAGAACCTACAAAAGTAAATGCTATTTTTCTTTTTTTTTCCCCATTTTTTCATTGGTACCTTGCAGACAAATGATATGCATGGTTATGCAAAAATTTTGTTTTTATTTTTTATTTTTTTAGGGTTTGGGAAGGAAGTAGAAATTTTACATTTTAAGGTAGTGTATGGTTCACAAAAACAATTTTAGGACAAATTACACTTTGCATTCCTGTATTTTATAGTTCATCTCAATTTTCTTTTTGACATTGTCAATCTTTTACATTTCAAGTCAAGTTAGGAAAATTTTCCGGTGTGCAATACACACCGTATGCAATTCTACCATAAAATTACATAAGTTGAACACCAAATCGCGTAAGTTTATTCATAAAAGTGAACTTACACGAATTTGTGTTCAACTTACACTTTTTTGTGAGATTACTTATCACTACAAAAAAATGTCACTTTTGGCTACTAAACTATTGGTCGGCAAAAGGCATAAATTTGGTCACTGAAACTATTTACCGACCAAATATTTCTGTCGCCAAGTTTGTCGCCCATACCCCGTCGGCGATAGTATTGGCGACTAAACTTCATTTGGTTGCCAAAAAATGGAACATTTCCCTACTAAATTTCTTTTAGTAGGCAAATGGTATCTTTTCGCCACTAAAACTGTTGGTCATCGAAAGTGAACATTTAGCTACTAATCCTTCGTTAGTCGGCAAACGTGACCTTTTTGCTACTAAATTTTTAGTCACTAAAAGTTCTACCTTAGGCGTGGTGACTTTTGCCGACTAAAACTGTTCGTAGCCAAAAACCTATTAAGATTCATTTCTTTACTTTTTGCCACCAAAAGTTTTAGTCACCAAATGATACCTTTTTTTCCGTGACTAAAAAATTTAGTGGCCAATAGTTTCTTTCTCTCTTTTTAAAATTTTTTAGCTATTGATTATTTGGTGGCAAAAACGTTTTGGGTTATGTTTTTGCTACTAAATTATTAGTAGCCAAAACTTTTGATTACCTATTTGGTGGCCAAATAATTTTTTTTTTTTTTTTTAAAAAAAAAAATTGTAAACAACCTGTATTCATTTATATTACAACCTGTACCCTGTATAAACAATATAATCCATCAACACTAAAATATATTATCAATCATTAAAGCATTCAACAATGTGCACACATTTTCAGTTCCAAGCATCCAAAAAATTAATCTTGAACATCCAATTCTATAAATAATACAAATTCCATACACTCCAAGTCTAATCCAACGTCAATAATTTAAATCCATACATAATACATGAATAACCAAATTAATTTGTTCGAACCACTATATATACTGTCACGACCCCATTCCGCCCCTAGTAGAATGGTGCCATGATGGCCAGTAATTCGGGATTACCAAAGGCCACTTACAAGAAAACACACACAAATCAGAGTAAACATATGGGGCTTACAAATGCGGAAGCAATAATCAAAAGTAAAGTAGTCCATAAGAGCCGTGCTTGAGTTAAATGAGATGGCAAACATCTTATAGTAGCTTTAATACAAAATAATGACGTACACAAATTACATCTTGATCAAAAGGCTTCTCGGCCATCAAACACAAAATACAATAAAGTAACCAAGAAGCATAATCTTCAAGATCTTTGCAAAACATGAATCCAAAAACACATCGGCAAAACATGTCGGCTAAGCACAACTAGGCATCACCGCCTGCTCATCACCTACATATATATAGAGAGGGTGAGCTTGGATACTCGATGAATGGCATAAGTAATAAAGGGCTTACATGAATGATATCCGAGATCTTTTAAACAAATAATACATGAAACAAATCAAGTTCATCTATCAAATCTTTCAAAGCTTCAAGAGATGCTTACTAACATCAATATAATACAAGTGATGACATCTCGGACAAACAAGCCCACGCTGTAAACCGTCGATGGCAAAGCAAGACAAGACAAGAGAGATCTCAAAACAATGGTGTCGTTGCATTATAGTCCCCGGACACTAAGGACTTGTGCCACAAATGCTTATAGTCCCCGCACGCACGGACTTCCAAACTTTGTGCTACAAATGCTTATAGTCCCCTAGCACATACGGACTAGTGCCACAAATGCTTAAAGTCCCCGCACGCACGGACTTCCAAGAATGTCATCAAAACAAGATATAACACTTGGTATACAAAATAGGGATAACATTCATGCCTACAAATACTTTCCAAAACAAGGCAAAAATAAGGCTTTTATCAAAACACTATAACATATCTTTATTAAAATACCACTCACATAGTTCTTCGACGTCAAGGCCAAGGTAAGCCCAAGTCCTACAAACACATGGCAAGTTCATTGAATGCACTTTTAAACAGACTTCACATGCACACAAATGATCTCGGCATCCACTAAAGCTAAGTCAAATCAAAAGCAGACATCGCCCCTCATCTCGGGAACAAGTCGGGCACTAACTGGTCTTGGCCGAGGTCCAACACCTCCTCGCCGAGGTGCTGTCCCGAGGGCCACTTTCAAAGAGATGGAGCCGGGGAAAATCTGGGTTTTCCTCTCGCTCAAGAACATGAAGAACATGAACATGAAGATCAAGAAGGAGATGAATGCGAGGATCATAACTTATGATTATAAGACACGAGATTTCATGTTATGAGTTTAAAACCATGGACACGATACCCATACAAGAAGACCATGCAAGAACAAACACAAATGCATGTAACTTGTTGCAAACTTTCGGATCAAATGAGGCTTTTCACAAGAACTTACGAACACTAGCTTTCTTTCTAAAACCAACTTGGAATCGATGCATGGCATGCAAAACATAATCAATCATGCAATGTAGCTAGAGGATCAATAGAAACAAAGAAGAGTTAATCAAGATTCTAACCTCAATACTCGAATCTAACGGATCAAACACCAAGGATCAAGCTTGCACTCTACTTTCTCACTCTAGAACTCTTCCTAGAGCTTCTCTCTCAAGCACAAGATATGATACAAATGATACACTTCTAAGCTTGCCATTTGGTTTAACCTTCGCTTTCGGACACGTGGCGCTACCGGGTTGGCTTAACTCAAAAAGGTGGTGATGGAAAAGACAAGTCCCCGACAAAGTGTGTTCAACAAGCTAGGCGGCAAGGGACTCGGCGAGTAATGACATCGGCCAATAACATGACCTCGGCAAGAAAAGGACAATGACTTCGCTAATGATCTCGGCTAGGAAGGACAACACCCAATCGAAGTGTGCCACACCTTGGCCTAGATGTACCACACCTCGGTCTAGGTTGTACCACTTCCAGGACAAGATCACTTGGGTTCAAGGTAACATCTCGGCCTAGATAATACACACCTCGGACTTGGCGATACACGCCTCGCCCAGATGTTAATCATCTCGCCAATATGCGGAGTTAAAGGTGGAGGTCGGCTGAGGTTCTAAACTGTTCTTAAATGCAAGGGCTCAAAGGTAAACTATGCTAAGCTGACCTCGGCTATACTCTAGACAAGGTGCGAATTCAAGCAAGCATCAAATAGACAAAGCAAAGCAAAACAAGATAACAGATTGCAACCTTGGCAAGGCAAAATCATACAAAAGAGCAATGCATGCAAGCAAGACTAAGTCAAAGTGAGGGTTGTTACATCCTACCCCCCTTAAAGAAGTTTGGTCCCCAAACTTAGGTTACCTTGATCTGAAAACAATTCAGATATCGAACTTTCATCTCTTCTTCCATTTCCCACGTGGCATCCTTGCCAAGTGTTCCTTCCACTCAATTTTCACCATCACTATAGATTTGTTCCTTAATTTGTTTCACTTGTCTGTCAAGAATTCTCATCGGCTTCTCTTCATAGCTTAATTCTTCATCAACCACAATCCCAAAATGACTAATCACATGCAGGGGATCCCGAATATACTTTCTCAACATCGAGATGTGAAACACATTGTGCACTTGACTTAATTCGGTGGTAGAGCAAGTCTGTAGCGATCGTGTTAATCTTCTCAAGAATTTCAAATGGCCCGATGTAACGAGGTGCTAACTTACCTTTCTTCCCAAATCTGAAATTCCTTTTGTTGGCGAAATTTTCGTGAATACATGGTCCCCAATTTCAAACTCCAATTCTCTTCTTCTCTGGTCGGCATAGCTCTTCTGCCGACTCTGGGCGGTTTTGATCCTCTGCTGAATAAGTTTAATCTTCTCTGTTGTTACTTGAATGAGTTCGGGGCCGATCAAAACTTTATCTCCTACTTCGGTCCAACATATCGGCGATCTACACTTCCTTCCATACAAGGCCTCAAACGGTGCCATGCCAATGGCTTGATAACTGTTGTTGTGCGAACTCTACTAATGGTAAGTGTGTTTCCCAACTTCCTTTGAAATCCAATACACATAACCCGAGCATATCTTCAAGTGTCTCGATTTGTCCTTTACATGCGCCCCATCGGTTTGGGGGTGAAACGCATGCTAAACCTCAACTCGGTTCCCAAAGCCCTCAGTAAACTTTGCCAAAACCTGCAAACAAACTTGGGATCTCGATGCAAACAATTGACATCGGCACTCCATGAAGTCTCACAATCTCATTCATATCTGATGACTAGTCGATCGGCCAGTGAATGTAGTCGAACAGCAAGAAATGTCTTGACTTAGTTAATCTGTCGATTATGACCCAAATCGAGTCCATCCCTTTACGTGTCTTGACAAACCAATCACAAAGTCCATGGAGATATGTTCCCATTTCCATTCAGAATCGACAAAGGTTGAAGGAGTCTGCTGGTCTCGATGTTCGCCTTCACTTGTTGACATTGTAGGCATTGGGATACAAACTCGGCTATCTCTCTCTTCATGTTTGGCCACCAAAAGGTCGCTTTACATCGTGATACATCTTAGTGTTTCTGGATGAACAGCAATTACGGAACCATGGGACTCTTGTAAAATCTTTCTTTTCAACTCGGGGGCGTCGGCCACGCATATAACCTTCCTCCAAACTTAAGCACTCCATTATCAAAGGTGTAACGACCTCGGCTTTAGTGATAATCTCGTCGGCTATCCGCTTGTGAATTTATCCTCCATTTGCTTTGCTTTTACTTCTTCAATGATGGTCGGCTGCCGAGATTATGGCTAAACACGCCAAACTTCCCAATGACTTCGCTTAATGCATCGACTCTTGAGTTGGCTTTGCTCGGTGGTCTTGAATCGCATGTCGTAGTCCTTCAACAATTCCAGCCATCTTCTTTGCCTCAAATTTAGTTCCTTCGGTGAATAAGTACTTCAAACTCTTATGATCCGTGAAAACTTGGCAAGAAGCTCCATACAAGTAATGACGCCAAATCTTTAAAGCAAACACCACGGCTAGCTCCAAATCATGGGTAGGATAATTCTTCTCATGAGGTTTTAATGGCGAGATGCATATGCTATGACCTTGCCCTTGCATTAATACACAACCCAAACCCTTATGTGAAGCATCATCAGAATCTGAAATTCTTCATTACTTGATGGGAGTACAAGAACTGTGTCAGAACTAACCTCGTCTTCAACTCTGGAAGGTCGATTCTCTATCTTTGGTCCATTCATATGTCACTCCCTTCGAGTTAAGCTGCGTCAATGGCACCGCAATCCTTGAAAAGTCTTTTACAAACTTCTGTAATAACACGCCAAACCTAGAAAGCTGCGAACCTCGGACACATTGGTCGGCGTTGGCCAATTTACCACGGCTTCAATCTTCTTTGGGATCAACAGAGATACCTTCTTCATTAATCACATGTCCCAAAAATGAAATATTGGAAAGCCAAAACTCACACTTACTCAACTTAGCATACGACTTCCTGTCCCTCAAGGTCTCAGAGAGAGCAAGTCTCAGATGACTCTCATGCTCGGCTGTACTCTTGGAGTAGATCAATATGTCATCAATAAAAACAACCACAAATTCATCTAGGTACGGCTTGAAGACTCTATTCATTAAGTCCATGAATCTTCTTTGGCGCATTAGTCACTCCAAATGGCATTACTAGAAACTCATAGTGGCCATATCTTGTTCGAAAGGCAGTCTTCTCAATATCCTCGCTTTAACCTTCAACGGTGGTAGCCCGACCTAAGGTCAATCTTGGAAAAGACTCTTGCTCCTTGTAGTTGATCTAGCAAATCATCAATCCTAGGCAACGGATACTTGTTCTTAATAGTTACCTTGTTAAGTTCTCTGTAGTCAATGCAAAGGCGAGTGTACCATCTTTTTCTTAACAAACAAGACCGCGCTCCCCACGGTGAAGTGCTCGCCTAACAAAACCTTTATCTAATAATTCTCAGGTTGTACCTTTAGTTCCTTAAGCTCATTTGGGGCCATTCTATAGGGTGTCTTGGAGATCTACGTGTTCGACACAATGTCCACATGAACTCTATTTCTCTATCAACTAAGTGGCGGGCAAATCATTCGGAAGATGTCGGGAATTCACTAACAAGCTGGGATGTCGGCTAAATCAACATTTCCATTACGATCACTCAATATACTACACAAGTAGCCATGGCACCCTTTCTCAATTAGCTTACGTGCCTTAATGGACGAAATCAAGTATGGTGGGGTACTACCCCTTTACCTCGGAAAATAACCTCGGCTTGGTGCAGGGGTCTCAATGTGACACTCTTGAAACACAATTAATTGATGCATAATTCTTTACTAACCAATCCATTCCTAATATGGCGTCCAAAGTGGGTCATGTTTAACGGCAACAAATCGATTAATAGTTCTACACCCTCAATCACAATAACACACGCCTTATAGATAGATGCAACAATCATGGTTCTCCCGGATGGAGCGGACACATATAACACATAATCAAGAGGTTCTTGTTGTCTATTCAATTTCTCGGCAAACTTGGCGGAATCTGAATGAATGCGAGAACCAGAATCTATCAATATGTATGCATCTTGAGAGCAGATTGGGAGTATACGATACTCTTGTCTCAAAGATTCAGGTGTCTCTGGCACCAACGCAAAAACTCGCCCGCTTCGCCTCATGTCCTTCCAACGTTGCTTCCTGCAGAGCCCGAGGTGCTCCCACTTTTCTTACCATCATCGGTTCTTGACTTCGGACAATCCTTCACACGGTGACCCATTTCTCCACATTCAAAACAAGCGCTGACGCCCAACGGCAAACTCAAATGGCCTCCCACAACTTGCACACATCGGCTTGGTACTACCTTCTGGTTCGAGTTGCTTGAGCTGCCCACATTTGTTTTCTTCTTGGAGTTGAACGGAACTCGGCGGTTATCATAGTTCTGTCTCTTTCTCGATTCTCCCTGATTCGACACGGTTCAGATTAGCTTCGCAAGGATAGCCTTGTCCAAAACTCTGCATAAGTCGGCATGTTGTGCATGTTGACTCTATCTCAGACGTCCGCGAAACCGCTTTCAAACTTCTGGCTTTCCTATACTCATCATCGATCATATGAGGCGTACCGCCAATTCGGTGAAAGCTTCGGTCAGATTCTCGCCATCGTTTTGTTCCCTTGTATCAAAGTCCGAACTCCGTGGTCTTACGGTCTCGTACACTAATGGGAAAGTGCTTGTTATAAAATAGCTCCAAAAATTTGGCCCAAGTTAAATCAGATTTTCTTCTGGTCAAGATCCACCATCTTCGGCGCCGTGCGTCCAACGTGAATGCGCCGCTGCCACCTTCAGACATCTGTCTTGGGAAAGATCTCAAATAGCTTCTCCATTCCTAGGTCCCATGCTTCGGCTTTCATCGGCTCTATGGCCCGTTGGAATCTCAGTGGGTTGTTGTTCTTGAACTCCTTAATCAACGTCAGGGTTCCCTCTCCATACAAGTTTGGTGTGGAGGTACTTGAGGTACTGGAGGAGGTGGAGGCGGATCTGCACGTCGGCCATTAGTCTGTTCGGCCTGGGTAGTTGTAGCACTAGCATTCTGTTGTCTCACTTGTCTCAACTCCCGAGTTAACCCTTCTACTAGCCTTTCTAATCGGTCCAATCTGTCTTCGGATCGATCTCGGCCAACTGGTGGTCTTCCTCTCCTCATAGTGCTATGAGTATGCAAAATGTGACTTTAAAACAAAATGCACAACAAAGCATGTATGCTAGCAACAAGTAGTTATGCCGAGATGATGCACACATTGTCAAGTAACAAGCAATATGATGCAATCCTTGTATCAAGTTTAAGGGAAATTCCTATGCTCAGAGGACTCAAGTGTGTGAATAACGTACTACATGAAACTTGTGCTCGATACCAACTGTCACGACCCCATTCCGCCCCTAGTAGAATGGTGCCATGATGGCCAAGAATTCGGGATTACCAAAGGCCACTTACAAGAAAACACACACAAATCGAGTAAACATATGGGGCTTACAAATGCGAAGCAATAATCAAAAGTAAAGTAGTCCATAAGAGCCGTGCTTGAGTTAAATGAGATGGCAAACATCTTATAGTAGCTTTAATACAAAATAATGACGTACACAAATTACATCTTAATCAAAAGGCTTCGCCATCAAACACAAAATACAATAAAGTAACCAAGAAGCATAATCTTCAAGATGTCAAAACATGAATCCAAAAACACATCGGCAAAACATGTCGATTAAGCACAACTAGGCATCACCACCGACCGCTCATCACCTACATATATATAGAGAGGGTGAGCTTGGATACTCGATGAATGGCATAAGTAATAAAGGGTTTACATGAATGATATCCGAGATCTTTTAAACAAATAATACATGAAACAAATCAAGTTCATCTATCAAATCTTTCAAAGCTTCAAGAGATGCTTACTAACATCAATATAATACAAGTGATGACATCTCGACAAACAAGCCCACGATGTAAACCGTCGATGGCAAAGCAAGACAAGACAAGAGAGATCTCAAAACAATGGTGTCGTTGCATTATAGTCCCCGGACACTAAGGACTTGTGCCACAAATGCTTATAGTCCCCGGCACGCACGGACTTCCAAACTTTGTGCTACAAATGCTTATAGTCCCCTAGCACATACGGACTAGTGCCACAAATGCTTAAAGTCCCCGCACGCACGGACTTCCAAGAATGTCATCAAAACAAGATATAACACTTGGTATACAAAATAGGGATAACATTCATGCCTACAAATACTTTCCAAAACAAGGCAAAAATAAGGCTTTTATCAAAACACTATAACATATCTTTATTAAAATACCACTCACATAGTTCTTGAGACGTCGGCGTCAAGGTAGGCCCTACTCCTTGAAACTCTTGGCAAGTTCAGTGATTGCACTTTTAAACAGACTTCACATGCACACAAATGATCTCGGCATCCACTAAAGCTAAGTCAAATCAAAATGCATAATCATCCCTCATCTCGGGAACAAGTGGCACTAACGGTCTTGGCCGAGGCCCACCACCTCCTCGCCGAGGTGTTGCCCCGAGGCCACTTTCAAAGAGATGTAGTCGTGTAAAAATCTGGATTTTCCGCACTGCTCAAGAACATGAAGAACATGAACATGAAGATCAAGAAGGAGATGAATGCGAGGATCATAACTTATGATTATAAGACACGAGATTTCATGTTATGAGTTTAAAACCATGGACTGGATACCCATACAAGAAGACCATGCAAGAACAAACACAAATGCATGTAACTTGTTGCAAACTTTCGGATCAAATGAGGCTTTTCACAAGAACTTTTAACACTAGCTTTCTTTTCTAAAACCAACTTGGAATCGATGCATGGCATGCAAAACATAATCAATCATGCAATGTAGCTAGAGGATCAATAGAAACAAAGAAGAGTTAATCAAGATTCTAACCTCAATACTCGAATCTAACGGATCAAACACCAAGGATCAAGCTTGCACTCTACTTTCTCACTCTAGAACTCTTCCTAGAGCTTCTCTCCTCAAGCACAAGATATGATACAAATGATACACTTCTAAGCTTGCATTTGGTTTAACCTTCGCCGGACACGTGGCGCTACCGGGTTGGCTTAACTCAAAAAGGTGATCGATGGAAAAGACAAGTCCACGACAAAGTGTGTTCAACAAGCTAGGCGGCAAGGGACTCCATGAGTAATGACATCGCCAATAACAAGACCTCGCAAGAAAAGGACAATGACTTCGCTAATGATCTCGGCTAGGAAGGACAACACCCAATCGAAGCTGTACACACCTTGGCCTAGATGTACCACACCTCGGTCTAGGTTGTACCACTTCCAGACAAGATCACTTGGGTTCAAGGTAACATCTCGGCCTAGATAATACACACCTCGCCTCGGCGATGACGCCGCCCAGATGTTAATCATCTCGCCAATATGCCAGGTTAAAGGTGGAGGTCGGCTAAGGTTCAAAAACTGTTCTTAAATGCAAGGGCTCAAAGGTAAACTATGCTAAGCTGACCTCGGCTATACTCTAGACAAGGTGCGAATTCAAGCAAGCATCAAATAGACAAAGCAAAGCAAAACAAGATAACAGATTGCAACCTTGGCAAGGCAAAATCATACAAAAGAGCAATGCATGCAAGCAAGACTAAGTCAAAGTGAGGGTTGTTACATATACGGATAGAGGTATAAAAACAATGCCCTCCCGTAATTGTCAAAAAATTATATATCCACATTTGTATGTCCAAAATCATCTGCAAAAAAAAAAAAAAAAAAAAAAAAAAAAAAAAAAAATATCAGTAGTTTGGTGCCTATAAAATGTTAAGAAGGCTTAAAAGCTTACCCTGTTAATGACATAGATATTCTTACATATAACACTTCTATGTTGAGATATCGCCCACAAATTAACTCTACATTTTAGTTAAAATAAGGAGAGAGAAACAATTTAATTATAAAATGTTAAGAAGGCTTAAAAGCTTTCCCTGTTAATGACATAGATATTCTTACATATAACACTTCCATGTTGAGATATCAGTTCCACAAATTAACTCTAGATTTTAGTTAAAATAAGGAGAGAGAAACAATTTATAAAATTAAATGTCTCAGAGAAACAATAGAAAAATAATGATATTCACACAACACTTTTAGCCTCACACTCCACTTGCGAGAAAATATCGTCAAGTCAAAACATGAGGGACATTAACAGGTAAGCATTTAAAACATTTACATCTTATTGAATAGTTAATGATTGTGTTATGATTAACAATTCACAAATACATGTCACAAAATTTATATATATAGAAAAGAAAAAAGATATGCAAATATGTATGGATTGAATTCCAGTTGATTTGAAGACTCGATCAAATGAGAAGCCATGGTTTCATATCATTCTAGTGAAAACTTTAATTTTATTAAATGTGTGCACCGTGCACAAAATTATATATGTATGTATGCATGAATCAATAACACAACTGGTTCAGAGCAAGTCAAAAGGGTATTCAAGAAGGTAGTATTACCTGTTTGGGTTCTCCATTTTTGCCACCAATGGTCGTGGAAATAATGTGACCAGTGACTGTATCGTTTGAGTCGACAACTGGGGCAGAGATCTCCTGCAAGACATATCAGATCAAGATGTCACACAAACAATTCACAGATCATTTACCTATCATCAATCTAGGCTACCTTGACCCAACAGTTCCATCATTCATTCATTTTGATCAAGTGCATGTGCATGCTCCATGCTTATTGCACATATGGCACACTCTAGACTAATTTCCCCTTAATACTCTTGTCTGTATCTTTTTCAACCTGTAATATTAATTCCACACATATATCTGATATTAAGTATCTAAAAGTGCAAAAGTATTAAGAAGTTAGTCAAATAGTGTATAACTACTAAATGAAATAAACCTGAGCATCTAGAGTGCGTTGTGTGAGATGTTCACAAGCAATTCGACGTTCTTGAAGTTCCACCCGTAGCTCTGCATTGCCTTTCACATCTCCAGTTTTAACTTGTAACCAACCAATTGTCACTAAATTAGTTCCTATGAACATAATTGAGGGAAGACAAGAAGATAAACTATCACATAGTAGCACACAGCTGCAATGGCATATTTAGGCAGCATGATGATTATGTCAACAAGCATGCTGAAAATTAAAAAATTAAACAAGATAGTAATATACACAAAATTCTTTCCAACTCACCTGTTGTGTCCTATCTCCATGAATAGTAGTGGCATGAAACCATGAATAGAGATTGCTGCAAAATTTAATGACATTCAAAATTCAATCAAGCAATGCAAGCCAACTGGAACCAAACATATAATGTATCTGACTAGAAAATTAACAGTAAGCATTAATAGTCAGGAGGAGAATATGCATCAGTAAGTTTTTTTTCTATTAAAAAATAAAAATCCTTTTCCTCCTTGATTAGTTCACTAGTATTATAATACATAATAACACTCCTTGTACAGATCAAAACATGGACTCCATTCCACAGGTAAATCCAAATTGAATGATACATAAAGCACTTCGCATATTACCTTGCCATGAATGCCGTTAGTCATTTGAGCATTAAGACTCTATTTACATTATCAATTATAACTCATTTCTCAATGATTAATTCAACAATTATGTTGATAGAATATATATAAAACCATCTAAATAATAGAATTCCGATTTCTATTCAAATGTGAGAACAATTCTTACTTGCCAAACTTCAATGCCTACATATTTTATTGGCTTCAACACATAAAGGTGAAGATCATTCTCGGGGCATGCATGATAACCCAAAACACCTCAAGTATTTCCCAATCAGTGGAAGCATAGAATTGAAGAAGTCTACTACTCTAGGCCGGCTAACAATTTTCAAGTGCTTATTGTTAAATATAATGATACGTAAGAAGTAAATTCTCCACCACTGTTTTATGGTTGGAGTGTAGATTAGACCCTATTTCAAGCACAGTTGTGTTTAGATTATTAGGATGAGTTTAAAATGTACTTTTAAACAGTTTGTTGTATGCATATATTAATATGTTATTAGACTTTCTTACTAAATGTTTATGTCAACATATAATATTTAAAAGAGTAAATTACACTTTGTCCTTCTTAAGTTTAAGTATTTTGTCTTTCTTAATCTTTCTAATTTTCTCACTTTACAGCAACAACTAACATCTATCCGATCCGGGTTTGGTTAGAACACACATTATCTGATTATTAGATAAATCTAGATAAATTCCACTTTTCCTCTAAATATGAGAGAATCGTCTGATTCTCAAAGGTCATAGGTTTTTGCATAGAGAAAAAAGAAAAAGAAAAAAACAGTGCCTAGTAGCCTCATTGGGAGCTTAGCTGGTTTCTTGTTCTTCATCATCTAGGAATTGAAAGAAAAATGAGCATATTCTCAATGGTAGTGTAAAGAAAGAACAGAGGAAAGCTTAGCGCCTAATTGCATACCAAACACAATAATGAAATGAAGATGTGAACTTGTTCATCTCCTCCAGCCGTCTCTTCACTTTTGACCTTCATCTCCTTCATCTCTTGTGGCCAAAAATATAATGAAATGAAGGTCGAATCTGCTGATTAAAAGTACAAAACTTGTTCATCTTAAAAAAAATCCTATGCATCACAAAAATTCAGTAGATGCTATGCATCACAAACCAATTTTCAAACAGAGCATTAGTATCAATAGATTGCTCCAACAGATTACTATCAAGCAGATTAAAATTGCCAGCAAAAAATTGCTCAACCATCTGCATCAATCTTGCCAGCAGAAAATTGCTCCAAATAGACATTATCAAGTACATTAGTATCAATAGAAACAATTAACAAAAATCCACAAAACTACACAATTAAAATTGCTCCAGCAGATCATTCCTATGTATCACAAATAAATTGTCAAACAGTTGGTGAGCAAACTAGAGATGCTTTGGGGTCTATATATACTTAAACAATTCATTTCTACATGTCACAGACCAAATGTCGAACAATTGGTGAGCAAACTAGAGATGCTTTGGGGTCTATATATACTTAAACAATTCATTTCTACATGTCACAGACCAAATGTCGAACAATTGGTGAGCAAAAAAAATGTAGATGTGAACAAAAAACAACTTGAAGAAATCTGGCCTGTCAAGATTGAAAGAAATAGAGGAAGGGAGGTAGAGACACAAAGACACAGCTCGAGCCTCATATATTCTATTCCTATTTATAATCATTTCAGTAAACCAAACACTGCTTTACCTTTTAATCTTCATTTTGACTTGAGCCTCATATAGTCTTATCAATACTATACCTAACTTCTAATTTGAAAGAGATGATATTTACACATTCCCAACAGAAAAGAGAGATGGTTTGTTTGATTATAGTAATCTTGATTTCTTGCTCAACACAAAAACCTAGCTGCTTGCTCAAGTGTTAAGCCTTTAAATAAATCCAAGTAGATTGGCAGGTAGAGAACATGCAAACAGGTTTGGGCCAAATGGAATATAGATTGGTTTTTAAAATCAATGTCACTTTTGTTTCATTTAATTTTGAATATCCAAAACAGGAAAAACATTTTGATTCACCATATTCTGCACCAATCTTAGCTTTAGATAATTGGTACATCTAAGTTTTCACTGTTGGACACATGTTTTCCATGTTATGCATGTATTTTCATACACAATACTATTAATTTTACACCTTATCCATCATAATATATCCACAAATTCAAGAACTTCAAATCAGATTACCAAAAAGAGATTTTAAAAAGAAAAAGAAAAAAGAAACACAAAAGAACAAAATTTTTGACCCTTTTCGGAGAAATGAGAAAGAAACAAGGATGAGTGAACGAGGTGCAATGGCAACACTCCACAAACAAGTTTAAAATCTATTTTTTTACTTTTTATTATGTTAAGAATCACTACAAGATATCAATTTCTATTTCACTAATTTATTGATTGTGAGGTTTATTGGCCTACCAGGCTACCAATGTGTCACATTTTAGTCTTTCCACACTCTTAGCTACTCATGCATATATTCTTATAAGTAATTTATTTACAAAGTTCAATAATATATATATATATATTAGTGAGGCCAACCTGTGTAAACAACATTATCATATAAATTAGGGCAAACTGTGAAAACAACGTTGTCATATAAATTGATCGAGGTTTCAATTGACCCAAGTTCTTATATTTTATTTTTGAGAAATTAAGAATTTAAGTTGTACCATAGAGACATAGCTCGATCAAAAGAGAGAGCAAGAGAGAGAGAGAGAGAGAGAGAGAGAGAGAGAGAGAGAGAAAGAACCTGTGCTCTGCAACAATGGCGATGGCGATCTGCAGAGGTGGCGGCGGCGACGGCGATCTACGGCAGTGGCCATTGCCATCTGAGGCGGTGGCGGTGGTCTGTGGTCATGTGAAGTGGGGTGAGGTTTCGTGTGGTGAAGGAGAATAAACAGAGAACAGGAGCGAATGCTATATATATTTATATATATTACACCATCAGCGACTATAACTTTTTAGTCGCCAATTAATTTTTCAAATCCCTCTACAATTTAAAATAGCTCCCTCCGAATATTTTAACTTTTGGCGACTAAAATATTAGTCGCCAAAGATAAAAATTAATTTTTTATTTTACATTTGCCGACTAAAGGTTTTAGTAGCCAAATCTATACCTACGGCGACTAAATTTATTTTTCGTCGCTGAAAATCAACTTTTGGCTTAGTCGCCAAAGATAAAAATTAATTTTTTATTTTACATTTGCTGACTAAAGGTTTTAGTAGCCAAATCTATACCTACGGCGACTAAATTTACTTTTCGTCGCCAATAATCAACTTTTGGCGACTAAAATATTAGTCACCAAAGATAAAAATTAATTTTTTTATTTTACATTTGCCGACTAAAGGTTTTAGTAGCCAAATCTATACCTACGGCGACCAAATTTACTTTTCGTCGCCAATTTCTGGCATTTTTGCCGACTAAATTTCTTTTAGTCACCAATTGTGATATTTTTAGCTACTAAATTTTTTTTTAGTTGCCAATTGTAATATTTTTAGCTACTAAATTTTTTTTAGTCGCCAATAATCAATATTCCCCGACTAAAAAAAGTTAGTAGCTAAATATTTGACTTTTGCCGACTAATTTTATTTTTGGTAGCCAACTCTGTAACTTTTGGCGACTAAATTTTTTTTAGTCGCCAAAAGTGGTCGCCAAAAATATATTTTCTTGTAGTGTATGTACGTTCTTGAAAACTTACGTAATTTTGTGGTAGGGTTGCATATGGAATACATTGCACACCAGAACATTACTCGTCAAGTTGTAATTGGTTCCAATCGAATAACGCAATTTCAAAAGTTAACAAAGAAACTAAAGTAATGAAAGGACTAAATTGAAATTTGGTAAAAGTGCATGGGTGACTAAAGTGTAAGGTGCTAAATGTAATTAGTACAATCACGTGGATGTTTCCGTTAGTTTCGAAATGGCAATACAATTGGACCAAATTGCAACTTCACTTGAAATTTAGAGGGTTAACTAAGACAATTAAAAGGTTAAGAGCCAAAGTGAGATTAGATGTAAAATGTAGAGGTGGAACATAAAATTTGGCCATAAGTTTAGGTAAGAATGAAATGATATTCATTGACCTCTTAGGTGTATTTGGTTAACTGTGATATAGTGAAATGGAATGATCATCCCATCAAATATTTATTCCATATTTAGTTGACTGAAAAAATAATAAAAAAATATATTACAAATGGAATCTTCATTTATTATTGTAAAAAAATGGTCATCTATAAGGAAAATGAATGACTGTTGCATTTCATTTTATTTTGTTCCAATGAACAAAATAGAGCATTAATGGAAGAATAAAGCTGTGAATCTGGGATTCTGACCATGAAAATTGTTCAGAAAATGTTTGGAAGCTGTGGATGTAAACTCGATATGTTGTAGATCCCACCTTTAACAAATTTAATCCGCATGCTAAACTCTAGGTAATTTAGAAGAGATTACTGTTAATGGAATGACCATTTTGCTAAATTAGTGAATGATTATTTCATTTGTAATATTTTTTTTTTACCCAATCAAACATGGAAAGGATATTAAGAAAAAATGATTATACCATTCCATTCTTATTCTATTGAATCATACGTTATAGACTTGTTTGGAAACATTAATGTTTACAATTTTTTTTATTTATATTAACAAAAAATTCTAAAAATTATATATATATATGTATATAGATCAAAGAAATTTATTAAGAAATCTTTTTCAAATAATTGTATCCCAATTAATCCATAACATATTCTTGTATTCTAATAAAAATTATCATACATTATATGTTTTCATAAAACTTATAAACAGTTTATAAAATTTACAAAAATTTTGTAACTAAAAAAAAGTTGATTTAACTTATTTAGGATTTTTTTTCCCTTCCCTCTCTGGCCAGGGCCAGCTCTAGGGGCAAGCTGCTACTTTGGGCCCTAGATTTGAGTTGAAAAATAGGGCCCTCCCATGTAAAAAAAATTCTTATAATATTGGGTAAATTTTTTTTCTTAAGACCTCAATTAAATGAAAAGCCTTAATTATTTTGATCACACTTAACTCTAAGCTCTTAACACCAAACTCAAAAACAAAACTGCTTTTATATGTGGACGATTCCCATTACATGAGCGGGTCCAGTGCTTTCTGATAAAAGTTTCTTCTTGCACAATTGCAATTGCCACTCAGGGATGAGACTTCAAAATTAATTGAGAGCTGATAGAGATTGAGAGTTTGAGAGAGCATTGCTTGTGAGAGGATATTTGTAGGAATTTAGAAGGTTGAGGTCAATTTGTAAATAAAAAAAAATTGGGCCGTTGTGTTAAACGATCATGTGATCGTTAAATTATTATTATATTATTATTATTTCTTTTAGTTTGCTCCTCTATAGACATCTAATTTTTTTTTTTTTTTTTTTTTTCCATTCATTGAAATTTAAATCATTGCCATTGCAAGCAATGGCATGGGGCAAGGTAGGGTAGGCAACATAGGCATCAGTCCTACGCAATGAATTTTTTATTTTTTATTACCGTTGCAAGGCTTTTTTTTTTTTTTTTTTGAAATTTGACGGTTGGCAATGGCATTGGCAGGCAGTCAATCTGCCAAATTTGACCATTGGTAGGCAACCAATCTACCAAATAGGGAGGGGCTCGGCTTCAAAATGAAGGCCTAGGCCCATGCCTAGGGTCTTGGGTTGGGCTCAGGCCTAGGCCTAACCGGGTCCGGCCCACCTTAGGTTGCAGCCAAGTTTTAGGCCACACAAGGGCCTCAGACCATTTTTACACCCTAACAATGAGGTGCTCTTGCTCAGGCATCCAATGCACACACATATTAGTGTGGGTGTCTATTTGGAATAATTTTGTGTGGAGTGAGCAAATTACAATTATTTTAGTGATTTTATTGAGAGGATGTGCACAAAAAGGAATATATGTGTGGAAATAGAAAATTTCTAATTTTTTGCGTAAATTACACTTTGTCCTCTTTATATTTTTTCATTTTTTTTTATTTTGGCCTTTAAAGTTTTTTTTTTTTTTTTTTTCACTTTAGCACTTTATTTTTTAAATTTGTTTTAATTTACTTCTAAAGTTAACTTTTATTCAAATGTAGTGGCTAGGGTCAATTTAACACGATCCTTTTTCCTTTTTAGGTTGGGATACGGGGTTGTCTCGAGTGACGGGGACCTTTTGAGCTATTTGGGAGCCTTGGGAGTGTGTTGGAAGGGCTACTGTGTAGCAACCCAAGATACTGAGAAGAACTGGCTGCGTCCGCGACTAGTGAGGTCACGCCCGCAATGGGCCTTGTTGGAAGTCGCACCCACGAGTGGGCCGCGACCAAAAGTGGCTCTCAGGTCCCTTGGCTTGGGGCTTGGGTGGGTGGGCCGTGAGAGGCCACAGTGTCAGGCCGTGGTTAAGCCAATCGCACCTGCGAATAGAATGGTCGCGCCAGCGACCGTGTTGGTCAGAGGGTTGCGCCCGTGACTAGGCTGGCTAGCAAATTCGCGGCCGTGGTCTAGGGTTCGTGCCTGTGGGTTATTTGTCTATATAAGGTGCCAAAAGCTGAACATATCTATTTTTCTTGGTTCTCTCTTCTCTCTCTTTCTCTCTCTCTCTCTCTCTCTTCTCATTGCCATTTTTCAGCCTTTTCAAGCTTTCAAGGTTGGTTTTCATCTATATTTACCCACTTTCTACCCCTAGTCTCTTATACCAAAATGTAGAGCTTGGTGAGGACTTCCATTTAATCTAAGTGGATCATCTTTTCGTCGCTGATGGTTTTTCTAGCTTGTCTTGTCACGACCCAAACCCGCCCCTAAAAGTTTGGCATCGTAACCGGCCAGTAATCCTAGATTACCACAGGCCTTCCTGTACAAAACATAAATAATCGGCTCATGGAAGAAAAACTAAATACTAATAGTCCAAAGAGTTGTGCATTTATATGAACAAATATTTACATGCCAAAGATGTTAATTTACCCAGTTACATACATAACATGTAACAAAAGTTCATATACAAAACATAGGCTCACGCCACAGCTATACAACCAAAAACAAAGCTCGTACGGCCTTCCAGGCCTAGCCCCAACTCGGAGGCACTCAAAACACTGGTAGGCTTCAAAACGGTGGCTCGGTTCAAGACTCCGCCTAGGCTTGGCTCCCAGAATGCTCACCTATAAATACATATATACAGTAACATTAAGGTAAAGGGGTAGTGAACGAATTTCTCATTTCATATATCCGTAAAATAAATCATTCATAAACATAATCATCTCATATCAGAACATACATAATGGCATACTTCATAGAACATAACATTTGTCGTCCAACGACTAGAGTAACCGGTCCCGGATACCGTTTAAACACATACCGAGATCTCGTAAACTGGTCCACTTAGGACTATCTATGGATGCCATACTAGATTCGCAAACTGGACATTCGTTCACAAAAAACATTTATCATTTCAAAACCATAGCATAACGTAGCACTTTTAAACGTAGATCATACTAACATATCTTTACAGAAATGTTACTCACAGTGGGTTTCCAAAACTGGTTGCACGGTCTTCAAGGTTTGACCTGCAAATATTAACAATATAGCATGATTCTTAATACATAGAATAAACACATACTTGCAACCTCATAACCTCATTATCATGATTGAATTAAGGCTTATGAATGCCTAAAATGTAATGGGAATGCCAAAACATGCATTGAAACACTTCATGAAATTTCTAAAAAATAGGTCCCCGCTCGAGTGGCAAAACCCCCGCTCGAGCGGACTGTGAAAATCTGGGTTTTCCAGGTTGCAGATTCAAGCTTCAAACCGATTTTCAACCTTCCCAAACTCATTTTCTGGGCATGTAACTTTGAAAATTACTTGAAAACTTATGAACTTACATGTTTAAAACATCATTTCAAGAAACCATAGCTCAAAGGCTTGAAAACAACTTGAATTAAGTATCAAAACTAAACCCACATGCATCATATACAAGATCAAACCATGAATTGAGGTGAAGAATCATAACTATGCATATAAAAGCTTTATTTCTTCATATTCATGGAGGTTCTCCCTCAAATACCAAATATAAACATAGATCATCAATTTATGCCATACATGCTCAAATTAAACATATTTCCTCTTCAATCCACTTATTTACCATGAGGTTATGCATGAATCAACCTTATTTCAAGAAATTAGAGAGGAATTCTTACCTTGATTGCTTAAATGAAGAAGATAGCTTGATTTCCCCTTTCCTTACTCTCCTTCCTCCCTTGGTTCTCTTTCCATGAATTCTTCTCTCTCTCTCTCTCTCTCTCTCTCTCTCTCTCTCTCTCTCCTTCTAGATTTTTCTTCTCTTGTTTTTGAGTCAATGAGTCAACAAAGGCCCTTATACTTATCTATATATCATTTATAAACAATTGTGCCAAACTTTGAGCCAAATATGGCCTAACGAATCAGACGAAATCAGTTCTCAATTAAATGTCCCAAATAGTTCTAAAAATTCCCGGTATCACATAGGCATGTTCAATTTCGTTTTCCGAACCCATTATGGTTGTCAATTTCAGTCCTGAAGTTGTAGTCTCAACAGATATTTTTCCAATTCAAACAGATATTCTTCAATTGATTTCATATGAACACATCATTAATTACTGATAATTACGCCATACGTTTTGGGGTCATTACATGTCTCATCTTCACTTCAAGAGGTAAGGTCTATTTCCTTAACTCAATATGAGTTTGGTAGCGTATTTATGGCGTAGTTTGTTATTTATATTTTGTAGTCATTTGGTTGATTTTGGAATTTTATTTTGGCTTGAGGGTGTCGTGAAATTGGAGAGTTGTTGGGCCATAGTTTTGCTACTACAGCTATTTTTGGTATACAAAATTGCATATGGATTTCTAAAAGTGAAAAAGCCCCAATTTGGGAAATACCCTAAATGATATTGTTTTGGAAATTGGACAGATTTCTGAAAAGAGTTTGGTTAGAAACAAAATGTTATGGGATTTTGGAAATGGCTGGTGTTTTTACCCTTTTTGGAAAATATTGGGTTATTGGGAGATGTTTATAAATGAGGTTTGTGATATTGGATTGTATATCTACATCTGTTTTACCTTCTAATTATTACATTACAGATAACTGTTTTGGCTATCGGTAGAGGATAGCATTGCCGTGTGTTAAAAATTGCATGTGGACTAGGGAAACCGGAATGTTATAAAATCATCCATGTCATGTGCACGTTATGGATTTTTAAACGGATTTTGGAACCGGAACTGTGTATTTTCGAAAAGGCTATTTTGGAAAATCTTGTGATATGTTTTAAGAACATTTATTTTGAAAACCATATTTTGGATCACATGTATTGTACTATTGAAAAAGGGTAAATAAAGTGGTAAAGCTGTAAGGGGGTGTTAAAGAAGAATTAAGTTGGCCTGTGTGTCCATGGTGCAAGACCTAAACCCGCGCAGTAGGTGTCGAGCCTTCCAGTGAGTATCCGTAAAAATGACCTTGTGACTTGTATAGTTACTCGTAAGAACACTATCCCTAGAGAATTATCCTTTTTATTTATTATCGTTTTGGTTTTGGAACAGGATGTTTTGAAAATGTTTTAGCAATGTATTTGTTGGTTGGTATTGAGATGCCTGGAGTGGTTTTGGAAAGGGATTTTATATCAAACTGATGTTTTGAGCTTGGAAAATGTTTTGAATAAACAAAAGGTTTTGGTAACTGGAAAGAAATGATTTTGTTGAGAATCAAATGAATTTGAAAATGCATTTGGGCATATTGTATATATGTATTGCATCATGATCATTTATGCTGGTAGAGCATGTTTAGTTTTTGAAATACTCTCTACTGGGCTTCATGCTCACCTTACGTGGCTGAAAATGTTTTTCAGGTATGCATGTGTGGATGTGGATTAAGACGTGAAGTTGTGTTCAGAACCGTGTGCAGTGGTTCTTATAGCGATCCCGGTTTTCCCTTCATTGTTTATTGTATTCCGGACTCGGTTCCGTGGATGTGTTGTTGTCTTATTCTCATTTCCATCCTTTACTCTTCGTATTTGAGTTTTAGGTTGTGTTGGGCGTGTTTCGAACAAGTTGGTTGAGCTTTTGTCCCAATTCTTGTTCCCAAATTTTTAGTGATCCGCTCGATCGGATCCCTTTGCGCTCGAGCGGAGTTTGCATCCTTTCAGCATTTTGTGTGTCTGCAAAAGTACTACAGGTTTGTTTTTCACGCTCGAGCGGGTGTTCAATGTCTGTAAAAATACTAGAAGAAGGTAATCTACGCTCGAGCGGGTTTCTCTTTGTGCTCGTATAGCGATCCTGGTTCTTCCTCCTTTGATTGTTGTATTCCAGACTTGGGTTTCGTGGAGTTGGTTGTTGTATATGTCTTGTTATCATTCTTTAATTTCATATATTTGGGTTTTAGGATGTGTTGGGCGTGTTTCGAACAGCTGGGTTGAGTTTTGGTCTCAAGTGTTGTTGCCCAGGTTTTTGGTGATCCGCTCGAGCGGATCCCTTTGTGCTCGAGCGGAGTTTTTACACTCCTAGCATTTCGTGAACGGATCCTTTTGCGCTTGAGCGGAGTTTTCACACTCCCAGCATTTCGTGCCTCTGCAAAACTTCTGTAGGTGTGTTTTTCACGCTCGAGCGGATTTTCTTACGCTCGAGCGGGCATCTTGGCGCTCGAGCGGGTAGTTCATTGTCTGTAAAAGTACTGGAAGAGGGAAATCTACGCTCGAGCGGCTTTCCCTTTGCGCTCGAGCGGGTGTGTTTTGCAGTTGTGTCTTGGAGCTCGAGCGGGTACCCTTCACGCTCGAGCGGGTCCAGTTTTTGTTCTTGACGCTGGAGCGTCCTATTCTACGCTCGAGCGGGTCATACGTATATCAGATATCAGCTGGGTCTTTTTAGATCACTTTTTAACTTTCACTCTCTCTCTTACTTTTCCAAAAACCCATTTTTGAGAGCCTCTCTCTCTACATTTCACCATCTCTCTAGGGATTGATCTATCTTGAGTGATCTACTCCCTTAGTGTCTTTACAAAAAGTGTAGAGCTTGGTTTGGGCTTCATTTTGATCCGAAATTTTCTTGTTTTGGAGCACTTCGAGATTTGTCCATCATCTCCATTGAGTTTCATCTCTTGAGGTAGGGATTCCTACTCATTCTTATGTGCTTTAACATAGATGTTGAGCTTTTTGTATAAATGGTTTGATTTGGGTAATTTTGGGTGTTAGGGCTTCAAAGGTATGAAAAGGGGTTTTATTATTTTGACTCATAAATATGTAATTTGGTCTTAAAATGATGGTATTGTTGTTGGTTGTCGATATTTGTGCCTTTGGGCCAAGTTGAGAAAGAGGGAAGAAAACCCTAATTTTTGTTATAAATTAATTTATACAATTAATTTGGGAATGTTATGGAAATATGAAATTGAGTTGAAGAATATGAAATTGACTCATTATGAGATAGAATGGTGAAGTCGGAATTATTAATCACTCACATTGGAAATTGTTGATAATTTATCTGTTGGATGAAATTATTATCTGTTTAGAAATAATTGCTTTGGGCTACCGGTGGAGGGTAGTCTTGATTGTTGTAGACAATGCATGATGATTAGGCAAACTAAAACTAATCAATTGAGTATGCCATCGAATATGGCGGTTGATATAATACATGAATTTTATGTATTGATTTGATTATGTATATGATATGTGTTTATATACATTGTGTTGTGTGGGAGGAGATAGGGGATGTACTCCACGGTTTATTGGAAGATAGGGGATGGACCTCTAAACCGGATATTGTTTGGGAGGAGATAGAGGATGGACTCCATTGATACAGCAAATATGTGTATCTATTGAATTGTTGATACAACAAATCTGCGTATCATTTGTGAAGTGCGAAGGTGTTTTATATGTTATTGATACAGCAAATCTGTGTATCTATTGAGGCTTATGGAAGTGTTTCAATGTGAGTTGTTATCTCATTTGAATTGTTGAAATAGAAGAATTATTGTGTGAGATATAATCTCCTTTAAAG
This sequence comes from Camellia lanceoleosa, assembly GCA_025200525.1. Lineage (NCBI taxonomy): Eukaryota > Viridiplantae > Streptophyta > Magnoliopsida > Ericales > Theaceae > Camellia > Camellia lanceoleosa. Next base: position 93,225,851 of record CM045766.1, read on the forward strand.
TTTATGGCCAGGTTCTAAGCCGGGGTTATGAATTGGGAAATTGGTTAAGAAATGGAAAATGAAATGAAATATGGACACATTGTCATGTAATTGAAATGGACCATGAATTGGTTTATGTGAGTTAAACATTTATCAAATGCTAATGTTTTAGTTATTGCTCATATTATGTTTAGCATATCTCTACTGGGCGTTGGCTCGCCCTATATGGGACATCATTTTCAGGTACAGGTAGCATGCCACCTCCAAGGACGTAGCTTGAGAGGCTTAGTGGCTAGGACATCTTTTTTTTTTGTGATTTCCTTTCTGTATTACATGTATATCAAGCCAAGGGCTCATTTTGTGTAGAGTTAGTACTCTTCTTTTTGTAACCAAGTGTTGACTTGGAAAGTTGTAAGCTCATAGGGCATTCACTTTTGTTGTCAACATGTAATACATTTTGTAATGAATACTCTGATGGAATGTAATTATGCTTTATTTTCTTTTGTCTAAGCATGCCAATATTGAATGATTTATGGGTTTATTTTGAGGGCGTTACAGCTCGAGCGGGTGTGTTTTGCAGTTGTGTCTTGGCGCTCGAGCGGGTATTATTGCGCTCGAGCGGGTCCAGTTTTTGTGCTTGACACTCGAGCGTTCTATTCTCCACTCGAGTGGACTAGTCGTATGTCAGATGGCAGCTGGGTGATTTTAAATCACTTTTCACACTTTCTTTCTCTCTCTTACTTTTCAAAACCCTATTTTGAGAGCCTCTCTCTAAAACTCCAACTTCTCTCTAGGGTTTGATCTAGTAGGAGTGATCTTCTATCCTTGGGCCTTTGTAAAAAGTGTGGAGCTTGTTGAGGGCTTCGTCTTGATCCGAAAAACTTTGGAATTGGAGCACTTACGAGTTTGGCTCTTCTTCCCCTTGGGTTCTCCATTTGAGATAGGGATTCTCCTTGTTCTTTTTCAATACTCCGTCTATAGATAGACATATGGTAGTTTTGTATTGCATGAAAATCATATCATGTTGAATCTCTTTGAAAACCATGTGAGGGAACCTAGGGTTGGTTGTTTGAGAATGATTATTTTATCATTGATAGTTCTTTGGGCTAATTGGAGTGTAAATTAGCATGTTATTGTGGAAAGAAGAAAAAATCCTAAATTATGTTTTGATTTGGTAAATTAAAATGGAGGGTAGTTGATCAATGTTTGTAAGTCTCTATTGTTAATATGGGTTGGGTGAACGTGTCGATGCCTAGGGATTAACTATGGCTTTGGGGTTATTTTGAAATGAATGTATTGAATCGAGTCAGGTTATGGCTTTATAATGAATGGAACTGGTTTTGTGAAATGAAAAAGGGGTTTTGGAATTTGAAAATCCTGGAAGTTAATCTTGGAAATGGGAAATGAAAAGTTAACTCTATGTGAGTTTCAGAAAATAAATATGAGAATTGAATTATTATATCATGAGTGTTGAATACACACATTTGGGGTTTTTACCCTTACCTATCATACTAGTGTTGTTGTTGGGTTTAAGATCTCATGAGAGTTGAGTCTTTATAATAGGTGTATTAAAATCATGCATCTAGAGGTTTTGTCCTTGGTCATCGGTGAAGGATGACATGGTTGTGTTGAATTATCGTGTATGCATTACACCTGTGTTGATTGAACATTGTATGTAATGAAGTGCTATGATACATTATATATGTATAATTGTTAGGGAGGAGATAGGTGATGTACTCCATTGTGTGGAAGGAGATAGGGGATGTACTCTACACACCTATGTGTTCATATACTTTAACACATTGCTTATGTATCTTGAAAGTTCATGTGTATGTATTACACTTATTGGTTGTGCTTTGTTATATTGAGATGGTTGGTGTTATATACCGCGCTTAGAATGAGGAGTACTAGTACCTTCCAGCTAGCGCTTGGAGAACTTGGACTAGGTACCATTACCTTCCAGCTTGTGTTTGGAGAATATGGCTAGTCATTTGATCGTAAGGTGTATCCTTAACTTACCGTACTTATGGCAGGTAGAGTAGAGCTTTATTGTTATTGTCTCAGTCTATCCGAGTATATCATGGATTGCGATGGTTACAGTTTTGGAGGGCCGAGTTGCCTCATTTGTTGATTATATACATGTTGATGATTTGTTATCTCTTATCTACTAAAGGCATGCATGTATAGATATGAATGTATTGGGAATAAACCAAAATGCCATTATGAGATTTTGGGAAAATGTGAAGGAAAATTGGGTATTTGAAAGTATGTTTTGAAAAAGGGGAAAAATTTGTTGTAAGTATGGAAAATGGGAGAAAAATAATGGGCTTAGTAAAATTGTTTTCTAAGTTGTTATTGTTATGAAAGTTTGGGAACAAGGGGTAATGAGAAGAAAAGAAAGATGAATCGCTTATAACGTTGAATGAAATGGCTGTTTTCGAGAAAAGTTCATACTTATGTATATTTTGTATAAACTGCCACATTACTATTGTAGTATGATATTGAGCATTCATGATCATATCTATCTGTAAGTTGTTATTGTTAAGGATCATGTTGAGATCCCTACTGGACTATATGTTCATCCCACGTTGTTGAATCTTTTTCAGGTATTAAGCAGGATGTGCTACAAGATTTGGATCTTCTTATTTGTTGGCCACGGGCCTCTTTTGTGTTGGCGGATTGCCATATGTGAAAAAAGGGTTATACCCTTCTTCTTGATTCTTTAATGATGTAAGCCCTCGGGCAGTTTATTTAGAATGCTCATGTTATACTAAATTTGCATTCGGATGAGAGAATTGTTATTTATTCCTACTAGTCGAACTTTTGAGTTTATTTCCGCATGTTATCTCTGAAACTGAATTAAGTAATGAATTTGGTAATACTTCCGACTAATAAAAAGTGGGGCGTGACAGTTCTGTTACTTGTAGGCCATGGGCCATTTATGTTATTTATTTGGCCATGTGACATTCTTGTGAGGGTTACACCCTTTGTACATGATGTAAGCATCTGGGCGTTCAATTTAATTTATAACATCTGTGTATGTTTTAGTTACAGAACATCCATTTGACTTAGATGTTGTATCTAGGAATGTATGAAATTGGATAAACACATGTATTGTGTGAATATATTATATACATTTGCATGGGAGTTGTTATCTACTGTTATCGTTGGGTGGTTTATTCACGTGAGCCAAATCGTGTAAATCCGGGGCGTGACATCAAAATTGGACGAAAAATGTCACATAATATAAAAAAAATATATTATTATATTGAGTTTTGAGTTTGTGTTATAGGTGTGACTTACATCTAATAAAATATTAGGACAATTACAAAAACAAATTCCGAAGTTTGACCCTTAAAAACACTGAACTTTTAATTTTGCCAATTTAAACCCTCAATTTTTGATTTGTTTTCAATGTAAATATTTGCCTATTTTTATTAAGTAAAATCAACTAAAAAAATAATATTTTAGTAAAAATGATATTTATGATATTTTATGTATACTTATATTGAGTTTAATGACTAAAATACTTTTTTTTCCATTGATTTTACTTGATAAAGATAGATGAATGGTTTAAATTGAAAATAAATCAAAATGTTAGGATTTAAATTGACAAAATTAAATACTCAAAATTTATTTTATTAAAAGGCTCAAACCTTGAGAGTTTTTTTTGGAAGTATATATGACTGTTATGTAAACCAACTAGGTCTAGTCTAGTTGGCAACCATACCTTCTTTAGGGTTTAATTCCTAGTAAGCATTTAAGTGTTTTGCCAAGGATGAGGAGATTTTCTCCCATAACTGGCTAATCTAACAACTAACATTTGCCGATAAAAAAAAACACATGACTGATATGTATTTATGATCTTAGCTCAAATTTAAATGGTGGACAAAGCTAGGATTTTTATTTCAAATCCAATTAAAAAATTAAAGGGTTATGATCTTAACTCAAATAGTGCCTTAATTTGAAAAATAATATTTATACATAATTTTCTATATAGAATGCAAGATAAAAATAATGTGTAATGCCACTCTTGCAATTATAAACTATATTGACTAGTATTTTAATATTTAATTGATGAATACAAATAAGACACATCATTTTATATAAAAATTATGGGTTGAGTTTATGTAACGCCGCAAAAATAATCCAACAAGATGAAATACCTTATCCAACATTCACTATATAAATATAACAAAACCTTCAACCTTTACATCATTAATCACTGGTTTTATACAAAAGTTCCACATGCGAATTATACATTCAAGGATGTTGAATACATGAATCTATAGCACGTAGAGTGTTAAATTTCAAAATAAATAAAATGCCCTCATGGGTTACAACTTCCAAGGCTTAAGCCCAGTTACACGAAAGTGGCCTCTCAGACCCATACAAAAATAGCCCTTGGCCAGCAATTAAATCACAACAAAATAGAGCTATATACTCTTCACAAATTATCCACGCCCTCAACTTGGCGGGATCACCACGTCTTTTCCTGCACCAAATCCCATAGGGGTGAGCAATAATCCCAGTAGAGAAATCCTTACAAAGTATATACAGTTATGCAATTTTTCCAACATTTAATGCAAATGCAAATGCCATGCAATGCCATTTCAACGATAATCTCATTTCATGCTTTTCTTGAAAACCACCATGTTTTCATTAACATTTTGCAATCCCATCAAATTCAAATTTCCAATTTTTAATCATTAGGGGCGGAAAATACGACTCAGGTAATCTCTAGGTTGGTGTCTGCAAGTAGGCTCAACAAGCACTACCAATACCCCACTTTACCGGTTGCTAACCGGAAGGGAAGTGGTACCTCCTCCGCGTGTGTTTTCGGTCTTTCACCCCGGATACTCAGGCCAACTTATCAATTTCATCTATACCTCCTATCCAGACTTACCTATGTATTTACCCCTTAAACATTTCCATAGTTCTCATTACACTATAATCTTTTCTCGAAGTTAATGCTTCCAATTCAATTCAAGATGCGCAATAATAATAAATAATTAGATGAGAAAATGATGTATTAAGTAACATCTCATAACATTTCTCCAATTTCAAGTATCTTAGACAACAATATCAAAGCAATTACATTTCCCATTTCCTTTCTTCAATGTTATTTCGCAAAATAACCATATGCCATCAACACACAATAACAATTCCTCATCATGCACAATTCTTAACAATTTGGTATCTTCAAGACTACATATGATGTTTTCAAACTTTAAATTTCCAAGATTTCCATTCCTCATAATCCATGGTACACAACAACTTGCCATCTCACAACCATACATATTCATGCATTTAACAATAGTTTTTAAAACAAACTCTCCATTTTCATTTATCAATAAGATTGCCATTTTGCAAAACACATCATGAAAACCTACACTCATTCATTCTCTTAACGCAAGAAAAGAAAGAAATCCATAGGCATCTCCATATTTTCCAAAACCCCCAATTTCTTGGATTTTTCATCAAAAACCAAACATTTCCCATTTTCTTGATGAAAGCTCATCAAAATCATCTTTCTAAAAAAAAAACCTCAAGGATCAACTTAGAAACATTTGAAACTTTAAACCCTCTTTTGAAAAATCTCTTCTTTCTTGAGCCAAAAACCAAACTCTCAAAATAAATTCAAGAGAAACATAAAATCAACATTAATCTTGCAAAACATGTATATATAACTCAAGAAAGTCCCTACCTCAAGGTTTTTTTTGGAGAAGATGAGATGAAACCCTAGAGAGCAAAGATGTTCAAACTCAATCTCCACAGCACACAATGTAGCTCTTGAGGGGCTCTTCCACTTTGATGAAGGGGTTTGGGTTAGGATGCACTAGATCTAAAGAAATCAAGAACCCTAGGTGTTTTGGTGTATGAAATGTAGAGAGAAGGGAGAGGAGATGATTTTTAGAGAGAGGGAGATGAGCAAAAAGTGATACATTCAGCCAAAATAGGCAAATAAAAACAGAGTTTTCGGACTGCCAACGTCCCGCACGTGCGGAGCCTACCTCCCGTACGTGCGGCCTCCCACCCCGCACGTGCGGTCTCTCCCTCCTTGCACCTACTGTGTCTCGTGCTTTTATTTCAATGTGTGACCAAAACTTGCCTCAAGATTCTCAGACTATGCGGCCCTTTCCCGCGACGACGTAAAAGATGTGGCCCCGCATGTGTGGCTTAGCCAAATAGCGCAGAAAAATTTTCAGCTCAAGTCTCGGCACTCCGAACTTGACCTCGCACTCCCTAGAGCATGTGAAACTCAACACCGAAATAAATCTTGAGGAAAAATTCCGAACACCACAAACCCCAAATGATCAACAAGGCTTTAAGAGAAACCGACACACTAGCGTGGCAAAACCGAGGTTAAACAAAAAGAGCAAAACTAGTAACACACTCAGTCATTACAGTTTATCTCATGTTAGGATCTCAGCATGAGAGAATTTGAGGGATCTGTGGAGTTTACCATAAGTTCTGTTTCAATAATTTAAACCGTTCACTTTTTAGGACTCATTGAATAGAATATTCATGTAAAAAATTAAGATAATCAGATATCAGCAGCGATATGTTTGAATCAAATTTATATTACAAAAAATATATGGCTATTTTTTAAATTATATTTGTCTTTCATTTTTTAAAAAAATAAATATGATTCAAATATATAGTTTCCGATATCTAATCATCTTGATTTTTTGCATGAATATTCTACTCACCGAGTTTTAATAAGTGAATGGTTTGGATCATCGGAATCGACTCCAAAATGGGCTTACCAAGTCTAAACGCTCTCTTAAATTCATATGACAACTTGAAAATTTTGTTTCTATATATCATTTACACATTTAATTTTTTAAGTCAAAATATTTTAAGCAGAAAAGCTAAGAGACCAAAAATTTAAGTCCATAATTTCCCCAAAAAAGTTGATGAATGGTTTCGGGACATATATCTAACATAACGGTTGAGCTGATTTCAAGTTGATCATAATTTGAGAGAGTGTTTAAATTTAGTAGGCCAATTATAAAATCGATTTTGGTGATCTGAACCATTAATTTTTTAGGACTCGTTAAGTAGAATATTCATATAAAAAATCAAGATGATCGAATATCGATAGTTATATGTTTGAATCAAATTTGTATTACAAAAATTGATGGTCATTCCTAAAATTATATTTACCGTCTATTTTTTTAAGATAGTATGAGTCAAACATACAGTTATCGATATCCAATTACCTTAATTTTTTGCATAAATATTCTTTTCAATGAATACTAAAAAGTAAACGGTTCGGATAACCGAAATAGGTCCCAAAATAGGCCTACGAAATCCAAACGCTCTCTCAAATTGAGATAACAACTTGAGAAAGATCAAACCCCTAATATCTACAACACATTGTATAATTTGGATTAATTTTGAGTAAAATATTATCATCGTTTTGGTTTCAATTTTCTAGATTCACTTTTCAAAAAATTGAAATTTTTTGTTTTTCGTATTTTTTTATTTTCACTGAATTTTTTTTAATATTTTAAGTATTTATTTTTATTTTTATTTTTAGATACACCTAACATAAATACACTTAAAAAGTATAATATTTGTAAAACATATCTTTAAAAAATTCACTAAAAATATCAAAAATATTTTAAAAAATACAAAAATCCAGTACATTTTTGTATTCTTGCATATTTATTGATTTTTTAAAATATTTTTTTGTAAATATTTTATGTTTTAGATATGTCTAAGTAATGTGCATCTAAAAAAATAAAAAAATTACTTAAAACTTAAAAAATATGCACTAAAAATAAAAACACAAAAAATAAAAAAAAATCAATTTTCAAAAAATTGAATCTAAAAAATTGAAACCAAATAAGATGATTGTATTTTAAGTGGTGCTTTGTACATACCAATCGATTATTCTTCTCATTCTCTATTCAATTATAAAAATAAAGTTTTAACATTATACTTAATTATAATTTATTGAGATGTAAGTTATATTTCAAATATTTTTTTAAAATTAATATAAGAGATTAATTATAAATATAAAAATATTATATTAATAAGTGAAAATTCAACAACAATAAACAAAGGATATGATTAGGCCCAAGGGCTTGGCTCCCCAAAGTCGAGTCTACGCACATGTAAATTGGATAAGATTTCTTCCGACTAATGCACCACAAATTAGTGTTACTTGAAGACATCATGTGTGGTAAAGTCCTTATTATTTTGATTTTGACTGTGAGCACTGTCCTCAATCTTGCAAATTTAGTTGGTTTTCCTCCACTAGGTTTACTTTGAATTTTCAAAGAATTGCAAAAGATTAGGGTCGTTGAATTATTATTATTTTTTTATTTTCCCAGAAAGAAAATTTTTTCAAGTAGCCATACACAACTAAAAAATTTTGATAGTTAGAAGAGGTGTTGAGAATATAATATAAATAATAAAATTATGCTTTTTTCTAAGTGATTAATAATTATGGTATCAGAGAAGTTGCCTCTCTTTCTAACAACTTAAGCTTAAGGTGTAGTAACAGGTGGGACAAGAGAGAAGGGACTGCTGTAGAAATTTTTTCCTTCTATAATTTTTTTTTAGACATACATGTACAATTTTAAATGTAAAGAAAAATTTATATGAACTTCAACAATTAATAAAAACAGATTGCAAATACAAAGTTATGAACTTCACGAACTTGAAAATTGCGTTGTAAGCATTTAAAAACTACATGTATAAATTTTTTTAATGTTATTCAAAAAATTTATTTTCTCACAAAATTTCGAAACGTTGACACGTACATGTAACTTCGTCAGACATTGGCGGCAAGAAAATATACACAAATTTGTGACGAAATTACGTATTTTGTGGTTAATTTTATGAAATTTTATGATAAATTCACATATTTTATGGTAGGATATTCACCCATAAATAGGTACGTACCAAATTATGTTTTGATATGCATAAAAACAAACATAGTACAACTTTTGATGTGACATTTTTTATTTTTATTTTTATTGTTCAATGTATCTAGCCTTTTCTCTCAACTTTTGGAGGGAAATTTCAAATTGCAATAGTGTATTTTTTTTGAAAACCAAACATATATCCATTTTCAAAACATAATTTTCAAATCACTTTTAGAAAAATAACTCAAAAAACGAAGCCAAATATGGTGAATAATGCTTATAGGTAAAATCGAAATAAAAAAATTCAATTATTTGATGGATGTATAGAAAATTTTGTGCCCCATTAAATGTCTGTAACAACAGGGCTGCCAAAGTCTAAGGGCTTGTTTGGCATAGACTATATAATTCATCTTTTTATCTTTTTTCCATCACATCACTTCTCTACTTTTCTGTACATTTTTTCGTAAAAAGACAAAAAATACACTTTTTTAAAACACTCCAAACCAACCCTAAGTCTACACGCACATTATGAAGATTTTTTGCCAATAGTGCACCACAAATTAGTGTTGTAATTGGATGAGAAATTGAAAGGTGCAAGTCATGATACTTTTGTTTGTCTACCTGTGTAATCATTTTCTATTGGAATGTTCCCTTCTTGAACAAATTTCACTCTAAAAGACATTGTGGTAAATTTATTGTCAATAAAAAAAAATAACACTCAATTAGTACATATTAATGTGTGTTTGGAAAAAAAAAAGATTGAGTACACACTTATTCTTTGGCATAATACGCAAAGGCCCCATTTGTTTGGCCGCTGAATGGAGTAGGATATATGGCTATGGGTCCCACCAACAGCACGTTTGGTGTTGATTTGGAATGTCGGCTTGCTAGTGTGAGCGGCTTAATAATCCCTGTTAGTAGAGGGATTAGCTTGGCTAAGAAAAGCGTGGGATTACGAAAATAGTGAGCGGATTGGGTCTATCCAATCATCTGCCCAGACATTCGCCTGGACGTTCAGCCAGTTGACCAGAATAATGCACTTCTTTTTCTTTTATTTTTTGCAATTGCAACCTGTTATTTTAAAAAAGAAAAAAAATTATATTTGTTTTAGATATCTTTTTTAATATAGAAATCATTTTTTTAGATTTTTTATAATGTTTTTTAACAATCCCAACACTATATCATTAGAACAAACACACTTTCATCTAATCTCCTCGCTAACAATCCACACATTAACAATCTTTTCATTGACCATTCCCCCACTAACAATCTCATCCAACCTAATCCGCCAAACAAACATCGCCAAAATGATGGTCCCAAAACTTAAAACCCATAACGTTAAGGTTATTAGGTCAAGTCTTAACCATTGAACCATGATCAACCCCAAGTAAATTCATTATCAATCCAAACTATTTATTTGTATGGATCTATATGAGTCTCACACAGCGGTTTTGGCCCAAAGCTGGCAAAATCGTCGCTTTGAGCTCCCAAAAATTGAACATAAAAAGGCCCTCATTTTTTTAGCTATCATACTAAATCACAAAAAAAAAAAAAAAAAAAAAAAAAAAAAAAAAAAAAAATCCACTTAAATTTGAAGAGCCCCGACAAAATTTGATTAAAATTTAAAATTAAAAGTTGATTGTTGTGGTAAATTATTTAAAACAAATAGATGATTGTTTTTATTGATAAAAATTAAAAAAGTCAATTGATATGGTGAATTATTTTAAATTAATGGATGATTATTTTCCAAATACATGGATTGCGTATAGAACACGATTAATTATATTAGTTACAGTTATTTATGGAAAAAGAAAGTTTTCAAATTTAAAATTCAATTAACCGTGTCACTAGAAATTGAATGTATTAGCAATTTAATCCATTAATAATAATTTAGTTAATAAGTTGAATTATACAAGTTTGATTAGCAATTTTATAGTTAAAAATACGAGAAGGCTGATATTTAAGTGTACAATTTGTTCACTTTTTATTTAGTTCTTCAGCTTGAATCATTTTACTTTTTTTATTTATTTATTTGATTAAATATATAATCATTTGATCGCAAATTTTCTTTTAAATGTATGCAAGATCCCATGTCAAGTGTTTGCTTTGGAACCCAAAATGACAGAACCGGTTCTGATCCTACAAAAATAAATAACTTAGATTGATTTGTAATAATGTCACACGAAATATGGAATAATTTTTTTTATTGTCAAAGGACTAATCACCAGTGTTTTGATTTTGACTCTGAGCACTATCATCAATTTTGCACTTGGAGCACTATCAACTTTGCAAAATTGTTATTTGTGCAATTTAGTTTTGATAATTTTCATTGTTTAAAATGTGCGTTTTATTATCAATATAGAAACAGAGTTAAAATCAGACGAATCAATCTAATAATAAGAAGATAAATTGTTAACTTTTTTGTTTTCACATACACTTGGCATAATTAAAAAAATTATTAACAGTTTTTTAAACTTGAGATGTCTAGAATGTCAATCTCATAATTTTACAATTAAAATTTTAGATGGAACTTTAATTTATTTGCAACCTTTGCAAATATTTTTAATTTTGAAAAACCTATAACTATCCACAGGATCTGCAGCATAACTAAGAACAAATAATTTTATCACATCCTCCTTACATCGGTTTTTTTAATTCTTGTGATTATGTATCACATGTGACTATAAAAATATCAACCATAAAAAATGTTCAATGGTAATGTGATCTCTTTGATGACGATTACGACCCCTTGAAATTTATAATTTCATAACAAATGTTCCTTTTATCAATAATTTATTAATTCAATTAATAATTTTTAATGATATTATAAATATATTTCAATTAATAATTCAACTAATTTTATTATTGTACAATAGAGTAGTTTGAAATTTTATTTTTTTAATTAATTCTATTAAATAATTTTTTTTTACAATAGAGTATTTGTAATTTTCCAAACTATAGGGGGAATTCCTATTTTAAATAAATCTCAAATGGTGTATTTGTAATTTACTCTAAAGTTTTTCATTAATTTGATATTTTTTTTAAAAATAAAAAATAAAAAAATACACTGATACATCAGTTTCCCCAATCTTTTATGTATAATGTATGGTGTACATATTCAAAAAGTGGGGGTGTCGGAGGCATATAATTGTCCAAATTTGAATAATCAAAGCCAAGTCTACTGGGGGCAGGGCAGCATAAACATTTAGGTATGATTTTCTTGCCCTCTTTGCACGACGGATTAATGTTGCGAATTATGGATGGATTGAAAGGTTCTTCCCGACTGCATGTCGTGAACGTAGGGAAAACTCCATTATTATACATCAAAATGACAATTTGCACTAATAAGTCAACAGACTTTAAAATAATAATTAATTACATAAAATATAGGTAAAGTAATTTGAGTCAAGCAGTACTATATAATAGATTCTACCATCTGATATGTATAACTAAAATTATTTTATACGTCTAGCTTCTCTCGAGTTTTGATCTTGAATCGAATGGTGTTGTTCGTGTAAGAATTTATTCTTAATTAGGATGTCATTGGCTATATATTGTTTGGTTTGTGAAAAACAGGTTGAGAGTGATTCAGACAGATTGACTAATATGAGAACAAAATTGGTATTGTGATCCATAAAATTTTGGGTCATAGTCCATCTTAGTGTGTTTATTATTTTATATGTGAATATGTGGTACGGAGGTATAAAACCTATTTTAAGTTATTTGGATTCCTTTATGCGAGGGTCCAGTAATTGTTTTATTTAGGCCCGATCTCCTCTGCTATCCTATTAGAGTTTACATATATTTATATAATCAAAGGATTGTCAGTCCCATTAAAAAACAACGTAAAGATAAGGAGGAGGGGAAAAGCTAATGCTAAGGTGCAACAACCCAGATTTTTAATTATTCTATAGAATTTATACTAATATTATTTAATCTCAGTTCGGAAAATATATAATTTATTATATATTATTATGCGTAATTTTGTAAAATAATATAATTATTAAAAGTTTATGGGTCAAAATATAAATAATAATAATAATATAGATAATATAAATAATAATAATAATGGGTGTGGTACTAACCCGTGCCTGAAGGCACTGACAACAATTTTTTTGATATCATGTGCTACGAAACTCCGTGGTAACAAATCAATTCAAAATGATAATATTACTCCGATTTAAAACTTCACCTATGATATACAATCCTAAAGGCATTGATAATTCTAAAGCTAATAAATTTAAGAATGTTAATCCTATCTAATTCAGCCTGCCTAAACAAAGAATAACTTAGGATTCAACTCTTTCGTCCCCTACAATATATTGAGAAAGAGTAAAATTATTGAATGGACATCCTATAACTTTTAAATGCACAATAAACTTGTAAGAGAACTGTAGTAACCTGTTTGGTTGTATTTTCATTTTCTTTGTTTTCAAAAACAAAAACAATGAAAAGTTGAAAAACATCCATCATTTTCAAATCCTGCAAAAACCAATTCCAAAAATTTGAAAACATTTATGGTTGCCTACCCATCAATATGATAACAAAGTATAGGTTTCATTCTAGCACATATTCTCTAACCCCTAAATTGATAATGAACACAATCTAGTATGCACACTAAAAAAATGGAATGCGGTCCAAAAGTTAGCGAGAGGAAGAATGTCATCCCTAGTGTTGTCTGAACTTCCCAATTCCCATTTTGCGGCCTCCACAATCAACCATTTAATGGGAGGGTTGGGAAAGGGCGATCCCATTCAAAAATCATGCCTATGCATCATGTTACAACGACTTTGGGAATTTATTCCTAAGTCTAAAAATTATTGGCCTATTAAAAGATATAGAAAATTTAAGTCAAGAAAAATAAAAACCAAAATTAATGTACAATATCTGAGGCGGTGAGGCGAGGGGGCGGTGTTGGAGGTGAAGTCCTTTCGGATATGTAAGTTTACTAACTCTCTGTTTACGCTTCAGACATAGCATCCCTCCGTCGATGTCACCATCTTTCTTATCGAAGCTACCTCGGTCTTCTCCTCTTCCACTATGCTCTCTGCGCAACTCCCGCTCGACCTTGTGATCTTATCATCCTTCTCTTCTACACTATCTTGCAAGATAAGCACTGCAATAGAATAGAACCCATGTTCAAATTGCACATCTCAATCAAGCAATCTCATTGCACACAATGTCATCAGTTCTAGTGTATTTGTAAATTCAAATCGTCTCATTGCGTGTTCAATGCTAGATAAAAGACACATAATTTCTTGCCAATTTGGACCATCTAAACCATACCAGAGATTCTTTAACAAAAAGTGTAACATTTGAAACATTTAAGACTATAGCCATAATTAAATTAAACCATCAATGGCCAATTGAAAGTTGAACATGCGACTTTTTCATAAAACCGGCAAGACATAATCAAACAAAAGCGAGCAAAAAAAACCCAAAAACAGAGCAAAAACCCCAAAGAAAGCGACACAACATCAGCAAAAATTAGCAGAACTGAGAATGAAGACCCAAGACAACTCCTGAGTTATTAAAAATTGAAAACAACTCCATTAACTGAGAATGAAGCTCCACTGATATGAAGATTTTAGCCAAATTATAAAAGATACATTGTAAATTCTTAAATGAGATCAATAATCTTAACACTTAAGCATCTGTTGCTAAAGTAGTCCACCCTACGTTTATTTGCAGGGATTGGGAGGACATAGATCGTGTGCATCGACAGCCTTCAATAATCCGATGAAACCTCGTACAGGGCAGGAAGCCGACTTGATTCGAGATGATGTCATAGTTTCTGTACATGGGTTTTTACCGAGGAAGCATAAGAAAGAGTGTAGACTTTCATTAGCCCAGAGTAGTTGTCTGAAACTTAAATAGACATTAATGTACATTGTATTTTCTAAAGAAATCATGTATTTTGCAAGGTTCTTTTTTAATTTAAATATATAAGAACCTCAGCAGTGGATGGTCAAATGTAGTATGTAGATCCGTGTTGTAGGTTATATACATACATGCTTTACCTTACTTTACTTTGTATAATTTCTCTGCTTTGCTTTGCTCTAAAATTTAACTCGTGTGGTTAAGATTTATTTGCATAGGCACTTTCAAGTTGTGTTTGGGATCTTGCATTTGTGCAGTGAAAAAAGAAGGGAAAGAATTTGTGTGTGTGTGTGTGTGTGTGTATTTTTTTTCTTTTTTTATAAATTTTAAAACCACCCTCTATTTCATTTGCAAGTTCTTTATTGTTTTTTCTTAACAAATCAAATTTCCCAAGTTCTCTGTAAATGTGTAGATCAAATACAAACCCCTTGGGTTTTTGATGGCTGGTTCTTATTCTAAAAGATACAAATTTTATAGAAGGAACTTCCTATTGAAATTTGGTTTGTAAGGGAAGGAGGTCAAGAGCTTTATGAAACCGCCTGAAATGGAAAGAAGTCATCGAACTACCTAAAATTGCAACCACCAAACAATGCTGAAAAACCATGAAAGGGTCTGTCAAATTAGAAACCTGTGACAGAACCAAAAAAATAACCAAAACAGAACCCTAAAATAACAAAACATCTATCAAAAACATCTAAATTTTTAACAAAATAGAACCAACAAAAAAAATAAAAGAATTCTATGAAGCTTTCAATTGGTGGAAATGATTCAGCATGGTCCCCCAGCTTTAATTTGCATGTTTGAGTGAAACAAAAAGAAAAAAAAAATGCTCTAAAGCTTAGAAAGTTTTTTGTAAAAAAAATCTTAGAAAGTTTTTAGAATGACACAAATCTGAAATGATTTAACAAATCCAAATCAAACTCAATGATTTAACACAAATCAAACTCTAGCATAGAAACAAAACAAATCTGAAATCTATATAAACAAATCCAGCACTCTGTTTTTCTTTTTGTGAGTGAAGCAAAAAGAAAAAAAAAAAAAAAAGAAAACAAAAAGAATCACAAAGAAAACTTCTTATTTACTGCAAAGTAAACAAAATCTATTTCAATTAATTTCTAAATCTATTTAATTGATACAAATATATACCCACATTGAAACTTCTCTTCTTCTTTTTTCTTTTTCCTTTCTTTTCTTTTTTATTTTTTAAGCAAAGAATACAAAATCATGTATACTGTTATCTCACATGTGCAGAGAGTTACATATATACACACATGGAACTACTTATTTGATTTCCAACTAAGAAAAAAAGATCCAATTCAATTCATTTTAAATCTGTTTCTGTTTAATTTTTTTTTTTCTTTTTTTCTAGCAAAGAATACCAAACCCAGTTTAATTGACGTCCAAATCTCATATGACCAAACAAATACATATTTCATTTGGTTCAGCTTTAATTTCCATGTTGAGTGAAACAAAAAGAAGAAAAAAAATGTTCTAAACCTTTCATTTGGTTCAGTTTATGTTCTCAGAGAAGATAAAAATGTTCTCAGTTTATCTTCCCAAATTCAGCCTAAAGACCCCAATAAATCCAACAAAAAATTACCGATCATAAAGGAAAAAATAGAAAACCCTTTTCTACAATAGGTAATCTAAGTTATTTCCAAACACAGGTCGATTCATGAAGTCATGTTTTGAAACAAAATTTCAGGTTTTGAAGTCGTGTTTAAAATACAAAGAAAATTTTGTTTTGAATAGACATGAATTTGACCCAAAAAAATTGCGATACTTTTTAAGACATAAAAAACTCTGGATAAATAGAGTCAAGTGATTACCAAATCATCTTCTTCGGGTCTAATCCCTTTGGCAAATCCATCATGAAGCCTCCAATTCTCCTCCTCAAGAAGAGCACATCGTTCTTGCATAAAACAAAAGTTCGATTTGATCGACTTAAGTTCTCTTGCAAGCGAGGTTGCTTTTGTAGCCATCGAAATCGCAAGCTGGAAAAGATAAACAAATCAAAACCCAATTAACACAACTAAACAAATAACACAATTCTCATCATTTATGCCATAACAGAGAGATCAGACACATATCTTTGGCCTTCTTGAAATTCCCCTCTTCCTTTGGGCTTTTCTCACTCTCTTTTAAATCATCTCCTTGTTGAGCACTTTCTCTTCAAAACTCTCTTGCCTTCTTCACTCTCTTCTTCTTCTTTTTTGGCCTCTTCAGCTTTTTCTTCTCTGTTTTTGGCCTTTTCCATTGCACTGTGATATATATCAGTAATTGTGGGTGGTCTGGCCAGATCTCTTGCTCCTTGAAAAAAACAGAGGGGAATACATATTTCATATTTGATTTCCAACTAAGAAAAAAAGATCCAATTCAATTCATTTTAAATCTGTTTCTGTTTAATTTTTTTTTCTTTTTTCTAGCAAAGAATACCAAACCCAGTTTAATTGACGTCCAAATCTCATATTACCAAACAAATACATATTTCATTTGGTTCAGCTTTAATTTCCATGTTTGAGTGAAACAAAAAGAAGAAAAAAAATGTTCTGAACCTTTCATTTGGTTCAGTTTATGTACTCAGAGAAGACAAAAATGTTCTCAGTTTATGTTCCCAAATTCAGCCTAAAGACCCCAATAAATCCAATAAAAAATTACCGATCATAAAGGAAAAAATAGAAAACCCAATACACATAACCAATAAACCCAAAGACATAAATATAGTCCCTACATTCTATTGCTTATACTTATACTTATAGTCCCTACATTATACTGCTTGTACATTTAGTCCTTCCACTTTTGACTGACTTAAATTTGATCATATCTTTTATCCGTTAAAAATACATTCATTCCGAAACTTCCAAAGACACTAAAAAATAACAATCAGAATTGAAAACCCATATCCAACCCACCTGATAATGACATTGTTTGTTTTTGTGATATTGTTTGATCAAATTTAGCTTTATTTTTGTGATATTGTTTTTCTACAGAATTGTTTTTGTGATCAATTTAATCAAACTTGATCAAACTTATACAAAACACAAATCATAATCTAAATTGTTAAACTTATAGAATTGTTAAATTTTTTTGTCTCATAATCTAAATTGTTAAAAAAATGGACCAAAGAATAATCTAAGCAATAGAAGTAAGAGAGAAAACTACCTCGTACTAAGATATTTGAGACGTCGTCGAGGCTCACCCATGAACATTTAGCTTTGCCCTCCTCAGCAACCAATCGATAAGGACCCTGAATCAAAATGCAGAATAAGACCACCAAAACTAATATGATACAAATCCCATGAGGAGATATCTGAAAATTTACACACAGCATTTAATATAGTTCATAATAACAAACTCCCCATAAAAGCTTTTCAATATGGTTCATTCTGGTATAAAATAAGTCATCAAGTGGGTAGCAGAATAAACCCCAACACAACTTTTTCAAGCCACCATGTCACACATAAACAACCAAATACATAATGAACATAATGATTAACTGCTTTACGCCAAAAAATGGAAAAAGTCTAATTTATTTGCCTCTACTCTGCTGGAAAATATAAGGCTATTAAAGAACATCATAAGAGATACTGAGCCTTAACACAATTCATACCCACTCACAGCCACGGAAAGACTAGAGCATTGTTCTTTTAGATTAAAGCACAAAATGTTGTCCATACCTCAAGGAGGCAAGAAATGAAAGGTGCTTCGTATGGCTCCTCCAAAGAGGAGGGACAATTTTAAATTTTTATCAAACTTATAGAATTGTTAAAAATTTTTTGTCTCATAATCTTAGTACAAAACACAAATCAAAGAGATTAAACAATCTTAAAAAAACATAACAGAATAAAATCTAATTCAGTAGCCAATCTAACCCAATGATATACATCGACAGACACATTTCAATACATAGACACATTTGAATGAAATCTAAAACAAAATCTAGTTCATGACAGAATAAAATACATCTCTTAACAAAATCTAGTTCATGACAGAATAAAACACATTTCATAGACACATAGACACAGAATCTAGACACATTTCAATGAAATCAATGAAGGGTTCAATAAAAAAGAGAGATGAATCCATCTCTTAACATGGGAAAGAGAGGCAGAGTAAGTGAAGAGACACAAACAAATCTAAAACAAACAAATCATGAATTTTTGCTTCAGAATGTTTTGCTTGAAGAAACAAATGTTTTTGAAAAAACAAATGCTTCAGAATTTTTTTTGAAAAAACAAATGTTTGATAAATACATTTTTGCTTCAAAAACAAACCCTCCGAATGTTTGAATTGACACAAACTGAAGGTGGGGATGACGGGATGAGCTTACCTGGTGATGGTGGAGAAGATTGCTTTCTTCGGAGCTTTGTTCTTCCTTCTTCAGAGCTTTCTTCCTTCTTCATTGATACAGATGATACATATGATGTAAAGAAATGATGTGAAGACTGCCTTACCTGGTAAGTGCAGTGGGTTGGTGAGAGTAGTGGGTTGGTGAGAGTAGATTGGTAAACAAATCTGCACCATTGAATTTTAGTCATTGATAAATCTAGACCATTGAAACTCTTTTCAATCTCAGCCATTAAAGATAGTTTGTGAGACATATATTTTGAAAAATAAATCTGAGCCACTGTTTTTTAAATTGGATAAATCTAAACCATTAATTTTTGCTTGAAGTGAATCATTATTTACCTCTCAATTATCTAATAAGATGAGTCAGCATGTTTTATTGATAAAAAATTTTACTGTGTTTTTTATTTGAAACACTACATAAATAATCTTATAAGGTGCTTTAGTAACTACTTAATAAAAAAAATTCTAGGGGAAATGATACTCACCACTTTCAAGATTTAAAAAAAAAAAATACAGTTAGTAACACACTTTTGACATAATTACATTGGTCTCTATTGAATTTTTATTTCACATAACAATTGGAGTATTTTTTATCAATAATTTATTAATCATACTAATGAAAAAATATAATATTATCATATATTTTTACAAAAAAAAACATATATTTTTATTTATTTCAGTATTCATCTACCATTCTAATAATTTCAGCTACTTCAACTTTATTGAAAAAAGAGTACAACTATTTCAAAGTATGAACTATTTCTACTTTTCTCAAATTTTGTGAGTGACCCTCGACTTCAAAGTATGAACTATTTCTACAATTCAATGACGACACTGTGATTGTGAGAGTTGTCAATTTGTGGCTTACAATTGGACTATCGTTTACCTAAATTGACAAAATGCCTTTCCAATTTACCCATCCCACCTCTTATTGTCATGTTCTCCTCCAGGACTTTTTTTCGCTTCTCTGTGAAGTTATTCCATTCCTCATGCGTACCCACAAAGATCCACACCTTTTATTGGTGTGGGTTCCACATTATTGGAGTGAAACAAAAATTTAAAATATAAAAATTCCACTACGTAATTGAACACAATTTTAAAATAAATTTTATTTTTTGTGAATTTTACATTCATGCAACATAATTGTATTCGATTATGTAATCAATTTATGTTCATATAAAAGAATTGATGAAGTGAATAATTTTCCTCCACCAAAGATTAAAAACCCGATTAGATTGAGTATGAGGTGTACCATTATCCCCATTCCAACTAAGACAGAACTTTTACTTGTTCAATTAATAATTAAGGTGAAGCAAGTGAGGAGGAGAAAGGAGTTTCTATAGAGATTATCTAGTTTCTATAGAGATTAAATAAATTAATAAATATTTTGTAGAATATTTGATATCTATATAGATTATATATTTATCTTTAGAAACTCTTGTCTCATACAATTAATAAAACCTATGTATACCAACCCCAAACTAATCTAAATTACCCAAAACCATACAGTGCAATCTAAGGAGGAAAAAAGAAAATTTCATGGAGACAACTCATGTATTGAATAACAGAACTCCGAAAACATGTAAGAGACAATGTCTGAGAGAGAGAGAGAGTGAGTGAGAGAGATACATACAATGGGAGTGTCCTTGATGCAGAGGTGAGGCAAAGGGTCATTGGCGCTAACTTGCACAGGGGAGAGAGGAGCACCCAAAACACCGAGCAACAGTCTCAGATCAGACCGCTTGTAAGCATTCGAAGCCACTGATGGAGTCCTTGAAAGCTGCCCCTTCATCGACTGCCCTAGCCCTAACCCGCGCTTCGAATCCCCGATTTCGCTTCCATCCAGATCCGGACCCTCTATGACGGGCCTTAAGCTTCCGGATCTCCCGATCAACGGCTCCGGATTGGCCACGTGGTGGTCGGTGGTCGTCGGCGTCGCGATGGTCGGTCGTCGTCGCACGGGATGGGCTCCGATGCAGGTAGAGAGAGAGAGTTCAAAAATTGAAATGAGATAGAGAAAGGAGCTCACCTGTGAATCTGTGATGGAGAGGGGAGAGAGAGATTTTCTACAATTTACATTTTAGACCGTTAGACATAGAGACATCTCAACCTTCAATGGTTGAGATGAGAAAATTTTAACCATTGGATCAATTTACATTTTAAGACATTTTCAGCCCTCAGATTGAAACAATCTAAAGGTCCAAATTTTGACACATATACATTTTGAGCTTTGAATTCAAATTGAACCTTCCATTGTTATATAGATTAAATCCATATAATTTTTAGTTCAGTATTCAAAAAAAAAATTTATTTCGATATTTTTTTTAAAAGTGGGTTCAAATTATAAAGATACTAATTTTGAAATTATTTTCTATCAATGAAAGGTTCATCTCTTGTATATGATTCTGTCATTGTGTTCTCATTTTTATTTATTTTTATCGTAAACAAAACAAGTGAAAAGTTTTTCAAGTCACAAATTATTTCTTATTTTGGTCCAAACTAATTTTTGACAACTAGACAGTGAGTTATTTTTGGTAAAATTTTTTTTAAGGTATTATTTCTATCAGATTAATCATCTAATATATATTTATCAGAGTGCGCAGCGGATAACTTACGTATGGCAAATTTCGAGGACGAAATTTTTAAAAGGAGAGAAGATTGTAACGATCCAGATTTTTAGTTATTCTATAGAATTTATACTAATATTATTTAATCTCAATTTGAAAAATATATAATTTATTATATATTATTATGCGTAATTTTGTAAAATAATATAATTATTAAAAGTTAAGAGGTCAAAATATAAATAATAATAATATAGATAATATAAATAATAATAATAATAGGTGTGGTACTAAAATAAATAATTAATTTTCTGTTGGTATAAGATACAGTATAATTTAATTAAAAATTAATTAATTTATATAATTATATTAAAATATTGAGTCTTAAATATCTATTAGGATAAGATTAAATCTACGTAATTAATGAATTGAATCTGGAGAGAGACGCGTGGCTGGACACCTGTTGGCTCGGGATTGGGTTTTCGTCCGTATATATAGGGAAGACTGATCAACCTAGAGAAGAAGAAACAGAAAAGAAAAAAGAGAAAGAAAAGAAAAAGAAAAAGAGAGCAAGGAAAGGAAAGAAAGAGAGGAAGAAGGAAAGTATGGTGGAAGTTAAAAGGATTTTTAATAGTGGAAAGAAAAGAGTAAGGTATTAAAGTTAAGGTGAGTTATATTATACCTTGAGTCACCAAAATATATTTTACGTATATTTTGACTTACCAAAATCTGTTTTATACAAGTTATGTTTTTAATAAAAGTTATATTTTATAAAGGTTTTAGTTACGTAGTTTTATTTCTGAATCCTATTTCTGAAAAGAAAACCCATGGATATGTCTGTTTTACTTTTAAAGAATATTTGGTAATGACTTTATATAGAATTATGTTTTGTAAGTACCACCACGGGAGTCCCACGCCTTGGAGAACTTAAATAACTTTTGGCATCTGTTTGGTTACTTTGTGGCCCTCTGATCCATTGACCTCTGTTCTGTACGGAGCAAAATGCTGTACGGAGCAAAATGCTGTGCGGAGCTAAGTGCTACACTATTGTAGGAGCCACCTCTAGAATCCGTCGGAACTAAGTGCTACACTATTGTAGGAGCCACCTCTAGAATCCGTCGGAACTAAATGCTACACTATCGTGGGAGCCACCTCTAGAATCCGTCGGAACTAAATGCTACACTATCGTGGGAGCCACCTCTAGAATCCGTACGAGTCACCTCTTGAATCCGTGACCGCCATTACATTCTCGCTCTGCTCGTCTGCATCGTGATTATGGCTATATATTTACATAAAATCTGTATTTTAGTTTCTGCCACCTAAATGAAAATAATCTCAGATTTGCTACTAAAAGGATTATTTGTTCTGCTACTCAAATGATTTCTGCTACTCAAAGGATTTGTTTATATAAATGTTTTGGCCTAACTAATTATCCATGGTTATTTTGTGCCCCTTATACTCTTTGTAGTGACCCCGGTCTTTTTCCATTTGATTGGTGTATCCGGACTTATGTTCCGTGGATTTCGTTGCCATTTTGTTGTCGTTGTTGTCCTTTGATTCCTTGTTCTTTGGTTATAGGATGTTTTGGGCAGGTTGATTGCAGGTTGGTTGGGTTTAGAAACCAACTCTTGATGTTCAGTTTTTGGCTTGGTCGCTCGAGCGAGCTTCTCTTCGCTCGAGCGAGGTCCTTCTTTTTGGTTCTGTCGCCGAGCGAGCCTTTCTTGATCGGCGAGGGTTGCGTCCGTGCTAGACCTCGATCAAGATGGTTGTTGGCTCGAGCGAGCTTCCCTTCGCTCGAGCGAGCTGGTTTGTTTTTGGCTCGAGCGAGCTTCTTTTCGCTCGAGCGAGGTTTTCTTGTGTCTGGTCGCTCGAGCGACCAGGTCTTCGCTCGAGCGAGCCTGTCGTATTTCAGTAGGCAGCAGCGGGAAAAAATAGCATTTTTCTCCTTCTTTCTTTCTTGAAACCCTAGCAGCCGAGACTCTCTCTCTCTAAACATACCCTCTCTCTAAGAATTGATCTACCTAGGGTCACTTCCTACCCTTTGTCCTTTGTTAAAAAGATAGAGGAGGTCGAGGGCTTCGCTTTAATCGGAACAATAGTGGATTTGGAGCACTTTGGTTTCGGGTCATCATCTCTATTTGAGCTCTTCTTTGAGGTAGGGATTCTCCTTGTTCCCTTTTCAATACTCCTACTATAGATAGACATGTGGGTATTTTTGTATTGCATGAAAACTACATCATGTTGGAATTTTATATAAATTCATGAGGTTGAACTTTGGGTTGGTTGTTGGTTTTAGATCTTTGATTATTAGATGTGCTTTGGGCTAATTGGGTGGTTAATTGGCGAGTTATTGTTGAAAGGAGAGGAAACCCTAATATTTATTGATTTAAGAATTTAATAGAGGGGTTTGATCTTTGGGTAAATACTTGGGTATTTTGGGTTTTAAATGAAACCATTGTTGGCTATTGTAGATGATTGAGGCTTTTGTTCAATAATGAGAAAGAGGGAGGAAAACCCTAATATGGTGATTATGATTTAATTTGTATAATTAAATTGGAATGGCTTTGAAAGGAATGTAGTTGATTAAAATGGGTTAGGGCTTATTGTCCTTGAAGTTGGTTTTGTGAAAATAAAAGGAAGCAGGATTGGTTTTGTGGAATGGAAATGGTACTTTGAAATAAGTATGAATATTGGACTGTTGTATCTTATGCTACTATGTTAGTATTTGTGTTAAGTTGATAATCTCATGATAATTGAGTAAGTTTATAGATGTATAATATACTTGCATCTAGAGGTTTTGTCTTTGATCATCGGTGGGGGATGATGCGGTTGTGTTGAATTGTTGTGTATGCTTTACACGTATGTGTTCATCTATTTTAACACATTGCTGTTACCTTGGTAGTTTATGTATATGCATTATACATGTTGGATATGCCTTGTGTGCATGAGGGTTGTTGGCGTTATATGCCGCGCTTATAATCAGAGGTACCGTTACCTTCCAGCTAGCGCCTGGAGAACTGTATGCGCTTATAATCTGAGGTGCCACACCCTTCCAGCTAGCGCCTGGTAAAATGGTATGTTGCTGTGAAAAGTGCAGTGTGGCTTACTATGCATATAGCTAGTAGAGCGAAGTTGATAGTAGTTATTGCAGTATATCCTTGGCTTACTGAGCGCATAGCTAGTAGAGCAAGGTGGAATTATTGTAGTTTTGTTGTAACTAAAAGTATCATGGATTTGATTGGTTACAGTTCAGAGAAACAAGTTACTCCGTGATTGTTTATATACATGTTGGTGGGTTGTAAATTTATGTTTGATAAGGTTGTGCATGTATAGGTATGAGTGTAGTGGAAACGGACCAAAATGTCTTTTTGTCTTTTGGAAAGTGTGAAGGAAAATGAATGTTTTAGAAATAAACATGTTGAAAGGATACATATGTAGTAATGATGGGAAGTGGATGAGAGTATCCGCTTAGTGATTATTTTCCTAAGTAATTGTTAATATTAAAAAGAATGGGAATTGGGATGAATGAGAGGAATATGGAAAGATGAATCGCTCAGAGCGTTGAATGAAACAGCTTGTTTTCAAAAGGAAAGTTCATACATATATATTTTTGTATAAACCGTCACATTACTATTCTAGTACAAGAATGAGTATTCATGATCATAGCTATCTGTACTGTTGTTATTGTTGAGGATCATGTTGAGATCCCTACTGGACTATATGTTCATCCCACGTTGTTGAATTTTTTTCAGGTGTTTAGCAGGATGTGCTACAAGATTTGGATCTACTTATTTGTTGGCCACGGGGCCTCTTTGTTGTTGGCGGAACGCCATATGTGTAAAAGGGTTACACCCTTCATTTGTTTATTTAAAGGTTGTAAGCCTAAGGGCAATTTATTAGTATGTTCATGTAATGTTGATTTTGCATACGAATGAGAGTATTGCTAATCACTTCTACGGATTAAATGTATGAGTTTACTTCCGCATGTTATCTCTGAAATTGAATTAAATTAATGAGTTTGGTAATGACTTCGAGTAATAAAAAGTGGGGCGTGACAACTTGGTATCGAGCTACGGGTTTGAATACCTTGAGCTCGTGGGAAGTGGTTTCTACCACAAAGGGTTTACTACGTAGTGAGGACGTTGCATATAGATGCCATGAGAATTAGGACTTATGTGTTGCATTTATGTGAGCATGGGATTCAGTCTCCTGGATAGTATTCATAGCCGGTGAACTTGCTTTGAGGTCCTTTTGGAAACACGCCTGATCAACGTGGTTTCTGATAGGAATTCCTTGAGAGTTCCGGGATGAGTGGCTATCTTTGTGGACTTGATTCGATTATGTGTTTATATGTTTTGACGTTTATATGCAGTAGAGATGTAAATTTTGGAACTAAGTGTGTCTTGTGACTTAACAGTAGTGGAGTGTGTAACGCCCTCAAAATTAACCCATAATAAATAATATTAACATGCACCAATATATAAAAACAAGAAATATAATTCCATTCATCAGAGTCTTAAGAAATAAAACATTAAAATAAATGCCCTACGGGCTTACATCTTGCCAAGCCAATACTTGGACACAAATCCATGAGTTCTAACTCAGAAACAAATAAAGCCCTAGGCTTGAGTGTTTACATATAAAAGCAAATAAACTAAAAACAAATCTTCGAGTTCCAATTCCTCACAAGCTAAGTCCTTGGAGGTAGTGAACCATCTCGCACTGAAAAATGAAGTTCTATATAGGGTGAGCCACACCAAGAGAGAAATACTAAACCAAGTATAAGAATTAACTAAAGCATTAGCATCTGATACATGGTTAACACACAATATTCCAATTACAATTTTTATGACACGAATATCTATATTGCCTATGACACATTGTCTATGGCACATCTTACCTTCCATCTATGGCTCAAAACCTAGCCAAAAACTCAACGGAATCCCATCTCTCAATGCTTTAACAGGGATAACAAATAAAGTTACACCTCTCTATAACATAACAACTATACATGCTGGTATTGTATCAATCACAACCACATTCACTTCCATACTTCCCAACTGATACACCTAGTGGTGATGTATCATATCAACAATAAATAGAAATACTTCTATTAACAAATAGCACATATATGTGATGCTAGTGGAGTCCATCCCTTTCTCCTCCCAACAACCTGGTTTAGAGGTCCATCCCCTTTCTTCCCTAAACCCCCAACAAATTCGCTTAGAAGTCCATCCCTTTCTTCCTAAACCGAGTCCATCCCTATCTCCTCCAAAACCAAATGCAACATAATCAATACTTGCAATATACAACACATAATCAATACAAGTAATGTTCTCAGATTAATTCAACAAACCAAATAGTTGACTCAATTCCGCTTATACCTAAGCCACATGCAAGTTCTACAACAATCACGCCATCCTCCACCGATAGCCCAAACAATTATTTCTAAGCGTAAATAAATATACAATATATACAATCCTAATTCCATAAGTAATTAAATATCCAACTACATCAATTTATCCCATAATCCTCAATTTCATGAATTAAACTCAATTCCACATACTTCCCTTAAATTAATTACACAAATTAATCTAAGTCAAAACCTAGGGTTTCTCCCAAAATCACCAAACTACCCCCATATACCAAAAATACCAACACTTATGATTAAAGCGTATAAATGGAGTAGGAAATCCCTACCTTAAACAGAAGAACCCAAAAGATGAAGAAGAAGATGATGCTCAAAACCCCAAGTGCTTCAAATCCACAATTTCTCCGATTAAATGAAAGCCCTCACTCTCCTCTACCTTTTTAATGAAGGAACTAGGTTAGAAACGCCTCTAGATAGATCAAACCCAAGGAAAAGATGAGTTGAGAGAGAAGAAACTCTAACTAGGGTTTCGGATCAAAAATTGTGAAAAGGACGCTTTAAATATCGGGACATGTGCTCGCCGAAGCGAAGACATGGTCGCCGAGCGACTGCAGACTAATAAACACTCGCCGAAAGCAAAGAAAAGCTCGCCGAGTTAAGAACTCGATGCTTCAGTGTCGCAACCTGAAGCATGCTCGAGCGCAGAATGCTCGCCGAGCGAAGAACTCAAAACATACACCTAGCTCGCCGAAGCGAAAGATCGCCGAGCGAAGACACTCGCTTCTCAGTTCAGATTAGACGCATCGCCGCCGAGCGAAGAAATTTCGCTCGAACCACTAGAGACAAAACTCAACCTCGCCGAGCGACCAAGCCTCGCCGAGCGATTTAACTCAAAATCGACCGCAAGATTTGGTTTCAACCCAACCAACTTGAAACAGACGCCCAAAACATCCTATAATTCCAAATGAGAAATTAAAGAACGACAACAACAATTAAACCATGCTAGGATCTACTAACCTAAGTCCGGATACAATAATCAAATGGAAAAGACCGGTCGCTATAACCTCCCCTTAAAAGAATTTCGCCCCTAAATTAAGCATGAGTTTGTAAAACAAGTTTTTCTTCATTCCCAATGATATATAAAACAACAATAAACAACTTGACCCAATACCGTCACTTCATCTCTTTATCAAGAGGCATCTCACAATATAAACAAAAACAAGATATCTTTCAAATTGCATTAACAAAAGATGCAATTTCCTTTCAAATTTAACATTTTTGAAATACAAGATTCCCATTTTCATATCATATTCAATTCCATGATATTCAATAATAAACCAACATATGCAATGTTCCACTAAACTTCCAAAACAAATTTTTTTAAATTAATCTCACAAAACCAAAACATTCTCAATGTTTTCCAACTTAAGACATATATAAAATGCTCAAGTTCCACA
Source organism: Camellia lanceoleosa (assembly GCA_025200525.1). NCBI lineage: Eukaryota > Viridiplantae > Streptophyta > Magnoliopsida > Ericales > Theaceae > Camellia > Camellia lanceoleosa. Next base: position 93,254,334 of record CM045766.1, read on the forward strand.
ATATTACATAATCTAGATACAAGATTACAAATCAATAAACATATCCGCATATTTCTCACGGACTTCTAACTCACGCTCCCAAGTGGCTCCCTCCACTCCGTGATGCTTCGACAAAACCTTCACTAAAGGGATAGTCTTGCCACGCAGGACTTGATCCCGCCTATCCAAGACTCGAATCGGTCTCCTCATATGAGACATCCTCATCAACAACTAAATCAGTCCAATCCAAAGACATGTGACGGATCCGCTCATACTCAAGCATACTCACATGAAACACGCCATGAACTCCGGACAATTGCGTGGCAAAGCTAAACGATAAGCAACTTCGCCAATCCTCTCAAGGATCTCAAAGGACCAATAAACCGAGGGGACAACTTCGCACTCTTCCCGAACCTCATTAAACCTCGCCTAGGTGAGATTTTCAAAAAGACATGATCCCCTACCTCAAACACCAAAGGTCTCCTCCTACGGTCGGCATAAGATTTCTGACGACTCTGGGCTGTAGCAAGTCTCCTACGGATAAGCTCAACTTTCTCCGTCTGCCTCCTCACTAACTCCGACCTATCAAAGGTGCATCACCCACCTCGCCCAACAAACCGGAGATCTACACGGCGGCCATACAAGGCCTCAAATGGTGCCATACCGATACTAGATCGAAAACTGTTATTGTAGGCAACCTCCACTAATGGCAAGTGCCTCTCCCACGACCCACTAAAGTGGAGAACACAAGCCCGAAGCATATCCTCAAGGATCTGAATAGTACGCCGGATCGCCTGTCACCGAGGATGATAAGCCGTAAAAAGTCAACTTAGTACCTAAAGCACTCGCAACTTCGCCACAACTCAAGCGGTGAAACGAGGATCTCTATCTCAAACGATCGTCATCGGGACCCCGTGCAACCTCACTATATCCCGGATATACAAATCGGCAAGATGATCTACCGAATCTCTAACACGACGGAATGAAGTGCGCCGACTTCACAACCGGTCTACCACCACCCAAATGGCATCACTACCCCGCCGAGTCCCTGAAGACCCACAACGAAGTCCATAGTGACATGCTCCCACTTCCACTCTAAGAATAGGCAAGGGTTGCAACAAACCCGCCGCCTCGATGCTCGGCCTTCACTTGTCGACAAATAAGGCACTTAGATACGAAAGTCGCCACATCTCTTCATACCCCGCCACCAAAATCAAGCACCCAAATCCCGATACATCTTGGTGCTTCCTGATGCACCGCAAGGCTAATGATGAAACTCCGAGTACCTCCTCTCGACACGACTCGCACAAACAGACGGTCTTGGTATCTCACACTCAGTCGATACACCGCCAAGCCCTTCTCAATCTTACCATTGGAAATCTTCTCTGAGAGATTCTACCTCAAGATCACCCTCCGAGCCTCTAACACTCGAGTCACAAGGGTGGGTCACAAGAACAATAGAAAACAAGGTCCGCAAATTTCAACGGATTCACCCGTATAAATCAAACTCCCCAATTGCACCCAACATCTCCCACTCTCGGATGGCTATACTAGCAACGCCACCAACAGATTTTACTAAGGGCATCGCCACAACATTGGCCTTCCTGATGATAATGCAACTCGACATCATAATCCTCCATAAATTCCATCCACCTCCTCCGCCAGATTCAAGTCTCTCTGTGTGAACAAATATTTCAGACTCTTATGATCGGAGAATACTTCAAATTTCTCACCAAATGATAATGCCTCCAAATCTTCAAGGCAAATATCACAAATGCTAACTCTAGATCATGCGAGGGTAATTCTTCTCATGAATCTTCAATCGACGTGAGCCATAGGCAACCACCTTCCTCTTGCATCAACACACAACCTGCACCCTCGTGAGGCGCCACAAGAAATCAGATAACCCAACCCTCTCCTGAATAATCAAGACCGAGCGGTGGTCAATCTAACCTTCAACTCCTCAAACGACTTTTCACAAGTCTCACTCCATACAAATTTGACTCTTCCGAGTCAATCTAGTCAACGTGAAGCTAACTCGAGAAATCCTTCACAAACCGACGGTAATACCCACCAATCCCGTAAATCATGGATCTCAAATACACTCTTAGGTTGTGCCCAATCTTGCATCGCTTCGCCTTTGGATGTATCAACAGACACTCTTTTCCCGTAAACTACATGGCCTAAGAATTTCACCTCTTCTAGCCGTAATTCACACTTCCCAAACTTAGCATACAATTACTTATGGGCTCTAAGTAACTCAAGCACCACTCTCAAATGCTCCTCGTGCTTTTCCTCTGAAGGTGAGTAAATCAGAATGTCGTCCACGAAGACGACCACAAAACGGTCTAAGAATTCCTAAGATCCGGTTCATCAAATCCATAAACACTGCCGGCATTGGTGAGCCCAAACGGCATCACCAGAACTCATAGTGGCCATACCGCTTTTAATGCCGTCTTTTGGAATATCCTCTTCTCGACTCTCAACCGATGATAACCCGATCTCAAGTCTATCTTAGAGAAACAACGGAACCCTTCAACCGATCAAACAAATCATCTATACGAGGCATAGGATACTTGTTCTAACCGTAACCGATTCAACTTCCGATAATCTATACACCTCAAAGCACCACCTTTCTTTTTAAAAAAGGGTCGGGCGCCCCCACGGTGAAACACTAGGACGGATATAACCTTTATCTAACAACTCGAGCCGAACCTTCAACTCAACTAACTCGGAGGGGCAAAACGGTAGGTGCCATAGAAATCGGGCGCGTCGCACTAAGTCAATAGAGAACTCAATCTCTCGATGAGGTGGCAAACTAACAAGATCCTCGAAAGACGTCCGAGTACTCACAAACTACTCTCGCAACACAACTGGGTCTCAACATCCTCATTAATCAAAAGGTTCGCAAGTAGACTACTAAGCTCACTTCGGCCTCGCGGATCATACCGTGGCAAAACACTACCAACCCTATCCCCGTAAAATGAAAGCGTTTCTCCGCTAACAAGACAACAAGTGACCCTCGACGGTAGCAATCAATAAATGCCCGATGACGATAACTACCCATACCCAAAATAACATCGAAGCACTTCATGGGCATAACCACGAAAGAAAAAGGGATTCTATGATCATCGACCTCTATATCACAACCCCTAACACCTTGTTTCAAAATCAATTCACCCCCAAATGGTGACACTACACAAATAGGAGACGCTAACTGAGCTAACTCTAACTCCAAAATGGATGCAAATGTAGCGCATAATACAAAAGAATGAGATGCTCCCAGATCGATCAAAACACTAGCAACTCGAATTGCAAAACAAGAAGGTACCTCTCACAACCGACGGAGTTGGTATAAGATTCTCATGCAGAATAAAGATACACGCTACCAGATGACCTTCGATCAACTCGCTCACCCCTAGGAGCATAAGATCCTGCGACCGAATGGGACGATGAAGCCTCGATTAGCCTCGAGGCTCGAACGGATCGAATCGGGCCGACTCGAGTTCCGCTTCAAACCAGATGCACTAGATGTGCCACTCACCAAGTAAACCTCTTCAGTGCCCCGGCCGACCATTAATCGAAAACAACTCAAACCAGACGCACTGTGTGCACTCAATCATGGACAGAACCTCTTCAGTGCCCCGATGACCGCAGACTGAAACAAGAGAGCGACCGCCTCTACTCGACTCGCTCGAGATCGAGCCAAGAAGATGTCGCCTCGCAGACTCCTCCCTTCGAGGACAAATCAAGACTTGTGGCTCACCGCCACACTTGAAGCAAGTGATATCTCCTCGATCGCTTTTCCCGTAACTAGCACTGGCACAGAAATGTGGATCTAGAAAACTACTCGAGGTCAGCCGAGGAGTGAAACCTCTCGCCTCCCGCCATCACTCGACCTCCCGACTCTCTTGGAGCCTTTTCGCTTCTTCCTTCTCAAGATCATAACCCTAGATGGGTCACAGATCAACCAAACGTCCAAAATCCCGAATCATAGACCCGACAACTTCTCACTTGAGGCCACGCCAACTTCTTCTCAAACTCAATACAACGACGCCTCGCCGCTACTAACTCCGGCAAACTCGACAAACTAGTGAATGCCGCCAAACTCGCCATCGATAAACCGTTTCGCTCAAGATGGCAGAATCGATCTCTCAGCTTCTCGACAAATGAAGACAACATTCTCGAAAAGCGCCAACAAACGCCTTCCACGCACCTCCAATACGCCCTTTAGTGAACTTCCACCATTGACCAAGATCCCCTTTAGCCGAAAGATGCCAAGGTCACCTTCGGTGTCTCGCCTTCGATGCCTAGCATCTCAAACGCTGGTTCTCTGCTCGAGCCATTCGTCTCGCTTTAAGCGGCTCGCTAGGGTCACCTACAAACACTTCCGTTGAGACCGAAAAATTCTCTTCGTAAAAGAAGGCCTCAGATCTGCAAGAACTACCGGGCCGAACCGCCTGGCCGGATTCGCACTCGTAATGTCCATCGACGCTCGAAATGCCCTCGCTATCTCTTGGGCCAAAGCGCCCATACCGCCGCCTCATCGGCTCGCCACATTGGCTCGGCCAACACCCTCTGAACCACGAATTTCTCCCAGATAGGCACTTCTGCCCGGCCCGCCCACCACGCCTACCACGACCTCGCCCTCGCCCCGACATCCTAATAAAGGAAACAAAGACGTTAGCACTCTAAATAATATGCCAAAACTATGACACTCGCCCTAACACATTGATAACAATAAATCACACCACGAAGCACATAATCACATAAGCACTCATTTATTTCATTTCGGATAGTGATAGTCCCGAGACGTCACTAAAGTTCCGTTGGAAACAACATTGATCAAGTGCCTTTCCAACAAGACTTTCAGAGACTCAAGGGTCCAATCAATATCCCGTAAACTACATTCCATACCCACATAATCACATAAACATGTTATCATATAAGCATGCAATCATTACACTAAGTCTCTATCAAACGAGACGAACCCATTGTGATACTAATCACTTCCCACGCACTCCAAAGTATTCGAACCCAGACGCCTCGATACCAAGTTGTAACGCCTCAAAATTAACCCATAATAAATAATATTAACATGCACCAATATATAAAAACAAGAAATATAATTCCATTCATCGAGTCTTAAGAAATAAAACATTAAAATAAATGCCCTACGGGCTTACATCTTGCCAAGCCAATACTTGGACACAAATCCATGAGTTCTAACTCGAAACAAATAAAGCCCTAGGCTTGAGTGTTTACATATAAAAGCAAATAAACTAAAACAAATCTTCGAGTTCCAATTCCTCACAAGCTAAGTCCTTGGAGGTAGTGAACCATCTGCACTGAAAAATGAAGTTCTATATAGGGTGAGCCACACCCAAGAGAGAAATACTAAACCAAGTATAAGAATTAACTAAAGCATTAGCATCTGATACATGGTTAACACACAATATTCCAATTACAATTTTTGACACGAATATCTATATTGCCTACGACACATTGTCTATGGCACATCTTACCTTCCATCTATGGCTCAAAACCTAGCCAAAAACTCAACGGGAATCCCATCTCTCAATGCTTTAACAGGGATAACAAATAAAGTTAAACCTCTCTATAACATAACAACTATACATGCTGGTATTGTATCAATCACAACCACATTCACTTCCATACTTCCCAACTGATACACCTAGTGGTGATGTATCATATCAACAATAAATAGAAATACTTCTATTAACAAATAGCGCACATATATGTGATGCTAGTGGAGTCCATCCTTTCTCCTCCCAACAAATCTGGTTTAGAGGTCCATCCCTTTCTTCCCTAAACCCCCAACAAATTCGGCTTAGAAGTCCATCCCTTTCTTCCCTAAACCGAGTCCATCCCCTATCTCCTCCAAAACCAAATGCAACATAATCAATACTTGCAATATACAACACATAATCAATACAAGTAATGTTCTCAGATTAATTCAATGACCAAATAGTTGACTCAATTCCATTATACCTAAGCCACATGCAAGTTCTACAACAATCAAGACTATCCTCCACCGATAGCCCAAACAATTATTTCTAAGCAGAAATAAATATACAATATATACAATCCTAATTCCATAAGTAATTAAATATCCAACTACATCAATTTATCCCATAATCCCTCAATTTCATGAATTAAACTCAATTCCACATACTTCCCTTAAATTAATTACACAAATTAATCTAAGTCAAAACCTAGGGTTTCTCCCAAAATCACCAAACTACCCCCCCATATACCAAAATACCAACACTTATGATTAAAGCGTATAAATGGAGTAGGAAATCCCTACCTTAAACAGAAGAACCCAAAAGATGAAGAAGAAGATGATGCTCAAAACCCCAAGTGCTCCAAATCAACAATTTCTCCGATTAAATGAAAGCCCTCACTCTCCTCTACCTTTTTAATGAAGGAACTAGGTTAGAAACGGCCTCTTGATAGATCAATACCAAGGAAAAGATAGGTTGAGAGAGAAGAAACTGAACTAGGGTTTCGGATCAAAATTGTGAAAAGGACGCTTTTAAAACCGCCGCGGCTTAAATATCGATGTGCTCGCCGAGCGAAGACATGGTCGCTCGAGCGACCAGACACAATAAACACTCGCTCGAGCAAAGAAAAGCTCGCTCGAGCCAAGAACTCGATGCTTCAGGTCTGCAACCCAGAAGCATGCTCGAGCGACAGAATGCTCGCTCGAGCGAAGAACTCGAAAACATACACCTAGCTCGCTCGAGCGAAGGAAAGATCGCTCGAGCGAAGACACTCTGCTCTCGTGTTCAGATTAGACGCAATCGCTCGCTCGAGCGAAGAAATTCTGGCTCGAACCACTAGAGACAAAACTCAACCCTCGCTCGAGCGACCAAGCCCTCGCTCGAGCGACGAACTCAAAAACTGGACCGCAAGATTTGGTTTCCGAACCCAACCAACTTGAAACAGACCTGCCCAAAACATCCTATAATTCCAAATGAGAAATTAAAGAACGACAACAACAATTAAACCATGCTAGGATCTACGGAACCTAAGTCCGGATACAATAATCAAATGGGAAAAGACCGGGGTCGCAGTGTGCCTCGGAGAAAGCTATTGTGTGTTCGCTAAGTGTAATTTACTTTGTGCTTTATAGGATGTCTACACGAGGGAGTAGAGGACGGTTGAGTAGTAGGAGCGCCGGGAGAGGCACACCAGTTCCTTTAGCACCCGCTGTAGCAGCATCGGCTGTCGGCGAGGATGTCGCACGTGAGATTGTGAGAGCAGTGCAAGACGCCCTAGCTCGTACTGAGGGCGGCAGCGGGCATGCTCTCAAGCTTACTAAGGAGTTCTTTCGCTCCGGTCCACCTGAGTTTGTGGGGGAGGCTAAACCGTTGGAAGCAGAGAGTTGGTTGGAACAGATTACCAAGACTCTTGATATGCTCAGAGTCGAAGATGAGGAGTTGAGGGTTTCTTTGGCGACTTTTCAGTTGAAGAGTGATGCGAGTTATTGGTGGAAGAATGCTAAGAATAATGTAGGTAGCACGTGGGTTGCTTTTACCGAGGCCTTTTGGGCCAAGTATTTCCCTCCTTCTGCTCGGGAGAGGTTGAGGGAACAGTTTTTGGAGTTGCGTCAGGATGACACTCCTGTGGCACAGTTTGAGATGCGGTTTGATAGTTTGTCGAGGTTTGCTCCAGAGTTGGTGACAACAGAGGAGCGTCGTTGTTTTGAGTTCGAAAAGCGGTTGTGTTTCGATATTCGGGAGAAGGTAGCTGGATCCTTGTGGAAGGATTACTATACTTTAGTTGAGGCAGCGGCCCATGTGGAGGCCCTGATTGCTAGTGGTGATGGGGTTAAGGAGGAGACCATCTCGGTCAGTCTTGTGGTTCCTAAACATTCTAGGTTCAGTAAGGGGTGGAGGCGGAAACATGCTCAGTCGAGAGCTGGTTCCTTTTCTTCGCCAGGGGTTTCGGATCCTTCTGTTGGGGTTTCCGGGGCGATGCAGGTTTCAGACCAGTCTCGGGGTAGAGGGTCTGGTGGTTGTTTTGTTTGTGGTCAGCTGGGCCATGGTAGACGTTCTTGTCCTTTGCGTGCAAATTCTTCGGGGGTATTAAAACCTAGACCACTGTCATTCGCCCAATCGGGGCGTTATCGATCGTACAGAACGGGCAAAGCAAGCCGAGAGCCTCGCGAGGGCGACTTATTAGTTAGCCCTCTGTTGTTACCCCGAGAGGACCTTTTATTATATTGGCCGGTGGTGTATCATGTTTATTGATTTTGTTGCTGACCGGTGTACTGTTGGATGTTGAGGCACCATGTTTATGTATTGCAGTTTTATGCATAGTATTGTTTGGTTAATCCTCAGGTATTGGGGAGTATGTATGGAATTTCGAACTCGCTATTTTATTTTGAGAAGTTGTTAATGGGGTCAATGACCCTAGTATTGTTGCTTGCTTAGTACTGTATTTTGAGTTAGTCTTGTGACGGCCTGTGGGCCTTGTTCATTTTAGAGATTATGGGTTGAGAACGGGAATCCATGGGTGGATGTGATTGATGTGATGGTTTCGAGAGTGGTGCGGTATTAGCAAAGTTATGTGAAATGTGTATCTCGGGTTAGCAGGAATGGTATCTGTTTGTTGGTTTGTGTTTTGGGCTTGCTAGTTAGTGAGTCTGGGGTGACCCTAATGGTTGTATAGGGGTAGTGTTTGTTTTGTGATTGGTTATCAATTGTTGGGTATGGTTTGGGAGTGAATGCTAGCAGCATCTTTTAGAGGAAGAACAGTTTGTGTTCTAGAATAACGAGAATAGCGTTGGTCAAATTGTCCTTCGTGATTGGGTTTGAGGTTGACCTTGTCGATTTTGAGTTGAGGGGATGAGCAGGTTTGCTGTGTAGCCATAGAGGGTGGTAATTCCCTTAGGCGCAGTGTTGATGCGGTACAATTTCAGGAGATCCGGTGAGATTCCAAAATTTGGGGTTTTGTGTAGAGAACTCCTTGTTGGGGGTTAATGGTTTGAGTGGCACATCAGTGTGTGGATTACTGAGTGTGGAGTTGTTGAGTTGTTTAGTCAGCTTGTTGGTATTGAGTTTCGGTTTGACTTTTGTCACCTTGCGGTTAATCTCTTCTATCGTAGACCTTGTGTGTTGATTAGGGAGATCGAAGCTAATCGAACATGTTATGCCATTGAATCTGTTGATTAATAGAATACATTAATTTATGTATTGATTGATTGTGTATAGAACCTATGTATTTTTATGCATTGCTTGGTGATGGGGAAATGGGGTATGAACCCGGGGATGCAGCTCATATGCTCTTCCATTGCAGTAGTGATATAGCTCACATACTTATCAATTGAAGTGTTGGTTGTTTGACTTGATGTGGCACTGTACTTATTTTATGCTTCGTGTTGGTTTTGATATCACTGTATGAGTGATGGATGTTGTTAGTAGTATGTTGAAAAATTATGGAAGACAAAATTTTTTCTAAAGTTTGGGCCACCTAAGGGTGTTGCTGAGAAATTGATTTAAATCAAAGGGTTTTGGGAAATTCCAAATGAAATTTTTTTTGGCAAATAAACTGTGGATGATTTTGTGTTTTGGATAACACCGTGTTTGTGAAAAATGTTTACAAAACTGTTGAGTTTCGCATGGAAAATGAAGGATTTATTTTGGAAAGTTAACATTGAAAATTTCGGCTATCTTTGAGACGTGTCTCTTGAGCAAGAAAATGTTTTCTTATTATTTACTCAGAATGTTTGGTTTGTTGGGATTTTCGCACCTAAGTATTGTTGTTTGGAATGTGTTCCCTTCGTGAGTCTCTTCTTTGGTAAGAATGGCTTGACGGTTTGTAGTGAGAGCGGTTTCACTCCTAGTATTGGGGGGTATTGGTGTTGTGTTATCAGTTGGCCTTGTGTTTTGGCGTACCTTTAATTTCGGGGACGAAATTCTTTAAGGGGGGGAGGTTGTAGTGACCCCGGTCTTTTTCCATTTGATTGGTGTATCCGGACTTATGTTCCGTGGATTTCGTTGCCATTTTGTTGTCGTTGTTGTCCTTTGATTCCTTGTTCTTTGGTTATAGGATGCTTTGGGTGGTTGATTGCAGTTGGTTGGGTTTAGAAACCAACTCTTGATGTTCGGGCTTTTTGGTCGCCGAGCGAGCTTCTCTTCGCCGAGCGAGGTCCTTCTTTTGGTTCGCCGCCGAGCGAGCCTTTCTTGGATCGGCGAGGTTGCGTCCGGTGCTAGACCCGATCGCGATGGTTGTTGGCTCGGCGAGCTTCCTTCGCCGAGCGAGCTGGTTTGTTTTTGGCTCGAGCGAGCTTCTTTTCGCCGGCGAGGTTTTTCTTGTGTCAGTCGCCGGCGACTGTGTCTTCGCCGAGCGAGCCTGTCAGATTTCAAGAGGGCAGCGGAAAAATAGCATTTTTCTCCTTCTTTCTTTCTTGAAACCCTAGCAATGAGACTCTCTCTCTAAACATACCCTCTCTAAGAATTGATCTACCTAGGGTCACTTCCTACCCTTTGTCCTTTGTTAAAAAGATAGAGGAGGTCGAGGGCTTCGCTTAATCGGAACAATAGTGGATTTGGAGCACTTTGGTTTCGGGTCATCATCTCTATTTGAGCTCTTCTTTGAGGTAGGGATTCTCCTTGTTCCTTTTCAATACTCCTACTATAGATAGACATGTGGGTATTTTTGTATTGCATGAAAACTACATCATGTTGGAATTTTATATAAATTCATGAGGTTGAACTTTGGGTTGGTTGTTGGTTTTAGATCTTTGATTATTAGATGTGCTTTGGGCTAATTGGGTGGTTAATTGGCGAGTTATTGTTGAAAGGAGAGGAAACCCTAATATTTATTGATTTAAGAATTTAATAGAGGGGTTTGATCTTTGGGTAAATACTTGGGTATTTTGGGTTTTAAATGAAACCATTGTTGGCTATTGTAGATGATTGAGGCTTTTGTTCAATAATGAGAAAGAGGGAGGAAAACCCTAATATGGTGATTATGATTTAATTTGTATAATTAAATTGGAATGGCTTTGAAAGGAATGTAGTTGATTAAAATGGGTTAGGGCTTATTGTCCTTGAAGTTGGTTTTGTGAAAATAAAAGGAAGCAGGATTGGTTTTGTGGAATGGAAATGGTACTTTGAAATAAGTATGAATATTGGACTGTTGTATCTTATGCTACTATGTTAGTATTTGTGTTAAGTTGATAATCTCATGATAATTGAGTAAGTTTATAGATGTATAATATACTTGCATCTAGAGGTTTTGTCTTTGATCATCGGTGGGGGATGATGCGGTTGTGTTGAATTGTTGTGTATGCTTTACACGTATGTGTTCATCTATTTTAACACATTGCTGTTACCTTGGTAGTTTATGTATATGCATTATACATGTTGGATATGCCTTGTGTGCATGAGGGTTGTTGGCGTTATATGCCGCGCTTATAATCAGAGGTACCGTTACCTTCCAGCTAGCGCCTGGAGAACTGTATGCGCTTATAATCTGAGGTGCCACACCCTTCCAGCTAGCGCTACCGTAAAATGGTATGTTGCTGTGAAAAGTGCAGGGTGGGCTTACTATGCATATAGCTAGTAGAGCGAAGTTGATAGTAGTTATTGCAGTATATCCTTGGCTTACTGAGCGCATAGCTAGTAGAGCAAGGTGGAATTATTGTAGTTTTGTTGTAACTAAAAGTATCATGGATTTGATTGGTTACAGTTCAGAGAAACAAGTTACTCCGTGATTGTTTATATACATGTTGGTGGGTTGTAAATTTATGTTTGATAAGGTTGTGCATGTATAGGTATGAGTGTAGTGGAAACGGACCAAAATGTCTTTTTGTCTTTTGGAAAGTGTGAAGGAAAATGAATGTTTTAAAAATAAACATGTTGAAAGGATACATATGTAGTACGTATGGGAAGTGGATGAGAGTATCTGGCTTAGTGATTATTTTCCTAAGTAATTGTTAATATTAAAAAAGAATGGGAATTGGGATGAATGAGAGGAATATGGAAAGATGAATCGCTCGTAGCGTTGAATGAAACAGTTGTTTTCAAAAGGAAAGTTCATACATATATATTTTTGTATAAACTGTCACATTACTATTCTAGTACAAGAATGAGTATTCATGATCATAGCTATCTGTACTGTTGTTATTGTTGAGGATCATGTTGAGATCCCTACTGGACTATATGTTCATCCCACGTTGTTGAATTTTTTTCAGGTGTTTAGCAGGATGTGCTACAAGATTTGGATCTACTTATTTGTTGGCCACGGGGCCTCTTTGTTGTTGGCGGAACGCCATATGTGTAAAAGGGTTACACCCTTCATTTGTTTATTTAAAGGTTGTAAGCCTAAGGGCAATTTATTAGTATGTTCATGTAATGTTGATTTTGCATACGAATGAGAGTATTGCTAATCACTTCTACGGATTAAATGTATGAGTTTACTTCCGCATGTTATCTCTGAAATTGAATTAAATTAATGAGTTTGGTAATGACTTCGAGTAATAAAAAGTGGGGCGTGACACTCTTGGTATAATATTTCTCACTCTGCCATGTGCTTATAATTTTTTATCAATTTTCAGGAAACAATGCAATTCAGAAATAGCTTCTGGAAAGTCTTAGATGCGGGGCTGCGGAATAGACACACACAGTATTTTTATGATATTTTTTCTATGTAAATATCAGCCTTTTTGGTCAATAAATTTTGTAATAAAAATAGAAGCTCCGATGATTATTTTGGTACCCTTATTTAAATATTTCTTTCGGTTGCGTTTGTTGATCTGTTTTAGAATTGGCCGTAGGTAACTCCAGTTACTGGCCATCACGATGCTTAACCCTTGGGTACGGGGAGCGGGTCGTGACATAATGTTTTTCAATTGTGAATACCATTCCTTAATATTTTTTAAAAATTCACTAAAAAGATCAAAAATATAAAAAAAGAATATGAAAATCCAATACATTTTCGTATTCTTGTATATTTATTGATTTTTTAAAATATTTTTTTACAAATATTTTATTTTTTAGATATATCTAAATAAGGTGCATCTAAAAAGTGAAAAAATTGCTTAAAATTTAAAACATATGCACTAAAAATAAAAAACACAAAAAATAAAAAAATTCAATTTCTAAAAAATTAAATCTAAAAAATTGAAACCAAATAAGATGATTTATTTAGTGGTGCTTTGTACATACCAATCAATTATTCTTCCCATTCTCTATTCAATTATAAAAATAAAGTTTTAACATTATAGCTTAATTATAATTTATTGAGATGTAAGTTATATTTTAAATATTTTTTTAAAATTAATATAAGAGATTAATTATAAATATAAAAATATTATATTAATAAGTGAAAATTCAACAACAATAAACAAAGGATATGATTAGGCCCAAGGGCTTGGCTCCCCAAAGTCGAGTCTACGCACATGTAAATTGGATAAGATTTCTTCCGGCTAATGCACCACAAATTAGTGTTACTTGAAGACATCATGTGTGGTAAAGTCATTATTATTTTGATTTTGACTGTGAGCACTGTCCTCAATCTTGCAAATTTAGTTGGTTTTCCTCCACTAGGTTTACTTTGAATTTTCAAAGAATTGCAAAATATTAGGGATTTTTTTTTTCCAAAATAATTTTTTTTTACTTAAGGTAAGTGAGAATGGGTGGCTGCAGAAAGAAAATTTTTCGAAGTAGCCATACACAACTAAAAAATTTTGATAATTAGAAGAAGGGTTGAGAATATAATATAAATAATAAAATTAAGTGATTAATAATTATGGTATCAGAGAAGTTGCCTCTCCTTCTAACAACTTAAGCTTAAGGTGTAGTAACAGGTGGGACAAGAGAGAAGGGACTGCTGGAAAAAAAATTTCCTTCTATAAATTTTTTTTTTTGAACATACATGTACAATTTTAAATGTAAAGCAAAATTTTTATGAACTTCAACAATTAATGAAAATAGATTGCAAATACAAAGTTATGAACTTCACGAACTTGAAAATTACGTTGTAAACATTTAAAAATTACATGTATAATTTTTTTTAAATGTTATTTAGAAAATTTATTTACTCACAAAATTTCGAAACGTTGACATGTACATGTAATTTCGTCAGACATTGGCGTCAAGAAAATGTACACAAATTTGTGATAAAATTACGTATTTTGTGGTTAATTTTACTAAATTTTATGATAAATTCACATATTTCATGATAGGATATGCACCCATAAATGAGTACATACCAAATTATGTTTTGATACATATATGCATAAAAAAAAAAACATGGTACAACTTTTGATGTGACAATTTTTATTTTTATTTTTATTGTTCAATGTGTCCCTCTCTCTCAACTTTTGGAGGGAAATTTCAAATTACAATAGTGCATTTCTTTGAAAATCAAACATATATCCATTTTCAAAATATAATTTTTAAATCACTTTTAAAAAAATAACTCAAAAAAACGAAACCAAACATGGTGAATAATGCTTATAGGTAAAATTGAAATAAAAAAATTCAATTATTTCATGGATGTATAGAAAATTTTGTGCCCCATTAAAATGTCTATAACAACAGGGCTGCCAAAGTCTAAGTCTACACGCACATTATGAAGATTTTTTTGCCAATAGTGCACCACAAATTAGTGTTGTAATTGGATGAGCAATTGAAAGGTGTAAGTCATGATACTTTTGTTTGTCTACCTGTGTAATCATTTTCTATTGGAATGTTCCCTTCTTGGACAAATTTTACTCTAAAAGACATTATGTGGTAAATTCATTGTCAATAAAAAAAAAAAATAACGTCCAATTAGGACACATTAATGTATGTTTAAGAGGAAAAATATTGAGTACACACCTAATCTTTGACATAATACGCAAATGTCCCATTTGTTTGGTCGCTGAATGGGGCAGGATATATGGCTGTGGGTCCCACCCACAGCACGTTTGGTGTTGATTTGGGATGTCGACTTGCTAGTATGAGTGGCTTAGTAATCTCCCTCAATAGAGGGATTAACTTGGCTGAGAAAGGCGTGCGATTAGGAAAATAGTGAACAGATTGGGTCTATCTGATTGTCTGTCCAGACATCTGCCTGGACGTCTGGCCAGTTAACCGGAACAATGCACCTTTTTTTTTTTTTTGCAATTGCAACCTGTTGTTTTAAAAAATAAAAATTTATATTTGTTTTAGATATTTTTTTTAATGTAGAAATTATTTTTTTTAGATTTTTTATAAAAATAATTTAACAATCCCAACACTATATCATCAAAACAAACACACTTTCACCTAATCTCCTCACTAACAATCCACACATTGACAATATTTTTTCACTAACAATCTCATCCAACCTAATCCGCCAAACAAACATTTCCAAAGTGATGGTCCCAAGACTAAAACCCCATAATGTCAAGATTATTAAGCCAAGTTTTAACCATTGAACCAATGGTTAACCGCAAGTAAATTCATTGTCAATCCAAACTATTTATTTGTATGGATCTATATGAGTCTCGCACAGCGGTTTTGGCCCAAAGCCAGCAAAATTGTTGCTTTGAACTCCCAAAAATTATACATAAAAAGACCCTCATTTTTTTTAAGCTATCATACTAATTCAAAAAAAAAAAAAAAAAATCCACTTAAATTTGAAGAGCCCTGTCAAAATTTGATAAAAATTTAAAATTAAAAGTTGACTGTTGTGGTAAATTATTTAAAACAAATAGATGATTGTTTTTATTGACAAAAACTAAAAAAGTCAATTGATATGGTGAATTATTTTAAATTAATGGATTATTATTTTTCAAATACATAGATTGTGTATAGAACACGATTAATTATATTAGTTACAGTTATTTATGGAAAAAGAAAGTTTTCAAATTTAAAATTCAATTAACCGTGTCACTAGAAAAATTGAATGTATTAGCAATTTAATCCATTAATAATAATTTAGTAAATAAGTTGAATTATACAAGTTTGATTAACAATTTTATAGTTAAAAATACGAGAAGGCTGATATTTAAGTGTACAATTTGTTCACTTTTTATTTAGTTCTTCAGCTTGAATCATTTTACTTTATTTATTTATTTATTTGATTAAATATATAATCATTTGATCACAAATTTTCTTTTAATCTATGCAAGATCCCATGTCAAGAGTTTGCTTTGGAACCCCAAAATGATAGAACCGGTTCTGATCCTACACAAATAAATAACTTGGATTGATTTGTAAGAGCATCTCCAACGCTACACTTCTTTTTTCATCAAATTTGAAGAAGAAAAGGACGATTTTCTCAATTTGATACGAGGCGCTCCAACGGTGAGCATCAAAGTAAAATTGGGGAGGTGGTCGACCGGGTGGTCAACCGGCCGGTTGACCAACCGGTCGATCGGCAAAGGCAAAATTTTTTATTTTTTTTTTTAACTGTTTGAACTGTTTTTGACCCGTTTGAACCCATGAATTTCAAAGAGAACCGGGCGACTGGTTGGTCAACCGGCCGGGCAACCGGTTGGTTGACAGGTGTCCCTCCTTCAACGGTCAGTAACAGTGATTTCACCAAATCTGTGTCTCGTTCTCAGTTTGATGATTTTTTTGCTGAAATCTCATTTTGATATCAATCTGATGAAACGGTTGGAGCATGAAAAGGGGGCTTTTTCATCAAAATTTAAATTTGGTGCTGGGTTTGGTTCACCGTTGGAGATGGTCTAATAATGTCACACGAAATATGGAATATTTTTTTTATTGTCAAAGGACTAATCACCAGTGTTTTGACTTTGACTCTGAGCAGTATCATCAATTTTGCACTTGGAGCACCATCAACTTTGCAAAATTGTTAATTGTGCAATTTAGTTTTGATAATTTTCATTGTTTAAAATATGCGTTTTATTATCAATATAGAAACAGAGTTAAAATAAGACGAATCAATCTAATAATGAGAAGATAAATTGTTAACTTTTTTGTTTTTACATACACTTGGCATAATTAAAAAATTATTAACAGTTTTTTAAACTTGAGATGTCTAGAATGTCAATCTCATAATTTTACAATTAAAATTTCAAATGGAACTTTAATTTATTTGCAACCTTTGCAAATATTTTTAATTTTGAAAAACCTATAACTATCCACAGGATCTACAACATAACTAAGAACAAATAATTTTATCACATCCTCCTTACATCGGTTTTTTTAATTCTTGTGATTAGGCATACATGTGACTATAAAAATATCAACCAGAAAAAATGTTCAATGGTAATGTGATCTCTTTGATGACGATTACGACCCCTTGTAACAAATGATCCTTTTATCAATAATTTATTAATTCAATTAATAATTTTTAATGATATTATAAATATATTTCAATTAATAATTCAGCTAATTTTATTATTATACAATAGAGTAGTTTGAAATTTTATTTTTTTTGCAATAGAGTATTTGTAATTTTTCAAACTATAGGGAGAATCCCTATTTTAAATAAATCTCAAATGATGTATTGTAATTTACTCTAAAATTTTTCATTAATTTTAATTTTAAAAAAAAATTAAAAAAAAATACACCGATACATCAGTTTCCCCAATCTTTTATGTATAATGTATGGTGTACATATTCAAAAAGTGGGGTGTTGGAGGCATATAATTGTCCAAATTTGAATAATCAAAGTCAAGTCTACTGGGGGCAGGGTAGCATAAACATTTAGGTATGATTTTCTTGCCCTCTTTGCACTACGTAGGGAAAACTCCATTATTATACATCAAAACGACAATTTGCACTAATAAGTCAACAGAATAAAAAAAAATACAAATAATTAATTACATAAAATATAGGTAAAATAATTTGAGTCAAGCAATACTATATAATACACTCTACCATCTAATATGTATAACTAAAATTATTTTATAGGTCTAGCTTCTCTTGAGTTTTGATCTTGAATTGAAGGGTGTTGCTCGTGTAAGAATTTATTCTTAATTAGGATGTCATTGACTATATTTTGTTTGGTTTGTGAAAAACAAGTTAAGAGTAATTCAGACAGATTGACTGATATAAGAACAAAATTGGTATCGTGATCCATAAAATTTTGGGCCAGTCTATCTTATTGTGTTTATTATTTTATATGTGGATATATGGTATGAAAATGTAAGGCCTATTTTAAGTTATTTGTCAGTCCCATTGAAAGACAACGTAAAGATAAGGAGGAGGGGAAGAGCCAATGCTAGGGTTTTTCAATTGTGAATACCATTTCTTAATATCTCATGGTGATGATGAGATTAAATAGTATGTATTTAAATCTATTTTAACTGTTTAGTATTAATTATATTATTATGGCGTTTTAATTCTTGATATATATAGATCCTATAAATTCTTCAAGTTTGGG
Organism: Camellia lanceoleosa; assembly: GCA_025200525.1. Taxonomy (NCBI): domain Eukaryota; kingdom Viridiplantae; phylum Streptophyta; class Magnoliopsida; order Ericales; family Theaceae; genus Camellia; species Camellia lanceoleosa. The sequence goes on from CM045766.1 coordinate 93,272,673, forward strand.
CTTGTGAGGCTCACTATAGGTTCCGTTTTGATGATATGAACTGTTCATTTTATAAGAGCATTCATGTATATCATCTACACAAAAAGTTAGGTCGAATCGATAATCATAATTTGTTCAATTTATTGTGTTTGTTACCAAAGTCTATTTACAAAAACATACTTATCATCTATTTGTTTAAAAAAAGAAAAAAGAAGAAGAAGATAAATTGAACATATTATGATCATCAAATTAACTTTTTTTTTTTTTTTTTATGAATGATATATATGAAAGATTTCATAAAATAAATAATTTAGATCATTGGAAAACGGGATGCATGGGGATCTCCATGGGCCTAAACTATTAGAAAAAATAATACCAAACTATAAGGAAAATATAATTTAAAAATATATAAATGCTTTTTTGGGCAAAAACCAAATACTAATATATATCAGCATAATAACGTGATAAAACTTACAGCACATAAAAGGATAAAACCTGATCGAGTCGAGTGTGTGACACTCTTTCCTTAAGACAGATTCGTCCTCCCACCGGTGCTTAGGATTCAATGGACGTCTATCTCCCAGGATACAACGATCAATGTCTTGCACTAGCAGCACTACTATTACAAGCCTAACAAACTTCGTTGTGCATGTACTCTCTTAATAGGAAAATTAGACACAGAAAATATGAAGAATAATGCAAAGTGAAGAAGAAAATGACAATTCACCATACAAAATGAAATGAGGGAGATGGAATAAATAGACTTCTATGAGACTCTTTGGAAAGATTGTGATCCTTCAAAAGGACACACCCTTCCATCTCAAGAGACATAACCATTGGAGTAAATTTAAATTCAAATTTTCCAACAATCCCCCACATGAATGAAATTTACGGAAAGGACATGCAACAACATGCAGACAAAGAGAGAGTACATTAAGAAAATACCCTGCATCGGGATAGGTAGCTTTCGACTTTGAACCTTTCCTAGTGAAAATCTATCGGACTTACTAGCTAATCAGTGGACGTGTCACGACCCAAACCCGGCCCTATGGGTTTAGCACCGTAACTGGCCAGTAATCCGAGATTACCAAAGGCCTGCTGAACAGTAAAACAGTCAAACAGAGTACAGGGCCTGGCGGAAGCCAATACAGTAAATAACTAGTGTCCATCGAGCTGTGAAAATCTGTATGCCAAAAACATTTTTATGCATTCATACAGTTCAAAACAGTACAATCCATATACAGTCTATACAATGATACACAGTCAGTCAGTACAGGGATCAAGTCCCTAGACAACAGTACAGTAAAACAGTAAACGGTCTATACAACGGTACAAAATAGTAAGGAGACCGATAGGGGACACAAAAACACCCCAAGCCATAGCATGGCGTCTCGGAACCTCGCAGTGAGGCATGTAGGCTGGCTTGACAAAACTGGGGACCGACCCACGCTCCTAGCTCCGGTCTGGTTGCTGAGAACCTACATATATATATATAAACAGTGAGCTAAAGCCCAGTGAATAACATAACGTGTAAAGAGGTTATGAATGAATGTCCCTTACAGTAATGAAATCAATTCATTATACAGTATTTCAATCTTTCAGTATTTCACCAATCAAGATTTCAATCAATCACCATATGTGGTACATCCATTAGCCTATAAACAAGAGGTCCAAAAGGACCGGCCTTAACAGAACCCAACAATAATGATGGCCATCAAACAAAGCGGTATGGTTCCACAAGGAAACCGACAGAGCTCAGAATACCAATAACAATGGGTGCTAAGGATGCCACAATTCATTCAAAATGCAGACATACATTCATTCAATAAACAATATCTCAATAAACAGCGATTCAAAGATTCAAAATATAACCATTTGAACATATCTTTACACAATCTGTTACTCACAGAGATTGGGCTATAGCAGCTAGAGCGCGTCCCCGGGAGCCAACCCTAAACAGTTAACAAATAGAACACACACTAAGTTCACAGTCGGAAGGATGATAATTAAATCCCTAAATTCCCTCGGTGTGGTTCGATGTTTAAATCCTCATTAAGATGTCTTAAACTAGGCCTAAGAATGCTTAGGATGGGATGAGGATGCAAAAATACAGTTGGAAGGCATTTTTCAAAAGTTGCTGAAAACAGGGGCCTCGCTCGAGCGAGCCTTCCTTCGCTTGAGCGAGGTTGCAAAAACAAAGGCTTCGCTTGAGCGAACAATCCTTCGCTCGAGCGATCTGATGAAACGGTAAAAGTACTGGATGCTCAATTTTTGTGCGCGATGCTCGCTCGATGCTCGCTCGAGCAAGCTTCCAAAATCAAAGGGTTCGCTCGAGCGAGCCTTCCTTCGCTCGAGCGGTCTGATGAAACAGTAAAAGTACTGGATGCTCAATTTTTGCGCGCGATGCTCGCTCGATGCTCGCTCGAGCGAGCTTTCAAAATCAAAGGGTTCGCTCGAGCGAGCCTTCCTTCGCTCGAGCGGTCTGATGAAACAGTAAAAGTACTAGATGTTCGATTTTTACGCTCGAGCCACCAATCCTTCGCTCGAGCGTGGCTCAGAGGAAACGTTGGTCGCTCGAGCGAGGAATCCTTCGCTCGAGCGAAGAAGCCAAATCTGGAATTTCCAGATTTGCCTTCCAAGCTCAAACTAAGCATTCTCAACTCAATTCTCGACCTCTTGGGCTCAAATTTTGGAAAATACATCCCAAAACAATATATAACAAGTTTCAAAAGTCAATTTATGAATTCAAGCCCCAAAGGTGAGTCAATTAAAACCATTTTTCAAACCCATTTTCAAGAATACTTTCAAAACATGCAATGCATGAGTTTTAAACCAAATTCAAGGTCCAATCTTGCTCCAATCTTTGAAAACAATGTGGGAAACATGGATTATGATAAAAACATGGACATGCATGTATGATTCTCAAGAATTCAACTTCAAAAGTCCACAAATTCAACATGCATGCATGAATTCTAGCATGAATCAACCTATATGGACTCAAACATGGTTTAATTCTACAATTGAGCAAGAATCATGCAAAATGAAGCTCCAAGATGACAAGAAGACAATGGATTCCTTACCTAGAGTGTTGATTTCAAGTCTAGCAAGCTCAATTTAGCCAAGTTACACTTTAATTCCAAGCACTCCAAGCTAATTCACCAATATGAGCTCAAATCTCTCTTACTTCTCACTCTCTCTCCTCTTGTTTGGTCGGTTGAGCTCAAGAATAGGGGCTGATGAATGTTTTCTCTAAGTGTATAAGGTGTATAAGGCTCACTATAATTGAATAAACAAGCTCCACTCACCATGGCAATTTGGTAATTAAGTCCAACTTGACAATCAATTCGTTTAAATCTAATTTAATCATTCCTAATCAATTTTCAGATAAATATACCATAAAATCAGGAATATTCTACTGAGTCCAAAACACTAAACGGTTCCTAATTCGGCCGCCGATAAGGCCTTCAATTAACAGTTTAAACACATGAATTCAAACAGATAATTAATCAATTAAACAGATAGAAATGCAATATAACAGATAACTTTTCCAATTTCAGTTCCAGTTTCAATCAGTCTATCCAATACTTCAGTTAATCCAATTATCAGTCATTAGCGGTCCAGTTTAGCAATAATCAGTATTTAATTCAGTGGTTATTCAGTAATCGGTACGAGGGTTGTTACAGGACGTGATGCCTTGAACTGTTCAGCCGTTTGTGTAAGTCAAGACAATAGAATTCACACAGAATATTTCCAAACACAACTTAGTTCTCACGGTTGTGCCCGTTTTGGCCGTGGGCATCCCCTGGTATTTCATGAGTGCTTTAGAAAATTTAGCCTTATCACTTTTCATAGAAGCGGCCCCTTCACACTCATATAGGTGATCCTTATTTCGAGTCTCTTAAATACTCCTCTTGAAAAATACCCCTCTAGGTTTTTCAAGATATAAGTAATCATTAAAAGCATAGCTTACCCTAAGTTCCCTGCATACGACACATGTTGCAGATATCACTCTCATCATAGGAATGGATAGGAGTTAAACTCCTTTAGTGATTTCTGGCGAGCCACACATAACTTAGTTGTCCCTTTGAACTTAGTTCTTGGGATCTCCAGTCATCTAAGTAGGGTTACCATTATGATGACTCTGATGTAATAGGCTTTAATCACATTCCCCTCGATAAACTTTCCCTCATTTGCTCTCTAGTCAAACTCTTTGTTTAGCGGCCGCTATTTTTCTGTTTGATCTTCTCAGTTAGTTACCATTGAGTAGTTAGTGAATCCATTATATTATCCTTAGACAATATTCACAACTAAAAGCAAATGTCCTACGGTATTAAGTCTTTGATAACATCGAGACTTACCGTTACTCTATGTCACTCTCATTTTCAAATTTAAAATAATAAAAACATAGAGTTGTTCCTTAGGAGTTAATGAAACCATTTTTGCTTTTACTCCAAGTTTGTCTTATAGAAAGAATTGAGATTCTTTATGGACCTACAAACGGAACCGTTATTTTGGTAAAATCCTCCAAGCATCCCCACATTTTAAGTAATCCAAGAAAACTTAATTTCTCTTGCTAATGTATAATTATAAAAAATATTAATACACCCCCACAATTCTGAGATAAATCAGAATATATCATTAATTGGCGTGCTTGAACTAAATTCAAAAATTCCAGCCTGCAATGGCACTAAGTTGGACACTTAGTCTCAGCCAGCGTATGAATACACACACACACAAAGTGCTTATAACAAGTAAGAGATTAGGCAACAAGTGATTACAGGAAAAACCCAACCTTTATTAAATTGCACCAACAATTACAAAGGATGCCAATGGATACTCTTACCAACACTTGGATAGATTTTCGAGTTCCATGGCCTATGCCTAAATAGGCTTACATTCAGTTTTCAGATTACAAGCAGAATTACAAGGAAAGCATGCCAAGTGGCATGGCAGTTGACACCCCCAACTGCCTAGGGACTTAGGATCATTTCTGGACATAACTGCTGGTAACTGCTGCTACTTTTCAGCCATGCTTCCTGATGTCCAGCTTTGCCTTGTCTCTGCCCAACATGGGTAACTGCTGCCAGCAGACCAGTCTAACTGCTACTAACTGCCCATATTATTTGCCTTCTGAAATCAGCCACGAAATTGGCTGTCTTGGCTCCCAGACCAAGTTTCACCTTCTGAATGCTTTTTACCCCCAAGTATGCTGCAGCCCACATTCGGGTCATTTTAATGCCTTGCATCTGTGCCACTGCTGCCCACACTTAGGAAGGGTCTTGTGCTGCTGCCTCAGCACTTAGCCAATGTTTCACCTTGCTGTTTTGGCATGCCACCATCATGCCGGGGACTTGGTTGGACATGGACACAAGGTGCTGCCAATGCCAACCAATGCAGCCTTCAAGTAGAAGGTGCTAACAAACCACCCCCACCAGAAGAAGCCGACGTCCTCGTCGGTAAGGCCTCTAAGTAGTCTGTAATTTGTTTCTCAAACTGCCATAGAGTCACATCCTTTTCCCAACTTGCATCTGCTTCAGTAGAACCCTTCCACTTAACCAAGTAATGAGTTCTTCGATTTTTCTTGCTTTGCCCCTCTGTCTTGTGGTCCAGAATCTGTTCCACTTCTTTGTCAAACTCTTTTCTGATCACCGGAGGGGCGCGTCTAGCTTGCGTCCGTGTTAAGTTAGCCTGATCCTCATGATAAGGTTTCAAGTAACTAACATGGACTGTTGGGTGTATCTTCAACCGGTCAGGCAACTTAAGCCTGTAAGCAACATTTCCCACACGTTTCAGAATTTCAAAGGGTCCATCATACTTTGGAATCAGCCCTCGGTGCGCTGTCTTGCTACTTATCTTTTTCCAAATCTGTGGAGTAAGCTTCAGCAGCACGTTGTCTCCCACTTTGAATTCCAAGGGTCTTCGCCCTTTGTCAGCATACTTTTTCATCCGCTTGCTTGCCTTAGCCAAACTGTCCTGCGCTTCGTCTAGCATGTCTTGTTTAGCTCTTGCAAACCTGTATGCTGCGGGACATCTACCACCTGAGCCAGTCCGTGCCACTTCATGCGGAGTGAGGGGCTGCTGCCCTGTGGCTAATTCAAATGGACTCATACCTGTGGCAGACGACCGATGCAAATTATAACAAAACTGGGCACTATCCAACAGGTCAATCCAATTCCTCTGACTTGCAGTCACATAATGTCGAAGGTATTCTTCCAGCAAAGCATTCATTCTCTCGGTCTGTCCATCCGTCTGAGGATGATTTGCTGTAGAAAACTTTAATCTGGATCCCATCAAGTTGAATAACACCGTCCAAAACCGTCCCGTAAAACGGGTATCCCTGTCACTAACAATATCCTCGGGCAAACCAAAGTATTTCACCACATACTTATAAAAGAGGTCTGCCGTAACATCGGCGGGACAAGCATGAGGGGCAGGGATAAACACAGCATATTTAGAGAAACGATCAACAACAACCATAACAGAACGCATACCGTTTACCTTTGGCAACCCGGATATGAAGTCCATGGAAACAGACACCCATGGCTTCGTTGGAATAGGTAACGGTTGCAGCAGTCCAGCTGCCTTCTTTCTCTCTGTCTTGTCCAATTGGCACACTAGGCAAGTCTTGACATAGGCCTCTACATCATCCTCCATCTTTGGCCAGCAATAGGAACGAGACAGTAAAGCCATCATGCGTTGTTGCCCGGGGTGACCTGCCCATTGCGGATCATGAGTTTCTCTAAGTAATTCCAATCGCAGTCCACCAACACTAGGGACATATAATCTATCTCCTTTGCCATGGAGTAGATCGTTTTCCAACCAATAGCGACGCACAGTGCCATCTTTCACTTGCTGAACCAGCCTTTGATATTCAGAATCAATTGCAGCACTTGCCCGAATTCTTTCCAACAGTTGAGTTTCAATGTTTGATATCGCAGCAACATAGTCCACAATTTCCTTCCGACTCAAAGCATCAGCAACCTGGTTGTGGCGTCCAGGTTTGTGTCGCCATTCAAGTGCACAACGGTTTGAAAAAAGGACGCAAAAACATATCTTGCTGCCTTGGTGGAAGTCAAACCAGATCTGTTAGTAGAAGTGCCAGATGAAGTGGTGGAAGTGTTGCGGGAATTTGAGGATGTGATGCCTCCGGAGTTGCCAAAGTCCCTTCCTCCTCGGCGTGCCACTGATCACAAAATAGAGTTGGTTCCGGGTGCTAAGCCTCCAGAATTGCTTTGTGAATATAATCACAATACTAATTTGTCTATAAACAATTAGACTTCATAACTTGTTTTTGCAGTACAAAGAAAAATCGGTTGTGGCCACAACACTATATCAAATAATATTTCTTTAGCCATAATTAATTTCTTCTTGTTTACTGCAACCCTTAATTTCAATCTCAACATGGAATATAAATATCACCGTATAGATACATTTACATCTTATTTGTCTTATCCAGTATTGGTGACTATGTCAATATTTTAACTCATATAATATTTCATTACAGTCACCATACCAATTCTAGTCATTATTCTAAAGAATAATTAGAATTCCTCTTATGTCAAAACACATAAGTTCACATTTTTATCAATACTTTGATAAATAATTGACATCTATTTATAATACACCACATATCAAATTGATATTAATGACATCATATATTGTCAACTCTATAACATATGTAGACATGGACAAGATTAACAAATCAATCATACTCATAATTTTTCAATTAATCTCTCTCCCCCACATTTGTGATAATACATGAATTAGCACAAACTATATGATTCATTTCTAGACAAGTGGCACAGTCACAAATAATAACTCAATCAAAAAATATTTGGGACAAAAATGAAATTATCTCTTCTAATTCAAAAGATAAACTCTCACATTAAGAACATGATTCATGGTTAAACCAAGTCTTCCACACAAGTGAAATAAATACGGAAGACATCCTATCTCACAAAAATTCAAAATAACTTGCAATTGATTATTTAACAAATAACAATCAACACAAAAGATTCCTCAATCTATTTTCAATTAAATGGAACAACACCATTATTTAAAATATCATGTTTAAATTTTTCTGGTGTTAACGAAAGGATTATTTACACATGAAATATACTTTTTGAAATAATACCCCACAAGAGATCCATTGGTATGTCATCATCACAATCACAATTTAATTAAAAATTTCACAAACTTTCAAATAAAATTTAATTTAAATCCCAGACAAAGCATTGGAAATAAATCAGTCAAAAACTAACACATCACATTTTTCTTTTCCCATAAAAGATTTCATGACAATATATGACACCATAAGGCTCATTGCACATTAATTAGAATTACTACAAATTAATATGCACATGGAAATGACATCTCTACATTTGTATAATGCAACAGGCACCATAAAGAATATATATATATATTAATTAAGTAATCATGGCCATACCCAATTAGAAAATTTATTTAAATAAAAAGAAACAAGTATAAATTTGAATCAAAATGGTGGTAAATATATTCTTCTTCATGATTAACACATTGGGTAGAAAAGTAGCATGCATGCTACGTGTATAATATATATATATATTTTTTCTATTGTCTAATAACAGAACTCTGTATAAAATCAAATTTAGATCATATAAAACAGTAAAGACAACCATACTTGGAAAACACATCGTTTTTAGGGGCAACCGGTTCTTGTGCTCATCCACTGATATCAACTAACATGTCCTTAAACAACAATAATTCATTGTCTCAATTACATGGCCCTGAAAACAGAGGCCTTGAATGAGCATTTTGAATGTGATATGATCAGGAGCCACCCCCATTCTTGAAATAACACTGTAGATATAACAAGCCTCATCAATCTTTCCTTCCTTACAAAGCGCACTTAAAAGTGTATTGTACGTGAAAACATCGGAAAAAGGCCACTCTTAAACATTTTATAAGTATCTATATGAAATCGCCACGTTGCTTTAACAAAATCCATAAATTATAACATTATAGGAAATAACATCCATTTGGGTACCCCTTTGGAGCATCTCATCCCAAAAAACAAGAGCCTACATCATATCTCAATTCTTGAAGTGACCATCCATTCCAATTGTCTTTCCAAAAAGTTGATCATAAAGTTCAACTAATAAACGACAAAAGATTCCTTATAAATAAATGAACCATTAGATTTGATATTTGGATGAAAAGAATACCCAAACTCAATTCAACGATTAAGGACCAACTAAAAGTTTCAAACAGTTTGGGATAAAAATGAAACGGCACCTTTGTACGGAACACCAACATGCCAATTCGTTTCTCCATTCTCAACGAAGGAACTGGCAATTTCGGCACCACCACTTCGCCGACACAACTTCTAATTTCGTTCTTAGAAGAACGCATGACCCTAATATGAATCTGAGCCCTGCAATTTATCTTCCGAATGGTGCAATTTAACTGCAGTGGCCGCCGCCGCTGCTCGCAAGCAGTGGAAAGTCAGCGATCTTGTTCTCGCCATGGTCAAGGGCTTCCCGGCCTAGCCTACAACGGTAAGTGAGCCAGAAAAGTGGGGGCTACACGGCTGATTGAAAGAAAGTAATTGTTTACTTTCTTGGAACCCAGCAAATGTGCCGTTATACCCCTCGAACATACCCGGACACCATAGTGTTCCAAGAAACTCCATACCTCTCAGGAATTCTATTAAATAAGTACTGGCGGCAAGGTGTTTGTTATTCCAAACTTGCAATACATGTTGAACAATATATTTAAATAAAAAGTGCTTAAAAAAGGTTTCATCTGAACCAATGTGACTGTTCAAACAAAAATACCAATTTGTGAATTGATGAGTGAAGTTTTGGAACAAACCCAATTGACTCAAAATATAATTTTTTCCACAAACAGATTACATCAATAAAGATCTAATATATTATGATACATAGAAAATAATACATAAATACAAAACCAAATCATATACTGTTCATAAAATCTAACAAACAGGTTCTTCTAACGCACACCCATAATAGCATTAAAACGTTCTCAGATTTTTTTTTTTTACTTGTGACTCAATTTTGCTTTTCCTCCTTCAACCCAATAAGCGCAATAACATTCCTCAATCCAAACTTACTCCAAACTTAGATTCATCAACAACCAAGAAGTATTCTTTTAATCACTCTACTTTTTGATGCTTTCATTTCCAATTTTCTCACTTCAATTTCGCTTAGTTATTATCATCAATTTTGGAGTGTGTTTTTGAATAAATCATCAAAAGGAAAAAGAACAATCTTATATGTGATTAAAGTTTAAAAGTATGATTAACCCCAATATGTATATTCTAAACCAAAAAAATATAATCATAATCACCCACCCAAATTGGTAAGTCTCCAATATTCTCCACCAATATTGCAAGTACACCGTAGTACATAATAAATTAATTATATTTACCCAAAAACCATAAATAGGACCGAATGTCTTAAGATTGTTAGAAAAATAATACCAAACTATAAGGAAAATATAATTTAAAAATATATAAATGCTTTTTGGGCAAAAACCAAATACTAATATATATCAAGATAATAACGTGATAAAACTTACAAGACATAAAAGGATAAAACTCGATCGAGTCGAGTGTGTGACACTCTTTCCTTAAGATGATTCGTCCTCCCACCGGTGCTTAGGATTCAATGGACGTCTATCTCTCAGGATACAACGATCAATGTCTTGCACTAGCAGCACTACTATTACAAGCCTAACGAACTTCGTTGTGCATGTACTCTCTTAATAGGAAAATTAGACACAGAAAATATGAAGAATAATGCAAAGTGAAGAAGAAAATGACAATTCACCATACAAAATGAAGTGAGGGAGATGGAATAAATAGACTTCTATGAGACTCTTTGGAAAGATTGTGATCTTTCAAAAGGACACACCCTTCCATCTCAAGAGACATAACCATTGGAGTAAATTTAAATTCAAATTTTCCAACATAAACAACATCATACTTCTCCTGATTAGAAAAAGCTCAACCCTATTTTATATAAGGGTCAAGCTTCCCACAGTCTAAAAGGTGCTTTTCAGCTCGTGAGGCGCACAACGAGTCATGTTTCTTTAATCTAAATTGGTTTTGAGATTTTTTTAAAATATGTATTGTTCTTTGTAATTTTAAAAATTAGAAATACTTCTCGTTACAATTTGTCATTTAACAGAATTAATATAAAAAGAGCAATTTCTAACTACCCTCCTATATAGTTATAAAATTACTAAAAATATTAATTGAAATATATTTCTGATATCATTAAAAATTATTTATAACTTAATAATTTATTAACAAAAGAAGTCATCTATTATGCAATTAAGAATTTAAAGACACGCAACATAATTTTCAAAATTATCACACACAATTAATATTTTAAATAAATCCCAATAAATATATTCATAATTTGCTCTAACTATTAAAATGCGCCAACACATTTGGTAATCTGTAGCAGATAATTCGACTTTGCATCTGTGATTTATGGTCTACCAGGAAAAGTCAAGTCAAGTCTACCTATAATAATAATAAAAGGAAATTGCCAAAAAGTGGTAAGTTATTATGAAAAAATTATTATTACATATGAGAAAATTTACATATGAAAAAATTGGGATTGAGTTTTACATGGCTGTCCCATAATGTTGTGGTTGATGGATATCCAAACATTACTATTAGCTTTTTTAAGTTAGCTTCATATGTGAAAAAACACAGTTACATTCTTAATTATACAGTTGCTGATATTATTCTGCATATCAAGGTGCTAAAAGTATTGAATCTGTCGATTAATCAAGTTTATATATATAGCAACTATTAAAGGTATTGTTCCTCTTAAAAATAATCTAATCTTTTCATATGATACATTATGTCAATTGTAGTATTCTTATTTCATCTATTTATATATCTTCTTTTAAAAATTTAGTTTCTAAAAATATAAGTAAACGATGTAATATGACTAAAAATGTCATATTGGGACAATTTTTTTAAAAATATCATCTAATAATTTAAATTTTCAAAATTCAATTAGAGAATATCCTAATATGTTCAAAAGTAATAATAATAATCATTTGTATTTTGGAAGATCATAGTATATGGACCATTTTTATTTTCACCCAATAGAAGTTTAACAAAATAACACAAGTGACATGTTTTTACGTTTTTACTTTCGAAGACCATTTTTTTAGGCTTAAAAATTTTTTTTTTTTTTGGTTATGGATCTTTGTGAAATAGAAGATTATATACAATATTAAAGTTCCTAAAAATTTAATATTGAAGTTCCTAAAAACATTAGAACCATATAAACTCTCCCCATGCATATTTAGCTTGGATTTTACAAAATATTTCAATTAAAAAGCAAATATGAAAATGAAGAAAAATCATATATAGCTTTCATTAAACATGAAATATGCAATCAAATATTGGATAACGTTATCAGTAATGTTACTTTTAAGTGCGGATATAACATGAGTGAAAAAGGTTGTCACAAACCACATAGAAGACATGTTTACAAAAATCAAGTGAACAAAACTAATAAGAAAATATTATCATAGGGGAAAAGTAAGAAAAATATATTAAGGAATACAAATTTAGTGGGATCCAACTCCTAAGTAGTTTTTGGTTCAATAAAATACAATTGAAATAAAATGATCATTCTATTCTCAAGTTTAATTTACTATTATTACTCCCTAAATAAATCTACATATATTATAAATAAAATTATCATTTACTATTATAAATGAATGTTGAAAAATCTAGAAGCCCCCTAGATATTGATTTGTGATTATGTATCAATTTTAAGTAGTAAAAATCAATCCCAATCAAACAATCAAGACAAATCGACACAATGATTTTAACGTGGAAAAATCACAATTGGAGCGCCTCTAATTGTGATAAAAAACCACGGGCCAAAGTCACAAAACAATCCACTAAGAAGATAAAAGGAATTACATAAGTGCACTCTCAATTACATAGCGAATCCATGCCCGAATTGAACCGACCCCTATATGCCTCTTCCACCATGGTCTTCATCTCGGAATTGTCTTGCCCAACGTTGAATCCCCAACGCCGATGTCGAATCACGACAATGAGCCACTCCGGAATCCACCAAAGCTTCAGGCCTGAATTCCCTAGAATCCACCGAAGAAGAACACTCTCTTTTGTATATAATAAACAAACAATCATTTGATATATACTTCTTAAACCATGAGTTGAATACTCAATTAAACATCAAAGAAACTAACAAAATAGCCCTAGATATAAACCCTAATATCCAAGAAGAAGATCTGGAAGCCGTAACCCTAAAAACGGATGAAATCACATATTTATAAAAAACTGATCCACGATCTCCACTCGAGCGCAGGAATGGCCAGTCGAGCGGACCTCGCTCGAGCGCAGAAAAGTTCGCTCGAGCGTAAAATCCCAACTTCCAGTACTTTTGCAGACAGGTCAAACTTTTGGAACCAAACATTCTCTGCTCAAGCGCATAAATGGCCGTTCGAGCGGACAAGCAACTTCGCATTTTTTTTTTCTCGCCGAGGGCGCCTTTGACCCCACCTAGGCGCCGGACCTCTGAAGGCGGCCCTCGACCCCCACGAGTTGACCGGCAAATTCGATTTCACATATAGTCAAGTGGCAAACATGAAAGAATAAATACCACAAACTCCTCTACATATGCACAATTCGGGTTGGATTCGCATCTAAATACTCATAGCCTCCTCGAAATAAAAGTGTGAATAAAATTACAACCGAAAGGAGTTTTGTCAAACGGATTGCTAAGAATAAAAACCTAACAATCTCCCCCTTTGGCAATGCTATGACAAAATACACCTAACAAATAAAATCCTAATCCTAATCTCCCCCTTTGTTTGGGACATTTTCATTTTATTGTAAATGTAAATAGTTAATCTTGTAAGACTTTTTGGCTTTTCTTCTTTTCGCCCAAGAGGTAGGGATTTCTTTGCTCCTTTTTAATACTTCGTCTATAGATAGACATGTGGTAGATTTTATTGTATAAAAATCATATCTATTGTAAATTTTTCAAAAATCATGAAAAGGTTTGAAAGTTTGGAGTTGAAATTATAAAATTGAAAGTAGTCTGAGTTAATTGGGGAGTAGTTCAACGTGTGTATGTTGTGAATAAAGGAAAGCCCTAATTTAATAACTTCACCTAATGTATTAAACAGTTGCAATGTTGCATAATGTTTGCGTTTGGTTATTTGAGTTGCGTTATTGTGATTAGTAGCATAAAGGAGGAATTAATTATGGTATTGGAATTCATTTGGATCAATCATGTTAAGTCAAGTTGGGGCATAGCTTGATATCCATGGATGTAGTTTTATTGAAATGTAGAAATTGCTCTTTGAAAAAGAAAAGGATTTGGGACATGATAACTTGGAAAATAAAAGAGTTGATTTTGAAAAGAGAAAGAAACCAAGATATATTGTAAATGTAGAAATGAACTGGAGATTGGGTTTTGGAACCTCTAAATATGGTTATTATCATTATTGTTGGACTTGAGGTCAAATGAGCATTGGATTCTGTATAACGTGTGTTTAAATAATTATGCTTAGAGGTTTTGTCCCTAGTCATCGGTGGAGGATGACATTGTGATGTTGAATAGATTATGTGTATGTAGTACACTTGTGTTATTTGTGCATATAACATGTTGTGATGTGTCGGTAATGAATACCATGCTAAGAATCAAAGGTACCATTACCTTCCAGCTAGCACCTGGAGAACTTGGCAGAGGTACCATTACCTTCCAGCCGGTGTCTGATAAATTGACCCTTCGTTATGAAAAGATGTATCATTGGCTTACCGTGCTTTGGGCAGGTAGAGCAGGGCTTGTTTATCATTATTGTCTCAGTTTGACTATGTATGTCATGTATTATGATGATTATGGTTCAGTAAGGTTGAGTTGTCTTATGTATTGAGTAAATGTGTTATGTATATTTGGACGTGTTAGAGAGTAGTTGAAGAAGTTTCTTGCCATAAATTAGTTTATTGAAAGTATCTCTTTAACCTTGGCCTTAAGGCCGAGAATGTGATGAATGTGTGGATATGGACTTTGGTTATGTATTGAGTTGTAAATAATGTGAAGAAATCGGGTTTTGTGAATGTGTTTCAAAAACAAAACAGGTATTACGTGATATTTTGTTAAAGATGGAAAATACGGTTGTTATGTGATATTTGTTTTTTTTTTTTTTAGATGGTCAAAAATTAAGAGAAGAAAACAAGAAAGCGCGACATCAAAGAGACGCCTCCCTCCTAACAAGGGAGCGTAAAGAAAGCGGAACATCCTCCATCCAAATGGAAAAGTCCTCCATAGCAAACGCCATCCGAGCTAGACAATGAGCCACCAAATTCCCTTCCCGCTTCACATGCTGGATGGCCCAGGAATGGAATCTGGGCAGCAAAGATTTAGCTTGCTCCACAAAGTGCCCAAACGTAGCCAAGGACTTCGAGACGGAATGAAAGGCCCTAACGATCATTAGCGAGTCACCTTAAAAAATGATGTGGTGTAACCCCAAATCCAATGCAAATTGAATAGTCATGCAAACCGCAAAACTTCCATGCAATCCACATCCATCGCAGATGTTCGCTTAATGACATGGCAAAGAATAACCACACCCTGATGGTCCCGAACCACAACGCCAACACCAATAAATCCGTCGGCTGCAGAGCATGCCCCATCAAAATTAGCTTTGAACAACCCTTCCGCCGGAGGAAACCAATGAGTTGGCATGTTAACATGCTGTGATACTCGAACACGAGTCTGGACAGCGTAAACTTCCTGATAATAATCAGATGCAAACTGAGCAATTTCCCTCTCAAATTGGGCCGTGTTCTGGAACACCACTTGGTTGCGATTTGTCCAAATACACCAGCACAGAACCCAGAACAACTCCTTAATTGCACAGTCAACAGTGGAAAGAAGCTCTAAAATCCAATCAAATAAAGGGCCACCCCTTTGCCGATGAGCAACCTGGGCAATGCAACTACATGCCCACACCTTTTTTTGCAAAAGGGCAATCAAAAAAGCAATGATGAATGGATTCAGGAGCTTGAAGACAGAGACTACAATCAGCATTAGTTAGGATCTTCCGTGCTTGAAGCTTAGCACGCACTGGCAAGATTTCCAGGCACAGTTTCCAGCCGAACATTTTAATCTTAGTAAGAATCCGCATATTCCAGAAAGTCTTCCAAAAACCAACTCGTTCATTGCCACCCGTCGATGACGAAGCATGCTCAGCTCTGCTGCGAATGCCCATTTCAAGATGGTAAGCCGATCTAACCGTAAAATGCCCCTGTTTAGTATAATGCCACACCACTGTGTCCTCCAGCAAAGACGGACAAACAGATATCAATTTAATAACCTTAATCTCAGAAGGTGGAAAGCAAGCAACAAGCATTACCTCATCCCAATTACCCAAATCATGATCAATCAGGGCACTCACCTTAGCTTCGACACCCAGGTAAGAAGGAGGAGAGCAGATTTTGAACGAAAAAGGCCGCGGAACCCATTTGTCCTCCCAAATGCCGATTTGATCCCCATTTCCCACTCTCCATCGTAATCCTTCTAACAAGAGAGCTCGCGCATTCCAAATACTCCGCCACGAAAAGAACGAACTAGCCCCCAGAGGTGCTTCAAGAATCGAGCACTGTGGATAATATTTAGCTTTCATAACCTGAGCCAGTAAGCTATTTAGAAATTGAAGGAGTTGCCAAGATTGTTTAGCCAGCAAAGCTTTATTGAAAGCCACAAGAGATCGAAAACCCATCTCGCCTTCAGACTTCACCCTATAAAGAGTCTGCCAACTGCACTAATGAATCTTGCGTCATTCCTCACGTTAACCCCACCAGAAACGTGAGATCATACCACTAATCTCACGGCACAGCCCATCCGACAATTCAAAACATGAAATGATGTAAGTGGGGATAGCTTGAGCAGCTGCCTTAATAAGAACTTCTCTGCCCGCTGCCGACAAGGACTTTTCCTTCCAGCCATTGAGACGCTGCCACACTCTATCCTTAATATAACCAAACATAGCCTTTTTTGTCCGACCCACAACAGACGGCATCCCTAAATGTTTCCCAGGAGTCACCAATTGGCCCACACCCACTACAGCTGAAAGACGAACCTGTTCCTCCCTCCGCACATTCGGGCTGAAACTAATACCGGATTTGTCAAAATTGACTTTTTACCCAGAGGCCAATTCATATGTCTGCAGCAAGGTTTGAACGGTATGCAATGACTGGTCAGTCACCTTAGCAAACAACAAACTATCATCGACGAAAAAAAGATGGGAGATTTGAGGACCCCCTTGACTAATTGATATACCGGAAAACCGTCCCTCTTCTTCAGCCCGCTGTATCAAAATCGATAAAGCTTCAGCACACAGCAAGAATAGATATGAAGAGATAGGATCACCCTGTTGTATGCCCCACGAAGGCCGAAAACAACGTGTTGGCTTGCCATTCAGAAGCACTGAATAAGAGACACTCGATACACGATGCAGCACCAGGCCAACAAATTTTAACGGGAAGCCCATCTTGACCATCATCGCCTCCAAAAAACCCCACTCCACCCGATCGTAAGCCTTGCTCATATCAAGTTTTAACGCAAAATAGCGATTCGCTTGATCTTTTTATTCTTAAGGTAGTGGAACACTTCAAAAGCTGTCAACACATTGTCGGTAATAGCCCGGCCTGGGACAAAGGCACTCTGATTTATGGACACTACTGTTGCCAACACCTCCTTAAGTTTATTAGCTAAGACCTTCGAAACTAGCTTATACACAACACTGCATATGCTAATTGGACGAAATTGACTCGGCAATTGTGGGTTCTTCAATTTTGGGATGAGAACAATATATGTATCATTAATCAAAGAAACATCTCGCCCATCATTTAAAATTCCCAAAATAGCCCGACACACATCGCCGCTCACCAAGTCCCAGAATTTTTGAAAAAAGAGGGCTGGGGTACCATCAGGCCCCGGGGCCTTGGTGGGGTGCATTTGGAACAAGGCTAGGCGAACCTCGTCTGCCACAAAAATCCTATTCAACCGCTGAGCCATGTCTGCTGTTATAGAGGGAGTGATGCAGTCAACTACCTCATCAATATGACTAGGATTATGGGTGGTAAACAAGTTTGTAAAATAGCTTATCATAATCTCCTCCAATGCCGCGAGCTGCGAGCACCATTCACCTCTCCCATTTTTCAGACCAGATATTGCCTTCTTTCTCTGGCGTTGGGAAGCTTTCGCATGGAAAAAGGCAGTGTTTCTATCCCCATCCTTCAGCCAATTCGTACGAGCCTGTTGAGCCCACATCACCGATTCTTTTTCAAGAAGCTCATCGACCTCCACTTGGACTTTACGCAGCTCCGCCATATCAGCATCACATAGAGTAGGCAGGGCTTGGATCCGTCGAATAACAGCCAATTTTAGATGCACCTTGCATTGCACATTACCCAGAACCCGCCAATTCCAATCTTGCAAGTGAGCAGCCACCGCCTTCATTTTACTGGACAGCAACTCAACTCCACAGAGATTACGATTCTGAGTCCATTCCCCGGTGATTATTCCTTCACAATCATCCTCTCACAACCACATTGCTTCAAAGCGACATACCGTGTTTTGGCCTCTGAGCCACTTGAGCATTACCCCCTTCCAGATCTAACAATATAGGGAGATGGTCCGATGATGTACCTCCCAAATGGTAGACCCTAGCCATTGGAAAAGAAGCAATCCAGCTCGCATTAGCCACACATCTATCCAACCGTTTGCGAATCATATTCCCTCCCATCCGACCATTGTACCATGTAAAAGTCGGCCCTTCAAATCCCAAATCAGCTAAGTCACAAGTAGAAAGGACATGCCGAAAGCCATCCATCTGCCTTTGACTGCGCACCGCCATCCCAGCTTTTTCATGAGCATACAGAATTTCGTTAAAATCTCCAACACAGACCCAAGGCAAATGGATCTGATCCCGAAGTCGTCTCAATAGTTTCCAAGAATCACCCCGCAAAGAAGCCATCAGATTCCCATAGAACCCCGTGAAACGCCATGATGTATGTCCATCCTCAGAGAGGATTATAGAATCAATATGGCCTTTCAAATAGCTTTTAATCTGCAACCTGAGCTCACCGACCCATAATAATGCTAAACCACCCGAGAGCCCCATACGATCAACCATAAAGCACCCCTGCAGACCAAGTTTGCAGCGAATCCGCTCCATAGCTCGAGCATCAAGTTTGGTTTCCATCAGGAAAACCATAGTAGGCACTTCCTTCTTCAACAAAAGTTGAAGAAAACGAACTGTCCGCGGGTTCCCAAGCCCACGGCAGTTCCAGCAGATGGTTTTCATGGCTGTCGGCGGGGCTGAGACCCAGCCACTGCCGTTGAATCAGAACTGCCTATGACAGCTTCAAGTCGAACCCGCTTCTCCTGTGATACACCTTCATCTGCCAGCACCTCACAATCAATCACGCTCCGCTTCATCCCTACAGGAACTGCATCAGAACCAGAAGCCCCTTTTTGAGTTATGTGATATTTGTTAAAGATGGAAAACGAGCAGTAAAAGTGAACCTTTTGTGTTGTTGAATAAACTAGATGATTTTGAGAAAAGTATTTATGTAAGTATACTTTGGTTATAAACCGTCAGATTATTTATATAGTATGAGATGAAGCATTCATGATCATAGCTATCTGTAAGTTGTTATTGTTTAAGATCATGTTGGGATCCCTATTGGACTTTATGTTCATCCCACGTTGCTAGTCCTTTTTCAGGTGAACACCGATAAATGTTTCAAGATCGAGGATCTTCTTTATTTATTGGTCACGGGGCCTTTTGTATTTGTTGGCGGAATGCCATTGTTGTAAGAAGGGTTGAATCCTTCCTTTTATATGTAATGATGTAAGCCTACGGGCAACTTATCTCATTATACCCCATGTTACATTCATTATGCAATTGAATGAGAGAACCTGTATTTGTTTACCCTTGTTAATGTATAGAACTTCCATACATTATCTCTGAAATTGTATTGTAATAATGGATTGCTAATGATATCCACGATATAAAAAGTGGGGTGTTACATGTTGAGTATATCATTAATAAAAAAAAATTAAATTAATTGAGCATTCATAGTCATATGATTAGATGATATCTATTAATTAAATAATCACTATAAATTTGATAATAGACTTTTTTCACATAATTAATATTCAATTATATAATTATCAATATCAAATGGTAGAATCACTATAAATGGCCGGAGTTTTGCGGGAATCTATGGACATTCTCAAGGCTGAGAATCAAGTCTAGGCCTAGGTTGCTGAGGCAGGGCCGGCATTTTTGAAGAGGGAGTTCTTCTGGTTGAATCCAAATGAGTTTTTGGGTGATTTGAAAGAGCCACTGAAGGCGGATGAGTGGTTGAAGCAGATGGTGAAGACATTTGAGATGTTTGGCATCGAAGACGATGGGTTGAGAGTGACCTTGGCATCTTTCCAGCTGAAAGGAGGTGCGAGTCAGTGGTGAAAGTATGCGCGTGGGCGCATTGGGGTGACTTGGGAGGCCCTTTGTTAATGCCTTCCAGGACAAGTTCCTGCATCCCACTACAAGAGAGAAGTTAGATCAATTTCTGAAGCTTAAGCAGCTTAGCTTACCTATAGCCAAGTTTGAGGCAACTTTCATTAGCCTTTCTAGATTTGCATCGGAGCTTGTGGCAACGGAGGAACGCCGTTGCATCGAGTTCAAAAAGAGGTTGAGAACCGGGCTTCTTTTCAAAGTAGTTGGGTCAATGATTAAGGACTATGGATGCCTTGTAGAGGCAGTGGCTCATCTGGAAACCGTGGTTTAGGCAGAGGATGAGCAAATGAGGTGCTCCAAAAGGAGTCAGGAGGTTCAGGAAGAGATTTGGGACAGTAAGAGGCAGAGGATTTCTACTTCACAACAATCCTAGGAAGCTCAGTCTAGGTCCACTTTTCCTGTACCGAGCTCTAGGTCAGAGAAAGGTGGACAATGAGGGATTACCTGTTTCAAGTGTGGCTAGCTAGGTCACAAGTCTATAGTTTGCCCAAAGAAGAGAGGAGGGCAACAATCTGCACCATCGGTGGCTCGCTCTCAGAGCCAGAGTTAGGGGAGAGGGCAACCATCTACTTGTTATCAGTGTGGGTAGTCGGGGCACGTGAGGAGGTTTTGCCCTCAATTAGGTGGCACATCTGGTGTGTTTGGTCGGAGGCAGACATAGAGCCATCAGCCTGCACACTCAGCTCAGGCCTCAAGGACTAATCAGGGAGCCTCTTTGGCACAATCCGTGCATCAGACTTATGCTCCGGGGGCTGAGCAAGTAGAGCAAAGATCTACAGGGCATGTGTATGTTGTTACCATGTCAGATTTAGTGCCAACGCCTTCGATAATGAGAGGTAACTTCTTGTTGTGTAATTTTATTGCCAATATGTTGATTGATACGGGTGCATCCCATTCTTTTATTTTGTCTGCATTTGCATCGACATTGGGATTAGAATTAGCTCGGTTAGCATTTCCACTCAGTGTAGAATCACCTATCAGGGGTGAGATTGTGTTAGAACATAGATGTCAGGATTGTGAGATAGAGGTTACTGGTCTTCGACTTCCTTCTGCATTCGTATTGATTAATATGTCAAATTTTGATGTTATATTGGGTATGGACTGGTTGTCATTTTATTGGGCTGTTATAGACTGTTACCGTCATAGGGTTACTGTATGTACTTCGAGTGGTGACTGTTTTTATTTTTTGGGGGATCGAGTTGATAGAGCCTTGTTGCCAGTATGTGATCCACGTGGTCGGGGTGAGCTTAGTCTCTTACTTGCTACATTCATGTGTGTTGAGAGTGATACGGTCCTAGTTGAGATGCCGAGGGTAGTTTTTGAATACCCAGACGTCTTTCTTGAGGATCTCACTAGTTTACCACCCCACCATGAGATTGAGTTCCCTATTGACTTAGTGCCTGGCATGACACCTATTTCTATGGCACCGTATAGGTTTGCACCCGCTGAGTTGAGTGGATTGAAGATTCAACTCCAAGAATTGTTAGATAAGGGTTTTATCCGCCCTAGTAAATCACCTTTGGGAGCACCGACTCTCTTTGCCAAGAAGAATGATGGCACATTGCGACTTTGTATTGATTACCGGAAGTTGAATCGGGTAACTGTTAAGAACAAGTACACATTGCCTTGTATAGATGATTTGTTTGATCAATTGAAGGAGTCTAGTTGCTTCTCCAAGATAGACTTGAGATTGGGTTATCACTAGTTGAGGGTAAGGGAGGAGGACATCTAGAAAACGCATTTCGTACGCGGTATGACCATTATGAGTTCCTAGTGATGCCTTTTGGGTTAACCAATGCACCGGCCTTGTTTATGGATTTGATGAATAGAATCTTCTACGAGTTCTTAGACAGTTTTGTGGTCTTCTTCGTTGATGACATCTTGATTTACTCACCCTCTAAGGAGGAACATGAGAAACACTTACGAGTTGTGCTTGAATTGCTTAGAACCCACAAGTTGTATACTAAGTTCGGGAAGTGAGAATTCTGGTTGAAAGAAGTTAAGTTCTTAGATCATATAGTATCTGGGGAAGGGGTGACTGTAGATTCCTCTAAGATCGAGGCAGTGCAAACTGAGAACAGCCTAAGAATGCCTTTGAAATTCGTAGTTTCTTGGGGTTGGCCGGGTATTACCGCCGTTTTGTGAAAGATTTCTCTAGATTAGCCTCACCTTTGACTAGACTGACAAGGAAGGGAATCAAGTTTGTGTGGAGTGAAACTTATGAGAAGTCATTCCAAGAGCTTAAGGTTAGATTTACCACCGCTCCAGTGTTGATTATTCCAAAGAGGGGTTTGCTCTATTCTGTGTATTGTGACGCATCTCGGGAAGGTTTGGGTTGTGTCTTGATGCAAGAGGGGAAGGTGGTAGCTTATGGCTCACGTTAATTGAAAACACATGAGAGAAACTATCCTACACATGACCTAAAGCTAGCAGCAGTGCTATTCGCTTTGAAGATTTGGAGACATTACTTGTATGGTTTGTAATTTGAGATATTCTCCGATCATAAGAGCTTGAAGTACTTATTTTCACAAAAAGATCTGAACTTGAGACAGAGGTGGTAGATGGAGTTTATGAAGGACTATGATTTTGAGTTGCATTATCATCCGGGAAAAGCCAACGTAGTGGCTAATGCCTTAAGTAGGAAAGCCATTAGCAGTTTAGGGAGTATTGCCATCTGGGAATGGGAGATGTTAGGTGCTATTGGCGAGTTTGACTTGCATATTGGCGAGTCCGTTGAGTCGGCAGCTTTGTTTTCGGTGGTTGCACGACCTACACTTGTGAATCGGGTTGTAGAAGCACAGAGGGGTGATATTGAGGTAAAGACCCTCTGGGAGAAGATAACTAGTGGGAAGGTAGAGAAGGGCTTGAACATGTATTCTGACTCGAGTGTTAGATACCTTGACCGTCTTTTCATGCAGGAGTCCTGTCGAGAGGAGGTACTCTGAGAGTTTCACCACTCACGCCTTGCAGTACATCCAGGAGGCACAAAGATGTATCATGACCTTAGTTGCCAATTTTGGTGGAGGGATATAAAGAAGGATGTAGCCGTGTTTGTATTGAGGTGCCTTACTTGTCAACAAGTGAAGACTGAGCATCAGAGACCAACGGGTTTGTTGCAACCATTGCCTATAGCCGAGTGGAAGTGGGAGCATGTCACGATGAATTTTGTTGTGGGTCTTCCGAGGACTCAATAGGGTAATGATGCCATTTGGGTGGTAGTTGATCGGTTAACTAAGTCAGCGCACTTTGTACCTATGCGCATGAGTGACTCGGTAGATTATCTTGCCGACCTTTATATTAGGGACATAGTTCATCTTCACAGGTTCCTTGTGACTATTGTTTCAGATAAAGATCTGTGTTTCACGGCTCAGTTGTGGCAGAGCCTACAGAATGCCTTGGGCATTAAGTTGACTTTTTGCACCGCTTATCATCCTCAGACTGACAAACAATCAGAGTGTACTATCCAAATCCTTGAGGATATGTTTTAGGGTTGTGCTCTTGACTTTAAGGGGTCCTGGGAGAGGCACTTGCCTTTAGTAGAGTTTGCCTATAATAACAGCTTTCAATCGAGTATTGGCATCGCACCGTTTGAGGCCTTGTATGGCCAACCGTGTAGATCTCCTGTGTGTTGGGCCAAGGTGGGTAATGCACCTATGATAGGTCCTGAATTAGTCCAAAAAATGATGGAGAAGGTTATGCTTATTCGTAAGAGGTTGGTTACGGCTCAAAGTCATTAGAAGAGCTATATCGACCGTAGGAGAAGACCGTTATCCTTTGGGGTAGGAGATCACATCTTTTTGAAGATACCACTTAGACGAGGTTTTATAAGGTTTGAGAATAGCAAAAAGTTGTCCCCTAGGTTTACTGGGCCTTTTGAGATCTTAGAACGTATTGGGGAGGTAGCTTATCGTTTGGCCTTACCAACATAGTTTTTCGGGGTTCATGATGTGTTTCATATCTCAGATGCTTGAAGTATGAGCCGGATCCATCGTACGTGTTGGATTGGACCGAGCTAGAGGTAGATGAGGATGCCTCGTATGAAGAGTGACCGGTTAGAGTCTTAGATACTTGAGACCAAGTCTTGTGTGGCAAGATAATTCCTTTGGTAAAGGTGTTGTGGAGACATCACGGGGTTGAGGAAGCAACTTGGGAATGTGAGGCGGAAGTCCGTGAGAAGTATCCGGACCTATTTGTTCATGTTTGAACTTATATCAAAATCTTGTCATGTTAATGTAATATAAACATTGTATATGTTTTGAAAGTGTGAATTGTATATTCAGTAATGGGTACGTGTTTATCTCAGTGATAAGAATGAATGACTGGTGTATGGGTCATGGTGATGGATTTGAGTTACTATCATCTTGTTGTAACTAGTTTAAACTTGGTTTTTTTTATTTAATTTAAATTTTGGGAATGAAATTCCTTAAGGGAAGAGGTTATAGCGATTCTGGTTTGGAGCTGACCCATTTAATGCTTTTGAATCCGGGAAACCATGTCCGTTGCTATTGTTCATTCTCTTTTCTTGCTTGGTTTTGGCTTCAGGGGTCAACACTATCCTTGGTGGTATCGACACTGCCTCTCTTTCCGTGTTTTGTTCTGCTCCCAAGGTCAACACCCATCTTGGTGGTGTCAACACCTCCTTGTTGTTGTGTTCCTAGTGGAGCTACTAAAAAATAGGGTCGACACCAGTCTTGGTGGTGTCAACACTTGTCCTGACTGTTGGCCTCTAGGGTCGACACCAATCTGGGTGATGTCGACACTTGTCTTGCTGTGTTCCTGGAATTCGCTACTGAAATATTGGGTTAACACCATGGGTTCCCAGGGTCGACCCTTCTCTTTATGTGTTGTCCTGTGTTGTCTACTGAAAAATAGGGTCGACACCACGAGTTCCTAGGGTTGACTCTTGTCTGCTGCCAAGCACAAGTGTCTCAGCTTTTCTTCTTAAGGGTCGACACCAATGTCGCGAGGGTCGACCCCTGTGAGTCAGTTTCATCATTTTGTTCGGCTTTGACCCTACTTTTTGAGGATTTTTAACTTGTTCTTTTCATTTGACTTTGGAGCAATCATTCTATTAATACCTAGTCACTATAAATAGACCTAAAAACACTTTTCTATCATTCATTACTTCTCTTTTTCCCTCTCACCCGTGACTTTCCTCTCTTTCTCTCTAAACTCACTTTTTCTCACTTAGATCTTCAGATCTACTCAACTAGAGGTACCACCTCATCTTGGTCCTTTGAAATAGATTGTGGATCGTGTTAAGGGCCTTCTTTTGATCCAAGAAGTTCATGGTTTCACCAACGTTGAGTTTTTCCGAGTTCTTCTCTTCCACTCTTCTAAGCTTGAGGTAGGGATTCTTCACATCTTCTTATGAGTTTCAACTTAGTTATATATTATTTCTAAAACAACATTGTGATTTTGGGATTTTGAACAGAAATCTAGGGTTTTGGTTTTGAAATCAAAAGAGGGGTTTTATTAAATGGAACCATAGGAAAGGTTGTGGTGATGTGATGATGATTGTTATGTGTGGAAAAGAGTGGGTTTCTCCACTCGAAAGTAATTTTGAAAGAAAATGAGATTTTGTTCCAAAACTATGAGTTTTGACTTGTGTTGGAAAACATTAAAAGATGATGTTGGTTTTTGTAAGATTTGGACATGATAGGGATGTTAATGAGGATAGTGGAGTTGGATATGTATTATCACTCACATCTTAAAATTTGAAAAGTTTATCTTTATAATATTTATTTATTTATCTATTTAGAGATATCTGTCTGGGCTATCGGTGGAGGATAGTGATGATTGTTATAGACATTGCGTGAAAACTAAGAGAATTGAAATTATTTTCTCATCCATTTGAATTGGTTATTGTTGCACATTATCACCTTGAAAATGTATATTGTTTTGAGGAAAAGGTGAATACTTGGTAAATCTGGGTAAGAAGTGTGGTTACAAATGTTAAGTTGGCCTGTGTGTCCTTGGTGAAAGACTAGAAATCCGCGCAGATAGATGTCGAGCCTTCCAGTTAATACCAGTAAAAATGACAAAGAGTAGTGCTTGTATAGCTTGCTAGCAAACACGTACCCAGAGATTCACAATATTGTAGTCACAATATTGTTTATAAGGAAAAGAGAAAGAATGTTATGAATTATTTTATAACCTGATATTACATGGTTTTGAAAGAGATGTAAAACGTTTTGGCACAAGCATTGCATATGCATTCATCTTATAACTTAGTTGAGATTCATAAATTGTGTTGAATTATTTCTACTGGGCTTGACTCACCCTATGTGTGAAAAACATCTCAGGTGCTGATGATATGCCTCCGCCAAGGCAATAGCTTGGGAGGACTTGGAGCAAGAACTTCATTTTGTTTATTTGTGTATTTATTTTGTACAAGCCTAAGACTTTAATTGTATTAAGTTTAAACTGACTTTTGTTGTAACCAAGCATTGTCTTGGAAGGTTGTTAGCCTTTAGGGCATTCCTTAATTGTATAACTTGTATTTCATATCTTTAACATGTAATGCATGCTATAGATTCAAGGTTAGGACTTTTGAATGTGTAACCGCATGTGTTATCTTTTGTATTATGAGATCAAATGAAATGGAAGGGGACAGTATATTCAGAATGGTATGTTTATTTATTTGTATCGTGGATGGTTTTTATTGTGATTATTTTGGGGCGTTACACGACCCCTCATATATAGCTAGAATTGATCTCCTGACAATTTTTGATTATTTGTTTTTGAAAAATGATATACAAGCTCACTTTCTAGACCAATTTTCTAGACTCAATGATGTGCAAGTGATATGACTGCTGGATAATTAGAGAAGATATGAGAAAGAGTACGGTTTTAGTTATTCTAATTGATTGTCACATTATTGGGCTTGAAAAGTGAGTCTAATTTTTAGATATTCTAATTTTTTTATTTTTTACTTTTTCAAACGAAAAAAATTTAATCCCTAAAATCTTTGTATGTTGTAGATATCATGAGGATGTCAATGGTTTAATTCTTGCTCTTGGCAAGATTTCCACTCCCATAAGCAATACCATTGTACCCAAAGATCTTAGGGATATTTAGACTAACATCCAATTTTTAGTAATGTAAAAGGTTCACAATATTTTTTTTGTTGACTAAGGTCCCTCACCTACGCCCATATATCACACTCACTCTCTCATTCTCTCTCTTTTTCTCTCTCCTGTCTCTCTCTTCCTCTCCCCGTTGTAACCTCCTCTTCCGCCTCCCATGCCGACACGTCCTCCACCACCATGACTGCTGAAACCACCACTACCGTCACCACCACCTCCGTTGTTTATTCTTGCACCAAACCTCTCGCTCTCATCTGATCAGAAATGGCAACGGTGGGCAGCTTTCTGGTAAACCAAACTAGATCGGAGATGACGATGAAAACGAAGAAGAACAAGAGTCTAAGCTACACATCAGTGGCGATTGAGCCTCCTCTTCTCCCAATCTCCTTAAGAATCTCTCATTTCTCTCTCTTCACTAGGTTCATATTCATATTCATATATATATATATATGTATAATCTGTGTGTTGCTGATTTGGGTGATTTGTATATATATATCATCATCACCAGGTTCATGGTAATGATGTATGTATATTTATATTTATCTTCTGGATTCATAAATTGGGTGTTGTTGTTGCTGATTTGGGTGATCGATCTGGTGTGGATATATCATCATCACCATGACTAGTTCTGGTCAGTTTACCTTTGTTCAATTTTGTAGTTTAATTTTCTTTGGTTTGGTCAAAACACAAAGAAAATTGTGAGCAAATTAGAGAAAATTGGTCAAAACAGAGAGAAATTTGTGAGCAAACTAGAGAAATTTCAACCCAAAGAAAATCAGAGAAATTGAGCAAACAAAGAAATTTCAAAACATAGAGAAATTTATCTTGATTGAAATTTCTTTGGAACTTCAACCACTATGAAAATATTACATGTCCTTTATCCTATAAAATCTTAATATCGGGGACCTTAAAAAAAATTTCCAAGATTTTATATAAATATATATATTTTTTTTAAATTCCTTTTAAAAGATATTAAAGTCTGGGAAATTTCTTTTGAAATTGCTCATGACTACTAGTCCTTGAGTATGATAATTCCAATAATAATCAGAATTAATTATCCAAATTTAATATGATCAAAAGTTACTAGAATTTAGAAGTATGGGAGATCTCTTTTGAAATTGTTCATGGCTGCTAGTCCTAGAGTAGGATAATTCCAATAATAATCAGAATTAGTCATCCAAATTTAATATGATTTGAAGTTATTAGAAGTAGTGAATTCTATTACATTAAATATAGTATTATCATATAGATTCCAAAATAGGTAAATTACTAATAAGTCCTAGTTTTGGGATTTATTACCCATTATAGTCTTATTGATAAATTTATCAGTCTTTCTTTTTTTTATAAATAAATTTACAGTGAAAAATTTATCAGTCAGGACTTACAAGTAAATAAGTTTAAGTAATAAGGCTGATTGGTAAGTGTTCCAAAATAAATACATGAATAATAGTTGAGTATTATGCAAATAGAAAAGTTATACAAAATGATGTTGACTACTTTTTATTTTAAAACAAAACATATATTAAAATTAGTTTTACTTATGAAAATAACACTGACACATCATTTTTATGATTTTTTATTTTTATTTTTTTACATTATTTGTATATATGAAGAGAATTTTCCATGACAGTTACATATAAATAACTGCTTATAATAATAAATTTATGTAATATCTTATTTGCAAATAGTAAGATTATGGTCCAGATCTCTGTTGTATTATAGACAAAATTTCTTAGATATCCTTTTATCTGGTGCTTAGATTATGGTCCATCTTTTTCATACGCATCAATCTGGCATGATCCTACTGGTCATTAATTTCCCAAAATTGAACCCATACTTCCTAGTGGAGGATCCCAACCAAAACTATTGAACGGGATTGCACTAGAATTTTCAAACCCAACTAAATTCTATTTGGTTTCTATTTCTAGAATTTACTTTTTAGAAAATTTTATTTTTTGTTTTTCATATTTTTTTATTTTTACTGATTTTCAAAAATATTTTAAGTAATTTTTTTAATTTTTAGACACACCTAACATAAATACACTTAAAAAATATAATATTTGTGAAACAATCTTTAAAAAATTCACTAAATACTAAAAATACAAAAAAAAATAAATCATTACATTTTCATATTTTTGTGTTGTTAATTTTTTTAAATATTTTTCTATAAATATTTTACTATTTAGATATATCTAAGTAATATGCATCTAAAAAAGTCAAAAAAAATTGCTTAAAATTTTAAAAAGATTCACTAAAAATAAAAAAAACACAAAAAACAAAAAAATCAATTTCTAGAAAATTAAATTCAAAAAATTGAAACCAAACACACTTAGGCCATGTTTGGTTCTCTTTTGAAATCACAATTCCAATCAAAAAATTTCAAAACTCATAACCAAACACACAACTTAAATTTACTCAAAACTCAATTCAAAAATTATTTTCAAAACTCATAACCAAATACACAACTCAAAACTCTTTTCAAAACTCAAAACCAAACTCTTTTTAAAATTTTATTTTAAAAGAAAAAATTCAAAAAAATATTATTTTATTTTATTTTTTAGAATCATGATTTGAGTGTGGAGTCGTATTTTGAGATGTGAGTTTTGAAAAGAGAAAATTTGTCTGATTATGAATTTTGAAAAGAGTTTTGAGTTCTATTTTGAGTTTTGAGTTGTATTTTGAATTTTTTTAAATTTAGTTTTTAAAATATTTAAAATAATTTCTTAATTTTATTTTTTTTAGGATAAATATTTTATATTTTAAATATTTATTTATTTATTTATTTTAATATGCACTATATTTCATATATTTATGTGCTGTATTTTTTTAAATTAAAAAAAAATTATTTTTTATTTTAAATATTTTATAAATATATTTTTAAATATTTTAATTAATTTTGTTATGTATTTGGTTACGATTTGAATGTAGAGTTTTGAAAATAATGTAAAGTATCGAGTTATATGTTTGGTTATGAGTTTTCGAAATAATTTTTGAATTGAGTTTTGAGTTATGTATTTGGTTATAATTTGAGTGTGGAACTGTGTTTTTGAGTTTAAAATATTAAAATATTTACAAAATAAAATAAAAAAATTTAAATAAAAATTATATATTTAAAATAAAAAAATAAAATTTTCTTAAATATTTTTTAATATTTTAAAAAAATAAATCAAAAAAATCAAAATACAACTCAAAATTCAAAATATAACTCAAAACTCTTTTCAAAATTTAAAATTCAAAAACTTTTTTTAAAATTCATAACCAAACAAATTTTTTCTTTTTAAAATTTAACTCATAATTTTACACTTAAATCACAACTCCATATTTAAATCATAATTCTAAAACTAAATCAAACCCAACTAATAATTTTCAAAGTTCTATTATCTATAAATACCTCTCCCCATGCTCTTGCAGCTCTTCATCCCTCCATCCTATTACCGTCTAGGATTCAAAGTAACAAAAAATAAAATATTAGAGACCAAAATAACATGAAATTCATATTTTAGAAACTATTTCATTATCATTTCGTTAATTTAGACAATCCGTGTAAAATTGAATCAATTCAATTCCACTCAAAGTGAATACTTCAATGACAACACTAAAAATTTTAAAAATCAAAGTAATACGAAAAATATATTTAAAGAAATGTATTTTATCCTAATTTATAAAATAGTGAGAGCCGCAAATGATCGGATGCTTATGTTGTATAATTTGTTACAGCAGTGATGGTCCAAAGACATGTGTTTCATATGCATCGATCTGGCATGATCTTAGTGGAGGATCCAAACCAAGACTATTGAAAGGAATTGCACTAGAATTTTCAAACCCAACTAATAATTTTCCAAGTTGTATTATCTATCTATAAATACCTCTCCTCCATGCTCTTGCAGCTCTTCATCCCTCCATCCTATTACTGTCTTTCATAGCTTTCTATTCTATTCTATTAATAACAAACAAGCCTACAATACAATGACATTCTTGCCCAATACACTTCCCAACCACTTTCTTTCTTTCCCACCCCTTTTACTCTTCCTCATCATCCTTGCATTCCCCACTTTTTTTGATTATGCTGCTTTTGCTTCTTCCTTAACTACTGGAAAACAAGCAACTGAAGCCGTGGCTCTCTTGACGTGGAAAGCTAGCCTTCACAACCAAAGTCAAACCGTCTGCCCTCCCCGGTTGGAACCAACCACCTAGCTTGGCTTGGAATTGGTTGCAACAAGGCCGGTAGAGTTGCCCATATAGACCTTCACGGTTATGGTTTGAAAGGTACTCTTTCTAATCTCAATTTCTCATCTTTTCCTCATCTCCTCAAACTTCGACTTTTTAACAACTCACTTTATGGGACCATCCCCTCCCATATTGGTAGCCTTTCGAGACTCACCTACCTTAGCTTGCCTCTCAACAATCTCTCTGGAACAATTCCGACCGAAATAGGCAAACTAACCAATCTAAGGATCTTGTACCTGAATAGAAACCAAATCGGTGGCTCCATCCCTCAACAAATAGGATTGCTCAGCTCTCTCAATGAGCTTGGCTTGTATACTAACAATCTCACGGGTTCAATCCCTTCTTCAATTGGAAACTTGGGCAACTTAACCATTTTGCACCTTTATGACAACCAACTTTCCGGATCAATCCCTCAAGAAATTGGGATGTTGAGGTCTCTTGTTGAACTCGCACTCTCAACGAACAATCTCACAGGTTCAATCCCTGCATCTATAGGGAACTTGGGCCACTTGACCGCTTTGTACCTTTATGACAACCAACTTTTCGGATCAATCCCTCAAGAAGTTGGGATGCTGAGGTCTCTCGTTGATCTCGGACTCTCAATGAACAACCTCACAGGTTCAATCCCTACATCTATAGGAAACTTGAGCAACTTAGCCTTATTGTCCCTTGGTGACAACATGCTCAGTGGTCACATCCCAGACGGCCTATGCTTTAATGGATTGTTGGTTAATTTGTCTGTACTTGATAATAATCTCATAGGTCCCATCCCAAAAAGCTTGACAAATTGCTCTACCTTATTCAGAGTTAGGCTTGATGGAAACCAACTTTCGGGAAATATATCAGAAGATTTTGGTATATACCCAAACTTGGTTTACATTGATTTGAGTTATAACAATTTTTACGGTGAGGTATCACAAAAATGGGGAAAGTGTGATAATTTGACTAGTCTCAAAATGTCCAACAATAATATTTCTGGTGAGATACCACCTGAAATAATGAATTCAACTCAATTACGCTTCCTTGACCTCTCTTCAAATGACCTAGTTGGACAGATCCCAGTGAAATTGGGAAGGATGGTTTCACTATTCGAGCTTAAGCTAGATGATAACCATCTATTAGGCAATATTCCTCCAGATTTCAGCAAGTTGTCAAATCTAGAGAACCTTAATTTGGCAAAGAAATGATCTGAGTGGTTCAATCCCTGGAACACTAGAAAAGTGTAAGAAAATTTGAAACTTGAATTTGAGCAATAATAGATTTGGGGAAAGCATTCCTGAAATAGGTCGTGTGCATAACCTTCAAATTCTTGATCTTGGTCATAATTTGCTAAGAGGTAAGATACCACAGCAGATTGGAGAATTGCAAATGTTAGAAACATTGAATCTCTCCCACAATGAACTCTCTGGTTTCATTCCATCATCTTTTGATAATATGTTAGGTTTGACATCGATAGATGTATCTTTCAATCAGTTGGATGGTCCTATTCCTAACATCAAAGCCTTCCGAGAGGCTCCATTTGAGGCACTTAGAGGTAATAAAGGTTTATGTGGTAATGCTACTAGTTTGAAGACTTGCCCGCAAATAATAAACAATGGGGTTGCTAAAAAAAAGAGTAACAAAGTTGTGTTACTAATTGTTCTTATTTTTGCTTTTCTATTTCTTTTACTAATGGTTGTTGGAATGGTACTCTTGATTTTTTTTTTTAAAATGAGGAACACAAAAAAGGAGCCAAGACAAGTAAATAACAAAAAATTGTTTGAAATTTGGAGCTATGACGGGAAAATGGTGTATGAAAACATCATTGAAGTGACTAAGAACTTTAGTAACAAATTTTGTGTTGGGGAGGGAGGATGTGGTATCGCTTACGAGTGATCCCCCAAGTGGCGAAGTAGTTGCTGTGAAGAAACTTCATGTATCACCCGATGGTGACTTGGCTAATCTAAAAGGCTTTACGAGTGAGATAAGTGCATTAACAAAGATTCGCCATCACAATATTGTAAAACTTTACGGCTATTGTTCACACCAAAGGCACTCGTTTTTGGTTTATGAGTTCTTGGAAGGGGGAAGCTTGGGAAAGATATTGAGCACAGAGGATCATGTATCATACTTTGATTGGATTAAGAGAGTGAATGTTGTCAAAGATGTGGCAAACGCTTTGTCTTATATGCACCATGACTGTTCACCAGCAATCATCCATCGAGACATATCAAGCAAGAATGTTTTACTTGATTTAGAGTATGCGGCTCACATATCTGATTTTGGCACAGCTAGATTTATGAAGCCTGACTCCTCCAATTGGACATCATTTGCAAGGACCTTTGGGTATGCTGCTCCTGGTATGTAATGTTCATTTTATGTTATCAATCGTTGCATATTAAGATTTTTAATCTCGGATGTTATTTCACTTGAATTGAAAGGGTTGTTGAACTTCTAATTGTTATTTTGATATGGAACATGAGCATGTACATGTTTCTTATTTTTCTTTTTTCTTTTTCCACCGTTTTTTTTTTTTTTTAATTACTATTTTCTTCTCTTGGTCATTTGTTTCATTTGGTAGAATTTGCTTATACAATGGAAGTGAATGAGAGATGCGATGTTTATAGTTTTGGGGTTCTCACATTGGAAGTGATTATGGGGAAGCATCCGGTGATCTAATCTCCTCTGTCATCATCATCATCCTCCTCCTCCTCATCCACATCAACTGCAGATGGGATATTATTGAAGGATGTCTTGGATCAACGTCTCCCAGCACCTGAGAATCAAGTGGCAGAGCAAGTAGTTGTGGTTGCAAAACTAGCATTTGCATGTTTGCAAGCCAATCCACTATCTCGGCCAACCATGAGACAAGTTGCCATGAAACTGTCAGATGATCGAAGGTCACATCTGCAAAATGAATTCCACATGATCACATTGGGACAACTGATATCAACGGCTCAGCCTCTTGAGTATTTGCCTTCTATCCTTGGACTATATGTTGTTCTTGTTTTCCATTTTCTTCTTAGATTGTTTTCCTCTTGAGCAATCTTCTTGTTGGTGTATTTAGTGGGCTGTCTTCATTGGATTTTTGCAAGCTTTTTAAACGAATAGTTTCAATAAAAAATTTCTACTTATTTATCTTGAATTTATTTGACATTTGAGTTGCTCATATAATTTATACATTGATAAGCTCTAAATTCCACATTAGCTTTTCTTTGAACTTGCTTGCTCTGTTTCTTACGAAGTGGTGTTGTACTGTGCAGGCAACTAATGCCCTTAGCCATCCAATCTAATTGAAAGCCTTCTGAGGTAATTTGAGATCGAAATAAATAAATTTGATTGACACATTTTTATTTTTTAATATTTTTTTTATAATTTATTTTTTTGTGATTTTGAGATGAAAATTTACTAATTAAATCTTCATATTTAAGTTGTGCGAACATTTTTTTTTTTCAATTGATAATATGGCTAATTTACTGTTGTTATAAAATATTTTTGAAACTGTCATCATCTAGTGATTTTAATTTTTAAAATTAAATAAAAAAATAACAATTTCTTTCAAAGTTAGAAATTATTCAAACATGACTTGAATTGAAGAAAGCAAGCTGGAGAGAGGGGATCTATTTGGTTTGGCGTAACTTTTTTCAAATTTTGAACTTTCTTTTTTTTGATCTCAGCAAAGAGTTGTATCAGTAAAAGTGTTAAATAAATTAAAGACTTAAGAAGGTCAGTGTAATTATGTCAAAAGTATAAAACTAAATGTATTTTCTTCAAATCTCAAGAGAGGTGAGCGTAAACTTGTAGATTTTCAAAAAATCTGGGTTATCTTGGGTCTGTTTTTCATGTGAACCAGCAAGGGAAAAGAATGTTATGTATTTACTTACTAATAAGTCTTACTAATAAGTCTTAATATATGGGATAATTACTAATAAGTCTTATTGATTGGATTTATTTACTAATAAATCTAAAGTGATTTTTTTATTTTTTATTTTTTTAATTTTTATGTATTTGCCTCTTATTTTAATAATGAGAAAATTTTTAAACTTTATACATATATTTTGTGTTTGTGAAATGATTATTTGGTACTCCTAATGATACTAATAAATTTATCAAAGTGATAAATGGTTAGGACATTTTGACTTTTGTTTGTAAGTTCTGCTTAATATTAGTTTATTTGTATTGGTTTGCATTAAAATATGATGTGAGAGGTGTAACTAGTTAAATTGTATTTTTTTATAAATATTTTTAAAAATTTATCACTAAAAGCTAAAATAGAATATTTTTATAAATAAATTTGATCCATAGAATCTATCCCTTAATGTATAGGCTTTCAAAAAATTAGGACCATAAAAAATTAAGGCTTATAGCAAGGGTTTTATTGGCTTTATGGTTAAGCCG
Source organism: Camellia lanceoleosa (assembly GCA_025200525.1). NCBI lineage: Eukaryota > Viridiplantae > Streptophyta > Magnoliopsida > Ericales > Theaceae > Camellia > Camellia lanceoleosa. The sequence goes on from CM045766.1 coordinate 93,308,945, forward strand.
CCCATGTTTCCATGTTTAATTTTAATTTTAATTTTTTTTTCATGTTGCTTCCATTTCTTTCACAAGGTCATCTACTCATATTAAGGATTTCATGTTCTGTTTGGAAGGATTAAAGACCATCAAGATCAAGACCAAGAGCTAATGAGTTAGAAGAAGAATTGGCTGGTGCACATATGGCTCTTAGGACTAATGTGTGACTGGCTGCCTAGACCTGCATAGTGCTATCGCAACTTGTCTTGTGTATTGGATTGTATGTAAAGGCTTAGAGTTGTTCTCTGTTTTGGCATTTGGTTGTTTTTTGGTTGGTTTCTTGCCAACTCGTAGTTATGTGCTTGCATATAATTAGGCTTGTTGTTCAGTGTCAACTTAATTGGGATTGTGTAGTCTTGATATGATGCAGTCTTGCACTCACATTTTTTCACTTTATTGATGTTCTATTTGTTTATATGCTAGTCTTCATCAACAAAATTATCTCTTTTACTAATAATAATAATATAAAGAAAAAAGGCAGGGGCCTTGTGATGGTGCTATAACATAGGTATTTGATTTTATTTTTTTTTTCAAGTTTTTCATTTTTCTTCCATAAATCTTTTCTTCAAATCCATAATCTATACACAACCAGACTTCCTATATCACAAGAAAAAGAATGGAAAGTAGAACACCTAAAGTCTTGGTATTGGACAAACGAAAGCGTTTCAATTAAAATTCCTTGCCTTTTATACATGGCAAAGGTAAATCATTGGTCCTACACAATTATTTGTATGATTTAGGAAAAAATTATTTTTGCTTCTGGGTCAAATTCATGTGATGTTTTTACTTGATACTTATTCGTTAAAATAATGAAACTCAATACTTTTTGTTAGGTTTTCAAAAATAACTTGACAAATATCAAATGATAAATAATGTAGAGTAATGCTCCAAAACTATAAAATAATCATCCATGATTTAGAGTGCATTCCATTATTTTCCACACATTTAGATGTACTAGTGTTTGTGCACGTGCTTTGCATGTGAATTGTTTTTTGAAATTTTTTTTATTAATTACTTTTTAAGTGTAAGATGCTTGTACAAAAACACAAGAAAAATGTTCTTAACAAAATAAGAAACAGTTCTTGTAGACTATAATGGTGATAATAATAATCTTCTAACAAATTATAATTTGTTATGAAAAAAATTTAAAAGGAAAAAAAAGAAACAAACAAAGCAGAAACAATACACAATCCTACCACAAAATTACGTATATTGAACACAAATTTATGTAAGTCTATTCATAAAAGTGATTTAAGCGAATTTGTGTTCAACTTACGCTTTTCTGTGAGATCACATATGTAAATTTATGAAAATTTACGTAATTTTGTAGTAGGGTTGCATACAGTATGCATTACACACCGGAACTTTCCCCCTCAAGTTATAATTGGTTCCAATTGAATAACGTAATTTCAAAAATTAACAAAGAAAGTAAAGCAATGAAAGGATTAAATTGAAATTTTGGTAAAAGTACGTACACAAGTGAGATTTTAATAAAAGTACGAGATGCTAAATGTAATTAGTAAAATCATGTGGATGTTTTTGGTTAGTTTTTGAAACAACAATACACAATTGGACCAAATAGCAACTTGACTCAAAATTTAGAGGGTTAACTAAGACAATTAAAAGGTTAAGGGCCAAAGTGAGATTACATGTAAAATGTAGAGGTGCAAAGTAAAATTATGAGATTAGATGTAAAATGTAGAGGTGCAAAGGGAGTTGGGGTGCTTGTTGTGCACCAAGTACAGCAGGCACTGTTGTGCGGCCCTATGGGCTTCTTTCGGGGTCCGTTTTGATAATTTGAACCGTCCACATTTTAGAGTATATCGAGTAGAATATACCTGTAAAAAATTAAATTAATCGAATATCGTTAACCCTTTCATCCACTCACATTTGTATCTTTAAAAATAAATGACATTGTGATTTAAAGTATTAAAATGTGTGTGGATGAAAGAGTTAACGATATACGATTAACTTAATTTTTTACAGGTATGTTCTACTCGATGTATTCTAAAATGTGAATGGTTCAGATTATCAAAACGGACCTCGAAAGAAACCCATAGGGTCACACAGTAGTGCCTGCTATGCACCCAGCACAGCAGGCACCCCAACTCCTGTGCAAAGTAAAACTAGTCCATAAGTTTAGGTAAGAATGAAATGATAATTCATTGACCTATTAGGTGTATTTGGTTAACAGTGATATAGTGAAATGGAAGGATCATTCTATCAAAATATTTATTCCATATTTGGTTGACTAAAAAAATAATAAAAATACATTACAAATGAAATCCTCATTTACCATTGTAAGGAAATGACCATTCTATAAGGAAGCCTAAAAAAAGACTATTTCATTTGATTTTATCTCGTTCCAATTAATAAAATAGAGCATTAATGAAAGAAAAAAGCTATGAATCTAGGATTCTGACCATAAAAATTTTCAAGAAAATATTTGGATGGTGTGGATGTAAACTTGATGTGTTGTAGGTCCCACCTTTAACAAATTTAATCCACGTGCTAAATTTTAAGTAATTTAGAAGAGATTTTTGTGGATGTGTACTCCCACTGTTAATGAAATGACCATGCTGCCAGATTAGTGAATGATTATTTCATTTTTAATATAATTTTTTTTTTACCCAATCAAACATGGGAAAGATACGAAGGAAAAATTATTATACTTATACCATTCCATTCTTATTCTATTGAACCATACATTATAGGCTTGTTTAGAAACGTTTATGTTTATAATTTTTTATTTATATTAACAAAAATTCTAAAAATTATATACATAAAAAAAAAAGAAATTTATTAAGAAATCCTTTTTTAAATACTTGTATTCCAATTAATTTATAACATATTCTTATATTCTAGTAAGTCATATTACTAGTGAAAACCTGTGCTATGCACGGAATGTGAAAAAAATTAATAAAATGCATTTATATAAAATAAGTTTTTTGTATATAAATTATGAAAAAAAAAATATTGAAACCTACAATTTAAGTTTTGCAATTTTATCACAATTTATGTATTAATTTTTAATTTGTCACAATTTTTTAGTCATGTAACTTTCAACTCCCTTGCTAGAGTTGTAAATTTGGGTGAGTGAAAATCAAGCAACTCGAGTTACCTGTAAATTTTTAAGGATTGGGTAACATAATTTTTAATTCGGTGAGAACCTATGTAAAATTCAAAAATTCGAATAAATCTGAATGACTTTAGACAGAAACACCAAATAGCCTGATCAATCGAAACAAAATTGTACATATAAATATATAAAATTATTTTCTAATTTAATTTTTAATAATAAATAAGATTAATTAAAACTTTAATATTAACGAATAAAAGCAATACACCTTTTAGAAAGAGATTATCAAATAAGTTGATATTAAAAAATATTAAATTTTATAATGGAATAAAATAATTTAAATATGATATATCCCTTCTTTTTACTTGCTTTCCTTTGATTTCAGCATACCTTTTGTTTCGTTTCATAACGGGATATGCGATTTGGTTTGACAGTTTCGATTTTTGAAATTCAATATCACTTTTTTTTTTTGAACTATAATAATAAGGGTAATTTGGAAAGAAAAAAAAAAGTATACAACTACTATATGCCTTCCTTTTTTTATAATCAGTTTAGATATGTTGAAATGTGCAAATTATTCTAAATTGATGTACCCCAAAATGGGCCCATTTCTGCCGCACAGCAAATGCTGCTGCGCACCGCGCAGCAGCATTCCCAAATCCTACGCAGTGATTTTCCCCGAATTTGTAGTTAAGGAAGGAAGTACTACTACCTTAGAGTATGCTCCAGTTACAACGTCAAATTGCAATTTGAGTGGAAAATTAAGAAAGAATGTTTTGATAATGTAAGTTGTTCATTTTGTATGGACCTTCATGTATATCATCTACACAAAAAGTTAGATCAATTAGATAATCATATTTGTTTAATTTATTATTTTTGTCACCAAAGTCTATTTTTAAAAACATAGTCATATTTTCTTTTTTTCTTTTTTTTTAAACAAATGGGATAAATTGTACATGTTATGATTATCAAATTAATTTAACTTTTTTATATAGATGATATACACGAAAGACTCCATAAAATAAATGATTTGAATAATTGGAAAACGGAATGCATGGTGACTCCATGAGTCTAAACAACATACTCTTCTGAATTAGAGAAAAACCCAATCCTATTTTATTCTCTCCAGTCCAAAAGGTGCTTTTCGGCCCATGAGATGCACTATGGGTTATGTTTTTTTAATCTGAATGGTTCATTTTGTAAAAACATTCGTGTATATTGTAATCTATTCAATTCATTACATTTGTCTCCAGAAAATATTGACGATAAGTGTATTTTTTTAAAAATATCATTAATTTTTTTGGTAATAAATGTTATAAATTGAACAGATTACGATTATTGGATCGACTTAATTTTTTGTGCGAATGATTTAAATTACGGACTCTACAAATTGAATGGTTTAAATTATCGAAACGAGACCCGTGGCAAGCCCCACAAGTCTAAACAACACCTTCCAATCCAAATTTAAACTAAAGGCAATCCAAATCTTCTGTGTAAATTTGTTGTTGTACAAGTTAAAGAAGGGGGATCGGAGGCTAATTAAAATAAAGAAAATTTTACAATACACATCCCATTTTGGGGTGTGTACCATATGTTCTAATTATGATATTTATGATATTTTGTTATGACTTATTATAGCGTTAGTTATGACTTAATTATGATTCTGTTATGACTCATTATGGTTAGGGTAAAACGAGGCAAGCTTAATCGAGTTTTAGTATGTTTGAGATTGTTTATTAAGATTTTAGCAAGCTCGGAGCTGAATTGGCTTAGGTTTGACTCGAGCTCCAACTTGTTCACAAACCTTCAATGAGCCAAGTAAATTATAATTTCATACTTGCGTATGAGACTAAAATTATAATTAAAATTTTGATTATAGAATTATATATACAATATATATATACATATTTAAAGAAAAGTCAATATCTTATCAAAATAATAATATCTACTACCACTATTATATAAATATATATAGTTAGCTATTATTTACATATAAATAAATTTACCTATTATTTATATTATTTAAATATATAAATAACATATTTATCTTATTTTTATACATATTTTTGCATTATATTATATTAAATAATAAATGCCCCTATATTTATTTTATTATTGAAATAAATGTTAAACGAATCTTACTAACGAGCCAAACTTTAATATGTTTAAACTTGTTTATTAAGATTTTAACGAACTCAAACTTGAACTAAACAAAAATTTAATGAACCGAGTTTGAACAAGCCGTTACCAAGTCGAGCTCGAGCCTGTTCACGAACGACTCTATTCATTTACAGCCGTAGTTGTAGTGTTAGTTATGACGTATCGTGATGGTAGTTATAACCTACCATGATTATTAGTTGATTATAATCTAAAAAATTGTTAGTTATATATTGTGGTGTTTGGTTATGAGTCATTTTTTTTAGTTATGGTATAAAAAAGATTTAGATATAATATTTGTGATAATCAACACCACAAATGTCATAACTTACAGAAAAATATTTTTACAATGGGGGGTGTTTGGTGCAGATTAAAGTAAATGTTTGAGATTTACTTGTTTGGTAATTTTTTGTTTTAAGAGGGAAAAAGGTCAGAGACCGGGATGCATTGCTTCAAGAGAAATTAAAAAAGACATCTCAGGCGGGATTTATTAGATCCAATTGTGGGACATGCGAGATACAAAAGCTACTAAAACCACTACACTTCGCATGGCAACGTGCAATGATATGTAGGGGTGACTCTACATAACATTGGGTGTTCAATTTTTACCCTAAATTTTTATTTATATGTAATTTGACTTAAAATTTTATGTTAAACACCCTAATCCATTTTTTTGAATACCTGATCTGGTTGAACACTCACCCAACCCACTTTCTTGAACACCTAACTCAATTAGGGATGATCATTTTAAAGGTACATTACAGTGAATATTTTTAAATTGTTAAAAAAATATAGCAAAATTTACAATTTTAATATAATTATATTGATATCTTTTTTTAGTAATGTTGAATGATAAAAAATAATGTAAATAGTGTGAAAACACAGAGAAAAATAAGAATAATATACATTGCAATGGAAGAGGAACCCAATGTAATTATGCTTAAACTGTGAGATATGTTATATTTTTTTTAAATTTCAATAAAAGTTAATGTGATTTGTCTTTATTGTAATCATAATTTACAAATGGTATGCAACTAAAAAGATAACATGTATTTATAGGATGCCTTTTTAATAGTGTTTTGAAAAACAACCATTGACAATATCCATCAAACTAATCAAGAACTTTCTAATGATGGAATTATTTCAAGAAGTCAAAACATGAGTTGGGGAAAAAAAAATAGAAAATAAAACAAAAATAGATTTTTAATTATTATTTGGGAAAATTTAGATTTTGTTATAGGAGTTATGCTAGAGATTTCAAATGAATTATCAAATATTCTATCAAACCTCTCACATGAGTGTGGGACCTACACAAATCACATGTGTGTGAATCTCATATCCATGTGAAAAGTTTAGTAGAATATTTGGTAATTTATTTGAGGTCTATAGCATTTTCCTTAGTTATAGTCATTTGAAAAACTAATGAGTATTGAAGAGACATCCAATTTGGTCAGAAAAATCAGCACATGCAAGTTTGAAAGAAAGCAGAGGCGAGCGGTGAATTTTCTCCACAAATAAGGTGGTGGGTATCGGCACTTTAATTTACAATGTTTATAAATTTATATATTTTTGTAAAAGTTTTTTAGGAAATAAATAAATTTTAATTAAATATTTTTAAAACTTAATAAATTCAATTGATAGTTCAAGAATAAAGAATATAACTGGGAGGTGAAGCATTTTATTACAGAAAAAAGTAACAATCTTTGTGGTGTGTAATTTTGAGTATTTTTCTACATAAAAATGACTTGCTTCCCATGCATTGTAATTAGTTTTGATCAATTACTTGTAGTTTTTCTTATATAAAATCCGAGTAATTTTAATAACAATAATACAAAAATAATTATATTCATATTTTATTTATTATCTTATGAGTTATAATTATATTAATAATATATATGAATAGTGAGATTCATTAAATTAATACAATTATATTTTATAAAATAAATATAATGTAATATACAAGATGATTGTTTAAATAATACAATCAATGACACATTACTTATTGATTTTATTATTATAAAATGAATAATGTTATATACACTAATTGGTATGCTAATTAATGTATCAATTAATGATGTGACATAATTTAAGAGATTTTTAGTATTTTTAATTTGTATAATAAGTAGGACCAATAATCATGTTATAACTAGTGTTGATACACTAGTTAGTATACTGACTGATGCATGTAACACCACCGTTATAAAATGTATAAGACAAGTGCGTGTTGAATAAAGAGAGTGCGGAGAGAGAACGAGGATTATGGGAGGGTAGGGTCGGTGTGATGAGAGAGTCAAGTCTGCATCAGAATCTGGATGCACTCCCTCCCCACTCTGCGCTTTACTTGGCTGTCAACACTCCTTCATATTTTCACCACCTCTTTTGTCCCCCCCAATTACCATTTCTATCTCTATCTCAATTATTAACCAATATTAATTATTAATAAATATTACTTTAATTTTTTATTTATAAATTTATACATTTTAATAACCTTAACTATAGAAATATATCATTATCATGTTACTCATTATTCATTTGTATTTAGATAAATTACACTCATCTCTCATGAAATTTAATAAAAATACAATTAACTTCATAAACTTAACATAATTATACTAATTTATGTTATAGTAGATTTGAGCCATCAAATTTATATGGCGAATAGAGATATAAACAATCAAAGATAAATATACAATTTAATAAAAAAATACACAATAATATTATTTTTCTCATTCTTACGACTCACAAATTATTAATAAAAAAATTAAATTTTATATGAAATAAAATATCAAAAAAGGTTAGCAAAATTATATCAAAAATATAAAACTTAATGTATTTTTTCAAATTGTGAGAAAAATAAATGTAATTTATTAACTTTTTATTTTTTATTTCACATAATGATTGAGAACATTAGGGGTGCAACTTGGGCGAGTTGAGTCGGGTTGGAGATTTGTGTTTGGCAATGCCCAAGCCCGACCATCAACGCGAGCATGGCTGCCTAAGCCCGGACCAAGCTTCATAATTTGAACTCGAGTTAGCCTGAATTGCCCAAATTTCACAAGGCAACAAACAACTTTTGAATTTGTCCATACAACAAACAGTGCTTCATTATATACATAAGTCCATACAACAAACCTAAACATCATTCCAGCCACAAACACTAAAGAAAGAAACAACCACAAAGAGGAACAAATATATGAGTGCATCTAATAGAAGAATATAGCAAGCTACATGAATTAGTTACATATTCCGGACTTCTTTTGGAAAGCAACTTAGCTCAAAGATGCATGATTTTGTTGAACTTTTACAAACCATATGCAAGAACAAAACAATGCTGAGTATGGCACTTTAGCACAAAATTTCACTAACATAAACATATTTTGCAAATCTATTAAGAGTGGCGTTGAAGCTTACCAAAAGGTGGCATCGTTGTTGGTGGTTGCACTTCGTGGCGTCGAAGCTTATCTCCACCGTTCTTCAGCTCTCATGACGAAATGAAATGAGAGCATGAGAAAGAGGGAAGAAAAAAATAAATAAGGTAGGGTTTTGTTTTTAGTTTTAATCTAATCGTCCAAATAAAAGATACTAATCCAAGGGCCAAAGACCAGCCCAAAAAAAAAAAAAACAAAAAGCCCAGCTATTTAATTTATACATATATTATATAATTTACATAATATATTAAATGCAATTCAGGTTCGGGTTGTTCAGGTTAGCCACTGATTCTACCCAGGCTCAGCCCAAATTACAATTCGGGCATCAAAAATCTGCTCAAGCCCGTTCAGATTATAAGATATTGTTGCCCAAGCCCTAAAAACACTCAGGCTGGGCACAAGTTACTCAGGTTGAGCCCGCTCGAGTTACACCCTAGAGAATATATTGGAATAAGTACAAAAAATGGCTACATCAAAAGAACACAACATTTATGAAAAATATGAAAGAACAACTTTAGGTCTCCTTGACCAAGACAAAAACATGGGCGTGGAAAGGCTCAAAAGGGTCTCCATTCACAACAACACATGTAGAGGTGTTACACATTGAAGAAATGAGACTGATTTTGGAAGAACAAAAAAAAAAAAAAAAAAAAAAAAAAAAAAAAACGAAAGACAAGACAAGATAATACAATGTAGCCTTTGTAGAAGGAAATCACAATCATATGAACTCCGAATGGAAATCACATTCACTAAGTTCGTAGAAAAGTTTTCTATTGTGAATTCCCGTGATTCAGTTCATCAACGTATCCCTGTCAAAATTCTGCAGATGAGCCTACAACAAACTATTAGGGACATACACTCGAGTACACCTGAGATGTAATGGATACCACTCTGATAGCTAAAGGGTAGTAGATATAACCTCTCAAATGTACACAATCAATTAACAGAAGAAAGAATGCATTTTGCGTAACACAAATCATAACTTCTTGAAACCATATACCACCAAGAATAAAGATGATAAAGCAAAACACAAATTAAAAGACCCCCTCAACACAGCCATGCACATGGATCAATGATAACCTGTATTGCAAATCCAATAAGGCATTCAATCATACAGCCAAAGAAAGGCTCTTCTGGGCTCCAATGTTATGTGGCCTTATTTCCCAGAAAGCAGCCTCATATGCTTCTCCAGGAGGATAAAAGGCAAAGAGATCTCTTGAATCATCAAGTCATCGCAAAATGGGCGTTAAGCTATGGCATCATCCAATTGTGAGCGTATCTGCACAAGCAAATTAACATTTTTTAGTCCATCTAATTCACTATGTAAGAAGCTATAATTTATGAATCAGTCAGCAACAGGGTATGAATTTATTCTAGAGTAAATTGGCACAAGAAAATCAAATGAAATAATGCTATCTCATTTACAAAAGCATTTGAAGCAACAACACATCATTTTTATTGAAATAAGAAGAAGAAGAACACCATTATCATCATTTACTTCACCACCAACTGCAACCTGTGAAGTAGAGACACCTCTTCGGAGGTCACGTACCAGTAAACGACATGTGTTGGCCAGGAACACACTAGGGGCATGCTCTATTTTTAACCCCTTTTTTTCAACTGAAATAGCATACTCAAGGTTGATAAATTTGATGAGAATAAATATTTGACACAGAATAAATATATAATATTAAAAAATATGACATATAACAAATATATAAATTACATGTTTTGCATGTGTCCTCAATGTGTCGTCTCCTATATTTCATGAAAATTTGTGTATCCGTGTCACGTCATGCGTCTGTACTTCTTAAACTGCAACCATCGACACATAGGTACCACAACTAAAGTCTTTTTATTTTACTTCCAAAGTTTTTGAATGCCAACAAACAGCAACAATTAAAAAAGAAAAAAAGAGCAACTGGAGAAAAACCAAGGGCTTGAGAAGGAAGCAACAAAAATGAGTACACAACTTTATGGCAATGTTCCAGACTTTTTACACTGCAATTAAATTGACTCATCTCAAAAGCAGTGAAAAACTAAATAGAGTAGAGTAGAACAATGTATGTTGAACATGAGAAGATTTGATGAGACGCATTCAACACCAATTTTGAGTTGCTTAAACACATATGAAAAACATCATAAGGACCTTATCTGTTGGGGTCATGCTAGTTATGGATTCCTTCTCGGTTAAGGTACCATTAGACTCCTTGGATTCACCTCCCAATAAAGTAAGTTGCTTTTGAAGATCTAGTATATATTACTGCAACATTCATTTGAAGGAAAAAGTACACAAAACAAAAATTACGCAAAAGGGACTTTGTTTATGAAATTACACTTCTAACAAAACAAAACTCTAAATAGATTCACACAAAATTAATCAAGAGCCACTATAAAAATCTATTATATATTGGAGGACATACACATGGTTAGAACATTAAATTTTGGTCAGCTCAGCTCATAAATGGAAACAAGCCTACGCAGAATGATTTTGGGATGATGATATACTAAAAACTTCTAAATAAGTTCTTATATGGGAGTTGTATCATCGGGTTTCTGAATATGTAACCTAGGCTTGTGCAAATAACCGAACCAACCGATCAACCCGTTCAAACCTACCGAACCGATGGAACATTGGATGATTTCGATTGCTAGTACGGTCGGCTATGAGTTGCAAACCTTGTATTTTTCGAATTGGCAGTCGGCCAACGGATTGAAAATCAGAAAATTCGTAAAAACCAAACCGACCGTATATGTTATATATTAAATATAAATTTTACAGATGTCAAACTATATTTGGTTTACAAGATTACACCTCATCAAATTTGTTGGTCTTTAAGACACGTGTTAGCTAATCACAAAATAACTTTCACTTTAACATTATTTTTTCTTTCATTCTGTCTCACAGATCTGCCAAACCCCTCATCACCTACCCTAACCCCTCATTTCTCTCTCTTCAAGTCACCTCACAAATTAATTCTCACCAACCCTCATCAATTTGCATGACTCTCTCCCTCTCATCCCTAACGTTCTCTCTAAACATGTTCTTTCTCACCCCCATCAGAGATCTCTCTCACTTGGATCTCTCTCAATTCTATAAGCAATGGTTCGCATGGCATATTGTTGAACTAACGGTGGTGAGGAATCGTGGTGGTTTAATCGACGATGATGATGAATCATAGTGGTCAACTGGTGGTGGTGATGAATCATGTTATCAATTCTGATCTCCCTCATACCATCTATCTTTCTTTGGTCTCAAATCTCGCTACCCTACGATCTTCTCCCTCGAAAACCCATCACAGATCTCCCCTCAAACCACTACCGTCGTTGGAATCTTTGTCTACATCTTAACTCCTCTATTTTTTGTGTTGTATGCATATGTTGTCGAAACCGACCTTAACGGACCGCTAATTTCGGTTGAGGAAAGAGACGGTTTCAATCGTAATGGGTCTAAATCGGTTGAGATAAAATGAACCCGATACATTTGGTTCGGTTGATGGGTTTAGGTGAACCCGACCCAACCCAACCCGCACACCCTAATGTAACCACATTTTTCTTTTGATCTAGTTGATGACATAGTCGTATCGACTTAATCGGCATATGTAGAACTAAGATTTAAAATTGTATCACCGCCGCCAATTTCATACTTATGTTCGGGCTGTAAGTGGGACACTATGAGCCCTTCTAGATAAGCTTCGCTTTGGCATTTGTAAGATAACCAAAACTAGCTTATAGGCCATATGATGACTAAATCGGGCATTAAAAGCTAGGATCACCTCAATGGATACATGACCTTTAATCGGTATAATGAGTATTAGTGATACAAAATGCAAGATTTACGGATGCAATAATTTATTTTCATTATTTTAAAAGGTAGAATGCGTTTCAGACTTTTTGTTTAAGGATTCGCCTACACCCAGGGCAAGGAGGCCACCAACAAAGAGCCGCCCTCCCCCCAAGGGAGCAAGGGTTGAACAATGGGTTGACAAAGTGTTAAATTAGTCACATTTTTTTTAATCAATTTTAATAAAACTATTTGTTGTCAAGATGATGAAAACATATTAAAACTTTCTAATTTTATTTTTGACAACCACTGCAAACCAAATTTGTTGTAGGCCGCCAATGTTGCTTTATCTTTGAGGATATTAACTAAGTTCTAAGTGCTACATCCATGCTGGCAACAGCAAGAGGAAGTACCAAGTGTAGTTAAGCATAAGATTTAATGGATCTTAATACCTCCTATTGTCATGCATTGCCACTTTAAACGTGAAATTACTCAAAGCAACGATATATGGATCAACACCCAATCAGATTTACAAATATACATAAATGTATATGAAATCATTCTAGAACTTACTTGATCTCGGTGGGTACACCTTGTGACATGGGCAATCAGGCATTGAGCATGGAAGGCATGTCCACATGGAAAGACATAGAAAGGGGCCATTGCACCTACTGATGTATAACCCCTAGCCATCCGATAGTCCCAACCTGCAGTTAGAATCTTCCTCTGACAAACCTGAAACTCGCAAGTGATTAACAGATGCAACAAGTCAGCTAATGATGAAAGTCAACTAGATATGATGACAAAGGAAGTGAAACAATAATCGAGCCCGGGGGGGGAATTCCTAAAATACCAATTGTGCATTAGAAGTTCCTATTGCTCCGGTATAGTACTATAAAATTACTCAAGCCAAAAATCAACCTACTTGAAAGAGAAAATAGAAAATAAAAAATCTCTCTAAAATGAACACAAATAAAATAGACAAGTTTTTCTACTGGGAGATTCCTAACAAACTAGTACTTATTGAAATAAAAAATAAAAAATCCCAAGGAAATACTTGGAGCATTTCAAAGGCTAGCCAAATTAAAGTAAAAGATTACATTTCCAATCTCTTGCAAATAATAGTTTATCAAAAGAAAAAAAAAAAAAAAAAGAACTATGACAAATAACATCAGAATATCGTTACCCCAGTCCTCGTCACAATCAATGACAGATATCGTTGAGCAAGTGATGTTATCGACCATGTGTTGCATCGTTCATCTCTGTTTTCATTGTTCAATTTGCTTGTTGTAATCCTCTAATGATGAGCAAATTGCCTCCTGCAAACATATCAAAGAATTTAATTGAATGACAGATGATGAAGACAGTTTAGCATATGCCCACAGGAAGCATTGGAAAAACAGGTTTGCGGCAGATACATGTGGTTTGGCACATAGCTATTCAAATGAAAGGAGAGATTTTTTCACAATGCACATACATCATAGCATGTCAAGAAATGCCAAGTGGGAAAACTAGGGAATCTAGAATTGACCCTTAAGTTCCCATGGGCAACCTAGAGTTGACCTTACCCAAGGGTAATCCATTAACAAAAAAGAGAGAGAAGGAAAATTACAAATAAGTTGGAATTAGGAAATATAATCTCAAATCGGTGAAGAATTTTTAAATTGTAATAGTGCGAAGAAGAAGGAAAATAATTAACAAGGGGTGGAAACAATTCCTTGAATTGACCAAGCTACTCTCATCTTCCTTCTTCCTCCTCTCTGCTCTTCCTCTCCAACAATTAACACGACCATCCCTTGTTGGCCACCACTGTGCAATTCGCCCTACCACCCCTAAGCCCTCCCGCCAACCCCCTCCCTACCCTTCATGCAATTGCCACCACTAAGCGCCTCCCGCGACCCTAGTCGCCACCACTATATGCTATACAAATCAGAACAGAAGTATTTGTAATTGTTCTTTTCACAAATTATTCCTACGTTCTCTCGTGATGATTCCAATTGCAGTCCCCCACAAGTGACCTAGAGAAAATGGTAGCCTAAAATTGCAGAACACAAACTTGCCTCTTTAATTTATTGAATATAGAAAGGCAATATGAACATAACTATTGATACCAGTGTTTTAAAAAGCCCTAGGCGCATCGAGGCGCCAAGGTCACCTGGAGCCTAAGCGCCGAGGGGCGCGCCTCACCAATGCGTGGCTCATGTTATAGAAGTTAAGCAAAATATTAATATGGTATAATTTTCAACATAAACAAATATTTAATATGTATATTTTTAATGTTTTTAATAAGAAGAGAAGAGAAGAAGAAAAAAATAATAATTAATTTTTTTAATATATATATTATTTTATTTATTTATTATATTTTTTAAATAATATGTTTCAATTAATTTTTTTATTTTATATACATGTGTTTATTTTTTTTATTACTATGTATAAATATATATTATATTTTATATATTATCTATAAGTATATTATATATTATATAACAGGGATTCTAAGTATTATATAATATTATATATATATACATATATGAATTAATTATATTTTATATATTAGTTAAAAGTTTATTATATATTATATATTATATAGGTATTCTAAGTATTATATAATATTATATATATATATGAATTAATTATATTTTGTATATTAGTTATAAGTTTATTATATATTATATATTATGTAGGTATTCTAAGTATTATATAATATTATATATATATATGAATTAATTATATTTTGTATATTAGTTACAAGTTTATAACATATTATATATTATATATTATATAATAGGTATTATATAATATATATATTATATATATATATGAATCAGTAAGACAGAAGCGAGAAGAGAGATCGCGTGAGAGAGATCGATCGCGAGAGAGAAGGCGACAGAGAGAGAGAGATCGCGATTGCGATCGCAAGAGAGAAGGCGAGAAAGAGAGAGCAATCGTGAGTGAGAGAGGATCTGGCCCTTCGTCGTTGTCTTCTTCTCCACTGATTTTTTTTTTTTCTCCTGCTCTTTTGACCCACGTTTTGATCATTTGATATTGTAAATGAAAATTTATTCCACCCAGCTGGGCTGTAGCAGTAGAATAAACATGAAGCGCCAAAAGCGCACGCCTCGAGCCTCAGAAAAAGCGCACGCCTCATCGCCTTAGCTGTGCCTCCTCTATGTCGCCTCGCCTCGTTGTGCATGAGGCGCAGAGCTGCGCCTCGCCTCGCCTTGAGCTTAGGCGCGCGCTTAGGCGCGCTTTTTAAAACACTGATTGATACAATTACGAAATTGATAATTTTGTCATATAATGTATTTCAAAAATATCTGATTATCTGATTGTTTTTAGACATTGCAACCTCTGAAGTTTATATGAGAAGCGAGTACTTGGCACTATTATAAAGAAAGGAAGCCTATGGAATGACTAGAACATCTAGTACTAAATTGATTGCAAGACAACAATTTGATCTTGTGATAGCAACAAATAAATAAATAAGAATAAAATCTAACACTCAAGATTTTCCTTCCATTAAAACAAGCTAGCCTAGTTCTGGTGAAAAACTAAGGTAAAAAGTGTTACCTTGAAGTCATCAATCAGGGCAAAGTCAGGAAAGAAGGGCAAAATATCCTCAATTTTTAGCGGCCCGTCGTTTCCGTGAGAAATGCTATTACTTTTCGAATGTTTTCCTCTTAGTTCCCTTTTCTTGTTCAACGACATGTTTGGCAACCATAAGCGAGCTTCTTCCTTAAGTCTTCATCATCTTCAACCTTGTCACCTTCCTTAGCAAGTTCGGTCAACCTAGCACACCGAAGAAGAACTCCATGAAACAACAGCATACAAGATTTCTGAAAAGATTACAGTATTTAAGCACAAATAACCATTAACGTTTTCAAGAACAAGCAAGTGAATAAGAAACTGTACCAAAATATTTTAAGCCAAAAAAACAATTAGCCACAAGATACATCTTTAGTACATTGACAGCAAACTAAATTCCAAGCCTTTAGACACAAAGTAAGTGTGTCCATTTCTCATTTTAAAAGTATGTCTCAAGTCTCAACCGCCCAAGGTTTTAAAAAGCAGCCGCAACTGTTACGTAACGCCGTTACGTAACGGTTGTGGTGGTTGCCGCCACCCGTTACGGCCGCTTTTGCAGTGTGATTGAGATTCACAGGTGTGTTGGCCGTAGCGGCCGCTATAGCGGGTCGTAACGATGCCATAACGGCCGTAATGGCCTGTTACGCACCGTTACGTAACGGTTCCGAATTGCTTCTTTTGAAAAAACACGCAAAAAAAAAATGTGAAAATGGGGGAAGAGAGATAGAGAGAGAAGAGGGAAGATGGAGGAGCAAGAGATAGAGAGAGAGAAGAGGAAGATGAAGAACATGTTATTGATTTGTTGAAGCTATAAGACCTATGCTATTATATTCAACTGCTATCACTCAACCATTTTGTTTGTGTGTGTCTATCTATATATTGTTTGAAAATAATAATAATAAGTGTGGTCATTATCTATTTGGCTTGATTAAAATATATATATATATATATATTTAAGCTTTTATTTATTCTCTTACTTTTGTCATTGTTTATCTTATATATAATAGTTAGTGATTGATTTTTTGTATAATATAAAGTTATTAATTATTAAAATATAAAGTAAAAAACTTAGTTTATAGTGATTTAAAAATACTAAATATATTGGATCAAACTTAAAAATTTACAAAAATTGATCAATATTTATTTTAAAACCCAATAAATATGATCATGAAAAAAAAATGTGCGTATCGGTAAGTTTTTTTTCAAATTGTGCGAAAAATAAAAAAATTCACGGTTCCGGTTACCTGGCAGTTCACGCTCTGACCTTTACACCCTTAACGCAACGCGTCACGCCACCGTTCTGGCGATAGCTTTGAGAACCTTGATTTTTTATGGATGAACCGCCCAATTCCTTCTAAGCGTTACATGATCAAATCTTGCAACACTCATAGACAAAAGAATTAAAGAAATACAAGTTTAATAGACCCATAGCAAAGATACAAGGCAGCGACAACTCATCTCAATTTAAAGCTTTTCACCAACCAATTTCAATTTAGTTTAAAGACTCGAAAGTATATTGGAAACAAGGGGAATTGGGGAAGCACAGATTTGATGGTTATAGAACCCCAATGATCATCCGACCATTACGATTATGGCGATTGTAAAATTGATCCCATTTTGAACATAATCGGTTGCCCCAATGGCACATGAAAATATTTGGAAAAACCCATTAGAAATTAAATGATCATTCCAAAAGGTGAACCATAATAATAATAATAACAATAATAATAATAATATTGGAAGGTTAGCGCCAAATCATGTAAAAGATGCTAGGCAGGTTGGTGATTAACAATTTATGACTTTTTTTTTTTTTTTTTTTTGTGGTAAAGTACGATATTACAGTTATGTCAAGTAGAATAAACCAAACCAAACCAAGCCTTAAGTCCCATCAAATGTGGTCGGCTACATGACTCCTTTTTCTCCACGGGACTCTATCAAAGGCCATTTCGTTAGTCAAAATAAGTATATCCATATCTCTATTTACAACGCTAGCCAATTTTAATCTAAGCCTCTAGGGTCCCTAACTTTTATGTGAAGTAGAATAATGGTAACAAAAAAAAACTGGCAAAATTTGATGAATTTAAATATTATCCACCATAGAGAGCTAATTTAGTCACATCCATACAACCAATTAAGTGAACTTTGTATCACTACTTCAACATCTTGAGTTCAATGTCCATTTACAATGGACCCATCAAAGCACTGCAGGATGTGGTTTTTCCCATGCCCTCTTTATGTGCACCAATAAAAACATAAAAGTTCGAGAATGAATCTTTTTCATGTGCCATTATTAAAATTGTATGATTCAAACAATCACATGACCATGTGGTTTTTAGTCAAATAAGGAACAATTGTTATTGCCACAAAGCGTCTGACTTCGTTAGCCAAAAACAAGGTAATGCATGAAGAATGCCATTCTTCTTTGGAGAGTAGGGAAGGGGGAAGAAGGGAAATCAAAGAACCAATGAACACAACCAACCCAATTGGATAATAATACTACTGTAGAGCAAGAGCAACTGCTTCTTCATGCATGGACATCATCTTTGTATATGTGAACACAAGCCGCATCCGCTTTTCCTTAAGGCAAAGGCGCAGGGCATACTTAGGATCATAGAAGAATTGAGGGCGATAAGCCATCCTTTGCCAAACTTGCATTGCGAGAAATGAAGAAGGGCACTATCATCCTCCTAATTGTGACATGGAAGGAAAACTAATATCGGTGAGATGCATTTTAAGCATTCATTACATGTTTTTGTGGAGGGAAAAATCATGCAATAATCTCCTTTGGTAATATGTAAATAGATAGATCTTGAAGAAAAAATGTCTTAAAGAAATTTGAAAGATCAAAGTTCAATGTTACGATGCAATTGTAACTAGAGATTATCGTTCTCCTCAAATCCCATCTGACCTACAAATATCCCCAAAAAATACACCAATTGAACTCAATTTTATTGGAACATGAGCATCTTGAACAAGTAAAATTCCATGACAACACCCATTTTCCTTAAATGAGAACCATTACGCTAATGAATGCAAATCTGCATTTATTAAATTTGGTATTGGGCCACCTCAATTTTCAAACTTCTTGACAAGTATAAAATTCCATTTGATGTGTGTCTCCATTAAGTAACATGAATATTCCAAACATGTACCAAAAGGCCCAAAAACATAACAAAGACAATATCGGATATTACAAATGCAACAAAACAAATAGAAACCATTCTTGCATTATTAAGTCAAAACATTCACAGTAATTTCCTTGATGCGGAATATATATATATATATATTCAACCTATTCTCCCTCTTAAATACCGAAACATGCTCCAAACTGGCAATCCTAGAGTATTTAAACAAAAATCTACTTGAACACAATGGTAATCCTAAAATAAAAGATAACTACATAAAATAAAAAATAATATGTTTCAATAATAGCAATATGAGGAGATTAAATCGGTTATGAAGAGAGACAACTTTATCATCATTGTACATACAATAGCGAAGGAGCTACCCATATTGCCTATCAAGCATTCAAGTGACATGCTCGTTTGAGGCTCAACAAGGAGTAAAATCAAAGAAATTAACTTTAAAATTAGCATCGAACCACACACACTTATGATTGTTTAGGTCAGGCATGAATTTAACTAATTTTTAATTTGTTTTCTGTTTCAAAGGTCGAATTTGTTGCAAGATGTCTTTGAAGTGGGCTGAAGTCATCACCATATGGTATTACTCCAAATTAAAATTGTTGGGTCTTTGTATACGGTTTTTAGTTGATTCAAATGGTGCCAAATTCTTTAGCTTCTGCATGTGGATTCATTACCCAATTCAACATAGCTATGCAATGCTTTTAGTTCAGTAGAGAATAAGTTGAAAGTAAACTTAGTAGTTATGCTATTTGCAGATTGTGTGATGCAATTCTAGCCCCAAATCTGTATATTCCTATTGGAATCTACATATAACATCTAGCATTTTTTTCCTGCTACTTTCCTTTTACTTTCTACACTTCAGTAGCCTTTTAAAGCCCACACCCAGACATGATCGCCCTTTTGCTTTACCTTTAAAATATCAATGGACATCCCTAGTCCATCTTTCGTTTAGTCCTGACAATCCACATAAAAGTAGCCAAAATCGGCAAAGAGTACTGCTCATGGTCTGTTCAAAGCACCAAGAACGACCCTCAATTCTCATTCATCCTTCTTTAAAAAGACCGGACTTTTATTCCTTCTATATAATATTATAATACTTAAAAAGCTCAAAATTTTACAAGCATCTAACCATAAAATCGGCACATAATACCACTTGCCACTGCCCAATATCACCATGGGAATTAGAGCTTGTGAGACTGTCCCATCTGCACTCATCATAAATCACAATGGATGTAACGCCCTCAAAATTAAACCCATTAAATATAAAACAAGACATGCATTATTAAAAGAAAACATTATATTATTTCAATCATCAGAGCACTACGAAATAAAAACATCATAATATTTGCCTTAAAGGCTTACATCTTGCCAAGTCAATGCTTGGACACAAAACATGAGTTCTAACTCAAAACAAATAAAGCCCTAGGTTTGAATTACATATAACTCAAATAAAGCAAATAAAGTAAAGCAAGTCCTCGAGAGTCCAAATCCTCACAAGCTAAGTCCTTGGAGGTAGTGAACCACCTGAACCTGAAAATAAAGTTCCCATATAGGGTGAGCCACAGCCCAGTAGAGAAATACTAAACCAAGCATAAGAATTAATTAAAGCAGTAGTACCCAATACATGGTTAATACAAAATATTCAATTTACACTATTATGACACAAATGTCTACGTTGTCTATGACACATGGTCTATGACACCTTTTATTTTCCATTTACACAGACATGGCTCAGAACCTGGCCAAACGACTCAACAAGGATAACAAATCAGGTTAAACCTTTCTTATAACATAATAAACACACATGCTGGTGTTATATCAATCTCAATCAATTTCACTTCCACACTTCCCAACTGATACACATGGTGGTGATATATCATATCAACAACAAATAGAAATATTTCTATTATCAATAAGCACACACATATGTGATGCTACTGGAGTCCATCCCCTATCTCCTCCCAACAAATCCGGTTTAGAGGTCCATCCCCTATCTTCCCCTAAACCGTGGAGTTCATCCCCTATCTCCTCCAAACAACATGCACATGCAATGAAACACACAAATGCCATATACAACACATAATCAATACAAATAATGTTCTGTATTAATTCAACAGTCAACATAAGTGACTTAATTCCAGTTATACCTAAGCCGCATGCAAGGTCTACAACAATCAATGGCTATCCTCCACCGATAGCCCAAAACAATTATTTCTAAACAAGAAATAAATATAACAACACAAATAATCTTAATTTCACAGATGAGTGATTAAATATCCAACTATGTCAATTTATCTCATAATCCTCCAATTTCATGAATTAAACCCAATATTATAATCTTCCCTTAAATTAATTATATAAATTAATCTATGACAAACCCTAAGGTTTCTTCCAAAATTACCAAACCACCCCCACATACCAAAATACCACCACTTAGGATTAAAACGTATAAATAGAGTAGGAAATCCCTACCTCGAAGAAATAACTCAAAAGAAGAAGATGAAGATGATGCCCAAAACTCCAAAGTGCTCCAAACCCACAATTTCTCAGATTAAAATGTAGCCCTCACTCTCCTCTACCTTTTTAATGAAGGAACAAGGGTAGATACACACTCTAAATAGATCAATTCTAAGAGAGAAGATGAGTTGGGAGAGAGAACTTCGTAACCTAGGGTTTTGTAAACCGAAATTTGAAAAAGCTGTTTTAAAACACGCCAGCTGCGTATTTAAACAGTGAGTCCGCTCGGCGACAACACCGCTCGGCGTAAAGAACAAAACAAGGTCCGCGGCGCAATGATAACCGCCGGCGTAGATCTCACCGCAGAAGTTTTGCAGGGACCAAAAAAAAATGCTGGAAGGGTGTAAACCCGCTCGGCGTAGGAATGTCGCTTTCGGCGGAACTAGGGCAACTAACGAGGCGGCTAGACCAAGGCTCAAACCAATTGTTGAAAACGCCTAACACATCCTAAAACTCGACCAAATAGAATTAAAGGATGACAACAACAACAATATGACAACGGAATCCACGGAACATAAGTCCGGATATAATAATCAAATGGGAAAAGACCGGGTCGCTATAATGGAAGTGAGAGAACCAAAAAAAATGAACCTCAATTGAGCATATTGTGTTCAGATTATATTTTCATTAGCTTACCCATTTTTATATATAGCTTCATGACACTGTAAAGATCTCTGAGCGATCCGGTAGCTAAGGCAAATCAAATATATCCAAAAGTCCCTCCAGTTATAAAAATCAACATATGTTACAAGGACTTTCAGTTTTGGTGAAGTACCCATGTCAACATGACAGGACATAGGAACAGGATACAAATCCGATCCTTCTATTTTGAAGCAGATACTACTTAGTTTTTTTTTTTTTTTTTTTTTGGAGGAAAAAAAACATTGCATGTATATTAAATTTTTTGTAAAATCATTGTATTTTGTATTTTGCATTGTTAATAAATAAAATTATAGTAAAATCATTGTATCTAATGTGATATATCAAGAATAAATTTTACTTTGCATATATAAATTTATTTATTTTTCCAATTAGAGGACATATCCCCCGTATCTGTATCTAAATTTTAGATCCTTTTTCACAGATGGTTTTAGGATGCTAGAGTCATGCCTACTTTGTTGTTGCAAGACCATAAACATTTCCATCAACACGGTAGTAATTTTTCACTTTAATTTCCGACCACAAATTTTCAAACTTCTCACCATAAATGTCTATAAATCTCATTCCATATGTATACTTACAGAGCAAGAATATAAACATGTATTCAACCAATCAATTATCAACATCACTATGGATTCAATGTAGCTATAAAGTAGTATTGAAACCAAACATATTGTAAAGGTTGTGAACCACTATGAAACTATAAGATAAAGAAAAGCTTGCGTAAACTTTGTTAAGCTTTTGAGTGAGAAAAACAACACTGCTTCGCATACAAAGAGAGCAACAAGTTGTGAACTCCGGGATCCTCATTTTGCAAGCGGTGAGCATAAAACTCCAGATATTTTATTACTTCATGGGTTTCATTCTGTTTTATGGTATATGGTAACAAGAAAACGATCACCATGACTTCTAATAGAATGAAAGACATGTAAAATGTATAATCCAATCAACAAAAAGGAAATAGATCCGATACAGATCCTACTAACTTATTAACAGAAGGTATCCATCAATCATAAGTCTGCTGATTATGTAAAGATGTAGCTGTCCTTGGGACATAAATATTAGTGTTTTATTGTGACTTTTGCAAATATTTCATTCTCTTCTACGTTGCTCAAACTATATATATATATATGCATATAAGAAAGAGGAAGAACGGTAATTTAATAGAGTAAATGGTTCCAACATGTTTAAATCATAGCACGATTACGTCCAAACATTAATGTAATATTCACCAAATGAACTCCTTTGGAAATTAAAATTGTTTATGCTAGGTTTGGTGCCCTTCATGTTTGGGGGAACAAACAAGTATCTTACCTCGGAACCCCACTTTCTCGACCACAAAAGCAAATTATGTTACGCATATATCCTTGAAAAGTACCACAATTGTAGAAAACAAGAAATAAAATCTTTAAAAATCTAGTTTTTACCAAATGACCAACAATAGAAACTATCATCACAAAGCGAGATCAACCGTCTTGAATCCATGGGATAAGAAACCAAATGCATGGCAAAATGGTTTAAAACTTTAATCGCCGATAATTGTAGCACAACATATTGTATGTGCAAGCGCATTTAGACTAACCATTGAAATAAACTAAGTCGATATTATTCAACAATCAAATGATCATATCCACCTTTAACTAAATTCCCTAAATAGCTGGAGTATTGTAATGATTAAAGAAACACTTATGCTTTCAATCGATTTATAAAAAAACAACAATCTTTTGCCATAATTTCAAACTGGGAGAACTTTACTTTGCATGAGGTTCACTTGAATAACGCATCATTGCAGAATTAACTTCCTTGGGTTCGTGTTTTTGTTGTCATCCATGACTCCACAGATTTCATATGCATCAAGCATGATGAGGTGCAGAGCAAACTAATCTTGCATGGTAAACACAATTTGTTAACTTTTTCAACAATATAATGGGTTTAACAGTTGTAGATGAGCAAATTGTTTGCTGTTGCAATATCATGTACACAAATAGCGACTTTGGCGAAGAAATGAAATAATAATAATAATAAAAGATGGCAAGTGAAGTCATGGGTCAGTCATTATTATACAAAATAAATAAATAAACAAAATTGCCCAACCTTGGTGAAATAATCAAGATTAGCCCTTACGTGAAGATCTATGGGCACAAAGAGGTTTTGAAGCACTTCCAATGCTTTCTTTGCTTCTCCTTGCTAAGCTTAGTACAAAAAAGGGGTAACAAAATGGAAGCTCAAATTAATAAAAAAGCAAATGGAGATTTTTGTGAAATTAGTAAATGAACTGTAAAATCCATATGAATCATTTCCCATTTACTTTTTTTCATTTTGACCAAAAATTTAATATTAAAACAAGGTTGTCTCCATATCATATGAATTTATGATAGCAAGAATTGAGTTTCACCTAGAGCATGTCATTTTTGAATCACATGGAAAGTGGGGTTAACTTGGGGTAAAGTATGAAATTGGAACACACTTGAATTGAATTAGACATGGTTTCTCAAAAGTTACGATTTTATAAGAGCTTCTACAAAATTCATTGCCTTATTTTGTGTGTGGCTTTTGAAGGCTCTTGAAAACCAAACTTATTAATATGTTAGGCTTGTACGTAAAACTAGGGGTAAAATGGTAATTTGAACCCATGGGGTAAAACGGTAAATTTAGACTTGAGGGTTTTTCGTAATTATGTACATGGTAAAGTAGTTGAATGCATATAATTGGGCAGTTGGTGGGTATGTGAAATTTCACCATGTTAAGGAACTTTAATTTTGAGTATGGACCTTACTAAAATTATAATGTTGATTTGAGAAATTCAATTTTGATTATGGACCTTACTAAAATGTTAATTCTTGAGTATGGACCTCACCAAAATATATGAACACACATTATGACATACTCCCAAATAAAATTAAAATGGAATACCAAAGCACCTGGATATAATGATGAACCACAATCTCATATTGCTCCTTGAGACTATAAAATATACCAACTCATCAACTCTCGCATAACTGCAATAAATTGGAAAACAAAATAACTTTAAAAAAGATTAAAGTAAAACCATTTTAGAATACTCTGACAAAAGAATAATGAGAAACAGTAACACAAATAAGTAATAAGCACTAGTCTTATGCAATCACAATAATGCATCATAGACAGCAAGTCTTAGGAAACAATGATTAAAATGGTGGAGACAAGACCTATAACATAATGCTAAATTCCACATGTATGTCTTGCATGTAATTAGCTCAATAGGCAATAGACATCCCAAATAAAAAGGTTGGAAGCAATTACTCATTGAATTAAAAATAACTCCATCTATGCTAACTAAAAAAATAAGATCAAAAAGGGATAAATGAAAAGCATCATTCCAACTAGCCCAGAAATTTATTACTCGTGAAAGTAGGAAAACAAAATTGGGAAGTGAAGCATGCCAAAGTCCAATTGCAAAAAACATTTTTCATCCATAAATTTCAAATGTCAAAAGAAAGTTTTCTTCTTCGTAATGGATAGTGGAACCATACTAATGAAACAATGAAGAAAAGCATGACATTCAAATTTATGAATCCCAATTAACAAGGAAGATTCCTATTCATGGATAAATTAACTAAACACATTCAGGATGATGTCTTAACACTAAATTAGAAATATGAAGAGAAGATAATGGTGCAGCCCGTAATTGGATAGAAAATAATTATCCACTTTGTAAGCCTCAGTGAAGCTCACAAGCCCATTGCATAGAAAGAAGACATTTTGGTCCAACAAATGATCACATTCGTGAAATGATTGGAGTAGCACGGTTGAAGATAAATTAAAAACAACACACTAAGATGGTTCGGTCATGTATAGTAAGATGGTTTGATCAAGAGATGCAATGATAAGAAAGAATGATATAATCATTGTAAACACATAGCCGACCTCAATTAAGCGGAGAGAGGCTTTGGTTTTATTTGGTTTAGTTCATTGTATATATGTGGGTTGTGCCAAGGTTACATACCCTAGCATTTTGTGACTATGGTATTGTGTTGTACACATCAGTTTTTGTTTTATATCGGTAATGCGTTTATTTTTATTCAATTTAATTATAGTTTAGTGATAAATTAAAGATAAAAGGTGTTTGTCATGTCAAGTTATAGGGAAAGTGCTATCAAACCTCCATGGATGGGACCTGACAAGGATATCTCAATATTACAAAATAAAATTTACCTTTCTAAGAGGTTCATTGTAGTCGCCTCATCCAATACATCCTTGCAGTCACTAAGAAAAGCTCTGAACTCTTTAATGATTGAGTGGTACTCCGAACTACGATTCTCCAAAGCAGTGTCATCTTCAAGGAGAAGTCGATTGATCTAAAATAAAAATGTACAAACTAAAATTATATTAAAATGGCCAATTGTCATGTAGCTCTAAAGCACGGGTACTCCAAAAATGGTGTCGTACGAGTACCGGGTGCGGGTACACATACCGGTACGACAATACGTGTACTGGGTACGGCGAATACATGTTGGGTACAACAAACACATTTGGGTACGGCCTGTGTACAGCGTGGGTGTGGCGAGGTGATTTTTTTTTTTTTTTTGCAGCTGCTACAATTTGTTGCAGCCTTTATTATTCTTCTTTCAACTTCAAAATCATCAAGTAATTTATTTCCAACACCCTGTACCCATGACTCCTTTTGCATCATGTTTTAGACAATCAAAAAAGAAAAATAAAAAGAAAGAATTATATAGGGCTTGTTTGGTTTGTGTTTCAGAAACATGTTTTGGAAAAAAAAAGTACGAAAACATGTTTGGTTTGGTGTTTTGGAAAATTAGTTTTGGAAAATTGTTTTGAGAGAGAGTTTTAGAAAAAGTGATTGATTTGATGTGTGTGTGAGAGAGATTTGTTTGGAAAAGTTGTTTGGTTTGTGTGTTTTGGGAAATTTTTTTGGGAAAATTTGTTTGGTAGAGAAAATTTCTGAAATTTGTTTGTAGAGAAAATTTCTGAAATTTTTTTCAGAAACATCAACCAAACAAGGCCATAATTTTTTAGACAAGTTGTTCTCTTTTTATATGTTGGATGTTTAGCTATAAATTAAATATCAAAAATAACAAAAATAAAATAAAACAATTGGCGTACCTCACTTGTACCCGCACCCGTGCTTCATAGTCATGTAGTTTATGATAAACGTGTTGAAAACACTCCAATAGATATACTACTCGAGCACAATAATCACCAAAATTATTGCAACCACTGGCTTTGTTACACCCATGTGAGAAGAAGTCTTGTAGTGTAAGACATCAAATTAAAACAAAGCAGCAAAATAATGAGTTAGATAAGTTAGATAAGTTTTCTCGTAAGCAAAACCTTGTCTAGGTATAATTCAGTTGCCCATGTGGAAATCATAGTTATTTGGCATTTATCACCTTTTGTAAGATTATCAAGCTTCCGCAATAAGAAAGTTCTCAAAGCATCCTGCAAGGAAAAATATATATATATATATATAAATTCAAAAACCACAAACCATATGAGCACATGGGTGCACAACTATTTAAAGTAAAAAATAAAGATAATCGTGTTGACTTCAAAGTCTTTATTTGATAATAAAAAGAAGTTTTGCTTAAACCATAACACTATCAACCTGAACTTCAGGTAAACAATGAAACAATTGACACTTCACATGTAGCCTCCTTTACCATGTTGGACACCGTAATGTGCATGATAGTCAGACATGGATCTACATGGTAAAAGCTAGATATGGTAGTTGTAGCTATTTGAGGTCGCCACATCAGACTTTTGCGAACATACAAGTCACTACCACCCACGATTATGAGTCACTACATAATGATGCAATTTAAAAAGGCCAAACCAGCTAATTAACGAGAAGTATAGACTTGGCTTTTTCAACCATATATGTGGCTATCCAAAAGGGAGCAACACTAGTTTCGTAAAGGCCGGGCTAACCAACAAATATAATCATCACACTTGATTTGTTCAAGGAAAAGTATAGATGTGAACAAGGAGGAACTGCTATTGTGAAAAGAAATAGACAACACTATTTACGCATGTGTATATATTCAACAAACTTAACATAGTGTAGATCAAAACCTTACCTAAACAAGAACTTAGGGTTCGTTTGGGAGGTGGCTTTTTGGCTAAAATATGAGGTGAAAGTAAAGAAAGTGTTTGGGAATGACTTTTGGCTTTTTACAAAAAGAAACAAAAAGTAGAGAGAAGGAAAGGAATCTTTGACGTTTTGATATGGCTTTTTGGCTAATTCACCAATTGCCAAACGAGGCCTAATGTGGATTATGTATCAATATTGCAAAGTGGTTATAAATATATCATGACATTTCAAACAAAAAACAATATTTCATCTTTGTACATTCTTTGCACATTACATAGAAAAATAAATACTCTTGACGTGATCTTAGCGGATAATAAACACTAGAAGAGGCTATAGGATGACATGATGAAAAGAAAGACCATCCAGAAGTGAAAAGACTCCACAAATTAAACTCAAGTAGCTATGCAACAAAATCACATGAAACTCATGGGCTCCTAATTTAGTGACATAGTTGTTAAACTCAACTGAAAGCTTTAGCTCTTAGAAAAGGGTCATTTTATTATATAATATATATATGTATGACTGGACTCTCCTCCATAAAGATGCCAAACACATGCAAGTATTATATTTATTTGGTAGACAATGGAGTTTGAATATAGTATCTATTGTATGCTCAGGATACTATGTTGAATTGTTGACCACAAACTCATCCGAAAACCTAAGGTGTGGGAGAGAGAGAGAGGGGGGGGAATATAAAGAAATTCAAACAATAGTTTTAATACAAATTTGTAGTTCATCAAGTGTGTAATTGCAACAAAATTTAACAGCCTTTGGCATTTCTATTTTTAGTCATAGTTAAATATAAGCATTATGCCCATAATTCTCAAAAGATGCTTACACTGAGCATAAATTGAAGTAAAGCATCACATATAACAAGGTCAAGAAGATTAAATCAAAAGATTTTAGTTGAGAACAAAATAATCTCATACAGTAATAACAAAATATATAGTAATTTTACTTCTAAGCGTAGTTTTGTTTTTTATAACTAAATTTTATTTAAAGGCGGCAAGAAGAGTGGCGCAACCTCTCAGTATGCAGGATGTATACAAAGAAAGCCTAAAACCCATAACTAAAACAAAGCTCTCATATACTAAGCACAAGATTATCATCTGAAAACAAGATGCATCTAAAACTATACATGTAGCCGCCTATCAATCGCTTGTATGAACTCGCAATAACACATCTCTAGAAGGGTGAAAACAGAGGGTAACATAACTTACTGTTCATTTACGCTAATAAACTTCAAAGTGATCTCTTCAAATGATAATATGTAATAAATCAGAAATGCATTCACTTTAGTTAAAAAACTAGTCATCCTCCATTACATGAACAATATTACTCACTCAGATATTTACTTCAAAGATGTATGATAGTGACTTTCCAATGTGCATTTAAGTTCAAAAAGAAACATGTGCAATAAGAAAATCCTTAAATATACAAGCATAATAAAACCAAAACAAAATGCCAATTCACCTTTGCATAGAAAGATGTCCTCGAGGAAATCCTTGGCGTAAAATGCACCACCTGCATCATAAATAGGTCGATGATGAACTAAAATAAATTCAAGTTGCATACGATTGTATGTGGCCATAATCTAACCAACAAAGTCAATAAGCCTGCACTGCTTAGATATACTTGATCTCTGGAATGGATCTCGACAATTTGCCAAAGTGCAGATAGTCCTTCAAGTCGGTACACCTTCCACATATCTCGCCTTCATCATTTACAGACACCGCTTTACAATCTCAAATTCATCATATGGAAATTTATTGGCACAAGATACTACTGCTACTATTTAAACATCCCGGTCATTGCATGTAGTATACAAAATTAGGCAAGAAGTTAAACATCCTACACCATGTAGGGGCCATTTAGTCTGTTTCATTTTGTTAATCACAGATATCACTTGTTGTAGGGTATGCCCTAAATGACCCTCTTGGATATGACTTTTAAGATTTTTCTTACCTTGGACCTTCGACAAGACGAGTGCACAGCTTATATCACAAAACAATGAAATCATCCCAAAGATACAAACACGAAAAATGGAGTTCGGTCATATGCATAGAACAATCCAGCAGAGGTATCACCGCATAATCCAATAATACCCTTGACATTGATTACGTGTTTCATCAAACTGAAGTTCCTCTATGATCATTCAATCGATTCTATTTACAACCTAAAACATATAACAAAAACACAAAGAAACATCTCTATAATGTTAGTGAGCAGGAACCGATGAACAAATATTGAAGTCATTCCCAACTTGTCCATCATCGTGGACAAAGAAAATGGAAAGCTCTCTAGGATCCATCTGCTAAAACTTTATTACCAAAGAAATAATGAAGTTCATATTTACAAAATTGACAAGAAAATTCAAAATCATGTATGTGTAATTAAATATATGTCCGTAGGCGGCTGCACAGAAAGACGTACTTAACCTTGTTTCCTAGGAGAAGCGTAAAATGAAATTCAGACCGCCAGAGAATTGGGTTTAATAGCTTCAAAGAACGTCATCTAATTTTGAATAGTCCAAAAGGCCCTTGTTCTCCACAAAATTTTCATTTCCTTCTAGTGGACTGCCCAAGAGGTTTCCCGAAAGATTTAATAAGAAAAATGCTTCATAAGAGAACTATACTATTACCACATAAAGAATCAATACACTACAAGACCGAGGATGGACATAAAATGAACATTTTTTCAAGAGAGAACCAAAGAAGTAGAGCCTAGTAAACAATAAATTCGAATTTATGCCTATTGTTCTGTTCACAAAAGGAAGCAAAAGTGATGAGACTTGAGAGTCATGTCCTACCTATCTCAGTGCTCCAAAATTTAGGCCACCGTGATAGATACCGGCTCGTAAAGCCATGCAAAATGTACAGCTCTTCTTTGCTTGATAAAGAAATGTAGTTCACTGCGAGATAGGCAAAAATGGACTTCATTTTCAAAATACAAGAATATGATTATGAGAACAATATATCCACCCAATATGTGTAAAATCATAATTAATTTGATTACACAAAAGAGAATAAACCCATGCAACCTGTCTTCTTACCAGTCAAATACCATACATGACACCAATTAAGATTCTATTTATTAGTAAGAATAGTGTATATCAATTATACAAACATGGTAAAAAAGATATTAGTCAATCCAAGTTTCACATACTAAATTAAAAGGCCACCAACTTCATCAGGAAAATTCCCCAACCCACCCACCCACCCACCCACCCACCAACCCCAAAAATTAAATGATCCCCCTCCATTAATCAAATGGTGAAGAAATGATATTCTAAGATGACTTCGAAGGAATGAAAAGCAAACCCTATTTTCTTGATTATTTCAAATTTAACAATATTCTCTACGTAACAGTTCAATCGAATTAATGTAACAAACCAAGCGATACAATGAACAAGGCATGGTTTAGAGCACCACATTAAAACAACTGAAATAATCATACCAAGTTTGGCAACAACAAACCAATTGATACAATGAACAAGGCATGGTTTAGTGCACCACATTAAAACAACTGAAATAATCATACTAAGTTTCGCAACAACAATAAACTCTTTGGTGTAGTAACTACATCTGATAGATCATAAAAGTACCGTATGACCTAAATAAGGTGAAGCTACATGTAGTTCAACAAACTAGAGGCCCCATGCAATGTCTTGCACCAACAAAGGCAGTTGAGCTTTTTGTCAAAACTAAAAAATAACTTATTAGTTCATAAATATTTGTAGATTTTAAACATCTGTGTTTTGTACTCAATGCATATTACCAATTTTCATGCATGCGTATGAATATATGGGATAGTAGTTGTCAAACATTTTTCTTGTTTCAAAAATGTATTATCTAGTTCTACAAGTTCCATGTGTCATAAATCTTCACTCCTTATGTTTCCAATAGCATGAACATTTATGTGTGACAATTATGCCAAATGGATTACTTCTCATCAAGCTCCGAGTGAAAAGACGAACAAGATTAATTTGAGTTCTCAATGTGTACGAGATATGTTTCATATCATTATCCAAGGCACTGCTGTCATTAACTAATTTTATTTATGTATTTTTTAGTAGCATTTAAAACTGAACAAGCACAATGAGTTCATGGCAAAATAGGTGAAATGTAAATCCAAAGAAAATACAACAATAAAAGAAGCATCTAAAATTTTATTATCTGTGTACCCAATAAATTGAACTTCATTATATCAAAAGCACTTGCCTATTTGGTATTTCACCAGAAGTTCCATAAAACGACCGACGATCAACATAACTGGCAAAAACAGTCTAGAAAATTCATTAAAATCAATAAGCATGAAATTTGAAATAAAATGTATTAATCACAAAGAGCTATGAGACAAATAAAACATCATCTACAAAATAGGGACAAATGCAGGAAGGATGCATTCACGAGAACCACTTAATATAACCACCTAAATAGGTGAGCTCTTGCAAAATTATGAGTTTAAAGCAACAATTAAATAAATTACTTAATTCACCTTACAGACACTGATAGATGGAGAAATGAATGCTTGGGAAGTGAGCTTACAAAATCCAAAGAGAATATATTAGTGTACCTCCCTATCAACTCTAAGCCTAACTGGGATGGGAGATTAAAGAACCTCGAGCAAACACTTCACTTCTTTCTAATAGTGAAATAGTCGCTTGACCTTCCGATTACAAATTAGAGAAACATTGTCGCGTATCGGGGCAAGATCTCGATAGACAAGCACCTAAGAGGAAGAGGTCTCAGGGTCTAGAAGCCTTGGTCAAGCCAAAGCCCCTTGATCGCCAGTCTCAACTACTTTGCCACTAATTTTCAATTCTTAACATATAAAATAAGATCACGTAAACAGGATTTCTCTTTGTGAAGTTCAAAGACTCCCAATATTTAATATGTGGTCCAAGGGGAATAACCTTGCATTATCATTTATAAAGCCATAAAAGGTTGAAGGTTGACAAAAATATAAACCCTAAAAGGTGAGCATAATCATAATCATTTCTTAGCATTTATAGAGCACTAGAAGTTGAAGGTTGTCAAAAATATAACCTCTAGGAAAAATGTTAAAGAAAATAGAAAAGTTCTAATAAATCTATGTAGTGGTAAGAGAGAAAATATATATTATTTAGCTCAATTAGAAATTGCTTCTCACATTGATGTAGGACACATAAATAAACAACATACCTGCAAGAGGTTTAGAATGGCCAAACCTAAGGAACGCGGGCAAAAGATCTAAGCTAATGAAATAGTATCAACACTAGGTCAAGAAGAAAGGAATTGATAAGGTCAATTTCTTGTTAACATGCATTATTCAAAGAAGACACTCGTGAGTTACTTATTGCAGCGATCCGGTTTCAATCCTTCTTTCATGTGTTTGCCACTTTGATTGGGCGGTCGGGGAGGGCTTGTTTGGCTATTGCAATAAATGCAAGTGGGGAGTGCAAGTCTTGGGAGAAGCGCCAAGACGCGTGTGGTAGGTGAGTCCAAATTTTAGTCTTTTCTTCCCTTTTTTTGAGTGTCTCACTCTTGTTAGGTCTCCTCTCTCTCTAAAAACCCTTTCCTCTCCCTTTCCTCTACATTTCCCTATGCCAAATTGGATCAAAACTTTGATTTCTCAAGATCCATTAGAGTTCTCATAGTTTCTTCATCAAAGTTGGTTAACTTCTCAAGGGCTTCGTAAAAGTGTGAAGATCGAGTTTCATAATCGCTAATTTTGGAAGTTTCATCTCATTTCTTCTTCAAAACTTGAAGTAGAAATTTTCTTAGAGTTATATACATGTTTTGCAAAATCTATATGATTTTCAAAATCATCTTATGATAGCTTTGAAAATTGATTGTTGATTCAAGAAATTAAGCGATTTTGAAAGTGGGTTTGTCTCTTGTTCTTTTAAAATGATCTTACGTGTTTTGATCTTCGTTGATTGAAGAAAAGATGATTTTGAAAAGTTTTCTTTCAAAAGATTTGAGTTGTATAGTTTTGGTGAGAAAACTTAGAATTTGGAGATTTTTTTTAAGAGACTAAAATCCATAAATGATATTGTTATATTTATTTTGTGTGTCAAAATAAATGGAAGTTCGGAAATTTTCTTATTTATATTTATATAAATGATGAATTTCAAGGAATATGAGAATTATTGTTCATTTTAGAAATTATTGTTCAAAACATTGAAATAGTCTTGAAATGACTAATTGTTGAGGATACTTGAGAAGAGTGAATTGTGCTATTCATTGGATGATGAATTAGAATAAAAGTATTTATATTCATCTTGTGTTATTGGTATATCAATTCATTTGATCACATTAAACTTTGAAAGTTGATTTAAAAACTTACATTGAGAAAAGAATGTTAAGAAATAAGTTTTCATGAAATGGTTTTGGGGTAAATACGTTGGTAAGTCTTAATAGGTGGTGTAACTGATATTGAATAAGTTGGCCTGAGAGTCCGGGGTGAAAGACCGAAAACCTGCACGGATAGGTGTCGAGCTTTCCAGTTAATACCGGTAAAAATGACAAATTGGTAGTACAGATACCGACCTAAGGATTACCAGAGTCATATTTACCACTCTTGAAATGAATTGTTAAGTTCTGAAGAATTGAAATTGCATGACATCATTGAGTATGAGGGTTTTCAAAAATGAAGATGTGATTTTCTTTCAAAAGAGCATAGCATGGCATGTGCATTTCATCTATTGAAACTTGTATAAAATGTATATACTTTGTTAAAGATTTCCTACTAGGCTTTATGCTCACCCTACGGGATTTTTGTGCAGGAAAAAATGTGGTGATACCGCCTAACTAAAGACGAGGAAATGTGTGTTGAGAGTACAAGACTCTCATTTTGCTGTGACTCTATGTGTAAGTCAAGGGCTGTATGTGTGGGTTTGAATAACCGTTTTGTGTAACCAAGCTCAAGTCCTGGAAACTTGTAAACCCTTGAGGGTATTTATTTGTTTATTTACTTTTTGTTGGATTAATGTATTGTTGCATTAAGAACTATTGTATCATGTAATGTAAGTTTGGAGATTTATATTCGATTTTCCTTGAAAGAGCCATGATTGTTGTATTATCATTTGGGCTAGAAATTTGGGGCGTTACACTTATATGGGCTACCGGGTGCACCACCTGGCGGGTTTAAGAACATAAAAAACTGTGAACCAACTATACAGAGCTCTTAAATTCAACATCATGACCTTCAACACTAACTAAACCACCGGAAGTCCATACAAAGGCCAAATTCTATGGTAAAGAAGGCTGTAATAAATTAATAATAATCGGGCCATGAGTGTCACGCCCCACTTTTTATTACTCGAAGTCATTACCAAATTCATTAACTTAATTCACTTTCAGAGATAACATGCGGAAATAAACTCATACATTCAATCCGTAGGAGTGATTAACAATACTCTCATTCGTATGCAAAGTAAATATTACATGGACATACTCAAGAAATTGCCCTTGGGCTTACAACATTGAATAATCAAATGAAGGGTGTAACCCTTTTACAGATATGGCATTCCGCCAACAACAAAGAGGCCCCGTGGCCAGCAATTAAAAGATCCAAATCTTGTAGCACATCCTGCTAAATACCTGAAAAAGATTTCAACAACGTGGGATGAACATATAGTCCAGTAGGGATCTCAACATGATCCTCAACAATAACAACAATACAGATAGCTATGATCATGCACACTCATTCTCGTACTAGAATAGTAATGTGACAGTTTATACAAAAATATATATGTATGAGCCCTTCTTTTGAAAACAACCGTTTCATTCAACGCTACAAGCGATTCATCTTTCCATATTCCTCTCATTAATCCCCATTCCCATTCTTTCATAATATCAACAACTACTTAGGAAAATCATCACTAAGCCCGATACTCTCATCCGTTTCCCATACATACGACAGACGTATCCTTTTTAAACATGTTTATTTTTAAAACATTCGATCTCCTTCACATTTTCCAAAAGGCAAAAATGACATTTTGATTCATTCCCAATATTATCATAACCATACATGCATAACTTTGTAAAAACATAAATTACAACCCACCAACATGTATACTATCAATCAATGGAGTAACTCGGTCCTCCGAACTGTAACCAATCAAATCCATGATATTTTCAGTTACAACAAAACTACAATAATTCCACCTTGCTCTACTAGCTATGCGCCAAGAAGCCAAGGATATCTGCAATAACTACTATCAACTTCGCTCTACTAGCTATATGCATAGTAAGCCACCTTTGCACTTTTCACAACATACCATTTTACCAGCGCTATTTGGAAGGGTGTGGCACCTCGATTATAAGCGCATACTGATTCTCCGGTAGCTAAATGAAGGTAACGGTACCTCTGATTATAAGCGCATATAACGCC
Organism: Camellia lanceoleosa; assembly: GCA_025200525.1. Lineage (NCBI taxonomy): Eukaryota > Viridiplantae > Streptophyta > Magnoliopsida > Ericales > Theaceae > Camellia > Camellia lanceoleosa. The sequence continues at coordinate 93,345,804 of CM045766.1, forward strand.
AACAACCACCATGCACACAAGGCATATCCAACATGTATAATGCATATACATAAACTACCAAGGTAACAACAATGTGTTAAAATAGATGAACACATACGTAAAGCGTACACAACAATTCAATACAACCGTATCATCCTCCACCGATGACCAAGGACAAACCTCTAGATGCAAGTATATTATTCATCTATAAACTTACTCAATTATCATGAAATTATCTCGCTAACATTAATACCATCATAGTAGTATAAGATACAACAGTCCAACATTCATACTTATTTCAAAGTACCATTTCCATTCCACAAAACCAATCCCGCTTCCTTTTATTTTTCACAAAATCAAGTTCAAGGACAATAAGCCCTAACTCATTTTAATCAACTACATTCCTTTCAAAGCCATTCCACTTTAATTATACAAATTAAATCATAATCACTATACTAGGGTTTTCCTCCTCTTCCCCATTATTGAACATAAGCCTCAATCATCTACAATAGCCAACAATGGTTTCCTTTAAAACCCAAAATACCCAAGTATTTACCCTAAGATCAAACCCCTCTATTAAATTATTAAATCAATAAATATTAGGGTTTCCTCTCCTTTCAACCACACTTGCTAATTAACACCCAATTGGTCCAAGGCACATCTAATAATCAAAGATCTAAAACCAACAACCAACCCAAAGTTCAACCTCATGAATTTATACAAAAATCCAACATGATGTAGTTTTCATGCAATACAAAAGTAACCACATGTCTATCTATAGTAGAAGTATTGAAAAGAGAACAAGGAGAATCCCTACCTCAAAGAAGAACTCAAATAGAGATGATGACCCCAAACCAAAGTGCTCCAAATCCACAATTTCTCCGATTAAAACGGCGAAGCCCTCGACGATCCACGCAACTATTGTAAAGGCCAAGGTGAGCAAATCACTCCTACTAGATCAATACCAAGAGAGAAGGTAGAGTTCTAGAGTGAGAGGCTCAAGAATGGTGTTTTTGGAAAGTAGGAGAGAGAAAGAAAAGTGAAAAGTGATTTTAAAATGTCAAAACCCGGAACTTAAACCCGGTCCTCCGCTCGAGCGCTCTGTTATCCGCTCGAGCGGACAAATAAAAAGTACCCGCCGGCGCTAAAACCTCCGCTCGAGCGCACCACCAAAGTCCCCCGCTCGAGCGCTCGAATACCCGCTCGAGCGCTGGATGCAACCTTCCAGAAAATCTGCAGACGACGAAACTACTGGGAGGGTGATTTCTCGCCGGCGCTCTGATCCTTTCGAGCGTCCAGGCCAAAAACATCTCCGCTCGAGCGCCCTAATATCCGCTCGAGCGCAAAGGCCAAAACCTGGGCAGCTTATCTTTGGTTCTAAGTTCAACCAACCTGCCTCCAACTGGCCCAACACATCCTATAACTCAAATACAAGATAGGAAAGGATGTAAACGATATAATACTCAACTACCAACACCCACGGACACGCGTCCGGATCACTATACAACAAGGGGTAAACCCGGGATCGCTATAACCTCCCCCCCTTAAAGAATTTCGTCCCCGAAATTAAAGCGATCAAAACACAAGGCCAACTGATAACACAACACCAACACCCCCAACACTAGGAGTGAAACCGCCCTCACTACAACCATCAGGCCACTCTTACCCAAGAAGAGACCCACTAAGGAATACGTTCCAAACAACAATACTTAGGTGCGAAAATCTCAACAAACCAAACCTTTCTGGAACAATAACCAACATCGACTAGCGCTTCAAGCTAAGCCACTACTCAACAACAAGATTCCCAAAAACTAATCAAAGTAAACCTTATGAGTAAACAATAAGAAAACATTTTCTTGTTCAGCGACATTTCTCAAAGATAGTCAAATTTTCAATGCTAACTTTCCAAAATAAATCCTTCACTTTCCATGAGAAACTCAATGACTTTGTAAACATTTTTCACAAACACGGTGTTATCCAAAACACAAAATCATCCACGGTTTATTTGCAAAAAAAAAAAAAATATATATTTTCATTTGGAACTTTCCAAAACCCTTGATTTAAATCAATTTCTCAGCAACACCCTTAGGTGGCCCAAACATTAAGAAAAATTTTGTTTTCCATAACTTTTCAACATACTACTAGCAACAACCATCACTCATACAGTGATACCAAAACCGACACGAAGCGTAACATTTCTATAATGATGATTAATAGAAATAAGTACAGTGCTACATCAAATCAAACAAGCAACACTTCAATTGATAAGCATATATGCTCTGTCAATACATTTCTAGATAAGCATACATGCTCTATCTACGGAGTTCATCCCCTATCTCCTCCCTCCCAAGCAATGCATATAAACACATAGGTTCTATACACAATCAAACAATACATAAATTAATGTATACTATCACCAACAGATTCAATAGCACAACATGTTCGATTAGCTTGATCTCCTAATCAACACACATGGTCTACCGCAACTACAACTACCCAATCAAGAGGGATAATTGACCAACGCTATTCTTGTTACTCTAGAACACAAACTGTTCTTCCACCAAGGAATCTTTGCTGCATCCACTCACAAACCATATCCCACAATTGATGACCAATCACAAAACAAACACTACCCCTATACAACCGTTAGGGTCACCCCAGACTCACCTACTAGCAAGCCCAAAACACAACCCAGCATACTGGTACCATTCCCGCTAACCCGAGTTATAACCTCACAAAACCTTGCTAATACCGCACAACCTTCGAAACCATCACATCAATCACATCCTCCCACGGATCCGTTCTCAACCCATAATCTCTAAAATGAACAAGGCCCACGGCCGTCACAAGACTAACTCAATACACAATACTAAGCAAGCAACAATACTAGGATCATTGGCCCCATTAACAACTTCTCAAAATAAAATAGAGAGTTCAAATTTCCACACATACTCCCCAATACACGAGGATTAAACAAACAATACTATGCATGCATATGCAATACATAAACATGATGCCTCAGCATCCAGTAGTACACCGGTCAACAACAAAATCAATAAACGTGATACTCCACCGGCCAACATTACAAAAAGTCCTCTCGGGGTAACACTGTAGGGCTAACTACTAAGTAAGCCCCTTGCAGGCTCCGAGAACGCTTTGGCGAGTTTGAGGTCTGACTAGGTTTTAATACCCCCGAAGAATTAGCACGCAAAGGACAAGAACGTCTACCATGGCCCAGCTGGCCACAAACAAAACAACCACCAGACCCTTTTCTCTGAAACTGGTCTGAAACCTGCGCCTCCCCAGAACCCCCAACAGAAGGATCCGAAACCCCTGGCGAAGAAAAGGAACCAGCTCCCGATTGAGCTTGTTTCCGCCTCCACCCCTTACTGAGCCTAGAATGTTTAGGAACTACAAGACTGACCGAGATGGTCTCCTTCTTAACCCCATCACCACTAGCAATCAGGGCCTCCACATGGGCCGCTGCCTCAACTAAAGTATAGTAATCCTTCCACAAGGATCCAGCTACCTTCTCCCGAATATCGAAACACAACCGCTTTTCGAACTCAAAACAACGCTCTCTGTTGTCACCAACTCGAGCAAACCTCGACAAACTATCAAACCGCATCTCAAACTGTGCCACAGGAGTGTCATCCTGACGCAACTCCAAAAACTGTTCCCTCAACCTTTCCCGAGCAGAAGGAGGGAAATACTTGGCCCAAAAGGCCTCGGTAAAAGCAACCCACGTGCCACCCACATTAGTCTTAGCATTCTTCCACCAATAACTCGCCTCACTCTTCAATGAAAAAGTCGCTAAAGAAACCCTCAACTCCTCATCTTCGACTGAGCATATCAAGAGTCTTGGTAACTGTTCCAACCAACTCTCTGCCTCCAACGGTTTAGCCTCCCCACAAACTCAGGTGGACCGGGCGAAAGAACTCCTTAGTAAGTTTGAGAGCATGCCATTGCCACCCTCGGTCTGAGCTAGGGCATCTTGCCTTTGCTCTCACAATCTCACGTCACGACATCCTCGCCGATCTTTGCAATGGCGGTGCTAAAGGAACTGTTGTGCCTCTCGGCGTTCCTACTACTCAATCGTCCTCTACTCCCTCGTGTAGACATCCTATAAGGCACAAGGTAAATTACACTTAGCGTAAACACAATAGCCTTGGCGAGGCACACTCCACTCTTTGTTAAGTCACAAGACACACTTAGTTTCAAAATTTACATTTCTCTGCATATAAACATCCAAACAAGTAAACACATAATCGAATCAAGTCCACAAAGATAGCCACTCATCCGGAACTCTCAAGGAATTCCTATCGAAACCACGTTGATCGGGCGTGTTTCCAAAAGGACCTCAAAGCAAGTTCACCGCTATGAATACTATCCAGAGATCAATCCCATGCTCACATAAATGCAACACATAAGTCTTAATTCCCATGGTATCTATATGCAACGTCCTCCTTGCGTAGTAAACCTTTGTGGTAAAAACCACTTCCCACGAGCTCAAGGTATTCAAACCGGTAGCTCGATACCAAGTTGTCACGCCCACTTTTTATTACTCAAGTCATTACCAAATTCATTAACTTAATTCACTTTCGGAGATAACATGCGAAATAAACTCATACATTCAATCCGTAGGAGTGATTAACAATACTCTCATTCGTATGCAAAGTAAATATTACATGGACATACTCAAGAAATTGCCCTTGGGCTTACAACATTGAATAATCAAATGAAGGGTGTAACCCTTTTACAGATATGGCATTCCGCCAACAACAACAAAGAGGCCCGTGGCGACAATTAAAAGATCCAAATCTTGTAGCACATCCTGCTAAATACCTGAAAAAGATTTCAACAACGTGGGATGAACATATAGTCCAGTAGGGATCTCAACATGATCCTCAACAATAACAACAATACAGATAGCTATGATCATGCACACTCATTCTCGTACTAGAATAGTAATGTGACAGTTTATACAAAAATATATATGTATGAGCCCTTCTTTTGAAAACAACCGTTTCATTCAACGCTACAAGCGATTCATCTTTCCATATTCCTCTCATTAATCCCCATTCCCATTCTTTCATAATATCAACAACTACTTAGGAAAATCATCACTAAGCCCGATACTCTCATCCGTTTCCCATACATACGACAGTCGTATCCTTTTTTTACATGTTTATTTTTAAAACATTCGATCTCCTTCACATTTTCCAAAAAGGCAAAAATGACATTTTGATTCATTCCCAATATTATCATAACAATACATGCATAACTTTGTAAAAACATAAATTACAACACACCAACATGTATACTATCAATCAATGGAGTAACTCGGTCCTCGAGCTGTAACCAATCAAATCCATGATATTTTCGGTTACAACAAAACTACAATAATTCCACCTTGCTCTACTAGCTATGCGCTCAAGAAGCCAAGGATATACCAATAACTACTATCAACTTCGCTCTACTAGCTATATGCATAGTAAGCCACCGCACTTTTCACGACAACATACCATTTTACGGTAGCTAATTTGGAAGGGTGTGGCACCTCAGATTATAAGCATCTGATTCTCCAGCGCTAGGAAGGTATGGTACCTCGATTATAAGCGCGGCATATAACGCCAACAACCACCATGCACACAAGGCATATCCAACATGTATAATGCATATACATAAACTACCAAGGTAATGTGACAATGTGTTAAAATAGATGAACACATACGTGTAAAGCGTACACAACAATTCAATACAACCGTATCATCCTCCACCGATGACCAAGGACAAACCTCTAGATGCAAGTATATTATACATCTATAAACTTACTCAATTATCATGAAATTATCTGCTTAACATTAATACCATCATAGTAGTATAAGATACAACAGTCCAACATTCATACTTATTTCAAAGTACCATTTCCATTCCACAAAACCAATCCCGCTTCCTTTTATTTTTCACAAAATCAAGTTCAAGGACAATAAGCCCTAACTCATTTTAATCAACTACATTCCTTTCAAAGCCATTCCACTTTAATTATACAAATTAAATCATAATCACTATACTAGGGTTTTCCTCCCTCTTCCTCATTATTGAACATAAGCCTCAATCATCTACAATAGCCAACAATGGTTTCCTTTAAAACCCAAAATACCCAAGTATTTACCCTAAGATCAAACCCCTCTATTAAATTATTAAATCAATAAATATTAGGGTTTCCTCTCCTTTCAACCACACTTGCTAATTAACACCCAATTGGTCCAAGGCACATCTAATAATCAAAGATCTAAAACCAACAACCAACCCAATGTTCGACCTCATGAATTTATATAAAATTCCAACATGATGTAGTTTTCATGCAATACAAAAGTAACCACATGTCTATCTATAGTAGAAGTATTGAAAAGAGAACAAGGAGAATCCCTACCTCAAAGAAGAGCTCAAATAGAGATGATGACCCGAAACCAAAGTGCTCCAAATCCACTATTGTTCCGATTAAAACGAAGCCCTCGACGATCCACGCAACTATTGTAAAGGCCAAAGGTGAGCAAATCACTCCTACTAGATCAATACCAAGAGAGAAGGTAGAGTTCTAGAGTGAGAGGCTCAAGAATGGTGTTTTTGGAAAGTAGGAGAGAGAAAGAAAAGTGAAAAGTAATTTTAAAATGTCAATACCCGGAACTTAAACCCAGTCCTCCGCTCGGCGCTCATTATCCGCTCGGCGGACAAGTAAAAGTACCCTCGGCGCTAAAACCTCCGCTCGGCGCACCCAAAGTCCCCGCCGGCGCTCGAATACCCGCTCGGCTGGATGCAACCTTCGAAAAATCTGCAGCAGCGAAACTCTTTGGGAGGGTGATTTCTCCGCTCGGCGCTCGATCCCTTTCGGCGTCTGTAAAAAACATCTCCGCTCGAGCGCCCTAATATCAGCTCGAGCGCAAAGGCCAAAACTTGGGCAGCTTATCTTTGGTTCTAAGTTCAACCAACCTGCCTCCAACTGGCCCAACACATCCTATAACTCAAATACAAGATAGGAAAGGATGTAAACGATATAATACTCAACTACCAACACCCACGGACACGCGTCCGGATCACTGCACAACAAGGGGTAAACCCGGGATCGCTATAATGAGAGACTTTATGAAGTAACTTTAATTGCAGATATAAAGGCCCCAGAAGAAATTTATAAGTATTGCAGATTTGACAGGCCCCTGCAAGAATACACGCACTTAATTAAACTTACATCCAGAGACCCAATGCCACCGAAAGAATAAAGTCGCATAGGAGTAGCGGCCATCATGTAATATTTAGTTCCATTGCTTGTGCTAGCTGTCTCCATCTACAAAAAAATACAAAAAAAATAAAATAAAATAAAGAAAAAGGTAAGAAAAAGACATTACAGGCAAAACCCAAGTAAAACTCTAACTAAGCCAGAGAGGGTAAAATAGTTAGTGAAGGTTAGTTTCTCAACAGCCACTTCACTAATCAGTGATCATCCACATGCATGCTTCTTTTTTCAAATGACCAATTCCATCAAACAGAAAATTTAACATTTTGTAGGAGCATTAAAATACTCAAAGAAATTCATATATTAGATGGAGAAACACCATATATAAACTGTATGGCTTTTAGCACCAACCATGTACATACTAAATCTTTAAGCAATTTTAACTATTGCTAAAAGTAAGCAAGCCTCCCCTAATACAGAGGAAAGCCCCAAGTGGCAGATTGGTATGTATCCCCAGCAGAAAAGGACGAGAAGAGGTGAAATGAAGGGAGGACACCAAACCCATGAATGCTTACGGAAGTTCTTTAAGTTCAAATAGAAAATTTATGTGCTTCTCCTTCTTATCCTTCTCATCTATAGCAATTTCATGAAGTTGTCCATTATCGTACCATTAAGAATGACTTCTCTTGTAGAAGCCGCAAAGACATCGAGATACAATAGAAGAAATAAATTAATATGATAAAATCCTCTGAAATATTAGTGGTGTATAAAATAGAGGATGGTGAGAAACCAAACACAAACCTTCATTATTAGTTGTCTATTCCAGCAACTTGACATTCACGACAAGACCCTTCGGTTTGCTTAAAACACATGGCCTAGTCCACTTAGCATGTGTATAAAATGTATCTGCACCTCCACCGCCAACAATGGTAGCAATACGGTGGCTCCCCAAGATCAACAAAACTCTATGGATAGATTGCTCCCCAACTCGACGTAGAGATCAATATCTATGAGTGAAAATATCAAATATAAGTTAAGTGTTGGATGCATTACGGTCTAGATCCCAACAGTTGCACAAAGTGACCACATAAATTGCAATGTTGCATGTGATTATTGCAATCCCAACATGTAATGACAATAAAATCAAGAGGAATTAACAAATGGTATGTATTATAGAATAAGATATATCAAAGAAATATAGGGCATAACTTACCACCTCAAAAATCAACACTAGTTTTACCCTATTAGCAGGGAATGAAACAATGGTGCAAAGAGTTCCATTTACAAATATTATCCCTAAAATTGAACCGCATTGAATCCATCGATGTAGCGACATCCCATTTCCATCTATGAAAATTTTGGTTAAGTAAATAGTACAAAATTTGAACTTGGGAGAAGAAGTGATACTCAATTTCTAGCATAGCATGCCATGGTTGATTGTTAAACTAAGAGTTACATTGGCAAATCAGATCTGTAATTTATGATATGACAAGCTGTGAGCATAAGGTAGAAGTTATTTACAATCATATGATATCACATCTCATTTTTAATAGGTCTCATCTCTAATGATTTTTACAGTTGAATCACAAAAGAGAATTAATAAGGAAGAATCCAATAAAGTAAATGAGTATAAGAGCATACCATTAGAATCTCCAACTCCGAAATCAAGTCTAATGTTGCAGCCTTTACTAGTTCCTAATACAATAACATCATTGCCCTGACCATGCATGTGATAACTCCATGCCCCTTTTTGCATATCTCTCCGGAAGATCCACAAAAAAACACGCCTTCTGTTTCCATCTTTAGAACCAAAAACTTCAACCTAACAATTGGTAACAACTTTTTCACTTGGAACTAGAATATTCTAAAAATCAAAATAATGGAAAAAGTACAAGACACTTTAAAAAATGAGTCACAAAGAAAAAACTCCAACAAATGGAATGAGTTACCAAATTTATTCACTTCCTCTATAATCTCTCATTATACTCCCAATGAGAAAGACGAAGTCCATAAAAAGCGGAATACCTTAATGTTCTATTCGGTTTATTGAAATAAGATGGATGGAGGAATGGCCATTCCTTAGGCTCCCCTATGGATTGATCATTCCCTTACAATAATGAATGACAATTTCATTACAATGCATTTTCATTATTCTTTTCGCAATCAAACATGGCCTAAATTCAACAAGTAGAAATCAAAATATTCCCTTAGTACACTTTTTATGTGTCCAAATTTCTATTTTTGGAAGTCCCATTCTATGTGCTCTAGTTTGAAAAGTCAAAAGTTTTAACCATTACTTACCTTAATACTCTTCATTAATTTATATGTTAAAAGTATTGTAGATATGCTTATCACGAAGAAAAAAAAAAAGTTCATAGCGATTGAGAACAAGAATCACAAGAATCATGGCTTGTAATGTCGACGTTGAAACCGGCCTACCTGATTGAAAAATGTACTCATTTATGATAGTTTTAGAAAGAGAAGGGATACTAAAGAAGGTGGTGAGATGAGATCTGAATAGTAAATCTGATCATAGAGACAAGGGAAGTTATTGGCAAACATAGCCTTGTTTATAATCCAATGGAGCCATTTTCTTATACTTGTTGTAAGTTGTAAACACAGGTTATAAACAAGGGAAGTTCTTGGCAAACAGAGCCTTATTTATGGTCCAATGTAGCCATTTTCTTATACTTGTTGCAAGTTGTAAACACAATTATAAACAAGGGAAGTTCTTGGCAAACAGAGCCTTATTCATGGTCCAATGTAGCCATTTTCTTATACTTGTTGTAAGTTGTAAACAATGCCATATTACATCACAAGTAACAAGATAGAATTATATTTTATATACATAATATGAATGAAAATGCATTATGTATGCAAAATCAAGGACACAAGGCAACCACCGAGATTTCTTGTCTTCTTTATTTCTTGATAAAGAGTGAATTAGGAGTTAAAAATCATGAACACACATTTGATAAATGGATATTTTCATCTGTGTATGACAGAAGGAATTAAAGTTTTATGATGACGGGCTCCCAAAAACCTCAAGAAAAAATTGGGCTATAAATTGAAAATAATCAAAACGAAGGACTTTTTAAATCTATCATTCAAGGATGTTTTCTTAAAGTTTGTGCAAAGCCAACTAAGACATAAAATGGGATAAAGGAAGTAATATCTCTACACCCATTGAAAGGGAGAGGAAGATACAAAAAGAAAAGCAGAAACATAAAAGGGAAAATGCAAAATAAATTTTTGTTGCTTATAAGGGAAAAAAATACAAAACAAAAAAGGGAAAGGAAAAAATCAAAATCTTGTCACTTCTTTTTTATAGATAAGTAGCCACACATTCAAACATATCAGGGAGATCTTGGGTTTGGATATCGAAATTGCTGAAGTCCCTAATGAGATAAATGACCCAAACAATATTATTTTAATACTTTATATGTTTGCTAATTATGTATTAGATACCCTCTAGAAAACTTCCTTTCTATTATTCCTCTTCAAGGCACAAGAAATAAATTACGAGAGATTCTACTCTAGGCACTGGAAATAAATTACAATAGATTCTACTAGCTAGTACAATTGAGTATCAATCCCAGTTCAATCCTTGCCATTCAAGTATTGCATAGCGTCTAATACATTAAAGGGTAGTCTAAAGTGGACAACAACCATTAAGTATCATGCATATTGAACAGCTTAATAATCTAATACAATTCCAAAGGCCTCCAAATAAAGCAACCACACTCGAATGAAAGCCATGCTTGTTCCAAATTGATTGCTCAAAATTTGGTCTTTAGTTGACTCAATTCTAACAAACTGCTAACATGTAAGTGAATATGGAATCAACAATTGGAACTACCAATTGAAATCAAATCGTCAAAAAAACAAATCACAATGATCACCAGCAAATTCCAACTCAAGACTTCTATCCAAAATGAAGTCCGCACAAAAGCCCAAATCTGGGAACTTAGCGTGACAAGCTGGGAAATCAATGCATTACGTGGAAAGTGATTTTCATTCTAGAACAATAAGGTGAATTAGGGTTTGGTATGGTGATGAGAAAAAGTGAGAGTAAGGGATCAAGAGATTGTAAGTACCTTGGGGTTCGACTATTGCGAGAGATGAGAGAAAAGCGTTGGAGGAAACCCTAGTTAGGAGAAAGCACTCTATCATGCAAAAACATAGTAACAAATGGAAAAATGAGAAACATAAACAGATGTCCCTATACAAGCTATGGAAAATAAAAAAACTTCAGATCAATAATTTACAAAGTTGGAAGCCAGTGTCAGCCCTCTCAAGTCACAAGTTAAGCCCACATATCATGCACATCATAAATAATGCAATAATAACGCCAATTCCCATGTTAAATTAAAGTTTTTTTTTAAATATTAAATTAGTTCCCTAATACATTTAGCATAGGGGCACATGTATGCTCTTGTTTTTCGGTTTCACTTCTAGATTCCTCTATTATTTCTTCCAAACGTATCAAAATATGGATGATTTTTGCATTATGAAAAAGTTAAGATCATGGCAAAAACAAGCAAAATAAAGCACAAACATGTGTCTACTTCAATAAGAAAATAAACTTATATAATCAGTTCTCAACAAATGAGAAAGAAACAAAAGACACATGTACACAAACACAAACATGTCGAGAGCTACTTTATATATATATATATAGAGAGAGAGAGAGAGAGAGAGAGAGAGAGAGTAACAAAATAAAAAATGGTAAATTATACTTACAAGGGCAAAGAAATAATTGGAATAGGGACACATTAGTTTCCTAAATTTCTGTATGCCATATCCAGATTAAATTCATTGTTTAAATTAGTTTGCTCCATGGAAAGATTGAGTGTAGTTGAGGCTTCTAGTCTGAATAGGGTTGTAAGCTCCTCCAAAATTGTTCAATAATTGTTGAATTAGACCATAGATAGAAGGATGTTCCTAAAATCATTTACAATTGACATAAAAAAAAAATTCAAAACTATCAAACCCATGATTTGCAAGACTTCACAAGTTTAAGTTCTCAACACTTAAAAGTGAAAATGTGAATCGAAGCTAGAAATAACAAGGAAGCATAATTCTGACTAACACTTAACTGGAGGTTGGTTGCTCAAGATCTTTCATTCATTTCATCTAATGTTTTAAAACATGAACAATTCAATAAACCATGCAATAGACAGTAATAAAACTATGCCATTAAAATTGCATATTCTATCCCATGTTTGGATTGATTTAAGATTATGAGGAGAGATTCACAAAATTTTATCAACTTTGTAATTTAACTAATTAGTCCAAATTTTACTTCTTTTTTTTTTTATCAACAAAAAACTTTTATTAATGTCTATTTCCTTAGTCTAGAAATCAGGCCAAAATTTACCTTCTTTTTTATATCTTTCAAATGAGAAAGGGATAGACGTTATTGTTGCAGATGGAGGGGTTTTGTGTTTAGGGAATCGTAGAGGGGTTGAAGTTAGGATGAGGGTTTAGGGAAAATCGCTAAAGTGAAGAGGGCGAATAGAGACAGAGCAGAGCTCCATACGATATCTGTCTTGTTCTTTGGAAATCAAGGGTAGTGTAGAGATTCAACAATGGAACCCAAAAGCAATTTGGTAGTTGTTCTTTGGAAATCAAGGGTTACACATGAACCTTACACAAATGGCGAGAGCAATGAGAGGAATAGAAGAAAGGGAGAGAAGAAAGGGAGTTCTTTGAGGAAGAGAGAGAGAGAGTCATAAGGTTAACAGGTTGCCTGAGTTTCCATTTTCACAATTAAACAATTCAATGGTTCTGACCCTTTCTTTTTAATCCAAGGTTAATACTAGGTTTCATATGGTCCGTAACCTTAAGGTTGCACAATTAAGCTGAACCTTTTTTTACAGATGTCATAACTAAATTTATTTTTAGTTATAATTTAAAAAATAAGTTATAATCAAACACCATCTAACATATGAACAAAATAAGAATTGCACTGGTGAGTTTGGGAAGGGCTCCCAGGCTCTTTGAGCCATATAATGACAAAAAAGGCTCAAAAGTCCACTAAAAGACAAAAGCAACAATCTTGCTTTGCAAGTTCCAACTCTAAGTTCAATTCACAAAACTACCCTTCATCAAAGAGGGGCATGCGGCAGCATCTAAAAAAAAAAAAAAAATTTCCAAAAAACACATTTTCTCAAAAAAAAAAAAAAGTTAAAAAAAAAAAAAAAAATTTATTTTTTGTTAAAATATTTTATAAAAATAAATTCAAACTCTATTTCGTAAAAATTTTTTAAATATTTTAATTTTTTTGTTATGTGTTTTGGTTATGATTTGAGTGTAGAATTGTGAAAGTAGTATGGAGTTTCAAGTTATGTGTTTTGTTATGAATTTTAAAAATAATTTATTACGTGAGTTTTATTTTATGTGTTTGTTCTGATTTCATGTAGAGTTATTTTTAAATGTAAAATATTAACATTTTAAACTATTTAAATTGTTTGAATATTTAAATTATGTAAATTTTTTGTTAAAATAATTTTTGAATATTTAAATTATTTAAATTTTTAAATTTTTGAATATTTATTTTTATTTTTACAATTGAAAGAATTTTTAGATTATTTACATTATTTAAATACTTAAAATAAAATTAAAAAAAATATCAAAATTAAATGCCAAATAAAAATCAAAACAAAAATAAATATTTAAAATTAAATTAAAATTAAATTATTTAAAATAAAAAAAACGTAAATTAATAACATTAATAACATTTTAAAATAATTTACAAATAAAAATATAATAACATTTTAAATTAATAAAAACGACAAAAAACGTAAATTGGCCATTGATAAAAACGACAAAACCGTAAATTAGTAATTAATAAAAAAAATTACAAATAAAAAAAATTTATTATAAAAAAAACGACAAAATCGTAAAAAACGGCAAAAACGTAGAAACGTAAATTAATAATTTTTTGAATATTTATTTTAAATTTTTTCTTATTAAATTATTTACATTATTTACATTATTTTAATACTTAAAATAAAATTAAAGAATAAGAATTAATTAAAGTACAAAAATTTAAAATAAAATTAAAGAAGAAATCCGAAAATAAAAAATAATAAAATTTAAACAAAATACAAAAAACCTAAATTGGCCAAATCAAAAACAAAAAAAAAATCTTAAAAAACAAATTATGCAAAAACGCCATACATCCAAACCCAAAATTAAAATAAATAAATAAATAAAAAATTAAGCAAAATATGGGAAATCCAAACCCAAAATAAAAATCAAAATAAAAAACAAAAGAAAAAAAGGGCAGTTTGGTAATTTGTCAGGATGACACCTCACCAAAAAGTCAAAAAGCCAAAAAAGCCAAAAAGTCCTTCTCAAACCAGGTTTTTGAGCCCAGGCTCATATAGCCAAAAAAGTCAAAAAGCCAAAAAGCCAGTCCACACGGAGGCTTAATGATTATCAATAAAAATATCTCTAATATTAAAATTACTAAACTAACCCTCCTATTAATATTGTTAGTTATTGAAAGGTCAGGGCAATTACAAAGAAAAAAGAGAAGGCCATTGTATTTATCAGGAACCTCAAGAGTGGTGACTGTAATTGACCCATTCTTTTCAGTAAAAATTAATTAAACCAATTTGATAAAGTTAATAAATTTTTAAATAATAGAAAACTTATTTAATACTGACTAAATTTATAAATATTTGTGTATAAGTATCGATATACACCGTTCTAATTTCACTATCTCCATTATCACTACTACCATCACCACTATCACTATTATCATTCCACCATCACAATTACCAATAAATATTATACCGCGGTTGCCACCCCATTTTTACCTTCACAATATTACAGCTCCACAATCATTATCACTACCACTTTACTTCCATAACCATTACCCCTGGGGTTATAGTTTCCGCCACTACCGATACCCAGTAGCGGTTCCATTAACTTTTATAAATATGGTCACCACAAGTTTATGTTTCATAAGTTCTTTTTTTAAAAAAATAAAATTACTTTTGTATACATATATATTTTTTTATTTTTACCAAAAATTTCACATTTTTTTAAAAATTTAAAAATGTATTTAGATTAAGTAAATCTAAAAATTAAAAGATTCACTAAACATAAAAAAAAAAAATACAAAAACTATTTTTAAAAAATGTTAACAAAAGAGTGATTTAAAATTTTCAAACACTAACTCTCTAATGGCAAGAGAAATTAAAAACAGAAAATTATTTATGGATATTTACAATAGAATTCTTATCCTAACTAGTTGGGGCAACTCCACCTGGCAGGTGATGGGGTCATGTGACCCATCAAGCAATAAAAAATTCTTAAAGATAAATTTATATATATTATCAATATTTTGTTTAATATCTTACAAAAAATTAAAGAACCCATCAAATAATGATAAATACTCATTAGAGACCTATAATTTGAGAAGTTTAAAACACTTTTGATTAATTATTTTTAAAAATAGTTTTTGAGTATTTTATTTTTTGTATTTTTGTATTAATTTTAAAAATATTTTTTACCTTTCAGATCTAGGTAATGAATATATTTAAAAATTCGTTAAACATAAAAAAAATTATAAAAATTCAATATATTTTCTTTTTTCTTTTTGTATTTATTGAATTTTAAAAAATTACAAATATTTTACTTTTT
Organism: Camellia lanceoleosa; assembly: GCA_025200525.1. Lineage (NCBI taxonomy): Eukaryota > Viridiplantae > Streptophyta > Magnoliopsida > Ericales > Theaceae > Camellia > Camellia lanceoleosa. The sequence continues at coordinate 93,361,675 of CM045766.1, forward strand.
AAATACATTTAAGTTAGGTGCATACATAAAAAATATATATATATTACTAAAATATAAAGAAAAAAAATAAAGACAAAAAAAACTTAAACTATTTTTGAAATTTCAAAACCAAACAGAGTGAATATTACTTGATTTGGTAGTTTTTTTTTTTCCCCATAGAATTCATGGAGCTAAAGTTTCTAGAGTGACCCCGTCGATAACAATTTCTAGAGTCATCATTGGTAACTAGTAAGTATTGAATATAACGGTGATACCAAATGATGGTATCACTGTTTAATGAGCAATCTTGATTTGCAATAGGAATCACAATATTATTAGGTTAATAGGAGACGACGGTTATCCATTTAATCTCATTAGCGATTTTTTATTGGCTTTTTTTTTTTAACATGAAATGAAAGATATAAGAAAATGAAATGCACATAGAGAGAGTTTGTAACGCCCCGTATTTTATTATTCAGATAGTCTTATCAATATTCATTAATTAAGTCCATTTACAAATAACATTTCATCATTTAATGAAATGATGAATAATTAAATATATATATATATATATATATTCCCTCTCGTTATACAACAATGACATTTATATACAAATAAAAAAAATGTCCCGAGGCTTACAATAAAAGAGACGACACTACTCTTTACAAAAAAAATAGCACTCAACCAAACAACAAATGAAGTAGTACAATCCACTACATTACACTTATGAAATGGTAAAAACCATTGTTTGATCTTCAAATCCGAAAAGCATTCCCTGTACACATATATAGGCAGGGGGTGAGCAACCACTAGCTCACCAAGCAATCTCATATTAAAACATTAAAAGAGATGTGGGTACCAAAATACTCGTACATATACGTGAAATCATATCATGTCAAAACTATATGATTTTATTACATAATCTCTTAAATCCAATTTTATTTAATTAACCACAACAAGTTAACTTAAATAAATAAACATGTTTCAATAGCAACAGGACATTCTTTTCAATTCATTCAATTATCTCATTATCAATTGAATCAAATAATTAAATAATTCATCAAATTCATTTTATACAGTCTTATGAGATAAATGCATATGCCATGTCATGCTCAAAATATTTTTCCTCATCTTTTGAAAATCTTACGCACAATGCCATTTTGAAAACACATTAATCTAACAATTTTAATAAAATTTCAAGATGGTAAATACGACTCAAATAATCCCTAGGCTGGTGTCTGCAAGTAGACTATACAAGTACTACCAATTGTCATTTTTACTAGTATTAATTAGAAGGCTCGACACCTGTAATCTGCCATTTTTTTCAGTATTAACTGGAAGGCTCGACACCTATAATCTGTCATTTTTATCAGTATTAACTGGAAGGCTCAACACCTATCCGCACAGGTTTCTGGTCTTTCACCATGGATACTCAGACCAACTTAACCAATACCAACTACACCCCATATCCGGACTTACCAACGTATTTGCCAAAAACAAAACATTAACTTAGAAAAGTAATTACAAATAAGTGATAAATTTTATAAATATTAATAATTAAAATCATTAACTTTTTCATGAATATAATAATTTTATAGAAATATCACTGAAACGTAATTTTTTCCTAAAATAAATACATCTGGTTGTTCTTGGTAAGATGCTTAAATAATATTTAAATCTAAATGTTGTGTAATTAAGCCATGCGTTATAACTTCGTAAGTTCAAGTCAGTTAAGGCCTCTTAGCCAGTCCATATTTGAAGTTTTTAGTTTTAATAATCACAAAAAAAAAAGAAAGAAAAAAAAGAAAAAAAGAAAAAAAGCTCAATGGGTAAGAAATAATTTGCACAAGAAAAGCTAAGTGCTTGAGATCTATGCTTAGAATTTTATCAATAAGAATAAATGTCACATACATATTCAAATTATATAAGAAAATTCAACTATATATTTAAAAATATGTGACAAATTTAACAATTAATTACAATGTCTTCTCCATGAGAGTCGAAATCATAACATTAACAACGAGGTAGAGATAATAATAGTGCCAATTGAATTTGAACCACATGACCATCGCTAAGGTTTGAATAATCATATATGTGACTTCAATTTGAGCATTTATTTACTATTTTCCTCCACTCTAAGCACGGCATAATTACATAGAGATAGACAATTACCGGGCAGCATTTATTATTTAGTTTTTTTAATGTAAACCCTTCTTAAAATTCATAATGTTAACATTATCATAGTGTCTATCATACAAGAAAATAAATTGCAAATATGACAATTAAAGTCAAGTCTTCGTATTAGCCAAGTATATTTCATTAAGATTCCTTTCCCTTTTCCATAATAAAAAAAAAATGTGAGAAGGAGAGTGTAAGGACCCACATTTCATACCATAGTCATGTTCATGTGCATTTGCATAACCATACTTTGCTAAGTTAATATTCGTGAATCTTGCCCTGCTTTGTACATATATGATTTGCCATGTTAAGATTTGCCTAAGTGTATACGTATGCTTTGTCCCTCCCTTGTATTGTTTAGCCTAGGTTATGTTAACACCAAGTCTTGCCAAGCCTAAGTTATGCTAAGCCTAGATCATTTCCAAGCCGAGGTCACCCTAAGCCTAGAACTATCTGGGAACCCCTTTGCTTGACCTCCATCTTTATCCGGACATATTGGTCGAGATGATTATCATCTGGGCCAAGGTGAGTATCACCAAGGCCGAGGTGTGTATTGTCTGGGCCGAGATGTCATCCTTGAACCCAAGTGATCTTGTCCTGGATAGGTATGACCTAGACCGAGGTGTGGCACATCTGGGCCGAGGTGTGGCACAGCTAGGCCAAGCGTTGTTCTTCCTAGCCGAGATCATTGTTACCTTAGTGCCGAAGTCATGGTCCTTTGTTTGCCGATGTCTTGTCCTTGCCGATGTCATCACTTGCCGAGGTGCCCTTGCCACCAAGCTTGTTAGATACGCTTTGTCAGTGACTTGTCTAATCTATCAGTCACCTTTTTGAGGAGAACCAATCAGTCGTTGCCACGTGGCCGAGCAGAGTGTTAAGTCAGCCGATAGAGAGAGAAACGTATCATTTGATGTGTTTTGTTCTAAGGAAGAAGAGAGAGAAGCTCTAGGAGAGGAAGAGGAGTTCTAGAGAGGGAGTAGAGATCCAAGCTTGATTCCTAGAGATCCAACCGTTAGATTTGTGTTCTAAGGTTAGATTCTTGATGTGCTCATGATGTTCTTTATGTTTATGTTATTGCATTGCATGATCGAAAATGTTTTGAAAGCCATGCATTGTTTTGAGGTTCGGTTCTAGAAAGAGAAAATGATATTCATGTGTTCTTCAAGGAAAGTCATGTTTTGATCCGAAAGCTCATGCCAAGATTTATGTTTTCATGTTTGTTTTCACATGATCTTCAAGTATGGGTGCCCAGGTCCATGTTTTCGAACTCATGGCATGAAAACCAAGATTTTGTATAAGGAAATGATGATTTTGGCATTCATGTTCTTCATGTCTTCATGTTCGTGTTCTTCACGGGTGGAAACCCAGATTTCCAGACTTCACTTCCCGAAGTGTAGTCGCCGAGATCACTCTCACCTAGACCTCACACTTAGGCCAAGCATCGTATCTCACCTTGGCCTACCTTGCATGATCACTTGCACTTGTCTTGTTTGAACCTCGGCCTGCAGCCGCACGCCGAAGCCGTGGTAGACACACCTCGGCCAGGAGGTGTGGGACCTCGGCATAGACCTGGTTGGTGCCCAGCATGTCTCATTGACATGTAAAACAGTGTTTTGACTTCCAGCATGTTTTCCCGAGATCATTTGCATGTATGTGAGACTTGTTTGAGAAGTATGTTCAATAGACTTTGTCATGTGTTTGTAGGACTTGGACCTTTGCTTTGATCCCGACGTCCCAAGAACTAAGTGAGTGGTATTTTTAATAAAGCTATGTTATACGTTTTGATAAAGGCTTTGCTTTGCTTTGTTTTGACAAGTATTTGTTAAGCATGAATGATTACCCTTATTTTACGTATCAAGTATAAGCTTTGTTTTGGATGACATTCTTGGAACCGTCCTTTCGTGTTAGGGGACGTTAAGCCCAAGTAACATAGTCCTTCCGTGCTAGGGGACTTTAAGCCCAGGTAGCACCGTCCTTTCGTGTTAGGGGACGTTAAGCCCAAGTAACATAGTCCTTCCGTGCTAGGGGACTTTAAGCCGTGTAGCACCGTCCTTTTCGCTAGGGGCCGTTAAGCCCAAGTAGCACCCTTGTTAAGATATCGGCCACCGACGGACTATGAACGGGTGTGCTCGATGCCGAGGTTATGCTTTTGTTTTGCCCGGAATGTCATCACCCCAAGTACACGTTTTGATACAAGTTATACCAAGTACATGTTTTGAACAAGCTATGTTATATGTATATTTTATAAGTTGTAAAGTTATGTAAGGATGTATGCCATTTCATTTGACTTATGCACAGCTCTTATGGACCACTTGTATTTTAAGATTATTGCTTCCGCTCTTGTTAGCCCCATATGTATACTCTGATTGTGTGTGATCTTTGTAAGTTGGCCTTTGGTAATCTCGGATTACTGGCCATCACGGCACCATTCTACTAGGGGCAGTTTGGGGTCGTGACAGAATGGTATCAGAGCACAAGTTCCTTATAGTACGTTGTTCACACACTTGAGTCCTAAAGAGCATAGGATTTCCCTTAGACTTGATATTAGGATTGCATCATATTGCTTGCTACTTGACAAGGTGTGCATCATTTCGGCATCAGCATTTCTTACATCGGCATGATCATTTGTTACTTGCATACATGTTTATTTGCTCATTTGTTTTAAGAAAGTCACACTTTGCATACCTTTAGCATCATGAGAAGAGGTAGACCCCCAGTTCGCCGAGATCAGTCCGAAGACAGGATGGACAGACTGGAAAGGATTGTTGAAGGTTTGGTCGGTGAGTTAAGGCAAGCAAGGCAACAGAACATTGGTACTACATCTACTCAGGCCGAGCAGACTGATGGCCGACAAGCAGTACCACCTCCACCTCATCCAGTGCAGCAAGTGCCTCCACGGCCAGCTTCGTATGGGGAAGGAACATTGACTTTGATTAAAGAATTCAAGAAGATGAAACCGCCGACGTTCCAAGGAGGTATAGAGCCGATGAAGGCAGAAGCATGGGTTCTTGAGATGGAAAAGTTGTTCGAGGTTTTTCCCAGCACCGACGCCCAGAAGGTGTCATTGGCAGCATTTACATTGGAAGACGACGCTCGCAGGTGGTGGATGATGATCCGGGAAGGTAATCCAGGCTTGACTTGGGCCAGATTTTTGGAGTTTGTCATCGGGCATCTGGAGCATGTTTTGAATGTGGAGAGATGAGTCATCGCATTAAGGATTGTCCCAAGGTCAAGGCTGGAAAAGATAAGAAGAAATGAGAATCCAACATTCCAGAGTTGTTTTGGGGACATGGTAAGTTAAGTTTGGGGACCAAACTTCTTTAAGGGGGGAAGGATGTAAGGACCCACATTTCATACCATAGTCATGTTCATGTGCATTTGCATAACCATACTTTGCTAAGTTAATATTCGTGAATCTTGCCCTGCTTTGTACATATATGATTTGCCATGTTAAGATTTGCCTAAGTGTATACGTATGCTTTGTCCCTCCCTTGTATTGTTTAGCCTAGGTTATGTTAACACCAAGTCTTGCCAAGCCTAAGTTATGCTAAGCCTAGATCATTTCCAAGCCGAGGTCACCCTAAGCCTAGAACTATCTGGGAACCCCTTTGCTTGACCTCCATCTTTATCCGGACATATTGGTCGAGATGATTATCATCTGGGCCAAGGTGAGTATCACCAAGGCCGAGGTGTGTATTGTCTGGGCCGAGATGTCATCCTTGAACCCAAGTGATCTTGTCCTGGATAGGTATGACCTAGACCGAGGTGTGGCACATCTGGGCCGAGGTGTGGCACAGCTAGGCCAAGCGTTGTTCTTCCTAGCCGAGATCATTGTTACCTTAGTGCCGAAGTCATGGTCCTTTGTTTGCCGATGTCTTGTCCTTGCCGATGTCATCACTTGCCGAGGTGCCCTTGCCACCAAGCTTGTTAGATACGCTTTGTCAGTGACTTGTCTAATCTATCAGTCACCTTTTTGAGGAGAACCAATCAGTCGTTGCCACGTGGCCGAGCAGAGTGTTAAGTCAGCCGATAGAGAGAGAAACGTATCATTTGATGTGTTTTGTTCTAAGGAAGAAGAGAGAGAAGCTCTAGGAGAGGAAGAGGAGTTCTAGAGAGGGAGTAGAGATCCAAGCTTGATTCCTAGAGATCCAACCGTTAGATTTGTGTTCTAAGGTTAGATTCTTGATGTGCTCATGATGTTCTTTATGTTTATGTTATTGCATTGCATGATCGAAAATGTTTTGAAAGCCATGCATTGTTTTGAGGTTCGGTTCTAGAAAGAGAAAATGATATTCATGTGTTCTTCAAGGAAAGTCATGTTTTGATCCGAAAGCTCATGCCAAGATTTATGTTTTCATGTTTGTTTTCACATGATCTTCAAGTATGGGTGCCCAGGTCCATGTTTTCGAACTCATGGCATGAAAACCAAGATTTTGTATAAGGAAATGATGATTTTGGCATTCATGTTCTTCATGTCTTCATGTTCGTGTTCTTCACGGGTGGAAACCAGTTTCGGACTTCACTTCCCGAAGTGTAGTCGCCGAGATCACTCTCACCTAGACCTCACACTTAGGCCAAGCATCGTATCTCACCTTGGCCTACCTTGCATGATCACTTGCACTTGTCTTGTTTGAACCTCGGCCTGCAGCCGCACGCCGAAGCCGTGGTAGACACACCTCGGCCAGGAGGTGTGGGACCTCGGCATAGACCTGGTTGGTGCCCAGCATGTCTCATTGACATGTAAAACAGTGTTTTGACTTCCAGCATGTTTTCCCGAGATCATTTGCATGTATGTGAGACTTGTTTGAGAAGTATGTTCAATAGACTTTGTCATGTGTTTGTAGGACTTGGACCTTTGCTTTGATCCCGACGTCCCAAGAACTAAGTGAGTGGTATTTTTAATAAAGCTATGTTATACGTTTTGATAAAGGCTTTGCTTTGCTTTGTTTTGACAAGTATTTGTTAAGCATGAATGATTACCCTTATTTTACGTATCAAGTATAAGCTTTGTTTTGGATGACATTCTTGGAACCGTCCTTTCGTGTTAGGGGACGTTAAGCCCAAGTAACATAGTCCTTCCGTGCTAGGGGACTTTAAGCCCAGGTAGCACCGTCCTTTCGTGTTAGGGGACGTTAAGCCCAAGTAACATAGTCCTTCCGTGCTAGGGGACTTTAAGCCCAGGTAGCACCGTCCTTTCGTGCTAGGGGACGTTAAGCCCAAGTAGCACCCTTGTTAAGATATCGGCCACCGACGGACTATGAACGGGTGTGCTCGATGCCGAGGTTATGCTTTTGTTTTGCCCGGAATGTCATCACCCCAAGTACACGTTTTGATACAAGTTATACCAAGTACATGTTTTGAACAAGCTATGTTATATGTATATTTTATAAGTTGTAAAGTTATGTAAGGATGTATGCCATTTCATTTGACTTATGCACAGCTCTTATGGACCACTTGTATTTTAAGATTATTGCTTCCGCTCTTGTTAGCCCCATATGTATACTCTGATTGTGTGTGATCTTTGTAAGTTGGCCTTTGGTAATCTCGGATTACTGGCCATCACGGCACCATTCTACTAGGGGCAGTTTGGGGTCGTGACAGAGAGAGAGAGAGAGAGAGCAAAAAAATATTTATATTTCATTTTTTTTTTCTTCCTTTTGTTATTTATTCTTCTATGCAAATTCCTCTTAAAATTCACAATTTTAAAACCATCACAATGTCTATCACATGAGAAACGAGTCTAAGTCTTCATATTGGCTATGTGTATTTTATTAAGATTTCTTTCCTTTTTTTCATGAAAAAAAATTAAAAGATAAATTTGCAAGAGAGAAAGGAAAAGGAAAAAAAGATGAAAAAAAAATTTCATTTACTATTTTTTCTTTTATTATTTATTATTCTCTACAAAATCCCTCTTAAAATTCATAATTTTAACACCACCATAGTGTCTATCACATGAGAAAATATATTATAAATAGGACAACTAAAGTCAAATCTTCGTACTGATGTATTTTGTTAAGATTCCTTCACTTCTTCCCAATATATATATATAGAAGAAGAAAAAAAAAATCCTTCCCTTTTATGTATTGTAAGTGAAACATTTGTTGTAAACAATCACATGGTTAAGTGAAATATATATATACATGTTTCGGTTAGTTTTTTTTTTTTTTTTTTTTTTTTTTTTTTTTTTTTTTTTTTTTTTTAAATCATGCTTAAAATTCATAATGTCAATACCAACACAATATAAGAAAACGAATTGCAAATAAAACAACTAAGTCAAGTCTTCAAATCGGAAAAGTATGCTTCATTAAGATTCCTTTCCCTTTTCCCGTGAAAAAAGGTAAAGAAAATTTTTTCAGAGAGAAAGAAAAAGCAAAAAAAAAAAAATTATATATCATTAACTATTTTTTTCTTCTATTATTTATTCTTCTTTGGAAAATCCCTCTTAAAATTCATAATTTTAACACCAGTACAATGCCTATCACACGAGAAAATGAATTATAAATACAACTAAAGTCAAGTATTCGGATTGGACAAGTGTATTTCATTAAGGTCACTTTCCCTTTTTCTATCAAAAAATGAAAAAGAGAAATTTTCTAGAGAAAGGAAAAAGAAAAGAAAAAGAAAAATATATTTATATTTCATTTACTTATTTTTCTTTTACTATTTTATTATTTATTCTTCCTTGCAAATTGCTCTTAAAATTCATAATTTTAACACTACCACAGTAATTATGATATCCAGTAGTCATGATATGAGAAAATGAATTATAAATAAAACAGCTAAAGTGAAGTTATCATATTAGATAAATTCGTTACCCTTTCTATGCATATTAAAGGAAACATTTGTCGTAAACAATTGTATATGGCTAAAGAGTCCATTTCTATCATTTTTCGTACTTTTATTATTTCTATGTGTTGAAATTTGCAAATTGTTCTCAATCTATGTAGCTTTTAAGTGCATTTCCAATATTAATAGGTATTTTACCTATCCAAATATTACTATAAAGTATGTATTTTATTTTTTTTGTTAATTTTTTTATATTTCTACTCCAACCATACTTTTTATTTTAACTATTCATTCAAATATTATTAACTTTAAAGAATACCACATCAGTAACAAAAATGAAGGGAAACGATCATAATGATTAGATACATTTTGCCTCACTTTTGAAGGTTAGCTACATGTAGCTAATTAATGTGAATTGAGCCAAAATATATAATCATATGCCTAATGCATTGGAGTTGAAAAAAGTGAGTTTTACTAAATATTTTAACTAACAAGCATTATATACCTATGGGTTGGAGATGCTCTAACTAGTGACAAAAGTCCTTAAGCATTAATGATTCTAAAATTTGGAATTAAAAACAATCACAACTTGAACAAGAAGTTCCTATTGAAGATAAGAACATATTGAAGATAAAATTTTATCATTTGTGGTGGCATAATTTGTAATTTCATTTTAGGATTAATTATCTAAAAGTCCTATTAGTAAGATTGGTGTTCCATTAAATATTTCTCCTTTTTTTAACACACAAAGTCTTATTTTCAAAATATTTATAGATATATGATTGTTTTACCCTTATTAAAAGGCGGAAGAAACTGAGAAGCATTAATTCATTGAGTGCTAATAAAAAATTATTAGGTGTTACAAGTGTATAACATGACAATATTATTCACCAATCACCCAACATCATGTCTCATGCGGGTACAAGATTGTGGGTCTTATCCTCTCCACCAATCACAAATCTTTTGATAATCACCTAACTATGCCTCAAAAGCACTAGATATTTTCTCTTATTCAAATGGTATTGCTGATATAGCATTTTGCTTTTATTTTATTGTTACAAAACTCAAAAACTTCGAAACTTTTATTATGCACATTTATTTTTAATAAAGTTTATATTTTTGGAGTTTACACAATGATATCTATCAAATAAAGTCAATATTGAATATAAAATTTTATAAAAATAAAATATTATTTTTGTAATTATACAAAACTAACAATTGCTCAGTTTACGAAACTATTTGGTAAAACTAAGAATTTTTTTAGTTTTTTCCAATATTAACTGAGAATTTGATTGGTTCCATTTTTCTAAAAACACTTTTTAGAAAATTCAACTTTCTTATTTTTCGTTTTTTTTTTGTTTTTATTGATTTTTTTTTTTTGATATTTTAAGCAATTTTTTATTTTTATTTTTTAGACATACCTAACATAAATATACCTACAAAGTAAAAAATTTGTAAAAAAAAACCTTTTAAAAATTCACTAAATGCCAAAAATACAAAAAAAAAAAAGAGAGAGAAAGAATTCAGTACATTTTTTTGTATTTTTATGTATTTATTAATTTTTTAAAATATTTTTTCACAAATTTTTTACTTTTTAGATACATCTAAGTAAGATGCATCTAAAAAAGTAAAAAAATGTTTCAAATTTTAAAAATATTCACTAAAAACAAAAAAAAAATAAAAAATAAAAAAAAACTCAAATTTCAAAAAACTCAAACCAAACACACTAATTTTTTAAGAAATTTCTCAATTTTTTCAGTTTTAAAACTGATTTAGTTTTTTCAGTTTTAAAATGAGAATAATCTTAGTTTTAAACTTTAAAAAATTGAAAAAATTAGACCAAAAAAAATATTATTAGTTAAGTAAGTTAAGAAAACTTACTATTAAAAATGGTTAAAATTATCAATTTATAATAAAAAAACATATTTTTATTTTTATATAATTTTATATTTAATATTAATCTTGTTTGATAGATTTCGTTGTGTTGATTCTAGAAATATAAATTTTATCAAAAATAAATATATATTGTAAAATTTTGATGATTTGAAAATCAAAATAGATGTTACATCACCATACTTTTTTATAAGCAATTATAAATGATGAACAATCATTATTTGAAGGATAATTTCGTCTATTAAAAATTAATGTAACTTGAATGAACAAAAAAATTAATCTAGGACTGGAATATAAGTTCACAAAATTGGATTTGTGTGTAAATGTACCATGATTTTATTTCAATTACCAGAATTATGGATGTGTGATAATATTTTAAAAGATAAAATGAAAAATAAATATATATTTATAAAATGGTAGGAGTGAGGCTCTGCTCAAAAAAAAAAAAAAAAAAAAAAAAAGGTAGGAGTGAGAGACTAGGTTAAGATGAGTTTATTATGGAGAAATCTACAATGTGCATCTCGTTAAAAGGTGCAAATTGTACGAAAATTATGATTTTTTATGATGTAAGTTATAATTATTTGTGATGTGTGTTATGATATTTTGTGGTGAAATTATGAATAATGAATTAATGGTGTGCACCTAAAGTTAGGAAATATAATGTTATGACCCTTTGTGATTTTTATTATGACATTTTGTAATTTTTGTTACGACACTTGGCAATTTTTGTTACGACATTTTATATTTGAAAAAGTTACGACTTTTGTGGTGAAAAATTGATGACAATTTGTGTTTATGTTGTGGAATTTTATGAAAAAGTTTTGAAATGCTACATTTTTTAGCATGCACATTGTAGCATCTCCGTTGGTCATATATAATAAAGATCAACTAATTTAATGGTAAGAAAGAGTGATATAATTACGGTAAATGGAGATATCAGAGGAGAGAAAAATCTAAATTGGCATGGAATGTGATAGTGAAAAAAATATGAATTTATTTAATTTAACTAATAATCATTGATAAAACAAGATGACAAAAAAAGATTTATATAGTGGATGCTACTTAATTAATTCACAACACTCGACTTATAGTTTAATTTCTTACAACTCTAGATATATGTGTTGTTAATATAAACAAATCATAGAAGAATCAATAAAAAATATATCCCAAGTTATGTAAAAGTTGGTCGTCGCAAAGTAAAATTAATTATGATACAAAATAGTATTTTTTATTATAACCGAACGTGGTGGTAATCATTAATTGAATAATATGGTGGATGAAATTAGAGAAATGCTACAGCACATAAAGTTTTCATCAACTTAATTTATCTTCTCACATGGCATATTGCTAAAAATAGCTATCTCATATTTGCATCAGCACATTTTAACATCATTCCCTTTTATTTTCTTAGGTGATTTGACATCCAATTAAAAAAGTTATATATATTTTTTTTTTATTTTCACTGATATTTAAAAAAAAAATTATGTTAAAATTACTTTTAGATTTGTCTAGTGCAACCTAATTTTAAAAGTAAAAATAAATAAAATAAAAATATTGACTAAAGACAAAAAAAGTTCTACTTTTTAAAATTCTTAGTGGATTTTTTTTTTCAATTTTCTTATTTTATTTAAATTTTCAAGCCTGTCTAGTTGAAAAAAACTTAAAAGTGTATTTTTATTTTTTATTTTTATTATGAAAGATGAAAATTTTTTACTGAAAAAAAATAAAATAAATAAAAAAGTCGATCCCAAGTAATAAATTATAAAAAAGTTTGTGATTTAATTTATTTTATGATAGAAACTTTCAATTAATTAATATTATCATATAGTACAACGCGTTACAAATAAATTTTAGATGTAATTTTTTGTGAATCACTTGCATTAATTAAGTTCAGTATTTTTATATTCCATCAAAATTAAACTTGAGACCTACACGAATTACTCCATAATAGCATGCTCATATGGTGTAGTAAGAAGAAAAATAATTATGTAATTGAAATTGCTTATGTAGTGCACTTAACAAATGAAGAATAACAAAATAGATTAGGTGAACTATTCTTTATCTCTCAATTACGTAATAAAAATGGGTCAACATTGACTTGCATATAAAAATTTTCATTATGTCATTGATTAGGAGTATTACATGTAAAATACCACAAAGTACTAGAATTTGATTTATTATAATAAAATTATTTGATTTATTATAATAAAATTATCTCCATCGAAGTTTTTATTTTCAAATTTATTTTACTAAAAAGAATGATAAAAAATATATAACTATTGAAATCATCATCCATCATTGAAAGTGAATGGGATTCTATTCAGAGGCAATTCATTCCAACATGGTGTGTACTTACTTGAGAAAATTAAGCCTCTTTCAATTTAAAGAACTGCTATATTGTGCGAATTTCAATATGATATAATAAGTCTCGTTATTTTTAAATATAATTAATATGACACATATGCAAATTTTATTATATGAAACACATGGAATTGAGAAAAACTGAAAAAAAAAACAATGTTTTAATAACTAGTAGTTCATCAGTGCCACGGTTTAAAGGTTGGTTTGACATGTACTAAAAAAAGTACACTTTTTGACTTATTGGTGGATTTGAGTTGGGTTTGGATTGGGTTTGATGTGATGTGTTAGAGAGGTGATGTGATTTAAATAGGATGATGTGACTTAAATAAGATAGTAACTTTTTGACTTTTTGACTTATTTAGATGATGTCAAACCAAGCCTAAAAGATTTTTTTTTTAAAGAAAAAGACATGGTTAGATTATACATATAGATTTAAAAATATGTTACGATGTATGTGTTGTAAAATAATAATATGAATTTAATCATAATATAACATATATATATATATATAATTATATATATATACTAGCGTATGCCCGTGCCTAAAGGCACGGTGTAAATAATGTTAGAATTAGAATATAATTGTAATCCCAACACTATTTAAATTTATTTTTTAATTTGATAAAATCACAAATTTATTATAAAAATTTGGAGTTCTTACAAAACTCTTTACAAAAACTCATTTTTACTTATATAATATATAGCTAGATAGATAGATGTGCATCGATAATCTATTTGTAATGGTAGGATCTTAACAATCTTCATCCCGTGGACAATTGTAATTAAGGCTATCCCTAGTGTATACCCGTGCCTAAAGATACGGTATAAATATTGTTAAGATCAAAATACAGTTGTAATTTATACGTATTACTAGCGTATGCCCGTGCCTAAAGGCACGGTGTAAATAATGTTAGAATTAGAATATAATTGTAATCCCAACACTATTTAAATTTATTTTTTAATTTGATAAAATCACAAATTTATTATAAAAATTTGGAGTTCTTACAAAACTCTTTACAAAAACTCGTTTTTACTTATATAATATATAGCTAGATAGATAGATGTGCATCGATAATCTATTTGTAATGGTAGGATCTTAACAATCTTCATCCCGTGGACAATTGTAATTAAGGCTATCCCTAGTGTATACCCGTGCCTAAAGATACGGTATAAATATTGTTAAGATCAAAATACAGTTGTAATTTATACGTATTATGTTCAAATTTATGGAGTCTGTAACATTTTTTAATAAAAATACTGAAAAAATATAAAAATATATTATTATTCTTATGGATTAAAATATAATTTATCTAATTTGTTGGAAAAAAAAAAATTTGAGGTCAAACTATATTCAAATGAATTTTATAATTAGAGTGAGGTAACAGACAATAAAACACATGAGCCTAAGAGCCCAACACATGAAATAAAATAAAAAAATAAACCTAAAACTCTGCACCACCCACTCACTGTCCTTTCTCGCTCTCTCATTTTCTCATATTTCAAATTTGGATAAATTACACTGACACCCCCTGAGGTTTATATTTATTACAGTTCCCCTTCACATTTAGAAAATTACACTGACCCCCTTGTTAATTTAATTTTTATGTATGATGATCATTACGGTGAGGGAGGAACTGTTATGAAATTTTAAACCTCAGAGGACAATCTGTAATGAAACTTTAAACATTAGAAAGGGAGATGTAATTTCCAAAAGGTGGGGGGAACTGTAATAAATATAAATCTCATGGGGTGTCAATGTAATTTACCCTTCAAATTTTGAAACACACACTCACTCTGTCTCTCTCTCCTCAAAACACACTTTGTTACCCCAATAAGAGGAGGGCAAATCTATAAAGACCATAAAAATAAAATAAAATAAAAAATTATTAAAATAAAATAAAATAAAATTATATTTACGCTAGTTAAAGAATTAAAATAAAATAAAATAAAATAATCATGGTAGAATGATCCCCGAGTAGTCGTCCTTGTAGACTTGCCTTTAGGTAAAATTAAAATAAAATAAAATAAAATAAAATTATATTTACGGATCATTCAGTTTAATTTATGGTAGAATTTTTATATTAAATTTTGGGTGTTAAAACTTACAACATTATAATTTCGATTTATATAAGTAGGTCTTACTTAACTATTTAGTCCTTTTTAATTATGTAAGTGGTAGAGTTTTTCTTAAGTTCATCTTAATAATATTATGTACTTTAAACTCAATTGATTAAATTATTAAACTTCTTTCATTTTAAACTCAATTGATTAAATTATATTCTATTCATAATTACTTAATATTGTAATTATAAGAGAATTACAAATATTTATAGCATATATCACCACACAAAATATAATATTTATAATAAGAACATATAACTATATCATTTTACTATTAAAAAATTTTAAAGTGATATTACAATATATTTTATATTAATTAGTGTTGAGTTGCTGAGCATCCATAGGAAGCAAACCCACATGGGAACCCCTCCCACTATTTCTCCTATCTCCATCAATGGGCAGAGATTTTCCATCCCCGGCCTCTCTGTCTCTCTCAAATTTCACCATTATTGTTCAAGATTTGAGCTTAGAATGGGAAGGGATTTTGCAAAACCTTTTTTCTTGGAAAGAAAACTCACAAAAAGAAAGGTATCAAGACGATATAAATAATATTGAGATCAAAATATAATTTTAATTCTAATCAAAGAATTTTAATAATTCAAAGAATTCTAATAATTCAAATAATTA
The DNA here is from genome assembly GCA_025200525.1 of Camellia lanceoleosa. Classification (NCBI taxonomy): domain Eukaryota; kingdom Viridiplantae; phylum Streptophyta; class Magnoliopsida; order Ericales; family Theaceae; genus Camellia; species Camellia lanceoleosa. Next base: position 93,377,620 of record CM045766.1, read on the forward strand.
TAATTCTAATTTTAATTTTACAATTCTAATTCTAATCAAAGAAAATTCTAATTTTAATCAAAACCCAAGAACCCAATACTAATTTTAACAGGAGGATCACCCAGGTTTGTGGTTGCTATGATAACAATAGGAGGATCACCCGTGTATAACAAAATAAAAAACTAACCAGTGGTAATAAAAAAAACAGTCAATGGTGTTCTACAAAAAATTGGAAAAACTAACCAGTGTATAACAAAATAAATAAAAAAAAACTATCCAGTGTACACTAAATGGTGTTCTACACTCAATAGTCACCCCAACCAGTTCAAAAACTAATGTAGTTCTTGGTGCTTGGATAAAATGTATTAGATTGAGATGAGTTGAGTTTAATTAATAAAATTGTTGGTTTGGGAGAATAGAATTCTAATAATAACAATATGGCAGCAAAAGGAACACTGAGAATGAGAATCTAACCCTAACAATTGAAACCCAACTCAATGATAAATAAAAGGGAAAACCCAGATCACCTAATCTATCAAATTCAAATACCAAGATGACAGCTCTCATCAAAGATTCAGAAATAATTAGAACTTAATCATTACACATGTTTTGCGACTTCTATAATTTCATATCTACCAAACAAAAACGGTACAAATACATAGATAAGGATATTATATATGTCAGGAATCATACCTGCTGGAGGAGATTGGAGAGGAGGCCGAAGAGCTGGGCATCTACCGCTGCTGTTGTTTTTCCTTCAGCCAGAAGAAAAACAAAAACCCATCTCACAATTAGTTTAAGGTTTAAGGTTTTGAAACACCAATCCAAATAAATTATAGGTGATCCAAAGAAAAACAAAACCCAATACCGGTTATTTTAAGACTCCAAAGAAGAACATATTGAATTAATTAAGATAAAAATGAGAGAATACTTAAAGGATAGTCAATCACCCGAATCAATTCTCTTGAATTAATTAAGTCATGTTTTCAACACTAAATAATAATACTAAGTTTTTCCAACTCTATTGAACCCAGCAGTTAAAAATCTATCAAAACATGACTTTTCCATATACTTTTTCCAACTCTTCTTTTTTTCTTTTCTTTTCTTTGTTTTTTTTTCTTTTTTTGGGTACATATTATTTTCCTGTTTATTTGGGTTATTATACATATCCTTAAAGACTAATGAGATTGTTGTAAATATGGATACAGTGAGTGATGCATTTATTATGTGCACACTAAAGATGTGCAAATTGATTAGTTATGGACAAAATAATTTGATTGGAAGTCTTCATTTAAGTTATTAAAAGTGAGGATGACAACTATATATAGTAGGTGATTCTGAGTTAAGTTATTGAATGGTTGGAAATAATGGGTGGGAATACAGCCTAGGGGAAGAACATAAAGTGCTCGCGTTATTGTTTTTATTTTTCTTAGAAGTTAGGAAGTTTCTGTGTAGAATGTGGAAGGGAGCCTAAACACTGAGTATCTGACATTATTTGGTGGGTGTAAAATTTTCAACATGGCTGTGCTTACTGCTATAGCATATGGTTTATGCATGATTAACTTCTGCTTTCTACGTGTCATTTGCATATACCTCTGGCAAAGCTGCAAAATTGCCCTCACCAACAATATATGCCCTAGTAATTGGAATATGATCATTAGATGTTATTGGCGAAGTCTTTGTTTGTTGCTTTCCCCTCTCCTCCAATTTTTTTGGAGGGTTATCCGAACAAAGACATTGGAAATTATTACAGGTTTAGTTCATGAGTGCCAAATTCTTATCTTCTTATGCTAGCTACTCCTTTGAACTACTCCTTTTCCTATTACATTTATTTTCGGTGATAATTGAGTGTGATAAAATTAGCTTAGCTCGACAATATGCATATATGGCTTTTAACCTTCCTCAAATATCATTCAAAATCCAAAAAGCGGAAAATACTCATAACACAATTGTTAATTTATATTTTGTACTCATAACAAAATTATTAACTTGTAAGAAGTCTCCATGTTTGAAAAAAGATTTTCAAACGATTTTGAAAAAAAAAAAAATTAAAATTTTATAAATGCACTGTGATTTTGAACAAATATATAGCGAAGCGAGAATCTGTTTGTTAACAATAGATTCTTTGGGTTGTTTTGCCCAAATTGAGTCCCATAACAAGCTTGACAAATTCGAACTAACAACCTTTGCATGGACATGGACTTCACTAACAACCTTTGCATGGACATGGACTTCACACCCACTGGCCCATGCTATTCTCTGTTTTTCCCTTATCATTTATCTCTTACCATAGGAATACCAATGACAGAAAAATAAAAATTCAAGAAAAGTGAAGCACACCAACTAATGTAATCCAAAAAAAGTGCACCAACTAAATTAGCAACCAACATAAGTGAAGAAGAAAGGAAATGCAAATTAATGGAAACCAAATCTTTTCAACATGAATGTCCATAATCACAGAATTAGACCAGAATAATTAAAAAAATCTATATATAAAATAACTTGGTGTATGCACAAAGACGCACGCTTTGATAATATTGAAGCATATGATTCTCGGTGCCTTACCTTGATAAAATTACTTTGATAATATGCACTATTTTAGTTTAGGCATTTTATAGAACATGTATATGCACACAAAGACGCACAAAATAAAAGAGCTTGACTGTACCAAAATAGGCACAATACCTATAATGAAATTCTCAGGTTTAAATAGAGATGAGGGAGGTAGAAGAGAGACCAAACCAAAAATTCTCAACAACCTAACAAATTCCCAAAAAACGACAATCAAGAAAAAATTAAAAAGAAATATACTAAACCCAGGTCATTAAAACTCAAATCACACTAAACTCATATCATAAAAACCTTAGATGTGCCAAAAAAATTGTAATTACCTTACTTGCAAAGCCTACCACGCCTAATCTTCTTAGACACCTCACATGACACCTTCGCTTTCTCGATGGCTGCGACCGACCAACGTAGAATGAATACGGTTTAGGGTAGGGTCTCCGGCGAGGGTTGGGCTCCGAGAGGGGGGTTGAAGAGAAAGAATATGAATAAAAAACAGCGAATGAGAAGGAGAGGGAGTTGTAATTTTGAAATCAAAGATGTGAGAAAGAATGGAGAACGGCTGGAAATGAGAGTCTGAGGTGTGTTTGGTACTCTTTTCATGGGCGGGAAACCAAAGCATTGAGAGCTACACATTTTGGTTAACAACACAAAAATATGATCTCGAATACAGAGCTTAATGCAAAAACCTTTGCGCCTTATTATATAGATATTCTGACTTGTGTAGAAGAATAATATGGACATTCAAAGTCAGCTTCAGACCAACCAACTTAGATGCATATTATATGTAATGAATACAAAATTCAAAGTCAATGGAAGCTGTTTTTGTATCAAATTCAAGTGTAATGCATTCAAAGTGTAATGAATTTGAATACAAATAATTCAAAGTCAATGCAAATTCAAAATTCATTATTTGTATTCAAATAACTCAAAAACAGAAAAACAGAGCAAGGAAATGGAACCACTTAAATTCTATTAGTGAAGACAAAAAAAACACTTGAATTCTATTAGTGAAGACAAATGCTGATAGACATATTATCTCATTCCTGACCAACATTTAATCCAACAGGAAGTAGCAAAAGAATATTTTCCAACCTTCTCAAATCAATTTCGCATGTTATCATCAAATGCTATAACAATATATACAATACACACCTCACTATCTTCTTCTCTTAACTCTGCAGTAGTATTTGTCTGTCCTTCATTCACATTATATTTTCTACAAAATGGTATAGCCAAGCCAAGCTTCTCATCAGAGAGTAGGAATGGGAAGGTAGATAGAGGGTATGGGAAGACAGACATATGGTAGACAAAGGGTATGGGGGAGACAGGGTATGGAGGAGACAGAAATGTGTTGGGCGGGAAATGTGAGCCATCCAAAGCAAATCTAAACCATTGATATAAACTTGGGATTAATCTCAGCCATTGGATCAAAATGTATCTCACATACATTTTTGACATAAATTCAAAAACCTTTGTGACTTATTATATAGATATAATAATTTTGGTTCAATTATTTATGTATATCCATGAGTCTCCCTCTTCCTCGGCTGAAAAAGTCCCTATTTGGACTGATCTCTTCCCCTGCTCCTCTCGCTCTCTTCTCTCTCTACTGCGCTCATTCGTCTCTCTTCCTCTGGCTTGACTGGCTGCAGGTTCTAAGTGGCTGTTCGGTTTAAAACCCTAATCTAACCTAGTGGTTTCTCAGAAAACAAAGGAAATTTTGTTTTTGAAGAGCAACCAACAAGGTATGCCTCCCTCTGATTATTTCTGAAACCCTAAACGCTCTTCTAAAACTCTCTTCTTCCCCATTTATTTTTTGGATATTTCTGAAATCCTCCCTCCTCTAAAACTATACTCTCTGATTTTTACCCTATTTTCTATCTCTAGTGTTCTATCTGAATTTCTATTCCAGTCTCTCTTGGCTCCTGCTTGATTGAAATTTGTCTTTGAAGCAAGGCTCGGTAAGGATTTTGTTCTATTTTGCTATTTATATATCTCAGTTGACCTTCGTAATGAAATAATCCATTTTTACATTAATTAATGTAGTATTTTGTGACCATATTGTTGCTTCCATGACTTGTTCTTGTGTTGTTGCAAAATATTTAATGAGAAATTTTGGCATTAAAATTATAGGGCTAATTATGCTATTTGAATTTTGATTGCATTTAAGATGTTTGTAAAAATGCCTAGTTTGTTAGCAATTTAAACAGAAGTATTTTGGAACTATATTTTCATTGCATTTAGATGTTGAAAACTCGTGACTGACTTAACATGTTCACCAAAGATTTATCCCAAAATATATTTTGTGATATTCACATGAAGCAACTATAACTTGTGCTTGGGACCTCCCAATTTGTAAGTTATGGCAAATAGTTATTCCAAGTGTTTTTGGTAATGATTAGTAGTTGTTCTAGTTGAATTAAATAGCCATCTCAAGTAAATCATTTGTTTGATTGGTTTTTAAAAACATATATAGATATATATATATAAGCGAACGTAGTTCACATACAATAGAAATACTTCCAAAAATGCTAATCAAATAGTGCTTGAACTTCACTTGTATCCTTATTTAAGCATGAGCGCTTGACAAGATAACGGGGAAGAGACTCCAACCAACAAAAAAGTGTGAAAAGCTAAAATGAATTGAAGTATATGATTTTAATTTTAGCTAAAAAGTAGTCGACATGAAGCTTATGTTTAATAAAATGAATTTCCTCCGCATACTTTTTTCAAAGTGTATTGATGCTAAGATAATCCATGAACTGTCTTCCCTCTAAGTGTGGAGGCTTTCCTAGCAACCAAGAAAGATTAGTGTAAACTTTAGGATTGAAGTAGTGGAAAGTGTGAGAAAGGGAAAATTTTAAATTTTGTTTCCTTGTTTGTTTGGCATGATAAATGATAGTGTTGGAAAATGTAAGATTGTTAAATTTTGTGTATAACCCATGGCAACATGGTAAGTTGCTTTTCAATTTCTTGCAAAATATACATGGGAGCTTTGCACTTTAATTCTAAACCCTTGGATTACTTAAATTTGATCTGAACCATTCGATTGTTTGAGGGTGGAAAATAGGCAACCGGCTACACCGGTTAATCAACACACCGTGAAGGCTGTGAACCCTCTCCCCTTTACTCTTTCGTCTCTTCCTCGTTGGCTCTGCCTCTTTTGCTGGCTCTCTCTCTCTCTCTCTCTCTCTCTCTCTCATATGAGAATGCGAAGGTGATTACATGGTGGTAGAAGGATTTTGTTGCGTTTGTTGTTGCCGCAGAATCCCTTGTACTTTGCCATCGAAGCCCTAGGTCAGAGCTCTCTCTCTCTTTCTCCCCCCTAAAATCTAGTATATATGTTGGTCCATGTTGTGAGCCTTATTTCGGTTCTGTGTTAATATATAGAAGCAGTTGAAGTCTATGCATCTTCTTGTGTTCTTCTGCTGATATATTCTCTCTCTCATTATCGTGTTATGGTCCATTTTGTGAACTCTTCTTTGCTTATTGATTTTTTACTTCTTTTAAGTTCATTGTTCGTGGGGGTGAAGCCCATATGACCTATTTATTACAATTTTTACTAACCCTTCATTTTTTGCTGCTTGGAAAACTCTGTTCACTTTGATTTTTATCCAATTTTGTCTCTCATTCTTCGGATTATGTTAGATTATCTCAAAATTTTGATCAAGGGCTAGTGAAACTTCTACTTAAGGGTTTTTTCCAAACTTGTTAACGATTTTAAAATATTTTTCTCTATTGTTTAAGATGTTTGAATTTGATTGGATTTAAGCGGTTCCAAACTATTCTAAATGATTTTTTTATTTCAGTTAAGATAATCTGAAGAATGAGAGAATTTTCCAAACTATTCCAAATTGGATTTAAATGATTGTTTTCAAACTGTTCTTTGAATTTTGATTGCATTTAAGATGTTTGGAAGAAGCATTAGTTTTTTTTTTTTTTTTTTTATCAACAAAAATAAACTTTAGTGAAGAGCATTTGGAGAGGAATTTGAATGTGCTGCCCTTTTTACTTACTAGAAAGAAGATAAGTAAATCTTTTTGGTAAATTAGTGTTAAGCATGAGATCTTTCAAATTATTTTGGCTACCAAAAATGGTTAAAATCTAGCTCACTAAAATAGGTTAAATATATCTTGGGTGTCCAATGATCAAATATATCTTACTGAATTTTTATGAATTAACTCATACAAAACGTAGCACATTGGTTGGGGAAAGCATTGTGCTTCACATTAATTTTTAATTTACTACATTCATTTCTACATATCAATGTTTATGTGAAATGTAATAACCTTAAAATCTTTTTCATTCTGCTTTTGTAACCAATCATTGGATATATGTAAGTAATGCATGCACGGATTAGGTTCCTTTTGAGTTTTCTTTTTTACTGTATTGGTTTTAAATTATTTTCGTTAAAAAAATCTGAAAATGGTATTACTTGAGGTATTTGTTCAATAATTTCCGTTGTCAAGGCTTTGGATTATTTGATTTGCTTGAATTTTATGATTTTATTGTAAACATGGTTGTGTTGAATATAATTTTGTGAGTGAGTGCTTTGTGTTGCGTGTTCTTTTGTGCGAACATAATTACATACTCATTAGGCACACAACCATATTGAGTGTTTTTTTTTCCTTGGTTAACAAAGCTTACCTGGTGACACAAACTATGATCACCCATTAGGCATGCAACCCTAACAGAACGTGCACATTTTGTTCACTTCATGACATCAGGCATAAGTGGGAAATTCTTTTAGTAGTTTAGTTTGTTTAAAGACTTTAGAGGTGCAATAATATTTGCTATAATCTCGGTTTTGCAAGGTTTACAAGTGCAATTTTACGTGGGGGAGACTTTGGATCTTCCATTTTCAATTATCAAATGCCGACATTTCCCCTCCTACTCTTAGGTTTTAATTTTTTATTGAAGATTTTGATTTATTTTTTCAGGTGTGATTTTGTGATTTTGAAAATGCTACACACAACCGAAATTTACACATTAATAAACCATCATTGGGATTTATAATCTCTATCATTGGGATTTATAGAGATGGATAATTTAACAAAATTTGCACATTAATGGACCGTCAATGACCAAACGTCTAGCTTTGTATTGGACTGCGTAGGCATGTTGTTTCTTAACTTAGTTAAGTTTGAAAGTTTGCATACCACTTGCAGGTTTTTGAGGTGCTCTTGATAATTTGATGTATTATTTATTTTATATTTAATTTTAATTTTATTGTTTTGGAATGGATTGTTTAGTGTGTAGTGTTTAATTTAATTTTTTTTAGAATTGCAGAGCAATGGCTGGTGTGCATTGGTTGGTGTTTAATTTTAAATTTAATTTGTTGGGATTATATAACACTTTGTGTCATTTAAATTGTTGTTCAGCTATCATGGCATTTAGGAGTTTTGCTTCGCTTGATAAATTTATTATCCAAATAACATCGTGCTCTGGTGCAAGTAGCCATTATTTTGAGTTCATCTCCTTTGAAACACAATTCCCCAAAGAAATTTAAATTTTCTTGCTATCCACTCAATCGACAATGTGGGGTTTCTTCTAGTTAAGTTTTGGAATTTGGGAAATAATGATCACTAGTTGTGACAATTCAACTGGCGGGTTGCCCCAAACCTATGAAGTCTGATCTTGGTATGATGCAGTATTGATACGATATGGGTATGTCGATACGATAAAGTTCAAAAAAAATTGAATACGGGTACGGCTTGGTGTGCTGGTAAAAAAATATTTATTTTTAATTTAGAGTAATGTAAAAATTAATTAAATGGTTTAATTTGTTAAGGTCTAACCTACAATTAATATTTAATACCAAAAGTAAAGATATAAATCAAAATTAAATGTCTATATATTAAATAACTTACAAATCATAGTAAAATCATGCTAAGCATAAAACAAAAAATAAAAAAGAAATCTAGTGAAAGAAGTTTTATATCTGTCGTAGAAGAAAATATTGTTTCAAGGTTTGGGTATATACTAGATACGTCTAGGTATGCCTAAAATTAAGAAGAATAAATTTGGATATATGTTTTGTATACCGGTACGTATGCAGAAGTATTATACAAGGTACCATATGCCAGTAATTACCGGTACGGGTATGGCATGTTTTTCGAAGTACCCATGCTTCATAGCCCCAAACTATTTTAAAGGATTGAATCAATTTGTACCAACTGTCGGAGAACCTTTGTACTCAATATATATACTTTTCTAATTCACTGTTTATGCTCCATATTTATGGTGTTTTATGTTTGAAATTATGAAATGAACTTCCTCTGAAGGTGATTTGGTTTTTCTTCCCATGAGTTATTTGTCACTACATCTGATCCGTTCACATTGTCAAGTGTACGTTTTGGATACTTCTATGAATGTGTTTCTACCAACTTTAGAGAACTCACGGTGTGTCACATTTTTACTTGGAGTTCTTGGTGAGGGTTTTCTCATGAATTGCTTGCTCTCTAGGGTATTCCATTTGGTCTCTTTCTATCAGTTGTTCTTGATTTGGCTTCACTCCTTATTCTGTTAGTGGCGAATTTGCATCTTTTAAGCTTTATGATCGACATGCTAAATCTTGGTCTATCAATCTGCCATTTGAAGTTCTCTTCTTTCTATTAGGGTGACTATTAAAGTTCAATCAACCACGCTAGTGTCCCAGTTAAATCTTTCTTTCACATTAGTGGATTCTTTGCTCTTGTACTCCGTTAAACTTCCTATCATTGTCTCATTAATTATCTATGTTTATTCTTTCTTTCCCTTATTTAAAAAAATTTACAGTCTGATTAATCAATACTTTCTATTTGGCTTTGAAGCTACAAACAACTAGCTTTCAATCAAAAACTACTTGAGGCATAGGCGGGATAGAATAGGACTTCTTTTTAGCCTCAAAGTATGTCTTACTCAATTAGGATGCACAATTATTTTGTGCAAGACTTAGGTACTGTGAGAGTGGAAGAGGTTTGGGCACAATGGATGTGAATAAAATGAAATTCTTAAAATACTTTTATGCTTTGTTTGGATTGAGGGGAGGGAGAGTGAAGGAAAGAATTAATTATGAGAAAAATGAAAGAATTACTTACATTGACATTGTCGTTTTTCTCTCTCTGATTTCTTGTCCATTGCTTTCTTGCTCTCTATCATCTTTGACTTTTGTTTGGCATAACATATATGTAATTTATTATTATTATTATTGTTATTTTTGGGGTATAAAAAAAGGGTGGCACATGCTTAGTCAAACCCCAACCCCTAGCAAGGCTCCCCCAGCTGTTGATCTAGCAAGCCGGACCAGGGGAATGCAAGGGTGCCACACTGAGAGGCAATGGGGACTCGAACACAGGTTGAAAGCATTTTCGCGCTGAGCCCTATCCACTAAACCCACCCCCTGGGGGCGTAACATATATGTAATTAGTTATTAGCTTTGAAATTTATTATTGGTTAATTGAGAATTTTAAATATGTTGTAACACAAGAAAATTATGTATTGATATTAATAGAATTTAACTTGTTAAAGTGATTTGGAGGCTAATCTTTTTTATATCTAGCTTGAATTTCTTATTGTGTGGTATGTAACTGAATTTCTGCCGAGCTTTCCTTTGAATCGTAAAAAATCTTCTTCAATATTGTAGTGTGGAATAATTTGGTATTTAACAACAAGAATCTGGATTGGGAAATCGTTTTGGATAGAGTTTATGTCCAACGTAACATCTTGGGCAAAAACTAAGGAGTTCAAAGAATTCTCAGTGGCTGATTTTATTTTTGCTTTTGTTAGTATTAGAGCTTTCCTGTGATTTGATTTTATGCCTCATGGATCTTTTGCTTTAACTTTGGTTGGTGGTACTTTACTTGATTGGTTTATTAATCGGTGGCTGCTCTGTTTGAGTTGCTAGTGTATCTTGGCATGATTGCTTTGTTCTTTGTTTGAGTTCCTGCTGTATCTTGGCTGAAACAAAAGTGTCTCATTTCCGAAATTGAATTTTAGAAACTAAAAATCATGTTTAAGAGTTGGAATATGATTTGTTACATGTTGCAACCACTTCACTCTTGATGAAACACCGTGTTTAAGTGGACTCTTAGAGATTGTGATTAGGTGCTATAATCATTTTTAACATGCTAGAATTTTTATTTAGATTAGAATGTGTTGGAATTTGAGTTCAAGTACTCCAGGTAAGTATTAGATCATGAGATTTGTTTAAATACTAGATTTAAAAATATGAATTAGAAAAAAAAAATTGTTTTTGGTAAGTGGGTAGGAAAAAAAATGGAAGAACATGAAGTTTATTTCTCCTTTATTTTATTTTAAATTGGAACAACATGGGCTATTTCTTTGTTGTAGGTAGGTCACCTCTTAAACAACCTCGGAGAGCTATGTTCCCCAGCTTTTCAGTGGAATCCATCACATTGGTATATGATGATTGGCATGGGCTAAAAAGATGCATATGTTGAGAAGACTGTCAATTTGCATCTTGATCTTGAAATATTTGAACATGGGACTGTGAGCTATTAGGATGATACGGAGGTCTCACTATCGCAGTTTCTACTATAAGCTTTGGGCTGTCCTAGATAGGCATAGTATGATGAGGTTGAGCCATCACTTGTGCATAGAAAATGCTTATGATTCTCAAAGGATATGAATATTCAGAAAGAAACTACTTTTTTTAAAAGAAGAAAATGCAATTTAGTAGCTTCATTGTATGCCCATTATTTTTTGGTCAATTGAGCATTAATTACTTTGTAAATGTATGTGTATATCAAGTATTTTACTCTGTGAATGAAATTTAGCTAATTTTTTTCATAGTGTTTGAATGTTACATTTTCTTCCATTGTGTTCATATAATTCAAAATCTCTAATGAATTGCCAATCAATTACTTAAATAAGTTAAATTTTATTGTGTGTATCAATTTGCATAGATGATATTGGATAAAAGCCCACAATTGAACGCACAAATTGTGACTTTTTTGTGCACAATCAGTTGCCCTCCTTTGCTTGGTTATTATGTACAATCAATTCATAATGAATGATTAGGATCTGTTAGGCACTTTAACAATCGTGCAATCGATTTGGATCCTAACAGGCACTAAACATGTTACAATGTCACAATCAATTACATAATCGATTAGGAGCAAATTTGTTTTGTTTAGACTTGACTGATAATGGTACACAATTAATGATGCAATCAATTGGTCTATACTTTTGCAACATGAATGCATTTTGCGCCCAATGAATTGGCATCGAAAATCGAATTCACAACCTTGACACAACAATAATTTCCACAATACATGGATTACAAAAATCAAATTTACACCCAAATACATCATCCATGAAGAAGCCATCCAAATTATATCATCCTCAAAAAGTCACAAGTCACTAGTCTTGGCAAAAGGATTAACCATCCCTGTCCATTTGTTAGACTTCAATCATCGCCGAAACCTTCACTACCATCAAATTTCTCCTTACTATAGGAACATGAAATGGTATGTATCATGTGGGATGGCCTCATCCACATATAAATAGGGCTGCAAATGAATTGAAATTTGCTTTCGTAAACAAGCTCGACTCGACTCGTTAAGGGCTCAACTCGTTTAGTAAACGAACCAAGCTCGAACTTGAATATTAGGCTTGTTTAATAAAGAGCCGAACTCGACTCGTCAAGCTCAACTCGTTTATTTTTATCTAAATTATATAATAAATATATTATTTATATATCAAATAATATATAAATATATACAAATAATAGTATAAATACATTATTTATATATTAAATAATATAAATAATATTTTTTTAAAAATTATCGGATTGAGCTGAGCCGAGCTTGCGTTTTATTAATATTAATGAGCCGAGCAGAGTTCGAGCCCAGTTCCTTATCAAGCCAAGTTCGAGCTCAATAAACGAACTCAATAAGTAAACGAGCCGAGCTCGTTTACAGCCCTACATATAAATCATCAAAAGTACATATGAAGGTCAACATTAGGAAAGTAAGGATATTGTCTTATCATGAGTGTTGCAAACCAAATGTCCAAGAATTTTGAGTAGATACATGCTCTTATTAGAATCTAGACATTTTTTTTGCTCTTGTTAGAAACTGGATCTTATACCACAGTCAGTGCTTTTTATTAACATGCTGACTGGCCACACCAAAGTATTCATAACGAAAAGAAAAATCTACACAATTTTTTATTGTGAACTTGAAATGGCAAGCATCCAAATCTGCAAGTTTAAAAAAAAAAAAAAGCAATAGTATAAAAATCATTTTCCATTAACTATTGAAGTAGCAATTAAATAAATTTAAAACTAAAAGCAAGAATAAAGATATTCTTACCATGTGAAAAGAGTTAGCCAATATGAAAGAACAAGTGGGAAAGAACCGAAGCTCCACAGTAGTCCTTCAAAACATGAAAACTACGAGTGAGAGGAACTATCATTAAAGCACCTTCCATACCCCCCAAAAAAAAAAAAAGTCATGTCAACAAAATAATTTTAAAAAATTCAAAAGCAAGTAATTTCTTAAGAGGCAAATGAAGTTGAACAAAGACACAAAACCTATGAAGCACGGACACCTCTGGCAACATATGGGTGTCTGACACGTGTCAGACACTCTACCTAACGTGTACCCTTTTTTTTGGGCAGCCCGACACTCTTCAGACACTCTCAAACACATTATGGACACATTGGAGACAGAAACCCTACCCTATTGGAGATAGAGAAACCCTAACCATTGAAGACAAAGACAGAGATAGAAAAAGAGAAAGGGTGAAGAACATGTTGAAGCCCTAGATCGAGGTGTGTTCTTCCAATCTGTGTTTGACTGCCTCTCTCCCTCTGTTCGGTGCTCTCTGTGATCCCAACCCTCAAATTTGAATTCTCTCTTCACAGTCGATTCCTCTACGACTAACTAATGAAATCGAATCGAATGTAATGGCAATGAAGCCCAAAGATCCACCCAACAATGGCGATTCCAACTCTGGTTCGAGTTCGTCCAAGATTTTTGAAACCCTTTTCGGAGATGTCCCAGAACAGAACACCTTCATCTTCTTTGAATCTTCGTTTCTTTCGTCTCTCTCTCTCTCTCGCTGTGTTCGTCTCTTCCTTTTTCTCTGTTTGATTCTCCTCTTGCTTATTTGTTCGACTCTCGCTCATTTTCTTTGTGTTTTGACTGTCTATCACTCCCATATCCACCCAAATAAAGATGGTCGTCTCTCTCTCCACTTCTTTATTGTTTTTTCTTTTTTTTTTAATCTATTTTATTTGTGGTAGCAAAAAAATCTTTTTTATTCCCTCTTTTACTTATTTATTTATTTATTTTAATAATCTTGTTTGTTAAACATTAATTAATTTTATTTGTAAAAAAAATTAATTTATGAATGACATTTGATATTAAAATAAATAAAAATAATAATATAAATAAAAATAATGGGGAACTGACCCATGAATCCATAAGGTGGAATTAGAAATTGATCAGTCCTATTTTTTTTTCTTTAAACACAGTAGTCATATTATGTGGTTGTTTACGTTGTTGCCCCATATGGGCTAGGTGTTAGGTTTGGGCTAATTTGTTTCCATTATTTGGGGAAATGACACGATATAAAAAAGCGCACTATAGGGTGAAATGGAACCAACAAAATTGTCCGAATGAGAAGTAGTTGTGTGTGTGTGAGAGAGAGAGAGAGGGAGAGAGAGAGACATGAGGAACGTAGGAGGGATTGGGGGCAAAATTTTGAGGTCTTAAATTTTGAGAGGAATTTCAAATTAAGGTAAAATTTGCTGAAAAAATTTGTTTCTAATTTCTTTTGTAGGTGTGAAAAATATGTTATGCTTGTTAAATTAATATTTTTAAATTTTTATTTTATTAGAGTTTTATGATTCAGTTTGAGGGGAAAAAAAATTTAGATACATTTAAAAGTATAAATTTTATTAAAAAAATTATTGATAAATTACAAATACATCTCATGTGGTTTGATTAAAATAAGAATCACCCTTGTGATTTTGGAAATTACATTCCACCCTCGAGGTTTCTAATTTCATAACAAATAGCCCATTTTATTAATAAATTATCAGGTCAATTAACAGTTTTTAATGATGTTAGAAATATGTTTCAATTAATAATTTAGGTAAATTTATTATTGTATACGAGATCAATTACTTATGAATTTAATTTTTTTAGTTAATTCTGTTAAATAAAAAATACTAACAAGGAGGTATTTGTAATTTTCCAAACCATAGGGGGCAATCTGTACTTTAAACAAACCTCAGGGGGTGTATTTGTCTTTTACCCAAAAATTAAAATTATACCAAATAAAAAAATATAAAAAATCATTTTTTTTTTATATTTTTTATATTTTTTGTATTTATATATATATTTTTATAAATGTTTTACTTTTTAATTATATCTAGATTAACTAAAGTTAAAAAATACAAATATTAATAAAATTCACTTAAAAAAAAAAATGTGTTGAAAATTCAAAAATAACTTTTGCAATTCTAAATCAAGCATAGTATTAGTTTTTCAATTTTTTTTTTTTAAAAAAAAAGATGTATTATTTTTTATTGTCATAAATAAATAATTGAATATCCATAACAATTGTCCATCACCATACAAATTCTGTCTCGTGACAATCCAGCATCATGCAAACTATTTGTGCCTCACTGTTTCTTCCGGTCTTTAGATTTATTTTTATTCTCTCTTCTCTTTCTTAACTCCTATTTATTTTTTGTTTATTTAATGTTTTGTAGGAGAAAGGATCCAATGAAATTGCTCTAAAGGCCATGGGCAGAGCTATTAACAAAACTGTGATGATTGCTGAATTGATTGAGGTGGTTCATGTGGGAAATTGTTCAAATTTCCCTTTCCCCTACCGGAAAAAATTGTCTATCTGTCTTCTATGTATTACATGCTAATGGAAAAGAGTTTTACGTATTAGAGAAGGATTGCTGGTCTCCATCGAATACATCAATTGGTTCAATGGATATAACCGATACATGGGAACCATTAGAAGAAGGCCTTCTTCGTAAGAAGCAAAACATCTTCTTATGCTTATGAACTAGTCATTATGCCTAGTGCCATTTTGATGGTTATTAGGTGATAGATTTTTGCTAGTGCAACCTAGAAACTACTTGCCATGTCTCGTGATAACAATTACTTTGTCCAAGAAGGAACTGGATACATCTTCTGCGGGGTAAATTTTACTTTCTTCCCTTGCGTTTTGTTAAATATAGTATATATTCTATATATATTTACATACCATATTCCGTCTATTACCATATTCTGTGTATTACCATAGTAAGCTTCTCTCTTCCTCCTATACAAAGGAGTCTCGTATACATTGTTATTCAATTCAATTCAATACAAATTTTCCCTCTCTCAAATATTGTAACACGTTATTTCTGTTCGTAATATTCAACTTGAGAGTTTGGGTTAGTGATGGAAGGTTGTGATCATTTATTGGTGGGTGATATTAATGCAGGATTGTACAAGTATGGCTCATGTATATTTGTATCTGTTTGCATGTATGTGTTTATCTATTATTATTGCTTCTTGAGGCCCTCTGTGAAGAGTTGCTAGCCTACAAACATGGCATAAGTGTGCTTATTCTTGCCCACAAGTGGAACCCTTTACTGTTCCATATTAATTAGGAAGTTTGTAAATACTTGTGAGTGTTCATACAGGTCGATAATTCAAGAGGTCCCGAGGATGGGATTTTGTGTAAGGTATCCATATTTCTAACATTGACAACCCACACTCGGAGGTTTTTTGTTGCTCTAATATTTTTTACATAGTGAAGAGCCTGTAATCCTTAATAAAGGGTTGCATAAACTACTTAAGAGTGAAAAATGCTAGTCTATGCGAATCCTTCTCATCCGATCCTATAGTTGTTTAACTCCTTCTTAGTGTATATCACTTCGAGATATTATGTATGATTAAGGTAATTACGGAGGTCCTAAGCCTCGAGGGTTGGTCATGTATGTTTTTGGTGGTGTGGACAGTAATTCTATTTTGGTGACTATAGATGATGTTAATGCTTGATGAGTCGCCATGCCATGCTTGGCAAATAGATCAATTGTTTGGGGCGTTTGTCATTGTCGTGGGTCCTTTACCTTCATTACATTGATGTGGATTGCCTTGTGAAGTAGCAATGAAACTTTTCTAGACATTTGTAAGTCATGGCCTAATTAGACAACATCTTGCTTTGAATGTAGGAGTTGCAAAGAGGAAAATGATCCATTTCATCTTGACTTGCTTCGCTTTTTATTTATTTATTGTTTTGTTCTTTTTAAAAATTCCAAGTTGGGTTCTCCTCCTACTTGTATTGAATAGAACATGCAGAGCCAACTTTGATGAATTGTACAATCATTGGGTGTCACCGTCAACCAACAAACAAAAAATAACAATCTAAACAATGATTCGATGAATAGAATTTAGGTTTTATACAAAGAGTCTTTCTCTGGATTTACTTGAAAAATGATTAGATTGTGTAATGATGAGCCTAAAAGAGAATACATGCCCAAATTATAGGGGTACTTATGTGCATATTCTAATAGGTGGACTGTCAAATAGGTCCTATGATAATTAATTGCGTTTTTCATCAAGCACTATTAAAAAATGTCATGTCAGTTAATGTTAATTTTTAGCGATAGTTTGAAAATTGTCACAAAAAATGTCACTAATTATAAGTTTTAGCAATAGTTTAAAAAAATTGTCACAAAAAAGTCACTAATTTTTAACTTTCAGTAACAGTTTGAAAATTCATCACAAAAAAAGTCATTAATTGTAAGTTTTAGCGACAATTTATGCAAACTGTGACACAAAAAAAAGTCACTAATTGTCAATTTTTAGTGACATGCAAAAAATCGTCACAAAATTATTTTTAGCGACGATTTTCCTTAGACTTATTTTTAATAAGACTTGATGGGAATTAAGTCCAACTATTAGGACTTTTTTGTAGTTTACTCCAAAATATATGATCCTATGAACCCATTGTTTAACTATCCAAAATTTGACTACAATTGAGCTATCCTGCCCTTTGTTTCCTTTTGTAGTTAATGGTTGATGATCATCATAGTCTTTTTAAGTCTTGTTCTATGGTTGAGAGCCTTTAAATTTATGTAGGATTTTTAGTATGATAAAGTGTATCTGAACATTTGAGTTGCTAATGATTAGTATCCTATCTTCTAACTAAATTGCAGGTACCAAACACCTATTCCGGTTAATCAAGGGAAACCATGGAATGAATATGATTATGGAGGTAAATAAATATTATATAATTGTCTATATTATTCTTTTTCTAAAATATTTTTATAATTTGGTTATTCTTGTATGGAATCAGAGGGATCTCCTAATATGCGTGGGAGAGGACATGGTGGTCGGGGAAGGGGTAGAGGAAGAGGTAAAATACTCTACATTTTATTCCTTTGATTCTGCTTTTGGAAATAACATTGATGGTGCCTTTAAGCAAGTGTGTTCTTCATTTGATTGTTATCTGTGCAGCTTTTAAATGTGCAACTGTCAAAAAAAGATGAACAAGTACTACAAAAGAAGTTTTACCATGAATTATTAACTTCCTTTAAAGCCAGGACAAATGTTGTGTGAGATTACCATGAATATTTTGAAAGAAAGATTATGAGAACTAATTAACACAATAAATTCATGCTACTTGAGGTTGCGAACATTGATCATTCTCTGCCATTTTGCTGTATATATGGTGTTAAACTAACAATTGATTTTGAAATAGATCAGAATTTATTGGAAGTCTGAAATTTTAGAAAAAAATAAATATGAACAATGATATATAAGTGAAAGAAGTGAATTAAACATAAGATGGTGTTATTTCAAATGGGTTGATTCTTGTGGGTGGTTGACTAGAATGAAATTTTGCGCAGACAACCGATATACAAGTGAAAGGTCACTTTATAATGCACAATGCATAATACCAATCTTTTGGTGGTCTGCTATCATCCTTAAAGTTCTGTCTTCCTTCCACTGTAGTTTGGATAGAGTGTGGCTTAAGCTCCATTCATCTAGGGATGAGTGTTGCACCTCATACACATGTAGGTTTGCTTTGAAGCATTAGTTACATGTAGGTTTGGGCTTTGAAGGGTTAGAAAAATGCCCATCAAAATAATTTTTGCTTCCCTAGAAACAAAAAGAAAGTATACTATAGGGCACTAATCGATGGATTTGGGTGTTCAAACTATTTCACATAGATTTGTCCTCTTCTTTCTTCGATTTGGTCCCTAGAGTATCCTCTGGGGAATTAGATTCAAATTTTGATCAAGAATATATTGCTCAACAGATAGAACCCGCTCTTGGTGATACTTCAAATAGGTTCTCTGATGGCACCACATTGAATGTGGTTCCATATGGTAACTGATGGCTGGTTGGTTAGATGATGTTTATATTGTGGGTTTCAAACCTTGGCATAGAAAGAATAGGAGAACACCTATAAAAGTATTTGTTCCAACACGCTTCCTATTTTGATGACCCAATCAAGGACATGGTTTCTTGAAATAAAACTTTCAGAAGTTGAACTCTAATAATAAAAAATTGAATGGATAAATTGTAGTATTTTTTTTTTTGAAAATATTAAAAAAGATGGGTTATATATTAAACAAATATAGGGGAATATATAATTTGAGGTGGCAAATTGAAAGATATTTTCAAAACATTTAGTGAAAATGTAAGTTTTTCGAAGTTGAGGAGGGGCACGTGCCCCTTCTAGGCCTTAATTGGCTCCGCCACTAATTGCTGGAGACTTGCAACAGTTCACGCTAGAATGTGAAATCATAATGGGTACAAGAGTTGGGTTTCAAGTTGTGATAGTTGATGAAACATTTAAAAAATTGGATAATGTTTGGTTAAGAAGCATTTCTGTTAGGGGTCAACATATTAATTTTCAGCACCCTTTGTCGGTGGTTATAGTGCTGCTTTGTGGATTATATTGTGTTAGAATATTTTATGTTAGTGTGGTAGGTAAATGTGAGTGTGTTAGGTGAGTGTATAGTGTGGTAGGTGAGTGTTAGTGTGGTAGGTAAATGTGAGTGTGTTAGGTGAGTGTATAGTGTGGTAGATGAGTGTGTTAGTATATTCTCTTCCTCTCCTATATATAGGAGAGTCATTGTAGTCATTCAATATCAATCAATCAATAATACATTAAATTTTCTACATGGTATCAGAGCGGGTTTAGCACCTAGTATTTTTCGCTTCATCGGCGGGCGGCAACCTCGCCTTGGCCGCCCGCCGGACCTCAACCCCCTTGGTGTAGAAAGGTGTCACGCCCCACTTTTTATTACTCGAAGTCATTACCAAATTCATTAACTTAATTCACTTTCAGAGATAACATGCGGAAATAAACTCATACATTCAATCCGTAGGAGTGATTAACAATACTCTCATTCGTATGCAAAGTAAATATTACATGGACATACTCAAGAAATTGCCCTTGGGCTTACAACATTGAATAATCAAATGAAGGGTGTAACCCTTTACAGATATGGCATTCCGCCAACAACAAAGAGGCCCCGTGGCCAGCAATTAAAAGATCCAAATCTTGTAGCACATCCTGCTAAATACCTGAAAAAGATTTCAACAACGTGGGATGAACATATAGTCCAGTAGGGATCTCAACATGATCCTCAACAATAACAACAATACAGATAGCTATGATCATGCACACTCATTCTCGTACTAGAATAGTAATGTGACAGTTTATACAAAAATATATATGTATGAACCCTTCTTTTGAAAACAACCGTTTCATTCAACGCCATGTTTATTCATCTTTCCATATTCCTCTCATTAATCCCCATTCCCATTCTTTCATAATATCAACAACTACTTAGGAAAATCATCACTAAGCCCGATACTCTCATCCGCTTTCCCATACATACGATGACGTATCCTTTTTAAACATGTTTATTTTTAAAACATTCGATCTCCTTCACATTTTCCAAAAGGCAAAAATGACATTTTGATTCATTCCCAATATTATCATAACCATACATGCATAACTTTGTAAAAACATAAATTACAACCCACCAACATGTATACTATCAATCAATGGAGTAACTCGGTCCTCCGAATCAACCAATCAAATCCATGATATTTTCGCCATACAAAAACTACAATAATTCCACCTTGCTCTACTAGCTATGCGCCAAGAATAAGGATATACCGCAATAACTACTATCAACTTCGCTCTACTAGCTATATGCATAGTAAGCCACACGCACTTTTCACAAAGAACATACCATTTTACCAGCGCTAATGGAAGGGTGTGGCACCTCGATTATAAGCGATACGCTTCCAGCGCTTAGCCGAAGGTAACGGTACCTCTCGATTATAAGCGCTGCATATAACGCCAACAACCACCATGCACACAAGGCATATCCAACATGTATAATGCATATACATAAACTACCAAGGTAATGACAATGTGTTAAAATAGATGAACACATACGTAAAGCGTACACACAACAATTCAATACAACCGTATCATCCTCCACCGATGACCAAGGACAAACCTCTAGATGCAAGTATATTATACATCTATAAACTTACTCAATTATCATGAAATTATCTCGCTTAACATTAATACCATCATAGTAGTATAAGATACAACAAATTCAACATTCATACTTATTTCAAAGTACCATTTCCATTCCACAAAACCAATCCCGCTTCCTTTTATTTTTCACAAAATCAAGTTCAAGGACAATAAGCCCTAACTCATTTTAATCAACTACATTCCTTTCAAAGCCATTCCACTTTAATTATACAAATTAAATCATAATCACTATACTAGGGTTTTCCTCCCTCTTCCTCATTATTGAACATAAGCCTCAATCATCTACAATAGCCAACAATGGTTTCCTTTAAAACCCAAAATACCCAAGTATTTACCCTAAGATCAAACCCCTCTATTAAATTATTAAATCAATAAATATTAGGGTTTCCTCTCCTTTCAACCACACTTGCTAATTAACACCCAATTGGTCCAAGGCACATCTAATAATCAAAGATCTAAAACCAACAACCAACCCAATGTTCGACCTCATGAATTTATATAAAATTCCAACATGATGTAGTTTTCATGCAATACAAAAGTAACCACATGTCTATCTATAGTAGAAGTATTGAAAAGAGAACAAGGAGAATCCCTACCTCAAAGAAGAACTCAAATAGAGATGATGACCAAACCAAAGTGCTCCAAATCCACAATTTCTCCGATTAAAACGAAGCCCTCGACGATCCACGCAACTATTGTAAAGGCCAAGGTGAGCAAATCACTCCTACTAGACCAATACAAAGAGAGAAGGTAGAGTTCTAGAGTGAGAGACTCAAGAATGGTGTTTTTGAAAAGTAGGAGAGAGAAAGAAAAGTGAAAAGTGATTTTAAAATGTCAAAACACGGAACTTAAACCCAGTCCTCCGCTCGGCGCTCTGTTATCCGCTCGGCGGACAAATAAAAAGTACCCGCTCGGCGCTAAAACCTCGCTCGGCGCACCACCAAAGTCCCCGCTCGGCCGAATACCGCTCGGCTGGATGCAACCTTCGAAAATCTGCAGCAGACGAAACTCTGGGAGGTGATTTCTCGCCGGCGCTCGATCCCTTTCGGCGTCACAAAAACATCTCGCTCGGCGCCCTAATATCATTTCGGCGCAAAGGCCAAAACTTGGGCACTTATCTTTGGTTCTAAGTTCAACCAACTCGCCTCCAATCGCCCAACACATCCTATAACTCAAATACAAGATAGGAAAGGATGTAAACGATATAATACTCAACTACTAACACCCACGGACCGCAGCGTCCGGATCATCGACAACAAGGGGTAAAACCGGGATCGCTATAACCTCCTTAAAGAATTTCGTCCCGAAATTAAAGGTGCGATCAAAACACAAGGCCAACTGATAACACAACACCAACACCCCCAACACTAGGGTGAAACCGCCCTCACTACAACCATCGGCCACTCTTACCCAAGAAGAGACCCACTAAGGGAATACGTTCCAAACAACAATACTTAGGTGCGAAAATCTCAACAAACCAAACCTTTCCTGGAACAATAACCAACATCTGACTAGCGCTTCAAGCTAAGCCACTACTCAACAACAAGATTCCCAAAAACTAATCAAAGTAAACCTTATGAGTAAACAATAAGAAAACATTTTCTTGTTCAAGCGACATTTCTCAAAGATAGTCAAATTTTCAATGCTAACTTTCCAAAATAAATCCTTCACTTTCCATGAGAAACTCAACAGCTTTGTAAACATTTTTCACAAACACGGTGTTATCCAAAACACAAAATCATCCACGGTTTATTTGCAAAAAAAAAAAAAAAAAAAAAAATATATTTTCATTTGGAACTTTCCAAAACCCTTGATTTAAATCAATTTCTCAGCAACACCCTTAGGTGGCCCAAACATTAAGAAAAATTTTGTTTTCCATAACTTTTCAACATACTACTAGCAACAACCATCACTCATACAGTGATACCAAAACCGACACGAAGCGTAACATTTCTATAATGATGATTAATAGAAATAAGTACAGTGCTACATCAAATCAAACAAGCAACACTTCAATTGATAAGCATATATGCTCTGTCAATACATTTCTAGATAAGCATACATGCTCTATCTACGGAGTTCATCCCCTATCTCCTCCCTCCCAAGCAATGCATATAAACACATAGGTTCTATACACAATCAAACAATACATAAATTAATGTATTCTATCGGTCAGATTCAATAGCACAACATGTTCGATTAGCCGATCTCCCTAATCAACACACATGGTCTACATAACTACAACTACCCAATCAAGAGGGATAATTCGACCCACGCTATTCTTGTTACTCTAGACCACAAACTGTTCTTCCACCAAGGAATGCTGCCTGCATCCACTCACAAACCATATCCCACAATTGATGACCAATCACAAAACAAACACTACCCCTATACAACCGTTAGGGTCACCCCAGAACTCACCTACTAGCAAGCCCAAAACACAAACCACATCTGGTGTACCATTCCGCTAACCCGAGATATAACCTCACATAACCTTGCTAATACCGCACAACTCTCAAACCATCACATCAATCACATCCACCCACAGTTCGTTCTCAACCCATAATCTCTAAAATGAACAAGGCCCACGTCACAAGACTAACTCAATACACAATACTAAGCAAGCAACAATACTAGGATCATTGGCCCCATTAACAACTTCTCAAAATAAAATAGAGAGTTCAAATTTCACACATACTCCCCAATACACGAGGATTAAACAAACAATACTATGCATGCATATGCAATACATAAACATGATGCCTCAAAGATCCAAGAGTACACCGGTCAACAACAAAATCAATAAGCGTGATACTCCACCGCCAACATTACAAAAGTCCCTCTCGGGGTAACCTTTGAGGGCTACCTACTAAGTCGCCCCTTGCGAGGCTCCCGGCTTCTTTGCCGTTTACAGTGAACGCCCCGATTGGACGATCTGTTGAGTCGACTAGGTTTTAATACCCCAGAAGAATTAGCACGCAAAGGACAAACGTCTACCATGGCCCGGTGACCACAAACAAAACAACCACGGACCCTTTTCTCTGGCTGATGCGAAACTGCGCCTCCCAGAACCCCCAACAGAAGGATCAAAACCCTGGCGAAGAAAAGGAACCGACTCGATTGAGCTTGTTTCGCCTCCACCTCTTGAGCCTAGAATGTTTAGGAACTACAAGAGGACCGAGATGGTCTCCTTTCTTAACCCCATCACCACTAGCAATCGGGGCCTCCATGCTTGCCTCAACTAAAGTATAGTAATCCTTCCACAAGGATCCACTACCTTCTCCCGAATATCGAAACACAACCGCTTTTGAACTCAAAACAACGACGCTCCTCTGTTGTCACCAACTCGAGCAAACCTCGACAAACTATCAAACCGCATCTCAAAGCGTACACAGAGTGTCATCTGACGCAACTCCAAAAAGCTGTTCCCTCAACCTTTCCCGGCGAGAAGGAGAAATACTTGGCCCAAAAGGCCTCGGTAAAAAGCAACCCACGTGCCACCACATTAGTCTTAGCATTCTTCCACCAATAACTTCGCATCACTCTTCAACCGAAAAGTCGCTAAAGAAACCCTCAACTCCTCATCTTCGACTCGAGCATATCAAGAGTCTTGGTAATCTGTTCAACCAACTCTCTGCCTCCAACGGTTTAGCCTCCCCCAAACTCAGGTGGACGGAGCGAAAGAACTCCTTAGTAAGTTTGAGAGCATGCCCTGCCACCCTCGGTCGAGCTAGGGCATCTTGCCTTTGCTCTCACAATCTCACGTCGACATCCTCTTGACGGCGATCTTTGCAATGGCGGTGCTAAAAGGGAACTGTTGTGCCTCTCCGGCGTTCCTACTACTCAATCGTCCTCTACTCCCTCGTGTAGACATCCTATAAGGCACAAGGTAAATTACACTTAGCGTAAACACAATAGCCTTCGCGAGGCACACTCCACTCTTTGTTAAGTCACAAGACACACTTAGTTTCAAAATTTACATTTCTCTGCATATAAACATCCAAACAAGTAAACACATAATCGAATCAAGTCCACAAAGATAGCCACTCATCCGGAACTCTCAAGGAATTCCTATCGAAACCACGTTGATCGGCGTGTTTCCAAAAGGACCTCAAAGCAAGTTCACGGCTATGAATACTATCCAGTATTGAATCCCATGCTCACATAAATGCAACACATAAGTCTTAATTCCCATGGTATCTATATGCAACGTCCTCCTTTGCACGTAGTAAACCCCGTGGTAAAAACCACTTCCCACGAGCTCAAGGTATTCAAACCGGTAGCTCGATACCAAGTTGTCACGCCCACTTTTTATTACTCAAGTCATTACCAAATTCATTAACTTAATTCACTTTCGAGAGATAACATGCGAAATAAACTCATACATTCAATCCGTAGGAGTGATTAACAATACTCTCATTCAGATGCAAAGTAAATATTACATGGACATACTCAAGAAATTGCCCTTGGGCTTACAACATTGAATAATCAAATGAAGGGTGTAACCCTTTTACGAGATATGGCATTCCGCTAACAACAAAGAGGCCCTGGCGACAATTAAAAGATCCAAATCTTGTAGCACATCCTCGCTAAATACCGAAAAAGATTTCAACAACGTGATGAACATATAGTCCAGTAGGGATCTCAACATGATCCTCAACAATAACAACAATACAGATAGCTATGATCATGCACACTCATTGTCGTACTAGAATAGTAATGTGACAGATTATACAAAAATATATATGGATGAGCCCTTCTTTTGAAAACAACTGCTTTCATTCAACGCCAAGCGATTCATCTTTCCATATTCCTCTCATTAATCCCCATTCCCATTCTTTCATAATATCAACAACTACTTAGGAAAATCATCACTAAGCCCGATACTCTCATCCGCTTTCCCATACATACGACAGACGTAACCTTTTTAAACATGTTTATTTTTAAAACATTCGATCTCCTTCACATTTTCCAAAAGGCAAAAATGACATTTTGATTCATTCCCAATATTATCATAACCATACATGCATAACTTTGTAAAAACATAAATTACAACCCACCAACATGTATACTATCAATCAATGGAGTAACTCGTCCTCCGAATCAGAACCAATCAAATCCATGATATTTTCGATTACAACAAAACTACAATAATTCCACCTTGCTCTACTAGCTATGCGCCAAGAAGCCAAGGATATACCGCAATAACTACTATCAACTTCGCTCTACTAGCTATATGCATAGTAAGCCACACCGCACTTTTCACAAAGAACATACCATTTTACCAGCGCTTAGCCGAAGGGTGTGGCACCTCGATTATAAGCATAGCTTCCAGCGCTTATTTGGAAGGTAACGGTACCTCGATTATAAGCGCGGCATATAACGCCAACAACCACCATGCACACAAGGCATATCCAACATGTATAATGCATATACATAAACTACCAAGGTAATGAATGTGTTAAAATAGATGAACACATACGTGTAAAGCGTACACAACAATTCAATACAACCGTATCATCCTCCAATCGATGACCAAGGACAAACCTCTAGATGCAAGTATATTATACATCTATAAACTTACTCAATTATCATGAAATTATCTCGCTTAACATTAATACCATCATAGTAGTATAAGATACAACAGTCAACATTCATACTTATTTCAAAGTACCATTTCCATTCCACAAAACCAATCCCGCTTCCTTTTATTTTTCACAAAATCAAGTTCAAGGACAATAAGCCCTAACTCATTTTAATCAACTACATTCCTTTCAAAGCCATTCCACTTTAATTATACAAATTAAATCATAATCACTATACTAGGGTTTTCCTCCTCTTCCTCATTATTGAACATAAGCCTCAATCATCTACAATAGCCAACAATGGTTTCCTTTAAAACCCAAAATACCCAAGTATTTACCCTAAGATCAAACCCCTCTATTAAATTATTAAATCAATAAATATTAGGGTTTCCTCTCCTTTCAACCACACTTGCTAATTAACACCCAATTGGTCCAAGGCACATCTAATAATCAAAGATCTAAAACCAACAACCAACCCAATGTTCGACCTCATGAATTTATATAAAATTCCAACATGATGTAGTTTTCATGCAATACAAAAGTAACCACATGTCTATCTATAGTAGAAGTATTGAAAAGAGAACAAGGAGAATCCCTACCTCAAAGAAGAACTCAAATAGAGATGATGACCCGAAACCAAAGTGCTCCAAATCCACAATTTCTCCGATTAAAACGAAGCCCTCGACGATCCACGCAACTATTGTAAAGGCCAAAGGTGAGCAAATCACTCCTACTAGATCAATACCAAGAGAGAAGGTAGAGTTCTAGAGTGAGAGGCTCAAGAATGGTGTTTTTGGAAAGTAGGAGAGAAAAGAAAAGTGAAAAGTGATTTTAAAATGTCAAAACCCGAACTTAAACCCGATCCTCCGCTGAAGCGCTCATATCCGCCGAGCGACAAGCCAAAAGTACCCCGCCGGCGCTAAAACCTCCGCTCGGCGCACCACCAAAGTCCCCGCCGAAGGCCGAATACCCGCTCGGCCTGATGCAACCTTCGAAAAATCTGCAGACGCATTTAAACTCTGGAGGGTGATTTCTCCGCCGAGCGCTCGATCCCCGCCGAAAGCGTTAAAAACATCTCCGCCGGCGCCCTAATATCGGCTCGAAAGAAGGCCAAAACTTGGGCAGCTTATCTTTGGTTCTAAGTTCAACCAACCTGCCTCCAACTGGCCCAACACATCCTATAACTCAAATACAAGATAGGAAAGGATGTAAACGATATAATACTCAACTACCAACACCCACGGACACGCGTCCGGATCACTGCACAACAAGGGGTAAACCCGGGATCGCTATAAAGGCATGCTTTGAAATTCCATGCATGCTTTCGTGTATAAGAACATCCTGCCCCTGGAAAGGTTGCACATTTGCTGGTATTGCTGAATGTTCACCTTCAACTATTGGAATCAAGCTTGCATTTTCTACTTCTTCACAGTTCATTAAATTATGGTGCTCTGAGCACTTGACGAAAGGCCTCCCAGTTGAGCTTGAGTCATTCCCTGATGTCCATAGTTATATTTTGAGCTTGAAGTACACAAACTGGATTTTCCTTGTAAGCCTTTCCTAAACTGTATCACCAGATGTGTTACCCGATTCATCGAATCCATTACATTCTTCCTTTTGAACATTCATGTTAGATGCAAAACTCTCTACTGTCCCTTGGTGAGGATAAGTTCAAGAGCAATTCTATTATTCTCTCATCGCACTCTTGCAAAGAAGCTTCAAGCCTTTGGTTTTCTTCCTGCAAAGATTCAAGGCTTAATAGTGCACATTCCAATTCAGCATTTATACGGTCATACGCCTTGAATTTTTCACGTTTTTCGAAACTACTGATTGTAATTGACCTCCGGTTCCAAGATCTTCACCGATAAGTCTTCATTTCTCTTCAAGAGAGAAGCTTGATTTCTTCCTATTCTCAAGTTCATCAACAAGATCTGGTAATTTCCAAAGCATCTCCTCTCCATGTTTTTGGAAATAGAAAGTTGGTGCCTCAACTCTTGGATCTTGGTTTCATCTTGTTCCTTGAGAAAGGCAATTCTCGTGAGTCTTATGAGTAAACGGATGGTCCTTCAGGTTCTCTTTTTGCACGAGCCTGAAGACATTCAGCTTCAACCTTGTCTTTAAGATCCTTAAAATGGATGGACAGGTTCTTGAACTATTCTGTCTTCAGAATCTGTTTGGACAGCCTGTGCTTAAGCTCATTACACTGGTTCTGCAGTGTCATCAGTTCATCATTATAATCTTGAAGTGAGGTAGTATACATACGTAGTTCATCCCATTTGGCTTTGATTTCTTCTCCAATAATTGGAATACTCAGAAAAAGAAATATGGGTCATCCAAAAAGAGAAAGCAATTGCAGTAATGTCACCAACCTTATTTTATTCATGCCGGGGATCAAACCCGATCACCATTTTACAAAAAGAAAAAAAAAAAAAACTAACAACAAAACAACCACAACCCATAACCACCACAAACAACCGGCCTCACTTCTTCGCCTCTTCAGCTGTTCTCTTCTTCTTGCCTTTGTCTTGGGCGTCCCTTGCCGATGCTGCCTCCGTGTTTCCCACGCCGCCGAGCACGTTCACTTCTCGTTGCTCCTCAACCGTCACATATGGCGGCCCTCCAAATCTGAGCATCACGGTGGCCTTCCACTTCAGTTCCTTATTTTCTGCCTTCAGCACACATATCTCTGCTCGGGCATCCGTATACATGCTCTGGAGCAGAGCCAGTTGGGCTTTTACCTGCTGCACCTCATTTGTTCTACTCTGAAGCCGGTGCGACAGATTGTTGACCGCAGTCATTGTCTCAACACATGACTTTAGAGTATAATGATTCGCCTCAATATCCGATTGTGCAGCCATTCTTTGCTCCACAGACAGCATCGGAAAGTTCAAAGGCGCAAAACCAGGGGCGCTTGGTCCAGGGGCGCTTGGTTGAGGTTCAAGGGCCATATTCTGGGTTGTGGCCTCGTTGAGGTCGGGAAAGAGAGTGAGCAGACCCCGGGAAGAAGAGGCTATGTTTTGGGTAGCGGAACGGGAAGAAGAAGCCATTTTCTGGGCAACAGAGTGACAGAGTATCTCTCTCAAGAAAACGAAGAGTTTTTTTCAAAGGTTTTCAGCAAGTTCTTTGTCACGCGATTTGACCTCGGCGGACCTCGCCTTGGTTTAAATAGGCAAGGCAGACACGCGCCTTACGCGCCTCTCAACGCCAGACGACAAATCGGCGCGCCTTTTGATGGCTGTCGGGCACACCTTTTGATGGCACGTCTTTTGAGGGTGCGACTTTTGAGGGTCCGACAAGACTCTGTAAACTGTCCCGACTTTGATTCCGGTTAGCTTCTATATGGGTCCGACAAGACTCAGAATCAGGCCGACATTGATTCGGTTAGCTCCTATATGGGTCCGATAAGACTCAGAATCGTCCCGACATTGATTAGGTTAGCTCTTATATGGGTCCGATAAGACTCGTAAATCGTCTCCGACATTGATTAGGTTAGCTCTATATGGGTCCGATAAGACTCAGTAAATCGGAAACTTTGATTCCGGTTAGCTTCTATATGGGTCCGACAAGACTCGGTAAACTGTTCCGACATTGATTTCGGTTCTCTGCTACAACGGTTCGACACAGCCATATAGTGTCTTCTACAACGGTCCGACATGACCCCGTAAACTGTCTCTGCTACAACGGTTCGACACAGCCATATAGTGTCTTCTATAACGGTCCGACATGACCCCGTAAACTGTTTCTACATCGGTCCGATATGACCCATAAACTATCTTCTACAACGGTCTGACATAACCCCATAAACTGTCTTCTACATCGGTCTGACACGACCATACAATGTCTCCTATCCACTTTTATTTTATTTGTCAGATTATTTTTTTTGTTTTGTTACTCTCTCCAAACTCAAGTTGGTTGGTTCCTATCCCCTTGAGTTTGAGGGGGGCTGTTAGAATATTTTATGTTAGTGTGGTAGGTAAGTGTGAGTGTGTTAGGTGAGTGTATAGTGTGGTAGATGAGTGTGTTAGTGTGTTAGTATATTCTCTTCCTCTCCTATATATAGGAGAGTCATTGTAGTCATTCAATATCAATCAATCAATAATACATTAAATTTTCTACATATTGCTTTACTCTTGCCCCTCTATTTTGACACTTTACGAAATGTAATAGCTACAAAACTGTTTGTCATTGGCTATAGTTTTGCTTTTGTGGATTATAGTGCATTGTTCTTGCCCCTCTATTCTGACTCCTTATGAAGTGTAATAGCTACAATCTATCTTCTACATGGAGTAGTAACAATGGAGTGGTAGAATACAATGGAGATGGTGGATGGGATGGTGGACGTGGATATGGTGGAAGAGGCCGGGTCAGGGGAAGAGGCCGCGGTTTTCGTGGACGTGGAAGAGGCTATGGTGGTGGGGATATGCAACAAGACTTGGGTGGTTACCATGACTATGGTGGATTGGGGGCACCGTTTGCTCAAGGCCGTGGTAAGTATATTTATATGTTTGTCATTCCAAATATTTCTCTCTACTTAAGCTGCAGCTGGAATTAGTTGCATACTTTTGTGCATCTTGTAGATTTTTTTTTTCCCTGGAGAAATTACACCCTTAACCTTACTTCTGAATTTGACTTTGATACCTGATCTTATCCGACTTTAAATCTTTTTCCATTTGGTCCTTCTATCAATTATTTACACATTTGGACGGAAAGTGGCATGAACACATTTTTAAGGGCGTTAAATTTTTTTTTAATGATAAATTACACTTTTCATCCTCAAAACTTCCACCTAAATTCAACTTTTACTAAAATTTCAAACAGTGGGATGACTGGAGGACCACATTGAAACACATGTTGAAGTTTGATAACCGAATTGTTGCATTTAGAAGATGAGGGACCAAAATGAAAGTTTGAGGGTGAAAAGTGCAATTTACCCATTTTCCATCTTTCTTATGTTCCCTCGATTAGTCTGGCTTTTTTGAAGACCTTTTACTCTTAGGAAAATTAGATTTATCCCCTCTTTTTTCCCCTTCCTTTCTCGTACTCTTGACAACAGCCATGGCTGCTGACATGGATAGGAGAAAAAAGGGAAGGGAAGGAGGAAGAGAGAGAAAATAGGAAGAAAAGAAATAGGTCATTTTAAGCATATCACAATATTTAAGATTTCATGTGTATGCAAAGTTTTAAAGCGGTTTTAAAAGCGGTTACCGCCACCATTTCTGCCGCTTTTGCGGTGTGATTGAGATTCACAGTGTGTGTTGGTCATGGCAGTGAGGCGTTGAACGATGTCAGAATAATCAGAATCACTGTTACGCATCAAGATTACGTAACGATTCCAAACTGTTTCTTTCGAAAAAAACACAAAAAAAAAAGCTGAAAATGGGGGAAGAGGGATAGAGAGAAGATGGAAGATAAAAGAGAGAAAATGGAGGAGCAAGAGATAGAGAGAGAGAAGAGGGAAGATGAAGAACATGTTATTGATTTGTTGAAACTGTAAGACCTATGCTATTCTATTTAGCTGCTATCATTAAACCATTTTGTTTGTGTGTGTCTATCTATATATTGTTTGAAAATAATAATAATAATAATAATAAGTGTGGTTATTATCTATTTGGCTTGGTTAAAATATGTATATATGTATATATTTAGGCTTTTATTTATTCTTTTACTTTTGTCATTGTTTATCTTATATATAATAGTTAGTGATTAATTTTTTGTATAATATAAAGTCATTAATTATTAAAATAAAATGTAAAAAACTCAGTTTATAGTGATTTAGAAATATGAAATATATTGGATTATACTTAAAAATTTGTAAAAATTGATCAATATTTATTTTTAACCCAATAAATATGATCATGGAAAAAAAATATGCGTATCGGTAAGTTTTTTTCAAATTGTGCGAAAATAAAAAATTCATTAGGTTACATAACTGTTACACTACGGCCTTTACACCCCGCAACCGCAACCGTTTTTTAGAACCTTGTGTGCATGTCATATGACAATTTTTCATCCATTTATGTAATGGATCCTTAATGAATGTTCACATTAATGCAAATTGATAATTCAAGGTGGCAAAGTGTAGTGCTTTTAGTTGATGGGATAAACTAATCTTGGCGATATATTCAAGTGCGTTTGCCTTTTTGTTTCATAGTATTTGCATACAAGCTGCAGAGGTCTGAATCTACAGTTCATAATGTCGGATACCTCAAAATCTTGCTTAGCTAATCTGCGTTCACAAAAATACAAATCCAGTGGTTTTGGTTCATTTTTCATGTATTATATTTATATTTCCACTTTCAACATTAAGTTCTATGGATCTTTGCGGTAGTGGGCGTGGGCGTGGATGCAGCTGGATGTGGGCGTGGGCGTGGTCGAGGATTTCAGATCCGATGGTCGATCAGGCGGTACTGACCGTGAAGGAACGACTCTTAGATTGGTAGTTACGGATGCCTGCTCACTGATTATGTCTTCTTCTCATGAAAAAAGGGGAAAACGAGAGAGAGAAAAGTAGTGTAACTTCATCGATAATTTTCTAGGAATATGGGTTAATAGTGAGTTGCTGCTGATTTCATGCAGAAGCCATGTTTTTTTTGTAGTTAGTAGGATTATTTTGATTTAATGATGACAAACTAAGTTGTACAATTCCTCTCTTAGGAGAAATAATAGAGCAGTACATTCTTTTATTATTATTTCTAAATTTACCACCTCTTTGCTCAATCAGTTGTTTCATGAAATTTTTATTGTAAGGCTGTTTGGACTTTGTATTACTTGTTTTCAGCCTCCAGCTTTGTCACTGGCCCCCTTTCTGGAAGTTGGGTGAACTATACATTGTATAAAATGCATCATATTAGTAAACAAGTTCCACAGGACTATGCAATGGTTTCTAGGGGTGCGTGTGTGATACATGTAACTAGAAGTTTTTATGTTGTCCTATATAAAGAGTACTCTACTGGGCTATATGTAAGTGAATTGAAGTTGAAGAAGATTATAAGAATATTCATTTATATTAAGTAAGTGTTTTAATTGATTTATTAGTTCATGTCGAATGAGATTTGTACGAGTCCTACATCCTACAATCGTACATCTCAATGCATACTTGTACCCTCTAGGACAGATTATGTTGGTGTGCTGAAATATGTTGGTGTGCCGGAATTGGCATAATGGGACTATCTATGCATTCTATTGTTGGGATTGCTTTCTTTCTTTCTCTTTTGTTAATCTTTTATTTTTTATTTTTTTATTTTTATTGTGTTTGGGAATGCTCTTTTTGGTTTAACTTTTTTGCATGTGTTCATTACTACTCTTTTTGATGAGGAAAATCTAAAGGGTTTTGAAGACAGTAGGCTGAAAAAGCTGACCTGGAGAGGATGGTACATGGTGAGTGATGACACACACACACACTCTCTTCCATGCGATGAGGATTGTAGTGTTGTTTTATGTTTTGCCCCAAGCAGACGGGACTATGAATCTGTGATAGCTTGCCTTGTTGAGAACTCGGGCAAGTGATTTCATCATATGTTTTAAGTCTAAGATTATGAGTTTTACGTCTTACATGGCAATGTTATTCTAATTTATTTTATTTTTTTAATTAGAGGGATATTGATTCTTACTCTAGTTCACTTTTAAGACAATATTTGATTCACTGGAATAAAACGGAATGGAATAATCATTTCATCAAAATATTTAGAGGAATAAAAAATAGAAACAACACCATGCAAATCAGAAGGCAAGTAAAATTATGAGATAATGAACTTAAATTTTAAATACTATTAAACTTCAATGGTTCATCCAGAATTTGGTAATTTCCGAATCCAGATCAAAGCCTGGCCAATTTCTTGGAAACCCAGAGTCAAAGCAAAGCTTGTAGTAAAGTATACGCAAGTAGGAGGTATTTACTAAACTAATATTATTTGTCATTGCTATAATTTAGTAATAAATAGTATTATTTTGTCAAATTATAGTAATAGTGTTTCAATAGTTACATGTTATTTTGGCAAATTTTAACTAATTTTTTTTTCTAAATTTGTTGGTGTTGTTTGGATATAAATTTTTTAAGTAAATTTTTTTGTTTTTTTTGGTCTTTTATAATCTTTTTTCAACTGTTTATTAAAAAAAATTATATATTTATATCACATTTGACTAGACAAATATAAAAAATCAAAAATAATTTAAATTTTTTTTAAAAAAAATTTAAATATAATTCACTCTAGCACCGTTTGGATAAAACAATCCAACGGTCCAGATTGACCCTTATTTCTCTGTCTCTCTGATCACTATGCCAACCAACCACCACCCCCTACTCTGCTCTTTCTCTGTACTCTACCCGTCTGTCTCTCTACCCATCTTTATCTCTCTCCCTCCCCCTCACCCTCACCCTCACCGATTGCAGCTCTCCGATCTCCAACCCTCTTCTCCACCACAACCCCCTATCTTTCACCTTCTTCCTCTTTGAAACCCTAACCCTAACGATCAGACCCCTCCGTTCGAAACCCTAGCGATTATCACTGACAGAGAGGGATCTTCAACGATCAAAACCCTAATGAAGAACACCAAGAAGATCAACCCTACAAAATAGCATTTCTGTCAGGTATTTTTTTTGACTTCACTGTATTTATTTTTTTTTTGTGCTTGAAATTGCTAAAATTGAAATTTTGCTAGCTTGCTTCTATTTGAAATTGCTTCTATTTGAAATTTTGCTTGCATGCTTGAAATTGCTTCTATTTGAAATTTTGCTTGCTTGCCTGAATGAAATTGTTCAATTTTGTTATTTTTTCTAGAAATTCTGCTTCTGTTTTTATTTTTTGGTTTTTGGGTGAAAATTGCTTATGTGTTTGGAAAGGATGATGAGAAAGGGAGGGAGGGAGAGGAGGAAACTGTTGGTTGAAGCTGACTTATACCGCCAAAGCTTGTACCATATCTGACACAAGCTTTGGCATTTCCCAAAGATAGCAATTGCTAAAACTTACCATTGGAGGTGGCTTTCTATGAACCACTGCCATAATTTGTATAGCAGCTCCAATGGCAAGCCATTGGAGCCATTGGAGATGTGTAATAAGTGATACTACTAGTAGCACACGAAAGTTGACATCATGAGTCAATTTTTTTTAGCCGGATGAAATCCAGACTGGACACCCAGAAGTCAGAGTCTTTGTAGGGGACAAAATCCCTTGATTATGATTTCTTTCCCATTAATTTATACCTAAAGAAAACAATTGTTGACTAAACAAAAATAGCTAAATGAGCTCTCTCTTTCCTTTTTCCATACACCCATTCGTCTATGTTGTGACCTTTTTTTTCTTTTTTCTTTTTTTTTTTTCAAGCAATTATTGGATACTTGGAGAATATTGTCATGTGGCTTTCCTTGGACATGATTAGTTTACACAATGGGACTCATCAGCAATGTTAGGCACCTAAAAAATTTATCCCAAAAAATACTGGATGGTTGAGATTCATTTCAACTATGAGTTTCACTATATAGAATTAAATCTAGACAACACATTATATTTTGGGTAAATTTGTGGACAAATTTTCTAGTTTCTTAACTTCTATTGCCTAACAAGGGGGGTTTCTTAACTTTTATTGCCTAACAAGAGGGGAACCACGATTGACAATTAATTTTTGGTATGGGATAAACTCTATTGCTTGCATTCATCTTCTTCTTGCTAATCTGGAAAGATCTTATAGATCAGTAGACCAAGCTCAAATTGCAACCAATAGGGTTAGAATTTTAAAAACCCATATCGTAATTCTCAAAGAAATGGTACACTCCATTTTTAGTTTTTTTTTTTTACTTATTTTTTATTTATTAAAAAATTCAATTATTTATCGCACTTTATATCTATACATACCTCTCATTGCACTTCAAGCTCTTCAGCTCCCTTCTTAGCTTACATTGAAAAATCAACAATGACATCCTTAGCAATGTCTCCTTCCAAACAGTTCCTTTCTTTCCAAGTCCAGTTTATCTTTCTCATCATCCTTGTGCTGGTCTCTTCTTCCCATTTTGCTGCTTTTGCTTCTTCTCCAACTCCAAAAAAGTAGTGGCTCTTTTAACGTGGAAAGCGAGCCTTGACAACCAAAGCCAATCTCTCCTATCATCGTGGGTTGGAAGCAACCATTGTAATTGGGTTGGAATTCGTTGCAACAAGGCAACAGTGTCACCCATATAAGCATTACGAGTTATGGTTTGAGAGGTACGCTTTCTAGTCTTAATTTCTTGTCCTTCATTCATCTCCTCAACCTCCAACTTTTTGACAACTCGCTCTATAGGAACATCCCTTCCAGCATTGGGAGCCTTTCAAGACTCATATCTTAGCTTGGCCGCCAATAATTTGTCTGGAACAATTCCACCTGAAATAGGCACCTTGACGAATCTCAATACCTTGTACATGAATAGAAATAAATCAGTGGCTTCATCCCTCGAGCAATAAGATTGCTCAGCTCTCTCAAGGAGCTTAGTTTGTATTCTAATAATTTCTCAGGTTCAATCCCTCATTCTATAGGAAACTTGAGTGATTTAACCCTTTTGTTCCTTTATGACAACAAACTCTTCGGATCTATCCCTCGAGAAGTTGGGATGTTGAGTTCACTTGTTATTCTTGATTTGTCTGCAAACAACCTTGTGGGTTCAATCCCTGCTTCTATAGGTAACTTGAGCAACTTAGCAATTCTATACCTTTTTCAAAACCAACTTTCTGGTGCAATCCCTCGAGAAGTTGGGTTGTTAAGGTCTCTCGAAGAGCTAGTTTTGGGGTCTAACAATCTCACAGGTTCTATTCCTACTTCTATGGGGAACATGGGCAACTTAACGATCCTGACCTTTTATGAAAACCAGCCTTCAGGATCAATCCCTCAAGACGTTGGGTTATTAAGGTCACTCAAGGAGCTTATTTTGTGGTCTAACAATTTATGGGTTTAATCCCTGTTTTTATAGGAAACTTGAGCAGTTTATCCACCCTAACCCTTTTTGAAAACCACCTTTTTAGATCAATCCCTCGTGAAGTTGGGAACTTGAGCAGTTTATCCACCCTAACCCTTTTTGAAAACCACCTTTCTGGGTCAATCCCTCATGAAGTTGGGTTGTTAACGTCTCTCAGTAAGCTCGCTTTGAATTCTAACAATTTCATGGGTTCAATCCCTTCTTCTATAGGGAATTTGGACAACTTAACAATTCTATACCTTTATGGCAACCGACTTTCAGAAACAATTCCTGATGAAGTTGGGAATCTAAGGTCTCTCATTGAACTTGATTTGTCAACTAACAATCTTATTGGGTCAATCCCTACAGCTATAGGGGACTTGGGCAACTTAAACATTTTGCACCTCCAGGCAAACATGTTCTCAAGATGGATTCCTTCGACTATTGGAAACTTGACCAAGCTCAGTGCATTAGATTTAGCCGTAAATCAATTATCTGGCTACATTCCTTTAGAGATTGGAAAGTTGAAGTTCCATGAGTTTCTTGGGTTGACCAGCAACCACCTCACTGGTCTTACATATTTGAAAATTTTCCATATAGTTTACAATAAACTTACCGTTCATTTGCCAGGACACTTATGCTTTGATGGTGGATTACTTGCATTGAGTGCAAACAACAACAATTTCACAGGTCCCATCCCAAAAAGTTTGAAAAATTGCCATAACTTCTATAGAGTTAGGCTTGATGGAAACCAATTTTCAGGAAATATATCAGAAGATTTTGGCTTGTACCCAAACTTTATTTACATTGATTTGAGTCATAACAATTTCTACGGCAAGCTATCTCAAAAATGGGGAAAGTGTCATAATTTAACTAGTCTCAAAATGTCTGACAATAATATTTCTGGTGAGATACCGCTTGAATTGGTAGAGGCTCAGTCTGTAAACTTGACCTGTCTTCAAATCATCTAGGTGGAGAGATACCAACAAAATTGGGAAGGTTGATTTCATTGTTTGACCTTAAGCTGAATGATAACAAACCCTCGGGTAACATTCTTTGGCAAGCCTTTCAATCTGGAGAATCTTAACTTGGCAGCAAATAATCTAAGTGGTCCGGTCCCTATAGAACTGGGGGAATGCTTGAAACTATTAAGCTTGAATTTGAGCAACAACAGAATTGGGAAAAACATTCCTTTAGAGATAGGCCATTTACAGGGCCTTCAAAGTCTTGATCTTGGTTACAATTTGCTAATAGGTAAGATACCACAACAGGTTGGTGAATTACAAAGCTTAGAAACATTGAATCTCTCATAATGAGCTCACTGGTTCCATTCCATTATCGTTTGATAATATGTTAAGTTTGACATCAGTAGATGTATCTTTCAATCAGTTGGAGGGTCCTATTCCTAACATGAAAGCTTTTTGAGAGGCTCCATTTGAGGCGCTCAGAGGTAATAAAGGTTTTTGTGGTAATGCTATTGGTTTGAAGACTTGCTCGCCTAAAATGAGCAATGAGATTGGTAAAGACATAGAAAGTTGTGTTACTAGTTGTCCTCCTTATTTTTGGATTTTTATTGCTTTTCGTAATGGTTCTCGGAATTTTTATGGCTTTTCATAAGAAAGTGAGGAACACAAAAAAGGCACCAAGACGAGTGCATAATCAAAATTTGTTTGCAATTTGGAGCTATGATGGGAAAATTGTGTATGAAAACATCATTGAAGCAACTGAGAACTTTAGTACCAAACATTGTGTTGGGGAGGGAGGATATGGTACTGTTTATAGAGCTGACCTTCCAAGTGGTCAGGTAGTTGCTGTGAAGGAACTTAATGAATCACCCAATGGTGACTTGACTAATCGAAAAAGCTTTACGAGTGAGATCCGTGCATTATTAGAGATTCGCCATCAAAACATCGTAAAACTCTATGGTTATTGTTCACACCCGAGGCATTCGTTTTTGGTTTATGAGTTCTTGGAAGGGGGAAGCTTGGGAAATATATTGAGCACGGAGGATCAAGTATTACAATTTGATTGGATTAAGAGAGTGAATGTTGTCAAAAGTGCGGCAAATGCTCTGTCTTATATGCACCACGATTGTTCACCTCCAATCATCCATCGAGACATATCAAGCAAGAATGTTTTGCTTGATTTAGAGTATGTGGCTCACATCTCAGATTTCGGCACAGCTAGATTTATGAAGCCTGACTCATCCAATTGGACTTCATTTGCAGGGACCTATGGGTACGTTGCTCCTGGTATGTACTTTTCTATTGCAGTGATTTTATCTCCAAGTCATCCATATAATGTTCATTTTAGTTTATCAATCTCTCTGTATTAAGAGTTTTTTATTTGACTTGATTCAAAAGGCTATCGATCTTCTAATTGCTAACTGGATATGGAACAATTTTTTTATATATTTTTTAATTACTATTTTCTTCTGTTGGTCATTTGTTTGATTTGGTAGGACTTGCTTATACAATGGAAGAGGTGTGATGTTTATAGTTTTGGGGTGCTCACACTGGAATTGATTACGGGGAAGCATCCTGGTGATCTAATCTCCTCTAAGTGTGTCATTGAAACCAGAGCATAAGATGACATGTTTGATTTAGCAACTTGTTTGCCAACTTTTTTGAACAAATAAGAAGAAATTGAAAAGAAAAATGAACAGCATAGATTTAGATTAGAACTTTTTGTAATAATTTTGAGTAATAATCTTACAATGGTGGTTTAAACCTCAAAATAGAATCGTTATTGTAAAATTATTGTACTAAATATTATTTCAGAGAATCATAATTATATAGATATATACGGTTGGGAATAAATGGATTTCTTTTAATAGGCGAGAATCATTATTATACAGATTTCTAAGGGATCCATTGATCTTCTCAAAACTTAATTGAATCTTCATTTTCAACTTGCCGAAGCCCTTTTAATAGAAGAGGTAGCCTTTAAATGACATTCGAACTTAGTCATCAAGGAGTGGGATAGCCTTTAAATGGATTCCTAGAGCTGCAGATCAGGTTGCACATTTGTTAGCTTCTTATAATACGAAGGACAAGCTCCCTTTTGATTGAGTTGGGAACCCTCACTTTGAGCTTGGGGCTTTTCTAGTTTTAGATTCTCCCTGGAAGCCTTGTGGCGTTTCCTCATTATAAAAAAAAAAAAAAAAAATGAAACCTAATGCTCTTAGCCATCCACTCCAAAGCCTTTTTTCATTTAGGTCCTATTCCAGATAATTTGAGATTTAAATCAGCAAATTTGATTGAGGACTTTTTATTTTTACTAACATTTTTCTATTTCTTTATTTAAATTTTTTTTTCTCTTTTCTTGAGTTGAAAATTTACTAATTAAATATTCAAGTTCAAGTTTTGCTAACACACACGTATATATTTCAATTGATAATATGATTTAATTAACTTGTTTCAAATTTTATTTTTTTTCAAACTATCCTCGTCTAGTGATTTTAATTAAATAGAAAATCAAAAATATATTTGAAAATTAGAACTTATTCTAGTATGATTTGATTTGAAGAAAGTTAGCTAGAGATAGTATGTGGATTCTGACT
Organism: Camellia lanceoleosa; assembly: GCA_025200525.1. Taxonomy (NCBI): domain Eukaryota; kingdom Viridiplantae; phylum Streptophyta; class Magnoliopsida; order Ericales; family Theaceae; genus Camellia; species Camellia lanceoleosa. The sequence goes on from CM045766.1 coordinate 93,418,787, forward strand.
TTTGAGCCTCTCTTTTTCAAACTCAATAGAGAGAATTGTATTAGTAAAAGTGAAGATATTTTTTGAAACAATCAGCTAAAATTTTCTAATTAACTACTGTAGCTTATTTTGAGCTTTCTTTTTTGATGGACCTTTTTTTTAATGGAAAAAGTGTGTGTGGAAGGTAGGTGAAATATAATATTTCACTCACATTTTATTTGTCTTTTATTTTTTATTTTTTATTTTTTAAATCTCTTCTTAAATTCATGAATTAAACACAACCTTATGCGTTATTTGGTTTAAGGATTTAGTGAGAGATTTGGAATTGAAAATGGAAATGATAGATAAAACGTGAATGAAATAAAATTATATTTTACACACTTTTTTCATTTTCTTTTTTTATTCTAATTTATTAACCGAACACATCCTTAGTGTATTCCAAATATTGAGAGAAGAAGATTTTGTACGTGGATTATTTATTTAATTCAAACAGGAAAGTTTCTTTCAACTATGAGTACGTTGGGCTAAACTTATGGCTAAATAAATTGTTAAGGTTATGATGAAGTTACCTACTTAATTATATATAATTGTTCATATGATTTAATTTTTTCAATTAATAATATGCTTTAACCAAATAATTTTTTTCTTCTTTACTTGTCGATTTTTAACTAAAAAAAATTATAATTAAATTTCAATGTGTTTGGTTGGATTGAATTTATGATTTGTTAAGATCAGATATAAATTAAATTTGGATAGGTTTAATAAAATTTTTAATTCTAAATTTTTATTTGGAAAATGAAAAATAATCTTTTTGCCACCAATTTATGGGGGAAGAGAAAAATGAAGAATTAATAAGCATGAATAATATAAATATGATGCATGTGCTGAATTCCATTGCCCTAGTGTTTTAGTTGTGGGTTAATAACTTTTTAATATTTGCAATATCAAAATTTAAAAACTTTGTCAAATAGATTTGGTGATTTAATTTTAAATTAATTTATTTTTTTAATTCAGTTCCATTGGTTTAAATCCATTGGTTTCGACTTTTTAAATTTTTTAAAGTATCTACATTTGAATAGATTCGTGCCATTGCAAGTACTTAAGAGTAAATACATCAAATTATTCTTGTGAGATGCTTAAATAATATTTAAATCTAAATGTTGTGGTGGGATTAGGCCATGCGTTGAAGCTTTTAAGTTTTAATAATCACAAATTTTTTGTTCTTTTTTCAATGGGAAGGAAATAATTTGCATAAGAAAAGCCACATGCACGAGATTTATGTTTAGAATTTTAGCTATAAAGATAAATGTGACATACAGATTCAAATTATATAAGAAAATGGATAAATTACACTTTGCATCAAATCTCACTTAGACCTCTTCACATGAAATTATGACAGCTAACTCATTATACTTCTGGTCAAATCTCACTTTGGTCTCTCTGCACATGAAATTGTAACAGTCTGCCTTCTGTACTTTTGGTCAAATCTCACTTTAATCCTTATACAAGTGTCAATATTCCTTTTCTGTTACTTAATTGTTTAAATATTTAATAGAATCTAGTTATGTGATAAGAATGTGACTACGACATGAGGGTAAGAAATGAAAATCATCTACATTTTCCAGCATACATACTTCATCCAAAAAATTTACATCAAAATATAACTGCATTAGGCTAAAACAAAACGCAGATTGTGACCAATTAAGAAGATGAATTAGGGTTTTGCATAAATTGGAATTACGAAACTTTGTTTTCACAGTAACACAGTCCTCTGTTTATTCATCTTTCTTTCTCTTTGGTTTCTTTGTTGCATTTTTTTTAATTTCAAAAGTTCTAATTTTTTGCCTTTTCATTCCAACTTTTACCATACGAAAACACACACACATACACACACATAACTTTTATGTGTTTATCACGTAGGACAAAGTGTATTGGTGAGAAACATGGATGATTTTCCTCTTTAACCCTTATTTTGTAATCGTATTTTTGTCACATGATTGGATTTTGTTAAAAACTTAAAAATGAAATAAGAAAAAAGGGACATTGACATTTGTGTAGGGACTAAAGTGGGATTTGAGTAAAAGTGCTGGGGGTTGATTGTCATGTTTTTATATGTAGGGACCAAAGTGAGATTTGACCAGAAGTGTAAAGGGTTGACTGTCATGATTTCATGTGTAGTGGCCAAAGTGAGATTTGGTGTAAGGTATAAGGGCACAAAATGTAATTTACCCTAAGAAAATTCCACAATATATATCTAGAAGTATGTGACAAATTTAACAACTAATTACAATGTCTTTTCCCATGAGAGTCGAATTCATAAAATTAACCACGGATATAGATAATAATAGTGCCAATTGAATCTCACTGAACCACATGAGTATCGATCGGGATTGAATAATCACAATAGTGACTTCAATTTGAACATTTAGTTACTATTTTCTTGCCCTCTACACACGGCAGATTAAGATTGAGAAGTAATTGAAAGTTTGGTTGGCCTCAAAAACATTTGTCCATTATATGTATATCCATCCACAGACATAGACAACTACTAGGCAATATTTATTATTTATATTTCTATGCAAATCTTTTTTAAAATTCATAATTTTAACACCATTAACAACTAAAGTCAAGTCCTCATATTGGACAAGTGTATTTCATCAAGATTCCTTCCCCTTTTTTCATGAAAAAAGTAAAAGAAAAATTTGCCAAGAGAGAAAGGAAAAGAAAAAGCTAAAAGTGAAAAAAATAAAATATTTCATTTAGTATTTTTTTTCTTTTATTATTTATTATCCTCTGCAAAATCATAATTTTAACACCACAACAATGCCTATCACAAGAGAAAACGAATTGTAAATAAGACAATTAAAATCAAGTCTTCTTATTGGACAAGTATATTTCATTAAGATTCTTTCATCTTTTCCAAATATATACATACATATATATATATATATAAAAGAAAAGAAAGAAAAAAAAAAGTCCTTTCATTTTATGCATAGTAAGGAAACATTTGTCATAAACAATTACACGCTTAAGTGAAAAAAAAATATTTTATTTACTTTTTATTATTCATTACTTTTCTCTATAAATCATGCTTAAAATTCATAATTTTAATAATAACACAGTGCCTATCACATGAAAAAATGAATAGCAAATAAGACAACTTAAGTCAAGTATTCATACTAAAAAAATGCATTTCATTAAGATTCCTTCCCTTTTTCTCATAAAAAAAAAAAAGAAAAGAAAAGAAAAATTTGCAAGAGAAAAAAAAAATTATATTTACTAATTTTTTTTTTTCTTCTATTGCTTCTTCTTCTTTGGATAATCCCTCTTAAATTCATAATTTTAACACCGCCATAATGCCTTTAACATGAGAAAATGAATTGTAAATAGGATAACTAAAGTCAAGTTTTAGTATTAGACAAGTGTATTTCATTGAAAACTAGAAATTTGCCAGAGGAAGGAAAGGAAAAGAAAAAGTGAAAAAAAAAAAGATTTATATTTCATTTATTTATTTTTCTTTTATTATTTTATTATTTATTCTTCCTTGCAAAATCTTTCTTAAAATTCAAAATTTTAACACTATCACAGTGCCTATCACATAAAAAAATAAATTATAAATAGCACAATTAAAGTCAAGTCTTCATGTTAGACAAATTGATTACCCTCTATGCATGGTAAAGGAAACATTTGTGGTAAACAATCATATATGGTTAAAGAGTCTATTTCCATTATTTATTATACATTTATTATATGCATGTGTTGGAATTTGCAAATTGTTCTCAATTGATGTGGCCTTGAAGTCCACTACAACCAGTGATAGAAGTTCTTAACCATTAGTGGTCCTAACATTTGGAATTAAAAACAATCAGAACTTGAACAAGAACCACAAGAAGTTCCTATTGAAGATAAGAACATATTGAAGATAAGAATTTTTCATGTATGGTGGCATAATTTGTAATTTGATTTTATTTCAATTACTAGAATTATGGATATGCGATCAGATTTTAAAAGACAAAATTAGAAATAAATATATTCATAAAATTATAGGAACAGCAAAATTGAGAGAATAAGTTAAGATAATTTGGTCATATATAATAAAGACTAACTAATATAATGGTAAGAAATAGTGATACAATCACTATAAATGGACATGTTAGAGGAGGGAAAAAAAATATATTTTTATTTAATTTAACTGAATATATAACTATTGATAAAATAAAATGACAAAAAAATTCATATAGTCAATCCTACTTAATTAAGACACAACACTTAATTTTTGATTTAATTTAATATGGTCAATGAAATTATATAAATGCCATAGCACATGCAAGTTTTCACCAACTTCATTTATCGTCTCACATGGTGGATCGTTAAAAACAGCTATCTCACATTTACATCAGCACATTTTAACATCATACCCATTTATTTTCCTAAATAGTTTGACATTCATCTAAAAATTTATATATATATATATATATATTGTTTTCAGTGATATATTTTTTTAAAATTATGATAAAATTCTTTTGAGGTCTATCTAGTACACAAAGATTTTGTTGGCGTTACATTTAAACCATCCAATGCAAAGGTGACATGTGGCAAGCAAGGTGTACCCTATGGGATACATCAAGATAATGAAAAGTCCTACCTTTCTTGCACTCTACTTTTATACACTGTACTTACTTTTCGTAAGAGTAGATTAGCCTTGTAATTTCAGAACTTGGTCGGTCTAAAGCTTTGAAATTGCCCTTACTAAAGGTAATATATTATAATCATTTATTTAATTAATCAAGTGTAATTTTTTGGCCAATCTTTCCCTCCCATTTTGTTACGAATTTAAACTACAAGCCTTGGTTTATCTTTTTAACACAACACAATAAAGTCCTCTTCATTGAGGCCAAGAGAACCTTAACACAATTGCCTGATACGAATTGACATTTATTATCTATAAGAAATTTTTAGATCCTTATTGACACGCTTAAATTACATTTCTAACTTTCTAAGTGTCAAAATAACCTACAAATTTAAAAAGTAAAAATATTCACTAAAGACAAATGTGGAATTTTTTTCAATTTTTTTTCTTTTACTTAATTTCTGGTTTGTCTAGTTGAAAAAAACTTAAAATTGTAATTTTTTCTTACTAAAGAAAAAAAATTAATAAAAAATTACTAAAAAAGTCAATTCCAAACAATAAATTATAAAAAAAATCTTGGGTAAATTACACTTGGCACTCCTACACTTTGTACCAAATCTCACTTTGGCCCCTACACATGAAAGCATGACAATCAACCCCTTGCATTTCTGGTCAAATCCCACTTTGGTCCTTGCATATGAAATTGTGACAGTCAACCCCCTGTATTGTCACACCCCAAAATCAGGCATGATCGGCCGTGGCTCACAGGTACTTAGCCCAAGGCACACGTAAGCCTAAATATGAACCCAAAATCACAAAGGATAAATGTGACGATAGCCCATAAATAAATAAATAAAAACCTAATTCAGTGACATGTTACAAGTATAAACGGTAAAACCAGTCATAACCAACTTCCAAAAATATATACTAAATGGAACACAAACTGTCCACAAAATAAAATAATTCTAAATAAAATCCAACCATAATGTATGCACAAAACCGACATAACAAGCTAAAATAAAATAATGAATGTCCTAGAAGTTCATGCAATTGAGTCCCCGCTACGCCATGAGTCCACTCTAAGTCCTTTTAACACCTGGAAGTGATAAACAATTAAATCAGCTGATAGCTCAGTGAATAACAACATGGATAGTAAATATAGTTTTAAAAACAGGGTTCAATTTCAAAATAAGATATATATCACAGAAACTAGATTGGCATACAGTTTTGATAAAGACAATTTGTTTCAAAAAGAAAGTTCACAGTTCAACAGTTAAAATACTCATGTCTCTCAAGAATATAATAAATGGCATTCTCCACTTAAAACAGATTACAACATAATCACTAATAATTTTCTTGGTACCAAGAATAACAAGTAATATGCCACAAAGTTCTCAAGGCAATAAGCTCATTGGATCCACTATTGAACCAAGAGTCATCCTCAGGGTGGCAACCCGGGCCTTTTCTCTAAGACAATCCGATTGAAGGTCACCTAGCCTAGCCTAGGTTTTTTTCCTTACAATCATTGAGCACTAGAGTCATCACGGCCCAACCCGGATTTGTTCCCTGGTGGCCAGAGTCACCACACACAGTGGAATAATTTCCCTGCACTTATATATACAGATGGGCCGAATAATCAATACAATTTAGTTTCGCAAAACATGATAGTTCACCATTATAAACATGAGACCATAACAAATAGTTTATAGTATGCCAAGTTTACACATGTTTTAGAAATAATTTAATTCCATTGATTATATAATAATTTATCAAAACAGTTTAGTCCTGAAATAACAATTTAATTTTCCAATAGTTTAGGGTAGGGGAACATTTATAAAAATATGTAGCATGCAACCACTCACCTGAAAACAAAATAATATAATCCTCGAATAGAGTATGAAAGTCCAACTAGTGCCCTGAACCAGGTATGAAAACTACACGTCACTATTAATTTAAAAATACTAAGGAGAATAATAAACTAAGTACCCCACACTAAAGCGCACTAACACAGCTCAACCCCACTCACTGTTACTCTTAAATAATACCTAAGTTCATATTCTTCAAGGTCTCAAATTACCCAAGACATGGGTTCAGATCGAAACTTAATTAAAAGTAACTTTAAGATAAAACAAAATTTTAAATAAGTTTTTCCAATCTATTCGCTAACTTTGAAAATTAAAAACCCACTTCACGCTGTTCAAAAAATTCCAAAACCCTCCAAATATCAACTAATATATCTTAAGTTTCAAACCCAATTGGTTTTACTTGATTTTCTTATCAAAATAATTATTTACAATTAATTATATCTAAACAGGTTGTTTTCTGCAGCATTTTAAAGAAATTAATGGTTCTCTTAGTATACAAGGGCAATCAATGCAAGGCCACAAATTTAAAAAACTAGACTCGTAACCGGTTCTAATGACACTAATTTGATAATTTTTGGATTTATACCCAAAGAGAACGACACTTCCAAATTTACTGTTTTACACCAGTTTTCTGGACAAATTTGAACGCACCAATTAATATAGATTTTTACTCCCAAAAAGTATGAGAAAATTCTTATATGGGGTTTAATATGTAATTAATCTACTGTAAAAATTTCAATTCAAAATTCATCCGTTTGATATGATTCCTCGATTTTTAAAATTTGTAATTTTGTGTAGAATTCTTATCCAACAACTTTAGCTCCTTAATTCGCTACCATTACTATGCAAACCACATACTATAATAGAACAAGAATAGCTTTACTGTTACCTTAGAGTTGTTGAGCCACAAAGGAGCCGGAAGTTTCTTTCTCTCACTCTCTTTTCTATCTCTTGCTCTCTCACGTTGCTACTGCTATAGTATTGTCAGGAACCCTAGCTTTATTGTTATATATCTAAACAAAACTCTGAATAATTATCTTTTGTTTTATATTATTATTTTTTTCCCTCTCACCATTAATTTAAATAAAATATAACTATTATTATTACAAAATATATTTACTAACTTGTCCCCTAATTATTTTTTTTTAATAATAAATCTTACCTCCAAATTAAAGACTTTCACCATAAATCTATTTTAGGTTTAAAATTAATTAAAAGATTATTTAGTAATATTTAATTTGCACCTTAAGATTTACAAGTAAAATATTTGATGTTTGTAAAATAATTATTATTTAATTATTTATTTTATTTTTATATTTGGGTTCTCACATGTATTTTTAGTCAAATCTCACTTTGATCCATATACAAGCGTCAATATCCCATTTATGTTACTCAATTGTTTAAATCTTTAACAAAATCTAATTATGTGATAAGAATGCGATTACAACATGAGGATAACAAAGGAAAATTATCTACATTTTTCACAAATACACACTTTATCCCAAAATTTACATCAAAATATGACTGTATTAGGCTAAAACAAAATGTAGATTGCGCACAATTAAGAAGATGAACGAGGGTTTTGCATAAATCGAAATCACAAAACTCTGTTTTTCACAGTAACATAGTCTTTTGTATTCATTTTTCTTTCTTTTTGATTTCTTTGTCACATTTTTTTAAAAATTTCAAAAGCTCTACTTTCGTGTCTTTTCATCCCATTTTTTTACCATAAGAACATATATATATATATATATATATTGTATTATATAATTCTTATGTGTTTATCACGTAAGACAAAATGTATTGGTGGAAAACATAGATGATTTTTTCCTCTCTTATTGTCATTTCGTAATCACATTTTTGTCACATTACTGGATTTTGTTAAAGATTTAAAAATAAAGTTACAAAAAAGGGACATTGATACTTGTGTAGGGACCAAAGTGGGATTTGAATGAAAGTGGAGGGTTGACTATCACGATTTTATATGTAAAGACCAAAGTGGGATTTGACCAAAAGTGCAGTGAGTTAACTGTCATGATTTCATATGTAAGGATCAAAGTGAGATTTGGTACAAAGTCCAGGAGTGCAAAGTGTAATTTATCAAAAAATCTTTGTGATTTCATACCTTTGTTTATGGTAGAAACTTTCAATTAATTAATCTTATCATACAATGTATTATAAATAAATTATGGATGTAATAATTGATAGATAAAATATTTAATTAAATTCAAGTATTTTTATATTCCATGAGAGTTAAAGTTGGGACCTACACGAATTACTCCATAGTGGCTTGCTCATGTTTAATTATTTAGCCCGGTTGGGTGACTTTAGTTTTTAGTTAAAAAGTCAAAAATTTATTAAAAGTTCTCACATTATTTTTTCTATTTTTTTTTTCTTTGGTACATATCTTCATAAAAAATCAAAAAATTAATTAAAATAGTCAATTTTTCAAATAAGACCTAAGTCATTTTTGTTGTTGAGACTAGAAATTGAACCTATCAGCTTTGAGCGGACTAAATTGCACATTTTAAAATAAATAAAACAATAAAACTAAACGTTAAGAAAATTAAAAGAAATTAAACATTAAAGAAAAGGAAATTAGAAACTAACAGTGACTACTTCACACTATAACAAATAAAAATTTTTGAGATAAAAATTTATTGACAAAACCATTTTTTAGGGATGAAATATCTTAATTATAAAAGTATTATTGTTGTATTTTTAAGACAAAATTGGACATTTTGTAATGAATTATTATTGTTTCGGAGCCAAAATTTTTATCTTAAAAATAAACCTTTTGGGGTGAAATTGTTTCATCTCTAAAAATGTATTTATTAGTGACATCTTTCAATTTTGTTGGTAGAGGTAATTTTTTTAAAATAAATTATATTTTGCCCTCCTTATGTTTAGGAGTTTTCCCACTTCAGCCCTTTAAATTTATTTTTTTCTCACTTTAACCCTTAATATTTTTAAAATTTTCCAATATACTCCAAATTCTAACTTCCGTCCAAATCTAAATAGAAAATGCCAGGTAATGCCATGGGGCATAAAAAAATTTATTTTTAATACATAATCCAAAACCCAAATCCAACATCTAAACCCAAACCCAAACTCGAAAACCCAGAACTCAAACCCTAATCCCCTCTCTCTCTCATCTGCAAATTCAGCAAACCCTAACCCCAAACTATCATCATGTTTTCTCGAGGTTCTAAAGCAATGAGTGAGAGAGAGAGAGAGAGAGAGAGAGAGAGAGAGAGAGGGGTATTTTTTTTCTTATTTTTTGGGTTTGGATTTTGGGTTATGTATTATAAATAATGTTTTTACGCCACATGGCATTTTTTGTTTGGAATTGGATGGAAGTTAGGGTTTGGAGTAAATTTGGAAAGTTTAGTAACATTAAGGGTTAAAGTGAAAAAAAAAAAAAAAAACTTAAAAGACCAAAATGAGAAGATGCCTAAACTTAAGGGGGGCCAAGTGTCATTATTGTATTTTAAAGATAAAATTGGACATTTTGTAATGAATTATTATTCTTTTGACCCAGAATTTTTATCTTAAAAATAAACCTTTTGGGGTGAAATTGTTTTATCTCTCAAAATGAATTTATTAGTGATGTATTTCAAATTTAGTTTCTAAAGGCATTTTTTTTTTTTTTGGATTTTTTGTAACGAGTTTTTCATGACCCCTCACATGGGGGCTAGAATTGATCTCCTAACAATTTTTGAAATTTTTTTTTGGTTGAAAAATGATATAAAAGCTCACTTTCTAGATTTAATAATGTGCAAATGATATGATTAGTTGATAATTAGAGAAGATATGAGAGAGAGTGTGTTGCCTTAGATATTTTAATTGATTGTCATATTATTGAACTTTAAAAGTGAGTTTAATTTTTAAGGAAAAATTACCATGTAGTCCTATGTAGGGGATCTATTTCCCTTCTAATCCCAATTTATTTTTAATAGATTAATAGGTCCACAGTTTTTTAAGTTTTATACCCAGAGGTCCCGTTTTTTATTTTCGTATTTTTAAATGACTGCATTACCCTTTGTTTTGAGATCTATATATACGTGAAAAATCAAATTTTTGCTCCGTTTAAAAAAAGGAAATCAAATCTTCGTCTCTGCGATCTCGATTTCTCTTCGTTGTGGTGATCTCATTGTGCTGTGTGGTCGATCTCATTGTGCTGTGAGGTGGATCTGGTTGTGCGATCTGAATATCTGTGTACAGGCGATATCTGCGTACGTTCTCTCTCTCTCTCTCTCTCTCTCTCTCTCTCTCTCTCTCTCTGGTGATAGATATATGTATGTGTATGTATGTATCTGTCGATACATAGATATACATATATGCATATATATATATATATGTCTGTGTGTGTATGTGGTTTGTATTTGTCGATACATATATGTATGTATATATAGATAAGCAAATTTGTGTGATATGTGGTTTGTGTTTGGCAAATTTTGTTTGTTTGATTTTGATTTGTTGATTTTGTTTGTCGTATAGTGTAATGTGTTTTGAAGTTGTATTTTGGAATTGTGAATTCTGGTGTTTTGATACTGATATGTTGTAAGTGTATAATTTTGCAGTTTGGAATTGTGAATTGTGCACTGTTGGTATTGATATGTTGTAACTGTATAATTTTGCAGTTTGGAATCTGTGAACAATTGTTTGTTGGTTTGTGATTTTGTAGTATGGAGGGGTATTTCATGTTAATGTGCAAATACAGTAATTGTTGTGCTGCTATTAAGATTAGTGAGGGATGTAGTTATGATGAAGTTGTTGAGAAAATATGTGCGAAGTTCAAGGAGTTGAGTATTGGTAACTTTTGTTTGTTTTCCTCTATTCCTGGATATTTTAATTGTATTGTTGAATGTGATGATGATAATGGTAATTCTTGTAGGATTGATTCTGTAACTTGTGAGAGTTCTTTTGTGAATGATTGTGATGATGTTGGTGGTTTGTTGCTTAGTTTTTATCCAAAACCAGAGAGAGTTTTGTTGTCTGCTAGTTGGAAGGGGATTATACATAGTGTTAGTCAAGAATTTGAAGGTGGAGTGCCGGCGTTCCGCATTGCATTGGCTAAGTATGCAGTTGAGTGTGGTTTTGCAGTGAATTATTTGAAGAATGATGCAACAAGAGTAACCGCTGAATGTATGATGAAGTCGTCTACGGGTTGTAAATGGTTTGTGCATGGAAGGGTGTTGATGGATTCCGGTGTTTTTTTTATAATGAAGTTGGATAATGTGCATACTTGTGGGGTTGTTGCTCGTAGATCTTGTAGCAAAATGGTTGGTTCTAGACTTGTGTCTGATATTATGCAAAATGATATTAGTGATAATCCGTTGATTCGTCCTATTGAAGTTAAAAAAAAGTTGAAGAAGCAATATGGTATAGATGTTTCTTATCGGGTTGCATGGTTAGGAGTTGATAAGGCAAGAGGTGGGTTGTTTGGTGATTTTGCAACTTCTGTTGACCAGCTTCGATGGTACCTTGAGACGGCTATGAGAACGAATCCGGGAAGTGTGTTTGAATTAGATGTGGATGAAAGTAGTGGGTGTTTTCGGAGGTTGTTTGTGACATTTCATAGATGTTTGCATGGCTTTCAATTTTGTCGTCCGTTGTTGTTTGTTGATGGTACATTTTTGAAGGGGCGTTACAAGGGGCATTTGTTTGCAGCAACATCAAAGGATGGTAATCAAGGTATGTATTTATTTGCAGTTAGTATAGGTTTGGTTTGTCAGTGTGTTATTGTATTGTGAGTCTGCTAATTTTTGCAGTTTCATGTGATTTTGTTTGCAGGTCTGTTTCCTTTGGCTTTTGCGATTGTTGACGCTGAAAATCAAGATAATTGGATGTGGTTCTTAAGTCAGTTGTTAAAGGCTATTGGTTCAGATCGGAGATTGACTTTTGTGTCAGACCGTCAACATGGATTGCTAGACGCTCTTTCAGTGGTTTTCCCCAATGCACATCATGCTTATTGCTTGAATCATTTGAAGAGAAATTTGATTGACAAATTGGTGGGACTTCGTACTAACTATAAGCTGTGTTTGATGAAAATATTAGTTAAATGTGCTTATCATAGCAGTTTGCTTCTTTCCAACATTATATGGAGAAATTGAGGCGTATTGCTGGGGATGGTAGAGTTGATAGTATGTTGGATGGTTTGCAAAATGATAAGTGGGCCAATGCATTTTTTAGAGGATAACGATATGGTGAGATGTCATCTAATGTCACGAAGTCTTACAATAATTGGATTGATGGGGCCCGTGAGTTGCCTATTACTTGTATGGTTAATATGATTAGGGTTCAAATCATGACTCAATTGTCGGATAGAAGAGCTGAATCTAGAAGATGGACTACGAAATTGTGTCTAGTTATGGAAAAGAAGTTGGTGGACTCTTTGGAGCTAGCTAAGTCTTGGGATGTGATTGTTGCTAGTGATACTGTGCTTGAGGTTCATTCTTCTATTTCTTTTTATGTTGATATTGGTAGACAGACTTGTTCTTGCCATGAATGGCAATTGAATGGTTTTCCTTGCTGTCATGCTGTGCATGCTTTGCGTAGTAGTGGTAGAGATGTGTATGGTTTCATTGATCCTTTTTTTCATGTAGATTGTTTTAGAGAGTCATACAAAGAATCTGTTTATCCAGTGCCTTCAAGTGAGAGATTTGACTTTGATGGTGCCAGTTAGGTTATCAAACCTCCTATAACGAAAAAGCAATTCTATGAATAAGAAGAAGAGGATACTTTCTAGGGGTGAGAATGTGAAGCAAATCAAGTGTGGGAGGTGCTTGAAATATGGGAATCACAATAAGAAGACGTGCAAGGCTGCTATTTGAGGCCACAATCTATTCTTTTGGATTTGTATTTGAATTTGAGGAATTATGATAATAAAAAATGTGATACTTGGTATTATGGAAGTAATGAATAAAGTTGGTTGAATTGTTTTTTGTTTGTTGATGTGTTCTTTACTTATTGAAGTTGTTTTGTAACAGTCTGGTTTTGTTTTTTATTTTTATGGAATGTAGAGAAGATTGTTGAAAATTTCTTATTGAAACAATATAATATGGAAATGCAGTTCATATTTCATAGCGACAAAACTGTATAATTTTGCAATTTTAAGAATTATTAGAAACAACCTGATGAAACTGCATAATTTTGCAGTTTTAAAAATTATTAGAAACAAGCTGATGAAACTGCAAAATTTTGCAATTTGAAGAATTATTAGAAACAACCTTTACTGTATGAAAATATATGCAACCAGAAACAAGTAGACAAACAATCAGAAGAACAACCACAATAATAATAACAAGAAGAAGAGCAACAACAACATCAATCATTTTCACCATAACCATAATAACCAGAAAAAGATCATTCCCAAAAGTATATAAAGTACTTGTCACATGTTAAAAAAGAAAAAAAAAAAAAAGGTACAAAGATATGTTCCCTTGAATATTTGTATTGTCAAGAAGTTTGTTCATTATTTCTATGGTTTGGTATGTTTTGTCAACATTTGGTAGTGCTCGAGTTTCCAGGATCGGTTCTCATCATTGAGGAATTGATTGATGATTTGTGCTCGAAATTTGACCCACTCAGTTGGACGAAGTTTTTTCTGCACAGGTTGCCAGTTGACATATTGGTTGATAACATTGCAGACGGCGATTGCACAATCATTCCTGCAGTGTTTGAGATGAAGTTAATTAGTTAGGTGAAACTGCAAAATTTAGCATATTGGAAGATTAGTTTATGGATTTTGCATCTTACGAGTGTGGGGTTTGTTGTGGGCATTCCTCAATTGATGCAATTTTTGTCTCGCACTCTTGAGATGATAACATGTTTCCCTGTTTGCTGAGTAATGCTTTATTCCATCTCAGTTGATGTTGTTGCTACAAAATAGTTAGTGGGTGTTTTTGTTAGTTATAGTGATGAGTTGAGATGTTTGTAAAGGAATGGAACTAAGAATGAAATTTTATTTTAAGTTACAATTTGCTTGGCAATTTCAAAGTGCTTGTTGTGGCAATCTTTTGCTGGTCTCAAAGAGTCATAGTATCTCCATATTCCATTAGCATTGTCAAAGACCACAATTGTCCAATGGTTGTCGTGGTTGATTAGGAAATGAATATATATGTTTTTCATTACTTTTGGAAAATGGCTGTCAATCAGTTTTTCTCTCAGTGCTTGATCTTGGTTTTGTAGTGGAGTCTGTAAGTTACATATATGTTTGAAATATGTTATAAAACTATGTAGTAATACATGTTGAGAAAGTAGAAAATTTTGCGGTTGTAAGGTATGTTAAGTTTTGCTTACATTGATGAGTGTTGAGAAAACGTAAGATCTTCCTACATATGGATTGCTTGCAAAGACTAGATCGTTTTTCTCAAATTCTTCAATGGTTGGTTGGAGTGCCAATTGCTTTTCTGAGAAGGCATCAATGACTTGAAACATGTTATATATGAGAATGTGTTAGGTTTGTGGAATAGATTATTGAATATGTACAGAAACTGTAAAATTGTGTAGTTAGAGACCTACATTCCCATATAAGGGTTCCCTGTTGGTCAATCTGGATATATTTGAAAAGTATATGCAGTTTTCATCTTTGCTGCCAGACCAGACACAAGCACTTGATTGTGTGTTGTTGATGAGTTGAATTTGATCTTGGTCTTTTTTGGATAGGCTATGCCAAACCTTGTTTGTTTTGCGGCATGAAATGGCGAGTGGCTTGTTTGGGATTGATTCTTCCTTGAAATCATCATCACTTTCCAATACTTGAAGTTTTGTCTTCTCTTGATTGGCATGCTCTTTTGGGTTTGTTTTAGCAGCAACTGCTTTCTCTTGGCCAATATGTTCTTGCATCTTTTCTTTCTACTGTTGTTTTGCTTCATGAGCACCGTCTTTTTTGTTGTCATTCTTCTTCTCTTTTTCTTCATCGGTACCCTGTGTTGGTTTGGGTACATCAGCAGCAGTTTGTGTCTTGTTTCTTGCATCTTCTTTGGGTTTGGTCATTGGTTGCTATTCAAAATCTGGGTCATGTGCTTGTTTTCTTGATTTTTGTTTGATTCTCTTGACCATGGATCTTTGTTGGAGACTGCCAGTTTTTTTGGTGGACATTTCCTTCAATTGATCTTCTTTTTTACGCAATTCAGCCATGAATTTTTGTTCCATTTCTTGCATTTGTGCTCTCGTGGTTGATATGAGCTTGTCCTTGTCGTCCTCTTTGGTTGGTGTTTGTGGTTGGTCATGACCTATAAAAATGTTAGATTGTGTTTTGGTTAGTTTAATGAAATTTTGCAGTATGCTTTAGTATTAGACAATAGTTTACCTTGTGCATGAAATATGTCAGATTTCTCTTGCAGTTCTTCTTGTTGGTTTGTCAGTTCTTGTTCATTGACTTCTTCTTGTTGGTTTGTTTGTTGTTCTTCTTGTTCTTGTTATTGGTCTTCATCTTTATCAAGGTCTTCTTGTTGATCACCTTTTGTTTGTTGTCTTTCTTCTGCTTTATCATTGTCTTGTTGTTCATCAGGTTCTTGTTGTTGTTGTTGTTGTTCTTCTTCTTCTTCTTCTTCTTCTTCTTCTTCTTCTTCAGTTTCTTCTTCATCAGTCACTTGATTTTTTTCATCATCACTCTTTTCTTCTTGTTCATCACTTTCTGGTTCTTCTTGTAGTTTTTGCTTTCTTTTTTTTTTTTTTTGTTGTTCTTCTTGTTCTGATTCTGATTCTGATTCTGATTCTGATTCTGATTCTGAATGATGTTCTTCTTCGAGAAAGTCATCCTCATCACTGTCCAAAAGTCTTTTTTTTTTTTTGTTGCTTTTGTTTTCTTTTTTTGCTTATTGTCCTTTTTGTGGTCATGTTTCTTTGCTGAAGAGTCTGTTGATATGCTTTAATTGATATGCAATAACTGTATTTCTTGTTCAGTTGGGGTTAAAGCACTTTGGTTAACCTGCATTTGAACAATGTGGCATATATCAGTAATACTGTAAATTTGGTCAGTTTCATAAGATGAGTTGTACTGTGAGTAATGTGGGTTAAGTGTCGAAATATATTTTTTGAAACTGAAAAATGTTACAGTTTCATAACATGAGTGATGTTAAATAAGTGTGTGCTTTGAAACTGAAAATTTTCACAGTTTCATAATATGATTTGTACTACAATGAATGTGAAAGGAGTATTGAATAGATTTGTGCTATGATAGTATAGAAGAGTTTGAATACCTTTTCAAAGTGAGCAAGGCTGATGTGTTTCCACTTGGAGTACATTTTGCCAAGGTTCCATTTCATAAACCTTGGGAAGCTTTCTTTGTTGGATGGTCGGAGGAGTTTACTGTGCTCACAGTACCAGTACTGTAAAAAAAAAAATTGAAATATGTTAGATAGTTAGAAATAGGTGGATGTCTGATATTTTTGTGGGAAGTAGTTGAGTAATGTGTTTACCAAGAGTAACATGACGCATCCAGTGACATGCCTTGGGTTGTTGTTTGCATTTACCATTGAATTCATCAGTGTGTCTTTTATTGCCTCAACCTAATTGTACTTCTTGATGTTGTTGAGATTGTCAACATAGTTGAGGAAACTCCAATTGAGTGTATGGCTTGTTGTGGGCATGAGAAGTTTCAAGCACAAGTAAAGGGTGATTACCCTTGCAAGATCTTGACGATCATTGGTTGATTTTCCTTTTTTTGTTTGTTGAAACATTTTGGTCAAAGACTTGCCATCCAATCTCTTGACTGATTTGCATCTTCGTTTGTAAAATGGAAGCTCAAAATCCTTTGGTCTTGCATAGGATTTGGTGGTGATGCTGTCTTCTCCACAGTCGATACCAAAAATGAGCTTGACATCACTGCTTTTGAGTTTCATTTCCTTTTTGCCAAGTACAAATGATTTTTTTCTTTTGTTGTAGAGTGTTGTCATTTCTGCTACAATGGAATTGTAGCATCTGCACCAAGAGACCTTCAGTTGTGTTGAGGAGAGAGCATTTATAAGGGGCCAAAAAGGGATTTTTTTGCAGCTCTGTCTGTTGGGCTTTTGTGAATTTGACCCCATTCAACAGTTTGATTACTGTTCCGATGTTGGAACGATAATTAAATTATTGGACTCTCTTTGCAGGGACTGCTGCTTTTTTTCTTTTGATGCCTTGGTTTTTGTTTTGGGAGTTGATTGGCTTTCTTGGAGCTTTCTTTTTTTGGTTGGAGGAGCTTCTTAGTTTTTTGTTGGCTTTCTTTTGTTTGTTTTTGTTGTGGTTGGAGGTGTGGTTGGTGTTTGTTGGGTGGGTGGGGTCTGTGGTGTAGTTCTTGGGCTTTTTCTTGTAGGTGGTGTGGTTGTTTTGTGGGTTTTTTGGTGGGGTCTGTTGGGTTTGGTTGTTTTTGGGTGTGGTGGTTTGGTTTTTTGTGGATGGGGAGATGGTGGTGGCTTTTCAATGGATACAGGAGATGGACTTTCAAAAGGGGAGATGGTTAAATCCCTGATTGGATTTGTGGGCATATGGGTTTGTTTCTTCCAATATCTTCCAACAGCTGTTTCTGAAAAAATGAAAGCGACAGCACGGTATGAGTAATATAGTGACAAAACTGTATAATTTTGAAGTTTTATATGCAGTTTCATATGAAGTTATATGTATTTTGTTGGTAACAGTTACGAAACTGTATAATTTGACAGTTTGATTTGCACTTTATAATAAGTTATCTACTTGTTTTGAGTAGTGGTTAAACTGTGTAATTTTGCAGTTTCATTTGCAGTTTGAATAAATTTAGATATGTTACCTGTATAGTGATGAAATGAAACACTATGATGTTGCAGTTTTTATAAGGAAACAGTATGAACAATAGGAACAACCCATTGTATTTTGTAAAAAGCAACAATAACAACGAAAAGATTAAAAATTCAAAAATAAGAATAAGAGAAGCCAATATTGAACAACAAGAATAAGAATAAAGTGTTGAATGTGTAAAAACAGGGATTTATATGTAAAAACGGTGTTTAGAATGTTGAAAAATAGGGGACTAGAATGTTTGAAAACAGGGGATTATATATAAAAGAGGGTTTATAAATTTGGAAGTATGTAAAATGTGTATATACGAAATATAAAAGAATGATTTACAAATGTGAATGAAAAATAATGAATAGGTGAAGAGAGATGTTATTTTTTTTCCCCATTTTTGTGAATCGGAAGTCAGGAACTATGAAATTTCTTTAGAGTGGTGATGGTTCTTCGTGTTGTTGAGAGTCGCCGATTGGAGAATATGAACGGCTTGGTGTTGTGTTGAAGATGAACGGTTTGGTTTTGTGGTTAGGGTAGGGTTTCAGAGGGAATGGAGTCGAACGGAGGAGAGATGGAGGATTGAGAATACGATTTCGAGCGGCGGAGATGTAACAAAGTCTTAATCGACCGACCGAGATGATTGTGGGTGATGAAGATGAACGGTTACGTTTTCTGGTTAGGGTTAGGGTTTCAGAGGGGATGGAGTTGAATGGAAGAGAGATGGAGGACTGAGGAGTCGATTTCGAGCGGCGGAGACGTGATGTTGTCGACGACCGAGATGATCGGGACGTGGGTGATGGTTGCGCGCGTGTAAATTGGATGATATATTGTGGGTATTTTCGTCTTATTGTTAATTTGAGTACTTAATGGAGTATTAAATTTGTTTTGGGCCTAAACGGGGTATGATATGTTGGGCTTAGACCTTTGGGTCAGTTCCCCAATTTTTAAACTTGAATAATAAATTTTTTTTTTTTTTTTTTTTTTTTACTTTTTCAAACGAAAAAAATTAACCCCTAAAATATTTATACATTGTAGGATCTATCAATTGACCATATCACGAGGATGCCAATGGTTTAATTCTTGCTCTAGGCAAGATTTCCACTCCCCTAAGCAATACCATCGTATCTAAAGATTTTATATATATAATTTTTTTTAAAAATTCCTTTTAAAAGATATTCAAGTATGGGAAATCTCTATTGAAATTGTTCATAACTGCTAGTCCGGAGTAGGATAATTCCAATAATAATCAGAATTAATCATTCAAATTTAATATGATTAAAAGTGTTTTTTTTTTTTTTGGAGGACTAATAGAAGCATGATCATTAACTAAGCAAACATGTTACAGCAGTCTCCAGCTTGTGGGCCGGTTTAAAAGTTATTAGAAGTAGTGAATTCTATTACATTTAATATACTATTATCATATAGATTCCAAAATAGGTAAATTACTATTAAGTTTTACTTTTGAGACTTATGTTAAAATTTTATTGATAAATTTATTAGTCTTTCTTGTTTCTCTTGTTTTTATGAATAAATTTATAGTGATAAATTTATCAGTTAGAACTTGTAAGTAAATAAGTCTAATTAATAAGACTGATTGGTAAGTGCACCAAAATAAACACATAAATAATAGTTAAGTAATGATATGCAAATAAAAAAGTGATACAAAATGAAGCCCGATTACTTTTTATTTTAAAACAAAACATATATAAAAATTAGTTTTATTTATCAAAATAACACTGATACATTATTCTTTTGATTTTTTTTTACATAATTTGTATATATGAAGAGAATTTTCCATGACAGTTATATACAAATAACTACTTATAATAATAAATTTATGTAATACCTTATTTACAAATAATAAGATTATGGTCCAGATCTCTGTTGTACTTTAGACAGAATTTCTTGGATATCCTTTAATCTTGCTTAGATTATGATCCATCTCTTTCATATGCATCGATCTGGCATGATCTTATCGGTCATCAATTTGCCAAAATTGAACCCAGACTTTCTAGTGGAGGATCTAAACCAAAACTATTAAAAGGAATTGCAATCAGCTTATTTGGTTTTAGTTTTTTAAATTTATTTTTCATATTTTTTTGTTTATATTGAATTTTTTTAATATTTTAAATAATATTTTTAATTTTTATATACACCTAACATAAATATATACTTAAAAAGGATAATATTTGTGAAATTATTTTTAAAAAATTTACTAAATACCAAAAATATTAAAAAAAAATTAAATAAAAATTCAGTACATATTCATATTCTTGTGTATTTATTAATTTTTTAAAATATTTTTTTATAAATATTTTACTTTTTAGATACATCTAAAAAAATGTATTTAAAAAAATAAAAAAGTTGCTTTAAAAATTTAAAAAAAAAATGAAAAATAAAAAATTCAATTTAAAAAATTAAAACCAGTGAATAGAATTTTCAAACCCAACTAATAATTTTCCAAGTTCTATTATCTATAAATACCTCTCCATGCTCTTGCAGCTCTTCATCCCTCCATCCTATTACTGTCTTTCATAGCTTTCTATTCTATTAATAACAAACAAGCCTACAATACAATGATATTCTTGCCCAATACACTTCCCAACCACTTTCTTTCTTTCCCACCCCTTTTACTCTGCCTCATCATCCTTGCATTGCCCACTTTTTTTTATTATGCTGCTTTTGCTTCTTCCTTAACTACTGGAAAACAACGAAGTGAAGCCACGACTCTCTTGACGTGGAAAGCTAGCCTTCACAACCAAACTCAAACTCTCCTGTCCTCCTGGGTTGGAACCAACCATTGCACTTGGCTTGGCATTAGTTGCAACAAGGCCAGTAGAGTTGCCCATATAGACCTTCACGGTTATGGTTTGAAAGGTACTCTTTCTAATCTTAATTTCTCATCCTTTCCTCATCTCCTCACCCTTCAACTTTTTAACAATTCACTTTATGGGACCATCCCTCCCCATATTGGTAGCCTTTGGCGGCTCACCGTCCTTATCTTGTCACTTAACAATCTCTCTGGACCAATTCCGACCGAAATAGGCCAACTGACTAATCTCAAGATCTTCTCCATGTATGGAAACCCAATTGGTGGCTCCATCCCTCAACAAATAGGATTGCTCAGCTCTCTCAATAGGCTCAGCTTGTATACTAACAATCTCGCGGGTTCAATCCCTTCTTCAATTGGAAACTTGGGCAACTTAACCACTCTATACCTTTATGACAACCAACTTTCCGGATCAATCCCTCAAGAAATTGGGATGCTAAGGTCTCTCGTTGATCTCGAACTCTCAACGAACAACCTCACGGGTTCAATCCCTGCATCTATAGGAAACTTGGGCCACTTAACCACTCTATCCCTTTTTGACAACCAACTTTCCGGATCAATCCCTGAAGATATTGGGATGCTGAGGTCTCTCGTTAAACTCACACTCTCAATGAACAAGCTCACCGGTTCAATCCCTCAAGATATTGGGATGTTGAGGTCTCTTGTTGAACTCGAACTCTCAATGAACAATCTCACCGGTTCAATCCCTTCTTCAATTGGAAACTTGGGCAACTTAACCCTTTTGTACCTTTATGACAACCAACTTTCCGGATCAATCCCTCAAGAAGTTGGGATGCTAAGGTCTCTCGTTGAACTTGCATTCTCAATGAACAATCTCACGGGTGCGATCCCTGCATCTATAGGGAACTTAAGCAACTTAGCCCTGTTGCACCTTCATTACAATAGGCTTTCCGGATCTGTTCCCCCAATGTTCAACAATCTTACACATTTGACTAGACTTTCTATAAGTGGAAACATGCTCAATGGTCATATCCCAGAAGGCCTATGCTTTAATGGATTGCTGGCTAATTTTACAGCAAATGATAATAATCTCATAGGTCCCATCCCAAAAAGCTTGAGAAATTGCTCTAGCTTATATAGAGTTAGGCTTGAAAGAAACCAACTTTCGGGAAATATATCAGAAGATTTTGGCATATACCCAAACTTGGTTTACATTGATTTGAGTCATAACAATTTCTATGGTGAGGTATCCCAAAAATGGAAAAAGTGCCATAATTTAACCAGTCTCAAAATATCTAACAATAATATTTCTGGTGAGATACCACCTGAAATAATGGATTCAACTCAACTATGTCTCCTTGACCTCTCTTCAAATCACCTAGTTGGACAGATCCCAGTGAAATTAGGAAAGATGGTTTCATTGTTCAACCTTACGTTGAATGATAACCATCTATCAGGGAATATTCCTTCAGAATTCAGCAAGTTGTCCAATCTACAATATCTTAACTTGGCAAGAAATGATCTGAATGGTTCAATCCCTGGAGGACTCGCGGAGTGCAAGAAACTTTTCAACTTGAATTTGAGCAATAATAGATTTGGGGAAAGCATTCCTGCTGAAATAGGTCATATGCATAACCTTCAAAGTCTTGATCTTGGTCACAATTTGCTAATAGGTAAGATACCACAGCAGATTGGAGAATTGCAAATATTAGAAATACTAAATCTCTCCCATAATGAACTCTCTGGTTCCATTCCATCATCTTTTGATAATATGTTAAGTTTGACATTGGTAGATGTATCTTTCAATCAATTGGATGGTCCTATTCCTAACATCAAAGCCTTCCAAGAGGCTCCATTTGAGGCACTTAGAGGTAATAAAGGTTTATGTGGTAATGCTACCGGTTTGAAAACTTGTCCAGCAAAAATGAACAATGGGGAGAGTAACAAACTTGTGTTACTAATTGTTCTTCTTTTAGGATTTCTATTTCTTTCATTAATGGTTGTCGGAATAGTACTCTTGGTTTTTTGTAAAAAATATAGGAACACGAAAAATGAGCCAAGACGAGTAAATAACGAAAAATTGTTTGCAATTTGGAGCTATGACGGAAAAATGGTGTATGAAAGCATCATTGAAGCGACTGAAAACTTTAGTACCGAACATTGTGTTGGGGAGGGAGGATGCGGTACTGTTTACCGAGCTGATCTCACAAGTGGTCAGGTAGTTGCTGTGAAGAAACTTCATGTATCACCCGATGGTGACTTGGCTAATCTGAAAGGCTTTATGAGTGAGATCCGTGCATTAACAAAGATTCGCCATCACAATATTGTAAAACTTTATGGCTATTGTTCACACCGAAGGCACTCGTTTTTGGTTTATGAGTTCTTGGAAGGGGGAAGCTTGGGAAAGATATTGAGCACGGAGGATCATGTATTATACTTTGATTGGATTAAGAGAGTGAATGTTGTCAAAGATGTGGCAAATGCTTTGTCTTATATGCACCACGACTGTTCTCCAGCAATCATCCATCGAGACATATCAAGCAAGAATGTTTTGCTTGATTTAGAGTATGGAGCTCACATATCCGATTTCGGCACAGCTAGATTTATGAAGCCTGACTCATCCAATTGGACATCATTTGCAGGGACCTTTGGGTACACTGCTCCTGGTATGTAATGTTCATTTTATTTTATCAATCATTGCATATTAAGAGATTTCTAATCTTGGATGTTATTTCACTCGAATTGAAAGGGTCATGGAACTTCTAATTGTTACTTTGATATGGAGCATGAGCATGTGCATGTTTCTTGTTTTTCTTTTTTCTTTTTCCACCTTTTTTTTTTTTAATTACTATTTTCTTCTGTTGGTTGTTTGTTTCATTTGGTAGAACTTGCTTATACAATGGAAGTGAATGAGAGGTGTGATGTTTATAGTTTTGGGGTTCTCACATTGGAAGTGATTATGGGGAAGCATCCGGGTGATCTAATCTACTCTCTGTCATCATCATCATCCTCTTCCTCATCCACATCAATTGCACATGGGATATTATTGAAGGATGTGTTGGATCAACGTCTCGCAGCACCTAAGAATCAAGTGGCAGAGCAAGTATTTGTGGTTGCAAAACTAGCATTTGCATGTTTGCAAGCCAATCCACTATCTCGGCCAACCATGAGACAAGTTGCCATGAAGCTATCAGATGATCGAAGGTCACATCTGCAAAATGAATTCCACATGATCACATTGGGACAACTGATTTCAACTGCTCAACCTCTTGAGTATTTGCCTTCTATCCTTGGACTATATGTTGTTCTTGTTTTCCATTTTCTTCTTAGATTGTTCAATTCCAACCCCCTTTTCTAGTATATTTTTCTGCTCTTTTATACTAATTAGCATTTTACAAAACTTTTTAATGGCTAATTTAAAACCATCCTAAATCTTCGTGTTGGTGTATTTAGTGGGCTGTTTTCATTGGATTTTTTGCAAGCTTTTTAAATGACTAGTTTCAATAAAAAATTTCTACTTTTTTATCTTGAATTTATTTGACATTTGAGTTGCTCATATTATTTATACATTTATAAGCTCTAAATTCCACATTAACTTTTTTACTCTTATTCTGTATTTCGAATTTGGTTGCTCTGTTTCTTACAAAGTAGTGTTGTACTATGCAGGCAACTAGTGCCCTTAGCCATCCAGTCTAATTGAAAGCCTTTTGAGGTAATTTGAGATCGAAATTGATAAATTTGATTGAGACATTTTTATTTTTTAATATTTTTTATAATTAATTTTTTGTGATTTTGTGATGAAAATTTACTAATTAAATCTTCATATTCAAGTTTTGCTAACATTTTTTTTTAAATTGATAATATGACTAATTTACTGTTATTATAAAATATTTTTGAAACTGTCATCATCTAGTGATTTTAATTTTTAAAATTAAATAAAAAAATCAACAATTTCTTCCAAAGTTAGAAATTATTCAAACATGACTTGAATTGAAGAAAGCAAGCTAGACAGAGAGGGGTCGGTTTGGTTTGGCGCGACTTTTTTCAAACTTTTGAACTGTCTTTTTTTAGGTCTACTGTTTTTTGTATCAGTAAAAGTGAAGACAATTGTATTTTTTTAAAACCCAGCTATTAAAAAAAAAAATTTAAAAAGCTTCTTTTCTAATGAACTTTGTTTTATTTGGATCAGGGCCTTCTTTTGTATGTATATATAAAGGATAAATTACACTATCCTCCCTTGAGATTTAAAAAAAATACATTAGTTTTATACTTTTGACATAATTATATTAATTTCTTTTTTAGCATTTTTTTTATGGGATTCTTTTAGTATAGTTAAAATGACTAAAACTAATACCAATAGTGAGTAGATACTGAAATAAATAAATATAAATACATATTTTAGTAGAAAAGAGATAATAACATTATTTTTTATTATTATTTATGCAACTAATGAATTACTGGTAAGAAGAGGCCCAAGTGTTATGTAAATTAAAGCCTTAGGAAGGTTAGTGTAATTATGTCGAAAGTGTGAAACTAAACATATAATCTTCAAATCTCAAGAGAGGTGAGTATAATTTACCGAAAACAAATGTAAGAATTATATGGAATTTTAATCATAACCTGTAGATTTTCAAAAAAAATGTGGGTCTTCTTGGATCTGTTTTTCCATGTGAACCACCATGGCCTTATTTTCCGCCGGGGGAGGGGGGGGAGGGGAATGTTATAGTTATATAGGACCTTAATATATGGGATAATTACTAATAAGTCTTATTAATTGGATTTATTTACTCATAAATCTTAAGTGATTTTTTTTTAATACGTATTTGCCTCTTATTTTAATAATGAGAAAATTTTGAAACTTTATACGTACATATTTTGTGTTTGTGAAATGATTATTTAATACTCGTAATGATACTAATAAATTTGTTAAAGTGATAAATGATTAGGACATTTTGACTTTTGTTTATAAGTTTTGCTTATATTAGTTTATTTTTGTTGGTTTGCATTAAAATATGATGTGAGAGGTGTAACTTGTTAAATTGTATTTTTTTAATAAATATTTTTACAATAATAAATTTGATCCATAGAATCTATCCCTCAATGTACAGGCTTTCAAAAAATTAAGGCTTATAGAAAGGGTTTTATTCGCTTTATGGTTAAGCCACCCATGTTTTAATTTTAATTTTTTTTTCATGCTGCTTCCATTTGTTTCACAAGGCCATCCACTCATATTAATGATTTCATGCTGTTTGGAAGGATTAAAGACCACCAAGATTAAGACCAAGAGCTAATGAGTTAGAAGAAGCATTGGCTGGTGCACATATGGCTCTTAGGACCGATGTGTGGCTGACTGTGTGGACCTGCGTAGTGCTATTGTAGCTTTTATGTAAAGGCTTAGAGTTGTTCTCTGTTTTGTCATTTGATTGTTTTAGTTGGTTTTTTGTTTCTCACCAACTTGCGGTGATGTGCTTGCAAATGATTATGTTTGCTTTTTAGTGTCAACTTGATTGGGATCGGATGATCTTGCTATGATGTAGTCTCGCATTTTTCTTTTTTTCACTTTGTTGATGTTTTATTTGTTTATATGCTGGTCTTCATCAATAAAATTTTCTCTTTTGTTGATAAATTAAAAAAAAGAAAAAAGAAAAAAGACAGTGACTTTGTGATGGCGTTGTAACATAGGTATTTTATTTTATTTTTTTCCAAGTTTTTCATTTTTCTTCCATAAATCTTTTCTTCAAATCCATAATCTATACATAACTAGAGCTCCAATCACACAAGAAAAAGAATGGAAAATAGGACGCCTAAAGTCTTGGTATTGGACAAACGAAAGTGTTTCATTAAGATTCCTTACCTTTCATACATGGCAAAGGCAAATCATTGGTCCTCCACAATTATTTATATGATTTAGAAAAAAATTATTTTTGCTTCTGCGTCAAATTCATGTGATGTTTTTACTTGATACTTATTCGTTAAAATAATGAGATTCAATACTTTTTGTTAGATTTTTCAAAAATAACTTGACAAATATCAAATGATGAATAATGTAGAGTAATGCTCCAAAACTATAAAATTGGAGGTGAGGGTGAGGATTTGGGGAAATCGTTGTCTGATTCTGGCAAAATTGGACCAATTTTGATGGAATTTGGGGACTTTGATCACAATACAGAGATGGGTATTGGTGATAATGCAAATTCTCCTGAAAGGTCAGAGCTTTTGGGGGAAGAAAAAGGTCGAGAGGGCGGGGCCGGTGGAGATGTGGCTTCGGGGGGTGAAGAAAGTGTTGCCATAGGATCAGTGAGGCCAAGTGAGGAAGAGAAGAGGGGTGGGGTGGAGGGTCCAATTTGAGTTCTTGAAATATTTTGCTTGCAGGCTAACCCAAAGATGGACAATCTTGGTGGCCGCAGCAGTTATGGGTTTTGTAATCTTGGGACGAAGGTTGTATAAGATGAAGCGGAAGAGCCAAAGCTTGCAGCTGAAGGTTACCATGGATGATAAGGTCAGTTATTCTGTGGCATTTAGGTTCTGTTGGATAATTGTGGATTTTCAAATCAATGTATTGTAATTTGTAGGTCAAATAGATAATATAAAAAAAAATAAAAATGGAATAAGATAAGTTGACACTTTTGTAGGTTCCTTATAGCTAGAAAGAGAATATTTGAACATGATTTCAAATAATTAGTTTTAGATAATTGTTTCAAATCCATCATGTTCACGTTATTTATCTTAATCTTGAAATTCATAAGTAAACTATTATATCTAAATTGAGTTATTGTCTTTGAATGATTAGGTCAAATCCTTGATTTAAAATCTACATCTATTCAAACTGACTCTTAATTTCATCTGTTTAATTTAGTTTTCAACTGCTATTTTTCTTATTTCATGTTATTGATATATCACAAAATGAGTACCATTTAACTTTGACATTGTATTTTGTAGAGTATTTTCACCTTAATTGCTATTTTTGGTTGATGGGTTAACCTTGGAAAACGAAAAAGAATCAAATTTCTAAATTTTGAATATTTTATAAATAGGCTATTTTTGGTTGTGGATTTTCAAATCAATGCATCACACAAGTATATGGCTTACTTCAATTTTCATTTTTGAATCAACTCGTAGCACAAGACTCTTTTGTATTTGGTCTGATAATTTTTTTAATAAAAAGATTTTGTTTTTTGTTCTTTCCCTGTTGGTTTTTTAACAACTAAATCAAATGGTAGGTTATGTGTTGTAATCTATTGGTTACTTGCAGTTTACAATTGGGGAACTTTCAGTTTACCCCATATGGTATAGGACTTGTGCACGCCATTTGGAAATAACCACTTAATGCCTTGTGGTTTTTAGACTAAAATGACCTGTCACAATTTCTTTCCAAATTAACAGGAAGTGCATTACATGCACCAGTGTTGAGAGTAAACCATTTGTGAAGACAAAAATACCCTTGTAACAAAAAATCTATTTTTTTCTTCTCTCTACTATTTATCTCTTCTAAGATGTTCTATCTTACAAAATGCCACATTCCCCAAGTTGTTCTATTTTAACCTGATTGCACAAATAGAACATGCTATACAAAATAAGCTTATTATAATTGGTTTTGTTTTGGATCTTTGGATGCATAATTGGTAGTGATTATACCATTTTTTCCCCCTAGAGGGGTAGTAACTATATGTCTTCATGCTAAGAAATCATTATTAAGATATCTTTGCCACCCTCGTCTTTGATAAAAATCATAAAGGGTATCTTCTCTCCATTTTCAGTGTAAAGAAAGCAGAGTGTTTATTAGACATTTCAAGCTTTCATGGTAGTGTGGGAATTGCGCTTGATGTTGTATAGATCAAGGTTTTTTTAAATAGCTGCTCACCTACTTGGAAGAAGTAGGCACGTGTTGGCTACTTGGCCTAAGTATATTGACAAGATGACTAGATTTTGAATGTTGGTTTTCCTTTTTGATGCTAATATTTCTGTTTAGAATTGAAACATTGCACGGAAAATAAAAGGAGAAAATGTCATGTTACATCGATGTACCCCATCAGAATTAATAGTGAATGGAGGTTGTAGGCTTGGGATAAATGTAATCCTCATTGGGAGATTTTTTCTTTATTGATTCTTTTACATTATCAACTAGGATTGGACCACATGTAAGTCTCGTGGTGTTAAGAAAACAAGGTCCCTCTTTTAATCTATTCTTTGCTTGCGGTTTAAGTAGTCTTCAAGGAAAGGGCAAGACCGATTAATTGGTGCCTAACATTTTTTGTTTTTATTTAAATTTTTTGATTGATTATCTGCAGAAGGTATCTCAGTCATACGACCAACTCTGCCAGCAGCTGGGGTGACTGCATGGCCTGTGATGAGTTTGAGACGAGATTCAGGTTGTTAAATAGAGCGAGAATGCAGTATGTTCATGAAGTATGTGTGTACCATGATTATATGTGCGGTTTTTATATCGTTACTTGTATAATCATGAGGTATGTGTATCATGATTATATATGTGGTTTTTATACTATTACTTGTGTAATCCATGCGTTCAGGCTTTCTTTATGTATTATGAACCTTCAAAATCGCCAATAGACTTCTGTATCAATTTATCGTGTGTGCAAACTTAAAAGTTGGTTTCCTTCAGTGTCCCTGATATTTTTGTTTACTTTACTATTCCTGTCTAGTATTTTTTGTGCTATTTGAACACTCCGAAAGCGAATTTTATACAAATTTGCTACAACTTGCTTTGACAGCACGTATGTTAAAATAACACGGGGCAAATTAAACTTTGCTCTCTTCATGTTTGGTCATTTTTTCATTTTAGCTCTTAAAGTTTTTTCCTCCATTTTGGATCTTTATTTTTGAAGTTTTTTTCCAAAAGCTAACTGTTGTATAAAAATATTTAATTATGTTATCACTCACATTTTTAATATAAATCTAAACTTTAGACAACTAATGTAGTATTTTCTATCTAATTTGAACGGAAGTTAGTTTTAGAAGTAAATTGTGAAAAATTTCAAACATGAAAGGCCAAAGTGAGACAATGATAAAAATTAAAATGGGCGTATCAAAAAATTATACACAAAAATTAAGTGAATGTAATGAAATATTATAGTTACCATTTATTACATGGTGATCAGTAGTGCAGTGATTAATTCCGTATTTTCAACAGTTCTTTAAAAATTGGGAATTGCATAACAGTGGATTGACCAAAAAATATTCATAAAAAGGGGTGAGGTGTAACTTTTTCTATGAATTCTTTGCAACAAAAAAAAGTTGCATCCATCATGTTTTTAAATCATTTTTCATCTTTCACCATGATTGTAATTTTTCCTTAAAATAAGCCTGTTTTTCATTTAAAGCGGGTGTGCTATTTTATTCAGATCCAAAGTTGGACAATCAATCAGAGTGTTTTTTCATAAATTAAAAAAAAAAAAAAAAAAAAAACAGAAAAGAAAAGCTACTGCTCTAGAAATAAAAAGATGCATATAACTTAAATGTTAATTAAATCAAAGTTTACTATTCTCCTTTCATTCTTCTCCAACCTCACACTCTCAATGGAAGAATTTGGAAGAATTTGGACCGCACAAATGGTTATTACTCACATTCAACTTCTCAAGCCCAGAAATTGCCTTAGGCAACTTCCCAAACACCAAATTTCTTGAGAAATCCAAATCCTTCAAAGTATTGGGAAATTTCACACTTTCCACGTCGAACAGTATCCGATTACCCGAGGCCCGAAAACCCACCAAATAATTGGTTCGGTTCAGTAACCCAACCGGGCTACCCGATATTTCATTGTCGGAAAGATCAATGTAGTCATAAAAATAGGTCTCCACTGGCTTCCAATCATCAAGCTTGATCTTAGATCCCACATCTTGCAAGCTTGAGAGAGTATATTATAGTAGATGAAGTGATCCATTTAGGAATTTCACTCAGATGCAACCCATTATATGATAAATCTAGAGATTCAATACCTTTCACATTCATTTCTGGAAATGGGTCAACGAGAAAATTGTGAGAATGATCGAGATTGAATATTTTGGTGAGATTCCCAAAAGATTTTGGTACTGTGGAGACATAATTTTTGAATGACAATACGTGGCCGAGGTGTCACGTGTCTTGGTGTAATAACCCCGACCTCCGATTAATATTAAACCATGATTAATTATACCTAACAGTAATTTAGAAGGAATATGGGATTAATTTGCCTATGCATTGTATTATCTTTGTGTTTTTATCTGTTTGTCATAAAACGATCTGTTCATGTTCTGACTTTGAATTGCGAATTGAAAGATTTATCGGCGCCCGATTCCGAAATTGGTTAGTGTTCTGTGCTAGTTAGAATTTATGTGATTTTATAGTAGATTTAATTTAAATTTGATTTGGTATGATTAATTAGATTAAATAAAGCTAAATTACATTGGTTCAAGTATTTACCAAAATGCCACTTAGTGGTCAATTGTTTTGAACTCAAAATTGTGTACTTTTCATAACATTTTCCTCAGCCATTTCTTGGAGACAAACCGTAGGAGAGAGGGAGAGCTAGAAAAACAATGGGGTCATCTAGAATTTTGCTTGAACTTAGAAGAATTGAGGGCAACTTGGAGGATTAGGCTTCTAAGCTTGAAATTAAAGACTTAAGGTAGGAGAATTACCTTCTTAATTGTGAATTAAGATTAATTCTTGCATAGCTCATGGTAAATTACTTTCCTAAGTCTAGAATTAGCTCAAACATGTTGAATTAGAGCTTAATTCATGCATGCATGTTCATATCATAACAATTTGAAGTGTTTTCATGGAAATTCTTGCATGCAAGACCATATTCTATTTATAGTCCATGAGTTCATCATGATTTTGAGTTTAAATCTTGCATATATTTTTGGAGCATTGAATTCATTAGAACATTTGCATGTTATGTGTTCATCATGTTCTTGAGTTTTATTTGAAATTGTGTCTAATTGACTCACCATTGGGCTTTGATTTCTCAAATTGATCTTCAAAACACGTTATACTATGAGTTTAAAGTGTTTTTCCAGAAAATGGGCCCAAGAGGTTGAGATTTGGGGTATTGAATGCTTGGTTTGAACTTGGGAGGCAAATCTGGAAATTCCAAAATTTGGCTTCCTCGCTCGAGCGAAGAATTCCACGCTCGAGCGATCATCGTTTGTTCAGAGCTTCGCTCGAGCGAAGGAATGGTGGCTTGAGCGTAAATTGCAAGCTCTCAGGTTTTTGGTGCACGCAGATGCACGCTCGAACGAAGAGACTTACGCTCCAGCGAAGAGCTGTGTCTCACGCTCGAGCAAGCATCGAGCGTAAAATTTCAACAACCAGTACTTTTGCATTTTTACATATCGCTCGAGTGAAAGAGTCTACGCTCGAGCGACCCCTCTGTTTCGGCAAGCTCGCTCGAGCAAAGAAAGCCTCGCTCAAGCAAGACCCTTATTTTCAGCAAGTTTTGAAAAATATTTTCCAAGGCATTTTTGCATCCTCATTCCATCCTAGGCATTCCTAGGCCATGTTTAAGACTCTATAGTGAGGATTTAAGGTTAGAAACACACTAAGAACCAATGAAGTAAGTTTTGTGTAATTAGAATGTGTGTTTCAAGTGTGTGTCTGTTATGTGTTATGTAGGTCACGTGCCGCGTCCTGTCTGACCTATTTGCTCCGTCTATTTGTTTCAAGACCAACTGTGAGTAATAACTTAGTAAAGTTATGTTCAAACTGTATCTACTTTCTGTGTGATAAAACAAGATATGTTTTCTGAAATGATATGTTCTGTACAATGAATGATTGTTCAATTTCTGATATGTATTTCGTGGCATCCTTAGCATCATGTGATATCTATTAGCTGTTACCTGATATTGAAGGTTCCTTTATGGAACTTATTTTTGTCTGCAGACTCGTTATCTGCATCGGAGGCCCCGTCATGGGGCTCACTGTTTCGCTCGTTACATACCGCATCCGGAGGTTCCCTTGTGGAACTGGTTATTCGTAACCTCACGCGTATGCGTTCTGTTATGTTCTGTTCTGTTAATACTAATGGATGTATCATGTAAACTTAATCATGATTTATGATTTCTATCTGTATATGATCTGAACAAATGATAAATTTGATACAAATCTGAATTATGCTTTCTGAATCTGTACGAACTTATTCATTGAAACCCTTTACTCTGTTATTGTTCACTGGGCTTTCGCTCACAGTTTATATCATGTATGTAGGTGAGCCGGCACATAACCAGGGCTAAAGTTGATGGCCTTCTGTTCTGCTTTTGTCAGCCAACTGTTGCGCCTCTCGAGGAGGTTCCAGTCGAAGCCTAATGTCATGGTTGTTTTTGTATTTCATGCTAGTCTCTGTATATGTTTGTAAAGACAGGTCTTGGGATGTGCACTTTGTAAATATTATGTATCTAGACTGGCATGTTTATATATATATATATATAAGTTTTGAACTGTTCTGTCCCATGTACATTATCACAGCTCATTGGACCTTGTTTATTTTGTATCATTGCTTCCTCAGCCCCTTATTATTTGCTAATCTCTTCAGAGGCCTTTGGTAATCCACAGATTACTGGCCGGTTACGGTGCTAAACCTACAGGGGCGGGTTTGGGTCGTGACACTTGGTTATGACACCGAGATGATCTCGGCTAGGCCAAGGTTATCTGCGAAGAAACCGGAATCCGGGATAAGCGGATAAGGGACAAGAGTCCCAGAATGGGAGAAGACTTTAGTTTGGGTAAAGATAAGACTCTTAGAGAGTTTATCTTAATCCTACTAGGAGTCCAAGATTAGCAGTAATCCTAAGTCCATTAGAGCTAAGCTTCTATTGGGACTAGGATTGTGTTGGCTATAAAAGGGAGGCACCCCCATGGGTCTAAGGTATGCTTTTTATGCTCTGTCTAGTGAGTTAAGCACTATTGGTTATCTTTGAGAGATATTTTACTGACTTGATCGTCAGAGTGCCCCCGGGTGGACGAACCACTGCGGGATTCTTATCTTTCTGTGACAGGTTGTTTGGGCTTACTCTATTCTGCCGGTGCTCTCCAGCTGAGTTCCCTTTTTTTGGTAGTGTGGTCAGAAATCTACACACACAATTTGGCACCGTTTGTGGGAACGAAAAGAGAATAGATGGCCAACGACGGACAGAAAGAGAAGGTTGGGGACGATACCCCTACTAAGAGTGGGAAACATATTAACCTTGATGTCGAAGAAGACAACAGCAACAAAAAGACTCGTGATAAGAATCACGGAGAAAAGGACGTCGGCCAGGAGGGTGACGTGCCAAAGAAATCAGACCGAAGCGGGTATTATAACGAAGACGACCTCTAGGTATGGAAAGATAGATGCCTGCGAAAGGATGACGAGGTGAAGGGAATGGCAAACAAATTGGCAGACTTGCAAAAGGTCATCAATTTCATGATGCAGAACAACATCATGCAGCCATCGTTCCCGCTACAAGATACGCCGATTCCAGCGGCCAAGAAAGATGCCCAGAAAGGGGGGCAGAACACAGTTTCTGCAATCCCTCAGCACAACAGGGCAAAGGGGCATTCTCACTGACCTTCACGGGAGGTCGGGCATAGAGAATCAAAGAGGGCTGGAGAATGATGCTTGGGAGTTGGAATTTACAAGCTAAGGTTGGTTTAACACTTGTTGAAATTTTAAAAATTTACAAGTTGAAGTTAAACTGAGGTCATGTTTAACATTTGTTGAAATTTTAAAAAAAATTTACAAGTTGAAGCTAAACTGAGGACGTGTTTAATACTTGTTGAAATTTAAATTTACAAGTTGAAGTTAAACTGAGGTCATGTTTAACACTTGTTGAAATTTAAGTTTACAAGTTGAAGTTAAACCGAGGTCATATTTAAAACTTGTTGAAATTTTAAAAATTTACAAGTTGAAGTTAAACCGAGGTCATGTTTAACACTTGTTGAAATTTTAAAAATTTACAAACTGAAGTTAAACCGGGGTCATGATTAAAGGAATGAATGATATAGGTTCCATTACCTCAGGATGCCGAGGTAATAGAACCTAGGGAGCAGTTGTGGAGACATAAT
The DNA here is from genome assembly GCA_025200525.1 of Camellia lanceoleosa. Lineage (NCBI taxonomy): Eukaryota > Viridiplantae > Streptophyta > Magnoliopsida > Ericales > Theaceae > Camellia > Camellia lanceoleosa. The sequence continues at coordinate 93,453,840 of CM045766.1, forward strand.
TTTTGAATGACAACACGTGGCCCAGGTGACACCAAAGTGTCAGCCGAGGTGTCACGTGTCTTGGTCATGACACCGAGATGATCTCGGCTAAGCCGAGGTTATCTGCGAAGAAACCGGAATCCGGGATAAGCGGATAAGGGACAAGAGTCCTAGAATGGGAGAAGACTTTAGTTTGGGCAAAGATAAGACTCTTAGAGAGTTTATCCTAATCCTACTAGGAGTCCAAGATTAACAGTAATCCTAAGTCCATTAGAGCTAGGCTTCTATTGGGATTAGGATTGTGTTGACTATAAAAGGGAGGCACCCCCATGGGTCTAAGGTATGTTTTTATGCTCTGTCTAGTGAGTTAAGCACTATTGGTTATCTTTGAAAGATATTTTACTGACTTGATCGTCGGAGTGCCCCTAGGTGGACGAACCACTGCGGGATTTTTATCTTTCTGTGACAGGTTGTTTGGGCTTAATCTATTCTGCCGGTGTTCTCCAGCTGAGTTCCCTTTTTTTGGTAGTGTGGTCAGAAATCTAAACACACAGGTACTATCCCAGAAAATCGATTCCATGAAAGATCCAAAGTGTCGAGTGCGTGAAAGCTTCTGAGAAAATTTGGGATTTGTCTTGTGAAATAGCTGTGGGCGAGCTTTAGATATATCAGTTTCGGTGCTAGAGTTGAGATTGTTGAAGGAACTTTCCCGGAAAATTTGTTGTGGGAAAGTGAAAGTGAGTTGGTTCTGGTCCAAACTCAGTAGGGTTAGCTTCTTGAGTTGCTGAATACCAGCCGGTATGGTACCGGTGAGAAGATTTCCGCCGAATTTGAGTTGACCCAGCTGAGTCAATTTGGAAATCGAACTCGGGATTGGACCCGAAAACTGATTGCCAGCGAAACTCCGCGCAATGAGTCAGGTCAAGTCTCCGATGTTGATAGGTATTTGACCCGAGAGTTTGTTGTTTTCAATGTAGACGTATTCAATGTTTGGTAGAGAGAATAGTAGATTTAGAAAAGGACCCAAAAGGTTTTGGAGATTTTGGAGGTAGATTCCACCCAAGTAGTGGAGTTTGGAGAGAGGTGGGGAGATTGTACCCGACAAGGAGGTGTTGGATTGGTCGGGCTGACCCACTAGGGTTAGGGTTGTGACCTGGTGGTTGTTACCATCGCATGATATGCCGAACCATTTGCAGCAATCGGTTCCGGATTTCCATGAGTTAAGGTTGCCAAACGAGTCGACTGTTATACCCGATTTGAAAGCTAATAAGCCTTACTCATCGTCCACGTGACATGTTGCCGTGGTGACTGTGAGGCACTCGAGGGTAACGAAACAAAGGAGAATGAGGTGAAGATGGAGTGGAAAGAGAGAGAAAGCATATTATAGCTTTGAAAGAGTGGAATTAGAAATGGGTTGTTGAAGAGAGAGTCAATAGTTTTGGGCTACTTATAGGAGAGAGGCACTAGGTTGGTTGCAACCCATAATGCCTCCATCTACGACTTTGGCACTTAGGCTAAGTTTGGCATCTTTAAAAAAGTCAAAAAGTCAAAAAGTCATTATCCTATTTAAGTGACATCATCTTATTTAAGTCATATCACATCTCTACCACATCACTTCAAACCCAACCTATATTTCATAAAAAATAAAAAAGTACACTTATTTAGAACATTCCAAACAACCCCTTAGTTTGGAACTTCCAAAATTTTATCTTGGTAAAAAAAATTGCATATCCACAATTCAAACCCCTCCCCCTCTCTGCCCCCCTCTTCTTCTTTTTTTTTGGATTGTGCACCACAGTCACTTATAATCAATATTAGTTGTAAAGGTACATTACAGTGATTATTTTTTAAATTGTTTAAAAAAATATAGCAAAATTTATAATTTTAATATAATTATATTGATATCTTTTTTTTAGTAATGTCGAATGATAAAAAAATAATGTAAATAATGTGAAAATACAAAGAGAAATAAGAATAATATACACTGCAATGAAAGAGGAACCCAATGTAATTATGCTTAAACTGTAAGATATGTTGTATTTTTTAAAAATTTCAATAAAAGTTAATGTGATTTATCTTTATTGTAATCATAATTTACAAATGGTATGCAACTAAAAAGATAACATGTATTTATAGGATGCCTTTTTAATAGTGAAATGTATAATCATTTTAAACATATTAAATAGTGTTTTGAAAAACAACCATTGACAATATCCATTAAACTAATCAAGAACTTTCTAATGATGGAATTATTTCAAGAAGTCAAAACATGAGGAGTTGGGAAAAAATTAGAAAATAAAACAAAAATAGAAGTTAGATTATTATTTGAGAAAATTTAGATTTAGTTATTGTCATTTGAAAAAATAATGAGTATTGAAGAGAGACCCAATTTGGTCAGAAAAATCAGCACATACAAGTTAGAAAGAAAGCAGAGCGAGCGGTGAATTTTCTCTACATATAAGGTGGTGGGTGTCGGCACTTTAATTTATAATGTTTATAAATTTATATTTTTTTGTTAAAGTTTTTTAGGAATTAAATAAATTTAAATTAAATATTTTAAAATTTTAATAAATTCAATTGATAGTTGAAGAACAAAGAACATAACTGGGAGGTGAAGCATTTTATTACAGAAAAAAGTAACAATCTTTGTGGTGTGTAATTTTGAGTATTTTCTAAATAAAAATGACTTGCTTCCCATGCAGTGTAATTAGTTTGGTAAATTACTTGTAGTTTTTCTTATATAAAATCAGAGTAATGTTGATAACAATAATACAAAAATAATTATATTCATATTTTATTTATTATCTTATGAGTTATAATTATATTAATAATAATATATATGAATAGTGAGATTCATTAAATTAATACAATTATATTTTATAAAATAAATAAAATGTAATATACAAGATGATTGTTTAAATATTACATTCAATGATATATTACTTATTGATTTTATTATTATAAAATAAATAATATTATATGCACTAATTAGTGTATTAATTAATGTATCAATTGATGATGTGACATAATTTAAGAAATTTTTAATATTTATAATTTGTATAATAAGTAATGTCAATAATCATGTTACAACTAATGTTGATAAATTAGTGAATTAGTTAGTATACTAATTGATGCATTTAACACTACCGTTATAAAATGTGTAAGACACGTGTGTGTTGAATAAAGAGAGTGAAGAGAGAAAATGAGGATTATGGGAGAGTAAGAGCGGTGTGATGAGTGTCAAATCCGTCGACTGCAGCTAGATACACTAGAGCCTAACTCCGCGCTTTACATGGCTTTTATCCCCCCAATTACCATTCCAATTACCATTCCTATCTCTATCTCAATTATTAACCAATATTAATTATTAATAAATATTACTTTAATTTTTTATTTATAAATTTATACATTTTAATAACCTTAACTATAGAAATATATCATTATCATGTTACTCATTATTCATTTGTATTTAGATAAATTATACTCATTTCTCATGAAATTTAATAAAAATGCAATTAACTTCATAAACTTAACATAATTATACTAATTTATGTTATAGTAGATTTGAGCCATCAAATTTATATGGCGAGTAGAGATATAAACAAGCAATGATAAATATACAATTTAATAAAAAATATATAATAATATTATTTTTCTCATTCATACAACTCACAAATTATTAATAAAAAAATTAAATTTTATATGAATTAAAATATCAAAAAAGGTTGGTGCAATTATATCAAAAATATAAAACTGTATTTTTACAAATTGCAAGAAAAATAAATGTAATTTATTAATTTTTTATATTTTATTTCACATAATGATTAAGAACATATTGGAATAAGTACAAAAAATGGCTACATCAAAGGAACACAACATTTATGAAAAATATGGAAGAACAACTTTAGGTCTCCTTGACCAAGACAACAACATGGGCGTGGAAAGGCTCAAAAGGCACTCCATTCACAACAATACATGTAGAGGCGTTACACATCTAAGAAATGAGACTGATTTTGGAAGAACTTCAAACAAAACAAACAAAAAAATAGACAAGACAAGACAAGACGAGACAATACAATATAGGCTTTGTCGAAGGAAATCACAATCAGATGAACTCCGAATGGAAATCACATTCATTGGGTCCGAAAAAAGTTTTCTATTGTGAATTCTTGTGATTCAATTCATCAACGCATCCCTATCAAAATTTTGCAGATGAGCTTACAACAAACTATTAGGAACATACACTCAAGTGCACCTGAGATGTAATGGATACCACTCTAATAGCTGAAGGGTAGTAGATATAACCTCTCTAATGTACACAATCAATTAACAGAAGAAAGAACGCATTCTGCTTAACACAAATCATACCTTGTCGAAACCATATACCACCAAGAATAAAGATGATAAAGCAAAACACAAATTAAAAGACCCCCTCAACACAGCCATGCACATGAATCAATGATAACCTGTACTGCAAATCCATTAAGGCATTCAATCATACAGCCAAAGAAAGGCTCTTCTGGGCTCCAATGTTATGTGGCCTTATTTTCCAAGAAGCAGCCTCGTATGCTTCTCCAGGGAGGATAAGAGGCAAAGAGATCTCTCGAATCATCAAGTCACCGCAAAATGGGCATTCGCAAGCTATGACATCATCCAATTGTGAGCGTATCTATACAAGCAAATTAACATTTTTTAGTCCGTCTAATTCACTATGTAAGAAGGCTACAATTTATGAATCAGTCAGCAGCAGGGTATGAGATTTATTCTAGAGTAAATTGGCAAAAGAAAATCAAATGAAATAATGCTATCTCATTTACAAAAGCATTTGAAGCAAAAATCCATCATTTTTATTGAAATAAGAACAAGAACACCATTATCATCATTTACTTCACCACCAACTGCAACCTGTGAAGCAGAGACACCTCTTCGGAGGTCACGTACTAGTAAACAACACGTGTTGGCCAGGAACACACTAGGGGCATGCTCTATTTTTAACCCTTTTTTTTCAACTGAAATAGCATACTCAAGGTTGATAAATTTGATTAGAATAAATATTTGACACAAAATAAATATATAATATTAAAAAATATGACATATAACAAATATATAAATTACATGTTTTGCATGTGTCCTCAATGTGTCGTCTCCAATATTTTATGAAAATTTGTGTGTCCGTGTCATGTCACGTGTCTGTGTCCGTGCTTCTTAAATTGCAACCATCAACACATAGGTACCACAACTAAAGTCTTTTTATTTTACTTCCAAAGTTTTTGAATGCCAACAAACAGCAACAATTAAAAAAGAAAAAAAAAAGGACTGGAAAAACCAAGGGCTTGAGAAGGAAGCAACAAAAATAAGTACACGACTTTATGTCAATGTTCCAGACTTTTTACACTACAATTAAATTGACTCATCTCAAAAGCAGTGAAAAACTAAATAGAGTAGAATAATGCAGGTTGAACATGAGAAGATTTGACAGCAGAGCCGCATTCAACACCAATTTTGAGTTGCTTAAACACATATGAAAAACATCACAAAAACCTTATCCGTTGGGGTCATGCTAGTTATGGATTCCTCCTCTGTTGAGGTACCATTAGACTCCTTGGATTCACCTCCCAATAAAGTAAGTTGCTTTTGAAGATCCAATATATATTCTGCCTGCAACATTCATTTGAAAGAAAAAGTACAGAAAACAAAAATTACGCAAAAGGGACTTTGTTTACGAAATTACACTTGTAACAAAACATAACTCTAAATAGATTCACACAAAATTAATCAAGAACCACTATAAAATCTATTATATATTGGAGGACATACACATGGTTAGAACGTTAAAATTTGGTTAGCTCAACTCAGAAATGGAAACAAGCCTACGCAGAATGATTTTGGGATGATGATATACTAAAAACTTCTAAATAAGTTCATATATGGGAGTTGTATCATCGGGTTTCAAAATATGTAAACTAGGCCTATGCAAATAACCGAACCAACCGATCAACTCGTTCAAACCGACCGAACCGATGGAACATTGGATAATTTCAACTATTGCTACGGTCGGCTATGAGTTGTAAACCTTGCATTTTTCGAATTGGCGGTTGGCCAACGGATTGAAAATCAGAAAATTCGTAAAAACCAAACCGACCGTATATCTTATATATTAAATATAAATTTTACAGGTGTCAAAACTATATTTGGTTTACAAGATTACACCTTATCATATTTGTTGGTCTTTAAGACACGTGTTAGCTAATCACAAAATAACTTTATCACAACATTATTTTTTCTTTCATTCTCTGTCTCACAGATCTGCCAAACGTCTCATCACCTACCCTAACCCCTCATTTCTCTCTCTTCAAGTCACCTCACAAATTAATACTCACCAACCCTCATCAATTTGCATTACTCTCTCCCTCTCATCCCTAATGTTCTTCTCTCTCTAAACCTGCTCTTTCTCACCCCCATCAGAGATCTCTCACTTGGATCTCTCTCAATTCTATAAGCAATGGTTCGCATAGCATATTGTTGAACTGATGGTGGTGAGGAATCGTGGTGGTCACCCGACGATGATGATGAATCATAGTGGTCAACTGGTGGTGGTAATGAATCATGTTATCAATTCTGATCTCCCTCATACCATCTATCTTTCTTTGGTCTCAAATCTCGCTACCCTACGATCTTCTCCCTCAAAACCCCTTCACAAATCTCCCCTCAAACCACTACCGTCGTTGGAATCTTTGTCTATATCTTAACTCCTCTATTTTTTGTGTTGTATGCATATGTTGTCGAAACCGACCTTAACCGACCGCTGATTTTGGTTGAGGAAAGATACGGTTTCGAATCAGAATAGGTCGAAATCGGTTGAGATAAACATGAACCCGATACATTCGGTTCGGTTGATGGGTTTAGGGTGGACCCGGCCCGACCCAACCCAACCCGTGCACACCCCTAATGTAACCATATTTTTCTTTTGATCTAGTTAAGGACATAGTCCTATCAGCTTAATCGACATATGCAGAACTAAGATTTAAAATTGTATCACCGGTGCCAATTTCATACTTATGTTCTGGGTTGTAAGTGGGACGCTATGAGTGCTTCTGGATAAGTTTCTGTTTGGCATTTGTAAGACAACCAAAACTAGCTTATAGGCCATATGATGACTAAATCGGGCATTACCAGAAAAAGCTAGGATCACCACAATGGATACATGACCTTTGCATTGGTATAATGAATATTAGTGATACAAAATGCAAGATTTACGGATGCAATACGAATTTATTGTCATTATTTTAAAAGGTAGAATGCATTTCAGACTTTTTGTTCTAGGATTCGCCTACACCCAGGGCAAGGAGACCACCAGCAATGAGCCGCCCCTCCCCCCGGGGGAGCAAGGGTTGAACAATGGGTTATCATATGCAATTCTATTTACCATCTGATGGCAAAGTGTTAAATTAGTCACATTTTTTTAAATCAATTTTAATAAAACTATTTGTTGTCAAGATGATGAAAACGTATTAAAACTTCCAAATTTTATTTTTAACCACTGCAAACCAAATTTGTTGTAGGCCGCCAATGTTGCGTTAGTATACCCCACCTTTGAGGATATTAACTAAGTTCTAAGTGGTACATCCATGCTGGCAAGAGCAAGAGCAAGTACCAAGTGTAGTTAAGCATAAGATTTAATGGATCTTAATACCTCCTATTGTCATGCATTGCCACTTCAACCGTGAAATTACTTAAAGCAACGATATATGAATCAACACCCAATCAGCTTTACAAATATACATAAATGTACATGAAATCATTCTAGAACTTACTTGATCTCGGTGGGTACACCTTGTGACATGGGCAATCAGGCATTGAGCATGGAAGGCATGTCCACATGGAAAGACATAGAAAGGGGCCATTGCACCTACTGATGTATAACCCCTAGCCATCCGATGGTCCCAACCAGCAGTTAGAATCTTCCTCTGACAAACCTGAAACTCGCAAGTGATAAACAGATGCAACAAGTCAGCTAATGATGAAAGTCAACTAGATATGATGACAAAGGAATTGAAACAATAATCGGGCACCGCCGGGGGGGGGGGGGGGTGGGGTCCCTAAAATACCAATTGTGCGTTACAAGTTTCTATTGCTCAGTATAGTACTATAAAATTACTCAAGCCAAAAATCAACCTACTTGAAAGAGAAAATAGAAAAGAAAAAATATCTCTAAAATGGACACAAATAAAATAGACAAGTTTTTCTACTGGGAGATTCCTAACAAACTAGTACTTATTGAAATAAAAAATAAAAAATCCCGAAGAACTACTTGGAGCATTTCAAAGGCTAGCCAAATTGAAGTAAAAGATTACATTTCCAATCTCTTGCAAATAATAGTTTATCAGAAGAAAAAAAAAAAGAAAGAAAGATCTATAGCAAATAACATCAGGAATATCGTTACCCCACAGTCCTCGTCACAATCAATGACAGCATATCGTTGAGCAAGTGCACTGATATCATTTCTAATGTTATCGGCCGTGTGTTGCATCGTTCATCTCTGTTTGATTGTTCAATTTGCTTGTTGTAATCCTCTAATGATGAGCAAATTGCCTCCTACAAACATATCAAAGAACTTAATTGAATGATAGATGATGAAGACAATTTAGCATATGCCCACAGGAAGCATTGGAAAAACAGTTTGCAGCAGATACATGTGGTTTGGCACATAGCTATTCAAGTAAAAAGAGATTTTTTTCACAATGCACATACATCATAGCATGTCAAGAAATGCCGAGTGGGAAAAACCAGGGAATCTAGAGTTGACCCTTAAGTTCCCATGGGCAACCTAGAGTTGACCCTTACCCAAGGGTAATCCATTAAAAAAGAGAGAGAGAGAGAGAGAGAGAAGGGAAAATTACAAATAAGTTGGAATTAGGAAATATAATCTCAAATCAGTGAAGAATTTTTAAATTGTAATACTGGTGCGAAGAAGGAAAAATAATTAACAAGGGGTGGAAACTACTCCTTGAATTGACCAAGCTACGCTCATCTTCCTTCTTCCTCATCTCCTGGTCTTCCCTCTCCAACAATTAACACTGACCATCCCTTGCTGGCCACCACCACGCGACTCTACCCTACCACCCCAAGCCCTCCCGCCAACCCCAGCCCCTCCCTACCCTTCATGCAATTGCCACCACTAGCGCCTTCCCACGACCCCCAGTCGCCACCACTATATGCTATACGAATCAGAACAGAAATATCTGTGATTGTTCTTTTCACAAATTATTCCTACTTTCTCTCGTGATGATTCCAATTGCAGTCCCCCACAAGTGACCTAGAGAAAATGGTAGCCTAATATTGCAGAACACAAACTTGCCTTTTTAATTTATTGAATATTGAAAGGGGATATGAAAGCAACTATTGATACAGTTACAAAATTGATATTTTTTCATATAACGTATTTCAAAAAATATCTGATCATACAAGCTTTTTAGACATTGCAACCTCTGAAGTTTATATGAGAAACGAGCACTTGGCACTATTATAAAGAAAGGAAGCCTATGGAATGACTAGAACATCTAGTACTACATTGATTGTAGCACAACAATTTGATACTATGATAGCAACAAATAAATAAATAAGAATAAAATCTAACACTCAGTATTTCCTCCCATTAAAACAAATGTTAGCCTAGTTATAAGTGAAAAACTAAGGTAAAAAAGTGTTACCTTGAAGTCATCAATCAGGGCAAAGTCCGGAAAGAAGGGCAAAATATCCTCAATTTTTAGCAGCCCGTCAGTTTCCTTGAGAAATGCTATTGCTTTTCGAATGTTTTCCCTTTTAGTTCCCTTTTCTTGTTCAACGACATGTTTGGCAACCATGAGCCAGAGCTTCTTCCTTAAGTCTTCATCATCTTCAACCTTGTCAGTTTCAGCCTTAGCAAGCTCGGGGTCAACCTAGCACACCGAAAGAAGAACTCCATGAAACAACAGCATACAAGATTTCTGAAAAGATTATAGTATTTGAGCATAAATAACCATTAACGTTTTCAAGAACAAGCAAGTGAATAAGAAACTGTACCAAAATATTTTAAGCGAAAAAAACAATTAGTCACAAGATACATCTTTATTACATTGACAACAAACTAAATTCCAAGTCTTTAGACACAAAGTAAGTTTGTCCATTTCTCATTTTAAAAGTATGTCTCAAGTCTCAACCACCCAATTCCTTCTAACTATTACATGATCAAATTTGCAACACTCATAAACAAAAGAGTTAAAGAAATATAAGTTTAATAGACCCATAGCAAAGATATTAGGCAACTGACAACTCATCTCAATTTAAAGCTTTTCAGCCAACCAATTTCAATCTAGTTTAAAGACTCCAGAAAGTATATTGGAAACAAGGGGGAATTGGGGAAGGGCACAGATTTGATGGTTATAGAACCCCAATGATCATCCGACCATTACGATCAGAATCGATTGTAAAATTGATCCCATTTTGAACATAATCGGTTGCCCCATGGCACATGAAAATATTTGGAAAAACCCATCTGAAATTAAACTGATCACTCCAAAAGGTGAACCATAATAATAATAATAACATTGGAAGGTTAAGCGCCAAATCATGTAAAAGATGCTAGAGTTGGTGATTAACAATTTAACAGTTTTTTTTTCTTTTTTCTTTTTTTTTTTTTTTTTTTTTTGTGGTAAAGTACAATATAAGAGTTATGTAAAGTAGAATAATGGTAACAAAATAAAACTGGTGAAATTTGGTGAATTTAAATTTTAAGAGAGCTAATTTAGTCACATCCATACAACCAATTAAGTGAACTTTGTATCACTACTTCAACATCTTTGGTTCAATGTCCATTTACAATGGACCCATCGAAAAGCACCTGCAGGATGTGGTTAGGAAGGGAAATCAAACCAATTGGATAATAATACTACCTGTAGAGCAAGAGCAACTGCTTCTTCATGCATGGACATCATGCTGTATATATGAATACAAGCCCGCATCCGCTTTTCCTTAAGGCAAAGGCGCAGGGCATATTTGGGATCATAGAAGAATTCAGGGCCGCTAAGCCGTCCTTTGCCAAACTTGCATTGCAGGAAACGAAGAAGGGCACTGTCATCCTCCTAATTTTGACATGGAAGGAAAACTAATATCAGACTGAGATGCATTTTAAGCATTCAATACTTGTTTTTGTAGAGGGAAAAATCATGCAATAATCTCACTGGTTATATGTAAATAGATAGATCTTCTGAAGAAAAAATGTCTTAAAGAAATTAGTAAGATCAAAGTTCAATGTCATGATGCAATTGTAACTAGAGATTATACATTCTCCTCAAATCCCATACAGCCTACAAATATCCCCAAAACAATACACCAGTTGAACTCAATTTTATTGGAACATGGGCATCTTGAACAAGTGAAATTCCATGACAACACCCATTTTCCTTAAATGAGAACCATTCTGCTAATGAATCTGCAAATCTGCATTTATTAAATTTGGTATTGGGCGACCTCAATTTTCAAACTTACTGACAAGTGTAAAATTCCATTTGATGTCTGTCTCCATTGGTAACATGAATATTCCAAACATGTACCAAAAGGCCCAAAACATAACAAGGACAATATCATATATTACACATGCAAAAAAACAAATAGAAAGCATTACTGCATTATTAAGTCAAAACATTCACAGTAATTTCCTTGATCTGGAATATATATATATATATATATTCAACCTATTCTCCCTCTTAAATACTAGAAACATGCTCCAAACTGGCAATCCTAGAGTATTTAAACAAAAATCTACTTGGACACAATGGTAATTCTAAAATAAAAGATAACTACATAAAATAAAAAATAATATGTTTCAATAATAGCAATATGAGGAGATTAAATGAGTTACAAAGAGAAACAACTTTATCATCATTGTATATACAATAGCAGCAAGGAGCTACCCATATTGCCTATCAAGCATTCAGGCGACATGCTCCGTTTGAGGCTCAACAAGGAGTAAATCAAAGAAATTAACTTGAAAATTAGCATCAGAACCACACACACTTGTGATTGTTTAGGTCAGGCATGAATTTAGCCAATTTTTTAATTTGTTTTCTGTTTCAAAGGTCAAATTTGACTGCAAGATGTGCTGAAGTGGGCTGAAGTCATCACCATATGGTATTACTCCAAATTAAGCTGTTGCATCTTTGTATATGGTTTTTAGTTCATTCAAATGGTGCCAAATTCTTTAGCTTCTGTATGTGGGTTTATTACCCAATTCAACATAGCTATGCAATGCTTTTAGTTCAATACATAATAAGTTAAAAGTAAATTTAGTAGTTATGCTATTTGAGGATTGTGTGATGCAATTCTAGCCCCAAATCTGTATATTCCTATTGGAATCTACATGACATCTAGCATTTTTTTTCTACTACTTTCCTTTTAATTTCTACACTTCAGTAGCCTTTTAAAGCCCACAACCAGACATGATCGCCCTTTTGCTTTACCTTTAAAATTTCAATGGACATCCGTAGTCCATCTTTCCTTTAGTCCTACTGCAATCCACATAAAAGTAAACAAAATCAGCAAAGAGTCTGACTCATGGTCTTGTTCAAAGCACCAAGAAACGACCCTCAATTCTCGTTCATCCTTCTTTAACAAGACCCAAACTTTTATTCCTTCTATATAATATTATAATCCTTAAAAAGCTCAAAATTTTAAAAGCATCTAACCATAAAATCAGACATAATACCACTTACGCCCTTTGCCCAATATCACCTTGGGAATTAGAGCTTGTGAGACTGTCCCATCTGCACTCATCATAAATCACCATGGAAGTGACAGAACCCCAAAAAAAAAAAAACCTCAATAGAGCATATTGAGCTCAGATTATATTTTCATTAGCTTACCCATTTATATATATAGCTTCATGACACTGTAAAGATCTACAGAAGCAATCCAGGTAGCTAAGGCAAATCAAATATATCCAAAAGTCACTCCAGTTATAAAAATCAACCTATGTTACATGGACAATCAGTTTTGGTGAAGCACCCACGTCAACATGACAGGACATAGGTACAGAATACAAATCAGATCCTTCAATTTCAAAAAAACTTAGTTTTTTTTTTTTTTTTTTTTTGAGGAAAAAAAATAAAATTTGGAATAAAATCAATGCATATATATTAATTTTTTTGTAAAATCAATGTATTTTGTATTTTGCATTGCTAATAAATAAAATTATAGTAAAATCATTGTATCTAATATGATATATCAAGAATAAATTTTACTTTGCATATATAAATTTATTTATTTTTCGAATTAGAGGACATATCCCCCGTACCTGTATCTAATTTTTAGATCTTTTTTCACAGATGGTTTTAGGATGCTAGAGTCGTGCTGGCTGTTGTTGCAAGACCATAAACATTTCCATCAACACAGCAGTAAATTTTCACTTTAATTTCCGACCACAAATTTTCAAACTTCTCACCATAAATGTCTATAAATCTCATTCCACATGTATACTTACAGCAGGCAAGAATATAAACATGTATTCAACCAATCAATTATCAACATCACTATGGATTCAACGTAGTTATAAAGTAGTATTGAAACCAAACATATTGTAAAGGTTGTGAACCACTGTATGAAACTATAAGATAAAGAAAACTGTTTGCAGAAATTTTGTTAAGCTTTTGAGTGAGAAAAACAACACCTTACATACAGAGAGAGCAACAAGTTGTGAACTCCAGGATCCTCATTTTGCAAACGGTGAACGCAAAACTCCAGATATTTTATTACTTCGTGGGTTTCATTCCTGTTTTGTGGTATATGGTAACAAGAAAACTGATCACCATGACTTCTAACAGAATGAAAGACATGTAAAATGTATAATCCAATCAACAAAAATGAAATAGATCCGATACAGATCCTACTGACTTACTAGCAGAAGGTATCCATCAATCATAAGTCCTGCCTGATGATGTAAAAGATGTAGCTGTCCTTGGGACATAAATATTAGTGTTTTATTGTGACTTTTACAGATATTTCATTCTCTTCTATTCGTTCATACTATATATATATATGCATATAAGAAAGAGGAAGAACAGGTAATTTAATAGAGTAAATGATTCCAACATGTTTAAGTCATAGCACAGATTACATCCAAACATAAATTTAATATTCATCAAATGAACTCACTGGAAATTAAAATTGTTTATGCTAGGTTTAGCGCCCTTCATGTTTGGGGGAACAAACAAGTATCTTGCACTGACTGAACCCCACTTTCTGGACCACAAAAGCAAATTATGTTCTGTATATATCCTTGAAAAGTACCACAATTGTAGAAAACAAGAAATAAAATCCTTAAAAAATCTAGTTTTTACCACATGACCAACAATAGAAACTATCATCACAGCAGCTGATAAACTGTGCTGAATCCATGGGATAAGAAACCAAATGCATGGAAAAATGGTTTAAAACTTTAGCGCCAAGATTGTAGCACAACATATTGTATATGCAAGCTGCGTTTAGACTAACCATTGAAATAAACTAAGTATGATATTATTCAACAATCAAATGATCATATCCACCTTTAACTAAATTCCTAAATAAATGGAGTATTGTAATGATTAAAGAAATACTTATGCTTTCATCGATTTATTAAAAAAAAAAACAATCTTTTGCCATAATTTCAAACTGGGAGAACTTTACTTTGCATGAGGTTCACTTGAATAACGCATCATTGCAGGAATTAACTTCCTTGGGTTCAGGTTTTTGTTGTCATCCATGACTCCACGGTTTCATATGCATCAAGCATGATGAGGTCTGGAGCAAACTTGTCTTGCATGGTAAACACAATTTGTTAACTTTTTCAACAATATAATGGTTTAACAGTTGTAGATGAGCATTGCTTACTGTTGCAATATCATGTACACAAATAGCGACTTTGGCGATAAATGAAATAATAATAATAAAAGATGGCAAGTGAAGCCGTGGTCAGTCATTATTATACAAAATAAATAAATAAACAAAATTGCCCAACCTTGACTCAAATAATCGAGATCACCCTTACGAAGATCTATGGGCACAGAGTTTTTGAAGCACTTCAATGCTTTCTTCGCTTCTCCTTGCTAAGCTCGATTACAAAGAAGGGGGCAACAAAATGGAAGCTCAAATTCATAAAAAGCAAATGGAGATTTTTGTGAAATTAGTAAACAAACTGTGTAAAAGCCATATGAATCATTTCCCATTTACTTTTTTCATTTTGACCAAAAATTTAATATTAAAAAAAGGTTATCTCCATATCATATGAATTTATGATAGCAAGAATTGAGTTTCACCTAAAGCATGTCATTTTTGAATCACATGAAAAGTGTGGTTAACTTGGGGTAAAGTATGAAATTGGAACACACTTGAATTGAATTAGACATGGTTTCTCAAAAGTTACGATTTTATAAGAGCTTTTACAAAATTCATTGCCTTATTTTGTGTGTGTGGCTTTTGAAGGCTCTTGAAAACCAAACTTATTAATATGTTAGGCTTGTACGTAAAACTAGGGGTAAAATGGTAATTTGAACCCATGGGGGTAAAATGGTAAATTTAGACTTGAGGGTTTTTCGTAATTATGTACATGGTAAAGTAGTTGAATGCATATAACTGGACAGTTGGTGTGTATGTGAAATTTCACCGTGTTAAGGAACTTTAATTTTGAGTATGGACCTTACTAAAATTATAATGTTGATTTGAGAAATTCAATTTTGATTATGAACCTTACTAAAATGTTAATTCTTGAGTACGAACCTCACCAAAATATATGAACACACATTATGACATACTCCCAAATAAAAGGAAAATGGAATACCAAAGCACCTGGATATAATGATGAACCACAATCTCATACTGCTCCTTGAGACTCGCAAAATATACCAACTCATCAACTCTCCCATAACTGCAAGAAATTGGAAAACAAAATTACTTTAAAAAGATTAAAGCAAAACCATTTTAGAATACTTTGATAGAAGAATATTGAGAAACAGTTACACATTTAAGTAATAAGCACTAGTCTTATGCAATCACAACAATGCATCACAGACAACAAGTCTTAGGAAACAAAAAAAAAGGTGGAGACAAGAACTATAACATAATGCTAAATTCCACATGTATGTCTTACATGTAATTAGCTCAATAGGCAATAGACATCCCAAGTAAAAAGGTTGGAAGCAATTACTCATTTAGTTAAAAATAACTCCATCTATGTTAACTAAAAAATAAGATCAAAAGGATAAATGAAAAGCATCATTCCAACTAGTTCAGAAATTTATTACTCGTGAAAGTAGGAAAACAAAATTGGGAAGTGAAGCATGCCAAAGTCCAATTGCAAAAAACATTTTTCATCCATAAATTTCAAATGTCAAAAGAAAGTTTTCTTCTTCATAATGGATAGTGGAACCATACTAATGAAACAATGAAGAAAAGCATGACATTCAAATTTATGAATCCCAATTAACAAGGAAGATTCCTATTCATGGATAAATTAACTAAACACATTCAAGATGATGTCCCATAGTAAAAGAAATTAAGGAATTAACACTAAAATTAGAAATATGAAGAGAAGATAATGGTGCAGCCTGTAATTGGATAGAAAATAATTATCCACTTTGTAAGCCTCAGGTGAAGCCCACAAGCCTATTGCATGGAAAGAAAACATTTTGGTCCAACAAACGATCACATTCGTGAAATGATAGGAGTAGCACCGGTTAAAGATAAATTAAAAACAACACACTAAGATGGTTCAGTCATGTATAATAAGATGGTTTGACCAGTAGATGCAATGATAAGAAAGAATGATATAATCATTGTAAACACATAGCCGACCCCAATTAACTGGGAGAGAAGCTTTGGTTTTATTTGGTTTAGTTCGTTGTATAGATGTGGGTTGTGCCAAGGTTACATACCCCAGCATTTTGTGACTATGGTATTGTGTTGTGCACATCAATTTTTGTTTTATATCAGTGGTACGTTTTATCTTTATTCAGTTTAATTGTAGTTTAGCGATAAATTAAAGATAACAGGTGTTTGTCATGTCAAGTTATAGGGAAGGTGCTATCAAACCTCCAGGGATGGGACCTGACAAGGATATCTCAACATCACAACATAAAATTTACCTTTCTAAGAGGTTCATTGTAGTCGCCTCATCCAATACATCCTTGCAGTCACTAAGAAAAGCTCTGAACTCTTTAATGACTGAGTGGTACTCCGAACTACGATTCTCCAAAGCAGTGTCATCTTCAAGGAGAAGTCGATTGATCTAAAATAAAAATGTACAAACTAAAATTATATTAAAATGAACAATTGTCATGTAGCTTTGAAGCACAGGTACTCCAAAAATGGTGTCGTACGAGTACCGGGTGCGTGTACGGGTACCGGTACGGCAGTACACGTACGGTGAATACATGCTGGGTACAACAAATACGTTTGGGTACGGCATGTGTACGGCATGGGTACAGCGAGGTTTTTTTTTTTTTTTTTTTTTCAGCTACTAGAATTTGTTGCAGCCTTTATTATTCTTCTTTCAACTTCGAAAATCATCAAGTAATTTATTTCCAACACCCTTTACCCATGAGTCATGGTTTTGCTCTCTTTTGTATCATGTTTTAGACAATCAAAAAAGAAAAGTTCTTTTTTTAGTTTTGATATTGAAACTTTGATTTATATGTTGGATGTTTAGCTATAAATTAAATGTCAAAAATATAAAAAATAAAAATAAAACAATTGGCGTACCCCACCCGTACCCGTACCTTACTTTTTTAAGAATTTGCCGTATCGACGTACTAGTATTGTACCCGCACCCGTGCTTCATAGTAGTGTAGTTTATGATAAAAGTGTTAAAAACACTCCAATAGATGTACAACTCGAGCACAATAATCACCAAAATTATTGCAACCATTGGCTTTGTTACACCCAAGTGAGAAGAAGTCTTGTAGTGTAAGGCACATCAAATTAAAACGAAGCAGCAGAATAATAAGATAGATAAGTTATCTCGTAAGCAAAACCTTGTCCAGGTATAATTCAGTTGCCCATGTGGAAATCATAGTTATTTGGCATTTATCATCTTTTGCAAGATTATCAAGCTTCCGCAATAAGAAAGTTCTCAAAACATCCTACAAGGAAGTAAAAAAATATATATATATAAATTCAAAAACTACAAACCATATGAGCACATGGGTGCATAACTATTTAAAGTAAAAAATAAAGACAATCATGTTGACTTCAAAGTCTTTATTGATAATAAAAAGAAGTTTCGCTTAAACCATAACACTATCAACCTGAACTTCAGGTAAGCAATGAAACAATTGACACTCCACATGTAGCCTCCTTTACCATGTTGGACACCGTAATGTGCATGATAGTCAGACATGGATCTACATGGTAAAAACTAAATATGGTAGTTGTAGCTATTTGAGGTCGCCACATCAGACTTTTGTGAACATACGAGTCACTACATAATGACGCAATTTAAAAAGGCCAAACCAGCTAATTAACGAGAAGTATAGACTTGGCTTTTTCAAGCATATATGTGGCTATCCAAAAGGGAGCAACACTAGTCTAGTAAAGGCCGAGCTAACCAACAAATATAATCATCACACTTGATTTGTTCGAGGAAAAGTATAGATGTGAACAAGGAAGAACTGCTATTGTGAAAAGAAATAGACAACACTATTTACGTATGCGTATATATTCAACAAACTTAACATAGTGTAGATCAAAACCTTACCTGAACAGGAACTTAGGGTTCGTTTGGGAGGTGGCTTTTTGGCTAAAATATGAGGTGAAAGTAAAGAAAGTGTTTGGGAATGGCTTTTTGGCTTTTTACAAAAAAATGAGCAAAAAGTAGAGAGAAGGAAAGGAATCTTTGACCTTTTTCATATGGCTTTTTGGCTAATTCAGCCAATTGCCAAACGAATCCTAATGTGGATTATGTATCAATATTGCAGTGGTTACAAATATATCAACAGCTCAAACAGAAAAACAATATTCCATGCTGTACGTTCTTTGCACATTACATAGAAAAATAAATACTCTTCAGACATAATCTTAGCAGATAATAAACACTTGAAGAGGCTATAGGATGACACGATGAAAAGAAAGACCATCCAGAAGTGAAAAGACTCCACAAATTAAACTCAAGTAGCTATGCAACAAAATCACATGAAACTCATGGGCTTCTAATTTAGTGACATAGTTGTTGAACTCAACTGAATGCTTTAGCTGTTAGAAAGGGGCCATTTTATTATATAATATCTATATATATGTATGACTGGACTCTCCTCTATAAAGATGCCAAACACATGCAAGTATTATATTTATTTGGTAGACAATGAAGTTTGAATACAATATCTATTGTATGCTCTGTGATACCATGTTGAATTGTTGACCACCAACTCATCTGAAAACCTAAGTACTTAGAGAGAGGGGGGGGGGGGAATTTCATTATTTATATCCTCAATAATAGTATAAAGAAATTCAAACAATAGTTTTAATACAGATTTGTAGTTCATCAAGTGTGTAATTGCAACAAAATTTAACAGCCTTTGGCAGGTCTATTTTTAGTCATTGTTAAATATAAGCATTATGCACATAATTCTCAAAAGATGCTTACACTGAGCATAAATTGAAGTAAAGCATCACATATAACAAAGTCTGGAAGATTAAATCAAAAGATTTTAGTTGAGAACAAAATAATCTCATACACAGAATAACAAAATATTTAGTAATTTTTACTCCTAAGCGCAATATTGTTTTTTTATAACTAAATTTTATTTAAAGGCGGCACCAAGAGTGGCGCAACCTCTGTATACATGATGTATACAAAGAAAGCCTAAAACCCATTACTAAAACAGAGCTCTCATATACTAAGCACAGTATAACCACTGAAAACAAGATGCACCTAAAACTATACTTACAGCTGCCTATCAATCGTTTGTATGAACCTGCAATAACACATCTCTAGAAGGATGAAAACAGAGGGTGACATAACTTACCTGTTCATTTACGCTAATAAACTTCAAAGTGATCTCTTCAAATGATAATATGTAATAAATCTGCAAAATGCATTCACTTCAGTTTAAAAACTAGTCATCCTCCATTACATGAACAATATTACTCACTCAGATATTTACTTCAAATATGTATGATAGTGACTTTCCAATGTGTATTTAAGTTCAAAAAGAAACACGTGCAATAAGAAAATCCTTAAATATACAAGCATAATAAAACCAAAACAAAATGGTAATTCACCTTTGCATAGAAAGATCTCGCCTGAGAAATCCTTGGCGAAAATCTTGTCGTCACTGCATCATAAATAGGTCGATGATGAACTAAAATAAATTCGATTGCATACGATTATGCGTGGCCATAATCTAACCAACAAAGTCAACAAGCCTGCACTGCTAGATACACTTGATCTCTCTGGAATGGATCCCGACAATTTGCCAAAGTCGCCTCATACTCCTTCAAGTCAAGGTACACCTTCCACATATCTCGGCCTTCATCATTTAGACACCGCTTTACAATCTCAAATTAATCATATGGAAATTTATTGGCACGAGATATGGTGCTACTATTTAAACATCCCGGTCATTGCATGTAGTATACAAAATTAGGCAAGAAGTTAAACATCCTACACCATGTAGGGGGCCATTTAGTCGTTTCATTTTGTTAACTGTGTATATCACTTGTTGTAGGGTATGCCCTAAATGACCCTCTTGGATATGCCTTTTAAGATTTTTCTTACCTTGGACACGACAAGACGTAGTGCAGTTATATCACAAAACAATGAAATCATCCCAAAGATACAAACACGAAAAATGGAGTTACGGTCATATGCATAGAACAATCCAGCGAAACATCCTGATAATCCAATAATACCCTTGACATTGATTACGTGTTTCATCAAACTGAAGTTCCTCTATGATCATTCCTTGATTCTATTTACAACCTAAAACACATAACAAAAACACAAGAAACATCTCTATAATGTTAGTGAGCAGGGAACCGATGAACAAATATTGAAGTCGGTTCCCAACTTGTCCATCATCGTGGACAAAGAAAATGGAACGCTCTAGGATCCATCTGCTAAAACTTTATTACCGAAATAATGAAGTTCATTTACAAAATTGACAAGAAAATTCAAAATCATGTATGTGTAATTAAATATACGTCGTGCCGCTGCACGTAAAGACGACCTTAACCTTGTTTCCTAGGAGAAGCGAAAATGAAATTCAGACTTGCCAGAGAATTGGGTTTAATAGCTTCAAAGAACATCAACTAATTTTGAATAGTCCAAAAGACCCTTGTTCTCCACAAAATTTTCATTTCCTTCGTGAATCGCCCAAGAGGTTTCCCAAAAGATTTGATAAGAAAAATGCTTCATAAGAGAACTATACTATTACCACATAAAGAATCAATACACTACAAGACCGAGGATGGACATAAAATGAACATTTTTTCAAGACAGAACCAAAGAAGTAGAGCCTAGTAAACAATAAATTCCAGAATTTATGCCTATTGTTCCGTTCACAAAAGGAAGCAAAAGTGATGAGACTTGAGAGTCATCTCCTACCTATGCTGTGCTCCAAAATTTAGGCCACCGTGATAGATACCGGCTCCAGAAAGCCATGCAAAATGTACAGCTCTTCTTTGCTTGATAAAGAAATGCAGTTCACTGCAAGATAAGCAAAAATGGACTTCATTTTCAAAATACAAGAATATGATTATGAGAACAATATATCCACCTAATATGTGTAAAATCATAATTAATTTGATTACACAAAAGAGAATAAACCCATGCTACCTGTCTTCTTACCAGTCAAATACCATACATGACAGCAATTAAGATTCTATTTATTAGTAAGAATAGAGTATATCAATTATACAAACATGGCAAAAAAGATATGAGTCAATTCAAGTTTCACATAATAAATTAAAAGGCCACCAACTTCATCAGGCAAATTCCCCAACCCACCCACCCACCAACCCCAAAAAATTAAATGATCCCCCTCCATTAATCAAATGGTGAAGAAATGATATTCTGAGATGACTTCAAAGGAATGAAAAGCAAACCCTATTTTCCTGATTATTTCAAATTTGACAATATTCTCAGATGTAACAGTTCATCAATTAACGGAACAAACCAACTGATACAATGAACAAGGCATAGTTTAGTGCACCACATTAAAACAAGCTGAAATAATCATACCAAGTTTGGCAACAACAAACCAACGATACAATGAACAAGGCATGGTTTAGTGCACCACATTAAAACAATTGAAATAATCATACCAAGTTTCACAACAACAATAAACTCTTTGGTTTAGTAACTACATCCGCTAGATCATAAAAGTAGCGTGACGGCCTAAATAAGGTGAAGCTACATGTAGTTCAACAAACTAGAGGCCCCATGCAATGTCTTGCGCCAAAGGTGCGATGAGCTTTTGTCAAAACTCAAAAATAACTTATTAGTTCATGAATATTTGTAGATTTTAAACATTTGTATTTTGTACTCGATGCATATTACCAATTTTCATGCATGCTTATGAATATATGGGATAGTAGTTGTCAATGTACCTAATCTTAACATTTTTCTTGTTTCAATTACGTATTATCTAGTTCTACAAGTTCCATGTGTCATAAATCTTCACTCCTTATGTTTCCAATAGCATGAACATTTATGTGTGACAATTATGCCAAATGGATTACTTCCAAGGTTCTGAAAAGCGGTTGCCATGCATAACGGTGCGTGACGATTCTTGATTTGAGGTGTAAAGGCCGTAGTGTAATCTGTTATGTAACCGGAACCGTGAATTTTTTTATTTTTCGCACAATTTGAAAAAAACTTACCGATACACATATTTTTTTTTCATGATCATATTTATTGGGTTAAAAATAAATCTTGATCAATTTTTGTAAATTTTTAAGTATGATCCAATATATTTCATATTTTTAAATCACTATAAACTGAGTTTTTTACATTTTATTTTAATAATTAATGACTTTATATTATACAAAAAATCAATCACTAACTATTATATATAAGATAAACAATGGCAAAAGTAAGAGAATAAATAAGAGCCTAAATATATATATATATACATATTTTAACCAAGCCAAATAGATAATGACCACACTTATTATTATTACTATTATTATTTTCAAACAATAGATATACACACAAACAAAATGGTTTAGTAATAGCACCTGAATAAAATAGCATGGGTCTTACAGTTTCAACAAATCAATAACATGTTCTTCATCTTCCGTGTTCTCTCTCTATGTCTTGCTCCTTCATTTTCTCTTTTTATCTTCCCTCTTCTCTCTATCCCTCTTCCCCCGTTTTCAGCTTTTTTTTGTGTATTTTTTCGAAAGAAATAGTTTGGAACCGTTACGTAACGGTCTTGCGCCATTATTCTGACGCATTACGGCACCGCTACGGCCTTCTGACCGACATACTTGTGAATTTCAATCACTGCTAAAAGCCACGTAACGGTGGCGGTAACCATAAACCGTATGCAATTGGCGTTACGTAATGCCGCTTTAAAACCTTGATTACTTCTCATCAAGCTCCAAATGACAAGACGAACTAGATTAGTTTACAGTTCTCAATGTGTACAGTATATGTTTCATATCATTATCCAAGGCACTGCTGTCATTAACTAATTTTATTTATGTACTTTTTAGTAGCGTTTAAAACATGAACAAACACAATGAGTTCATGGCAAAATAGGTGAAATGTAAATCCAAAGAAAATACAACAACAATAAAAGAAGCATCTAAAATTTATTATCTGTGTCCCAATAAATTGAACTTCATTATATCAATAGCACTTGCCTATTTGGTATTTCACCAGGAAGTTCCATAAAACGCACTGGACGATCAACATAACTAGCAAAAACAGTCTAGAAAATGCATTAAAATCAATAAGCATGAAATTTCAAATAAAATGTATTAATCACAAAGAGCTATAAGACAAATAAAACATCATCTACAAAATAGGGACAAATGGAAGGAAGGATGCATTCCTGAGAACCACGAATATAACCACCTAAATAGGTGAGCTACTGCAAAATTATGAGTTTAAAGCAACAATTAAATAAATTACTTAATGCAGCCTCACAAACCTGATAGACGGAGAAATGGATGCTTGGGAAGTGAGCTTAAAAAATCCAAAGAGAATATATTAGTGTACCTCCCTATCAACTCTAAGCCTAACTGGGATGGGAGATTAAAGAACCTCAGAGCAAACACTTCACTTTTCTATAAGTGAAATAGACGCTTGACCTTCTGATTACAAATTAGAGAAACATTGTTGAGGTATCAGGGCAAGATCTCAGATAGACAAGCACCTAAGAGGAAGAGGGCTACAGGGTCTGGAAGCCTTGGTCAAGCCAAAGCCCCTTGATCAGCAGTCTCAACTACTTTGCCACTAATTTTCAATTCTTAACATATAAAATAAGATCACAGAAACAGGATTTCTCTTTGTGAAGTTCGAAGACTCCCAATATTTAATATGTGGTCCAAGGGGTAATAACCTTGCATAATCATTTATAAAGCAATAAAAGGTTGAAGGTTGACAAAAATATAAACCCTAAAAGCTTGAGCATAATCATAATCATTTCTTAGCATTTATAGAGCACTAGAAGTTGAAGGTTGTCAAAAATATAACCTCTAAGAAAAATGTTAAAGAAAATAAAAAAGTTCTAATAAATCTACGCAGTGGTAAGAGAGAAAAATATATATTATTTAGCTCAATTAGAAATTGCTGCTCACATTGATGTAGGACACATAAATAAACAACATACACTGCAAGAGGTTTAGAATGGCCAAACCTAAGGAACGCAGGCAAAAGATCTAAGCTAATGAAATAGTATCAACACTAGGTCAAGAAGAAAGAAATTGATAAGGTCAATTTCTTGTTAACATGCATTATTCAAAGAAGACACTCGTTACTTATATGGGCTACCGGGTGCACCACCTAGTGGGTTTAAGAACATAAAAAACTGTGAACCAACTATAAAGAGCTCTTAAATTCAACATCATGGCCTTCAGCACTAACTAAACCACTGGGAGTCCATACAAAGGCCAAATTCTATGGTAAAGAAGGTTGTAATAAATTAATAATAATCAGGGCATGAGAGACTTTATGAAGTAACTTTAATTGCAGATATAAAAGGCCCCAGAAGAAATTTATAAGTATTGCAGATTTGACAGGCCCTAGCAGGAATACACGGACTTAATTAAACTTACATCCAGCGACCCAATGCCACTGAAAGAATAAAGCCGCGTAGGAGTAACGGCCATCATGTAATATTTAGTTCCATTGCTTGTGCTAGCTGTCTCCATCTGCAAAAAAATACAATAAAATAAAATAAAGACAAAGGTAAGAAAAAGACATTACAGGCAAAACCCAAGTAAAACTCTAGCTAAGCCAGAGAGGGTAAAATAGTTAGTGAAGGTTAGTTTCTCAACAGCCACTTCAATAATCCAGTGATCATCCACATGCATGCTTATTTTTTCAAATGACCAATTCCAACAATCAAAAAATTTAACATTTTGTAGGAGCATTAAAATACTCAAAAGAAATCCATATATCTGATGGAGAAACACCATATATAAACTGTATGGCTTTTAGCACCAACCATGTACATATTAAATCTTCAAGCAATTTTAAATATTGCTAAAAGTAAGCAAGCCTCCCCTAATACAGAGGAAAGCCCCAAGCGGCAGATTGGTATGTATCCCCAACGGAAAAGGACCAGAAGAGGTGAAATGAAGGGGAGGACCTGCAAACCCATGAATGCTTCTGGAAGTTCTTTAAGTTCAAATAGAAAATTTATGTGCTTCTCCTTCTTATCCTTCTCATCTACAGCAATTTCATGGAGTTGTCCATTATCTGTACCAAGAATGACTTCTCTTGTAGAAGCTGCAAAGACATTAGATACAAAAGAAGAAATAAATTAATATGAAAAAATCCCTCTGAAATATTAGCTGGTGTATAAAAGAGAGGGATGGCCAAGAAACCAAACACAAACCTTCATTATCTATTGTCTATTCCAGCAACAAGATTCATGACAAGACCCTTGGTTTGCTTAAAACACGTGGCCTAGTCCACTTAGCATGTGTATAAAATGTATCTGCACCTCCACCGCCAACAATGGTAGCAATACATGGCTCCCCAGGATCAACAAAAACTCTATGGATAGATTGCTCCCCAGCTCGACCCATAGAGAGATCAATATCTATGAGTGAAATGATCAAGAAAATATAAGTTAAGTGTTGGATGCAGCCCAAGGTCTAGATCCCAATAGTTGCACAAAGTGACCACATAAATTGCAATGTTGCATGTGCTTATGGCAATCCCAACATGTAATGACAATAGAATCAAGAGGAATTAACAAATGGTATGTATTATAGAATAAGATATATCAAAGAAATATAGGGCATAACTTGCCACCTCAAAAATCATCACTAGTTTTACCCTGTTAACGGGAATGAAACAATGGTGCAAAGAGTTCCATTTACAAATATTATCCCTGAAATTGAACCGCACTGAATCCATCAGTGTGGCGGCATCCCATTTCCATCTATGAAAATTTTGGTTAAGTAAATAGTACTAGCCGAACTTGGGAGAAGACATGATACTCCAATTTCCAGCATAGCATGCCATGGTTGATTGTTAACCTAAGAGCTACATTGGCAAATCGGATCAATAATTTATAATATGACAACTGTGAGCATACGGTAGAAGTTATATACAATCATATGATATCACATCTCATTTTTAACAGGTCCCATCTCTAATAATTTTTACAGTTGAATCACAAAAGAGAATTAATAAGGAAGAATCCAGTAAAGTAAATGAGTATAAGAGCATACCATAAGAATCTCCAACTCCGAAATCATGTCTAATGATCCACCCTTTACTAGTTCCTAATACAATAACGTCATTGCCAGCAGCCATGCATGTGATAACTCCATGCCCCTTTGCTGCATATCTCTCCAGAAGATCCACAGAAAAAACCTGCCTTCCTGTTTCCATCTTTAGAACCAAAAACTTCAACCTAACAAGTGGTAACAACTTTTTCACTTAGAACTAGAATATTCTAAAAAATCAAAATAATGGAAAAAGTACAAGACACTTTTAAAAAATGAGTCACAAAGAAAAAAATTCCAACAAATGGAATGAGTTACCAAATTTATTCACTTCCTCTATAATCTCTCATTATACTCCCAATGAGAAAGACCCAAGTCCATAAAGAAGCGGAATACCTTAATGCTCTATTCAGTTTATTGAAATAAGATGGACTAGAGGGGAATGGCCATTCCTTAGGCTCCCGTATGGCTTGATCATTCCCTTACAATAATGAATGACAATTTCATTTGTAATGCATTTTTCATTATTTTTTTCGTCAACCAAACATGGGAATAGACATTTTGATGGAATGAACAATCCATTCCAATGAACCAAACACTACCTAATGCCCTGTTGGTTTGTGGTATAACTCACATAAGTATAAGTAATACCACCTCCCCCATGGTACTACTTGTACAAGACCATGAGATCATATCCATCCCCAATCCAATGGTCATAAATAATCTTTCCATCTTATCCCACCATTTATCCCACCCTAACCAAACATAATACAACTAATCCTATGGTGTATATAATCGACGGCATTACTTATCCCCACTAATCCCGACCACAATCCATGGTATCCAATCCCCTCCTAAATTAATCGGCAATCAAACATGGCCTAAATTCAACAAGTAGAAATCAAAATACTCCCTTAGTACACTTTTTATGTCTCCAAATTTCCATTTGTGGAAGTCCCATTCTATGTGTTCTAGTTTGAAAAGTCAAAAGTTTTAACTATTACTTACCTTAATACTCTTCATTAATTTATATGTTAAAACTGACCGTAGATATGCTTATCACAGAAGAAAAAAGAAGTTCAGAAGCGATTGAGGACAAGAATCACAAGAATCATGGCTTGTAATGTCGACATTGAAACCAGCCTACCTGATTGAAAAATGTACTCATTTATGATAGTTTTAGAAAGAGAAGGGATACTAAAGAAGGTGGTGAGATGAGATCTAAATAGTAAATACAGCTATAGACAAGGGAAGTTATTGGCAAACAGATCCTTGTTTATAATCCAATGGAGCCATTTTCTTATACTTGTTGTAAGTTGTAAACACAGTTACAAACAAGGGAAGTTATTGGCAAACAGATCCTTGTTTATAATCCAATGGAGCCATTTTCTTATACTTGTTGTAAGTTGTAAACACAGTTACAAACAAGGGAAGTTACTGGCAAACAGAGCCTTATTTATGGTCCAATGCAGCCATTTTCTTATACTTCTTGTAAGTTGTAAACAATGCCATATTACATCACAAGTAACAAGATAGATTTATATTTTATATACATAATATGAATGAAAATGCATTGTGTATGCAAAATCAAGGACACGAGGCAACCACCGAGATTTCTTGTCTTCTTTATTTCTTGATAAAGATTGAATTAGGAATTAAAAATCATGAACACACATTTGATAAATGGATATTTTCATCGGTGTATGACAGAAGCAATTAAAGTTTTATGATGATGGGCTCCCAAAAACCTCAAGAAAAAATTGGGCTATAAATTGAAAACATTCAAAACGAAGGACATTTTTTAAATCTATCATTCAAGGATGTTTTCTTAAAGTTTGTGCAAAGCCAACTAAGACATAAAATGGGATAAAGGGAGTAATATCTCTACACCCACTGAAAGGGAGAGGAAGATAAAAAAAGAAAAGCAGAAACATAAAAGGGAAAATGCAAAATAGTTTTTTGTTGCTTATCGGGGAAAAAAATACAAAACAAAAAAGGGAAAGGAAAAAATCAAAATCTTGTCACTTCTTTTTTATAGATAAGTAGCCACATATTCAAACATATCAGGGCGATCTTGGGTTTGGATATCGAAATTGTTGAAATCCCTAATGAGATAAATGACTCAAACAATATTGTTTTAATACTTTATAATTTTGCTAATTACGTATTAGAGACCCTCTAGAAAACTTCCTTTCTATTATTCCTCTTCAAGGCACCAAAAATAAATTACAAGAGATTCTACTCTAGGCACTGGAAATAAATTACAATAGATTCTACTAGCTAGTACAATTGAGTATCAATCCCAGTTCAATCCTTGCCATTCAAGTATTGCATAGCGTCTAATACATTAAAGGGTAGTCTAAAGTGGACAACAACAATTGAGTATCATACATATTGAGCAGCTTAAGAATCTAATACAATACCAAAGACCTCAATAAAGCAACCACACTCAAATGAAAGCAATGCTTGTTCCAAATTGGTTGCCCAAAATTTGGTCTTTAGTTGACTCAATTCTAACAAACTGCTAACATGTAAGTGAATATGGAATCAACAATTAGAACTACCAATTGAAATCAAACCGTCAAAAAAACAAATCACAATGATCACCAGCAAATTCAAAGTCAAAAACTCAATAAATTCTATCCAAAATGAAGTCCGCACAAAACCCCCAAACTTGGGAACTTAGCGTCGCAACTGGGAAAATCAATCGCATTACGTAGGAATGTGATTTTCATTCTAGAACAATCGGGTGAATTAGGGTTTGGTACGGTGATGAGAAAAAGTGAGAGTAAGGGATCAAGAGATTGTAAGTACCTTGGGGTTCGACTATTGCAGAGATAAGAGAGAAGAAACGTTGGAGGGAAACCCTAGTTCAGAGAGAGCACTCTCGATCAACTGGACCAAGACTACTCGGCCTATCCGCCATTCTCAAGAGCCTTCTCCTCTGCGGCTACACTACTGAAACACTAAATATTACTGCAGCTACACTACATGAGAAACAGCTAGCAAGCAGCAATATAGAGCACATATTGGGATTCAAATTTACTCTTTGAAATGATATGAGCCTTTCCTGAATAAGTTGTGTTTGAATCCCAATATGGATGAATCCCAAATTTTTCCCAGAGAAAGTTTAATATTTGATATGTTATAGGCCTTCCCTCAATCTGCTCCTCATGAATTTTATGCGAGTAGTCAATTGCATTTTATTATCAATCCATTACTTGCATAAATCCTTTTTAAAAAGAACTAAGTGAGGAAAGAAAAGGGGCAATTTTTTTTTTTTTCTTTGATCACTAAATTTAAGGAATTAGAATACAACTCTACCATGTTTCAAAATGTGCATTCCCAACTGAAAATCACAATGAACTTTTCAGTACCTTTCATCATCACTATAACAGTTTAGGCCTTTGCTCATAACCAATGTGTTGTAATAATGATGTGATGAATTATTCAGCAATAATGATGTAATCACAAAAGATTAATTAATAAAGATAAAAACACATCAGCATCAGCATCTTTTGTAGACCAAAAGAGAAAGAGTAAGTATAACCTAATCAACATAATCTCTTGAAACACCATGGCTAGAAGGGGAGGAAAATTTTTGAAGGTACGAAACCATATTATAAAAATTCAGGAAACTTCCGTGATCAAAAAGAGTTCCATATTATTCACAAACCTAAAACAAAAAAATTGTAATCCAATACCCAAACTGAAGGAAACAGAAATCTCTCTAACTATAAGCTTTAGGGGTGTGAAAAATTAGGGATTTTTGCTGTATGAGAACAATAGTTTTTCTATGAATTTGAAGATTCAATCATAGATGACAAATTAGGTAAAATCATGCGGTTCTCATTCTATACAAAGATAAATTTTTATCAAAGCTTTCCGAATAGATTAACTCTTGAAAACTGAAGCATATATATAAATGTGCTCACCTTCGCAATGTAGTGTGAGGCTAAGACGGTGGCTACCGTAGTTGGTGAGGAAATCTATGATGATTGATCTTGACGGTTGCAACCAAAAACGCTTTTAAAAATAGTGTTGTTTTATTATTTATATAGAAATTGTGATTAAAAATATATATAATCACATTTATTTAGAAATTAATAAATACTATCTCATTCAATTAGATTAATTGTGATTAAAATATCATTTTAATTTTTTTAATCATACTTTTAATAAAAGTGAGATTTTTTAGGGTAAGTTTGGAATCTTTCAAAAAAGATAAAAAGATAAAAAGTTACTCAAAAAGTTAAAAAGTTAACACTATTCATCAAAAGTCAACAATTACGGCTGCACAACTCCCAATTCGAATTTTTCCGTACAAATCAATTTTTATAATTTTTTATTATACATTTTTTCATAAAAAGTCAAAAAGTTAACCCAAACATCCATATTTTCAACCTCAATTTTTTAGTTCAAAAAGACAAAAAGTACACTTATTTAGAACACTCCAAACAACCCTTTAATTCCTTATGTATGATCTTTAAGCATTATTGTAGCAGTGAAAATACATATTTAACTCAAAAAATTTGTATATTTTTCAATTTAACTTCGATTAAGGCCTATTTTTTATCAATAAAAATCTTAGGGAGGGTACAATCTAAATATGTAAATTTCATTTACAAAAAACGAAATTTTATTTTCTGTTTTTGAATACCAAAAATCTGTTGTATACAAAAAAATACATATATTAACTCAAAAAATTTGAAAAATCACATATTTTTCAATTTAACTCCAATTAAAACCTATTTTATATGAATAAAAATCTTATGGAGAGTACAATCTAAATATGTCAATTGCATTTACAAAAAAATGAAATTTTATTTTCTGTTTTTGAGTACCAAAAAATCTGTTGTATGCAAAAAATACATATTTAACTCAAAAATTTTGAAAAATCGTATATTTTTCAATTTAACTCCGATTAAAGCCTATTTTATATCAATAAAAAGCTTATGGAGAGTACAGTCTAAAATGTCAATTTCATTTACAAAAAATGAAATTTTATTTTCTGTTTTTGAGTACCAAAACATCAGTTGTATAAGTATTACCCACAAAAAAAAAAAAAACTCTTTGAATATGCCATAATATAAAACACTATTAATGATGCATCAATCTAATAGTATAAGCAATAAACAAATCAATGTCACACTAATCAAGAGGCGAAACGCAAGCAATAGACGAAAAAGAGTTAGTAATATGTTGTGATAGAGAATTAGCAACCTTGTCAATTTGGAGTGTGTGTTCCATAAGGAAAACTCTAGTAACCTCTCTACTGATGTGGAGTTTGCAACAAGAAGGGCTCGCAATTCAAGATTTCGGATCTTACTGCGTGAATGTTTTTTGGCCTAAAGTAACCTATATTTTCTAACAGTGATATCAAATCATTTTACTAACTGTCACGACCCAAACCCGCTCTAATAGGTTTAGCGTTGTAACCGGCTAGTAATCCTTGAATTACCAAAGACCTCTAAACAGATTATCAAGTAATGAGGGGCTGCGGAAGCAAATACAAAAACATACATAGTCCATAGAGTTGTGCAGACATACATGGGACAGATAATTTTTAAAACTGTGTATATATATACATATATGATGTCATAGACATCCATCCAACCTTGTCATTATACACGAAATAGAACAAAAGAACTGATTACAAAACAACAAAAGTCTTAAGCTTATGTCTTGGTTTACAAAATTAGACCATTGAACTCTTTCAGGAACCTCCTCGAGAAGCACAATGGTTGGCCGACAAAATGGAGACTCCAGATCATCAACTCTGAGCCTGGTCACGTGTTTAGTCACCTACGTACATAATATAAATAGTGAGCAAAAGCTCAGTGAATAATAGCAAAGTAAAGATTTTAATGAATGATGTCCAGTTCCGTATCATATCAATCAGAGAGACAAGCATGGTCGTATCTGTAACGCCCCAATTTTTATACCCAAATGATAATACAATAACCATGGTTCTTCAAAGTAAAACTGAAAATAAATCCCCACACTTGCATTACATGATACAAATAGTCTTTAGATGATAACACATTCACTTCAAATCAAAATAATATAAACAAATAGATACCCTCAAAGGTTTACAAGTTTCCAAGGCTTAAGCCTGGTTACATAAAATGGTTATTCAAGTCCACACAAATACAGCCCTTGGCTTACAAACAGAGTTACAGCAAAATGAGAGCCTTGTACTGTAACGCTCTCATCCTTTAATCCTTTGGAGAGTGTGTTTAATATCCTTATTTTTATCTTGGGAGTCTTTGGAGTTATTGTTTATTGGTTTTGAAGGAGTACAATCCGATTTAAACTCGTTGGGTTTGTTCATTCGCGTTTGTTCTTGTCAAAAGTTCCTTGGAAACTTAGAAATTTTGCCTTGGAGTCGACACTAGCCTTCCTAAGGGTCGACCCTTGCATGTTATCATGTTTTTGGAAGTGTTGCTGGAAAATAGGGTAGACACCAGCCTTCCTAAGGGTCGACCCTTACTTGTTGGTGAAGTTTATGGAGGTGTTGCTGGAAAATAGGGTAGACACCAGTTTGGGGAGGGTCGACCCTCTTATGTTACAGAATTTCTGTGTTAGTTGCTGGAAAATAGGGTCGACCCCCTTGCTTGTACCAAATTGCCTTTCCTACATAAAGGGTTGACCCCCTGCCCGAAGGGTCGACCCCTACGTGTTTTTTTCAGATTTTTTTGGTTGGTTTGGGCCCTACCTTTAGGGGTTTTTGGGCCTATTATTTTATTGACTTTAGGGCTACTTTTCTACTACTATAAATAGGCTCTAAACATGGTTTAATTTCACTTTTCTCCTATTTCCTCTCTCTCTTAAACCGTGAGTTCTTCTCTCTCTCTCTAAACTCAAGTTTTTGGCACTAAGATCTCTAGATCTACTCACCTAGAGTGATATTTTCACCATGGTCCTTTGAGAAAAAGTGTAGATCTTGTCAAGGGCATCCTTTTGGTCCAAATGGTTCGTGGCTTCGTTGCCTTTGATTTTTGGGTCGTTATCTCTTTGCTTCAAGAAGTAAGGGTTTCTAGTTCTCTTTCAATACCCTCGTGTATGGATAGATTTGTAATATTTTCTTTATATTAATACAAAAGTTTACATTTTTATGCATATTGTGATGAATCATGAGATTAGAGGTTAGGGTTTGAAGAGAGTTGGGTTTATTTGTTGGGTTATGATATTGGGTCATGAGTTTGGGTGTAAAAGTAATAGAATGGTTGAAATAAAATGTGTTTTTGTGAAAAGCTTTAATTTCTCTTAAAAATCCTAGTTTGGTTCATAAAGATGGTTTATGGTTTTGCTTCAATTAATAGTAGAATCATGAAATTGAGGTGTTAAATTACACATGTACAAGTTTAATTGAAATTTTAAAGAATTTAAGAAATGTATGTAAAAGTTGCGATTGAACTCATAATTTTGATGTCTTAAATTATGTTATAATGTGAACCAAACTTGGGGGAAAGGAAATTACTACTAGTATGGATGATATGAGCTTTGTGTTGAAATAGTTGTGTTGAATCTTGTTGTGTGTTATGTGAATTGTATTAGGTTATGTTGTGTTGAGTTGATTGAATTGGGTTGTGTAGAATTAACTTATGTTGGGTTGAGTTGAGTTGTGTTGGGTTGTGTTGTGGTTGGTGCTCGCGTGGAGAGTTGAAAAATGATTTTTCGGTGCCCACAACCGTCCGTATCATAGCCGGTAAATGTGGGGGATTGTTTTAAAATTTGAAAAATGGTTTTTCGGTGCCCACGACTCTCCGTATAATAGCCGGTAAATGTGGGGGTGGTTTTGAATTTAAGGTGCCTAATTGCCCTGTCTAGGCTTATCGCTGGACAAATGTGGGAAAAGTGTTTTTGGGTGTCCACACACTCCTATCGTATTGTAGCCGGTGAAAGTGGAAAAATGATTTTTGGGTGTCCACACAGCCCTACTGTATTATAGCCGGCAAAAGTAGAAAAACGGATGGTTTTCGAAAATGTTTTGGGTACCCACGTCCTGCCATATAATAGCCGGCAAATGCGGGGGATGGTTTTAAAAGTTGAAAACAATTTTCAAAAAAGACATGGTTTTTGTGAAAAAGATTTTTGAGAGTTCACTTCCCGCCATATAATAGCCGGCAAAATGTGGAATGTGCTATGAATTGGGTGCCCGCTATCCCGCTGTATCAAGTCGACAAAAGGTAAAACGTGTTGTGAAATGTGTTGAGTTCAGTGATGATATATGTGACTTGTGATGAACTTGTGAAATTACCATTTGATGTGTAAATTGGTATGGAATGGGAATGCATATAGAAATTATTTGAAAAGAATGGATAATGAAATAGTAATTGGATAAGAGATTGGTGATACAAAACTCACCGGGTTGTTTGTATCTATAAGGAAAGATTAAGAATTTTGCTTTGTGATTAATTGAGATATTAAATTAAAAAGGGTTTATTGTTTGTGTGATGTGTTGAGTTATAGTTGATAATGCAAATGTGGATGTGATGTAATTGTTCTTGGATTTCTATGTTAAAGAGTTATAGCAATAAATGATGGACAGGTGGGAATGGAGTGTATGAGGGTTGTTTTGGGTATTAAGGGAACATGAATTTGAGATTATAGAGTTTTAATAAATGTAACTAGTAAAAGGGGAGAATAGGAATAAAAAGAGGAATGTTAAGATGGGGATTTAATAAGGAATATTTTGGAGTGAGTTAATAGATGTAAAATTATGTGATTCCTTAAACATGTTGATTTCAAAGAGGATTTATGGTTTTCTAACGAAAGGGGATAGTTTTTGATGGTTGAAGGTTTTCCTTAAATGTTCAAATAAACTTTGAGAAAAAGATACTCTATGTATGATATTTTGAAATTACAAAACATCATCTACTATATGGTATCACCCTGCATGCATGATCATTTCTATCTATAGGATGTTATTGCTTTAGAACTGTGAGATTCCTACTGAGCAATTGTGCTCACCATTTGTTGTTTCATTTTTTTTACAAGAAGAGATTTCGGATTGATTGATTGAAGGATTAGGAAGTTCATGTATCTCTTATGTGTAATCTCATTGTACATTAATGTTTGTACTTATTTATTTGTAGCTCCACAGTGGAAGTGGGAATGTATTATTATTATTGTTGTACTCATTATGAGGGAGAGAACATGTACTATTATGTTTCTATTACTCAAGGATAATAGATAATTTTAATTAAAAAAAAAATGGACCTAAATTTCAGGCTCTTGGTAATATTTTTGAGTAATTAAAATTTTAGGTGTGACATGTACTCTCAACACATATTTCCTCGTCTTTAGTTAGGCAAAATCACCACATCTTTTCCTACACAAAAATCCTGTAGGGTGAGCATAAAGCCCAGTAAGAAATCCTTAACAAAGTATATACATTTTATACAAGTCTCAAGAGATGAATACACATGTCATGCTATGTCTTTTTGCAAATAAATCATATCTTCATCTTTTAAAAAACCATCATGCTCAATGATGCCATGAAATGTCCATTATTCAAAACTTAACAATTTAATTCAAGGGGTGGTAAATACAACTCTGGTAATCCCTAGGTCGGTGTCTGTAGGTAGACTATACGAGTACTACCAAATTGTCATTTTTACCGGTATTAACCGGAAAACTCGATACCTATATGCGCGGGTTTTTGGTCTTTCACCCCGGACTCTCAGACCAAGTTATTCAATATCATCTACACCACCTATCAAGACTTACCAACATATTTAGCCCAAAACCATTTCATTAAAACTTATTTCTCAACATTCTTTTCTCAATGCAAGTTTTCAAATCAACTTTCAAAGTTTAATGTAATCAAATGAGTTGATATGCGAATTTCACAAGATGAATGTAAATACTTTTATTCTAATTCATCATCCAAGAAATAACACAATTCCCTCTTCTCAAGTATCCTCAACAATTAGTCATTTCAAGACTATTTCAACGTTTTGAACAATAATTTCCAAAATGAACAACAATTCTCATATTCCATGAAATTCATCATTTATATAAATACAAATAAGAAATTTTCCAAACATCCATTTATTTTGACACATAAAATAAATATAACAATATCATTCATAGATTTTCAATCTCTTCTAAAAATCCCCAATTTCTAAGTTTTCTCACAAAAACTGTACAACTCAAATCTTTTAAAAGAAAACTTTCTAAAATCATCTCTTTTTTCAATCAACGAATATCAAAACCCATAAGATCATTTTAAAAGAACAAAAGACAAACCCACTTTGAAAATTGGTCAACTTCTTAAATCAACAATCAATTTCCGAAGCTATCGAAGGATGATTTCGAAAATCATCCAGATCTTGCAAAAATATATATATAACTCTAAGAAAATCCCTACCTCAAGTATTGAAGAAGAATTGAGATGAAACCCCAAAATCAATGATGCCTAAACTCGATCTTCACCACACACAGCGAAGCCCTCGAGATGATAACCAACTTTGGTGAAGAACTTAGGTTTAAATCCCAATGGATTTGAAGAAATCAAAAAAAGAATATGACTTCTAGAGAGAGAAGCTCCAGATTTGGAATTCTGGAGAGTTTTAGAGAGAGAGAGAGGGCTGAAAAAGTGATTTGAAATATCAGATTCACGAACTAATATAACATGGTTCGCTCGAGCGTAGAAAGCCCCGCTTGAGCGTGGAATACGCCTTCCCAATACTTTTGCAGACAGGTCAAACTTCTAGAACTAAACATTCTCCGCTCGAGCGCATAAACGGCCGCTCGAGCGAACAAGCAACTTCGAATGCATTTTGCATTTTTGCTTTGGTGAGTTGACCGGGCAGCTCGATCCCCAACATACTCAGCAAAGTGGCAAAACATGAAAGAATTAACTTCTGATACAACTCTACAAGGCATAATTCAGGTTGGATTTGTATCTAAAGGTTTGGAGACATTACCTATTCCAAACACACTGCTACAACCCGATAACCAAAATAAGGGGAATACAGGGAACTAAGATACGTAACACCGTTCAAAAACCATACCAGCCTGAGCCCGGAACACCACAAAGAGAAGGGTCAAAACCAGGATCACTACAGTATCAAAAACAGAGTCATGTTCATATTCGTATTCAAATCACGTGTGGTACTTCTATTAGCATTAACATATCACTTTAGTCAAGCATATCAAGTTCCATAATGGAACCTCCGGTACCGGGTAACATTTCACTTTGGTTAGAAATGGACCTTGAGAGGTTACCGGACGTGATTGTGATATAAAAACTAGTGTAGTTGTTCATATTTGATGAGATGTGGAATAAATTGTATTTATTAGAATTTTTGGAATTTAATTGTTTAAATATCTGTTTTGGGCTATCGGTGGATAGCCTTGATTATTATAGAAATGCATGAGACTTAGGTAAATTGAACCACATTCCTCATTTGTTGCATTGGACATTGCATTACATTCATTTCATTGGAAATGTATATGTTTTTTAGAAATGTTTGGACATGTATCTGTTTGCGAAAAGATGAATACTTGGTGAATTTGGGTAGGGGGTATAGAATCGCACGGTTAGGTGTCGAGACTTCCAGTTTACTAGTAAAAATGGCAATAGTAGTGCATTAGGGCCTACTTGCAGACACTCACCTAGAGATTCACAGAGCCTGTATTCATGTAACAGATATTGTTTAAAATGGAAATGGCTTTATATCTGTTGTTGCATATCAGCATTGCATGCTTTATAAAAAAGAGAGATAAACTATTTTATCATGAGCATGGCATAAGCATACTCCTCTTTAGTCTTGTCATGGTCCATATGTTGTGTAGTATATCTCTACTGGGCTGTGGCTCACCCTATAAGGGAAACCATTTCAGGTACAAGTGATATGTCTCCGCCAAGACATTGACTTGGGAGGACTCGGAGCTGAGGCTTCATTTTTGTTTTATTGTTATTTGTTAAATGTAAGTCCAGGGCTGTATTTGCGTTGAGTTGAAACTCCATTTTGTGCAACCAAGAATATTTTTGGATAAATTTGTAAGCATGTAGGACACTTATTAGCTGTTGGTTTTCGTTTCATACTTGTTGTAAAATGCATGATTGGGATTGAAACTAGGGCATTGAGATGTGAACAACATGTATTTGGCATTTGGGATTTAATAAAAATAGATATATGGAATAGTTAGCTATATATATGTGTTTGTCTATCAGGTGAGTTTTGTTGCATAAATAGATATACCCTGCCTAATTTTTGGGGCATTACAACTTGGTATTAGAGCGTACCGGCTTTGAATACTTTGGGTACGTGGGGAGTGGTTAGTACCACAGTGGGTTTATCTCGCTTAATAGAGATATCTGTATGATGAGGTGCTATGTGATAACATGCTTATGTGATTATATGGGTATGAGGTTTGATTTCTGAGATATTGATTGGGTCTGTGAGTTCCTGGAAGTCCAGTCAGAAGAGCACTTGATCACTGCTATTTCTGATTGGAACTCTAGCAACGTCATGGGACAATTATTATCTAGAAAGAAAATCTGTATGTACTTATGTGATTATGTGCTTATGTGGAATGAATTGACTGTTGTTTATTGCCTTAGGACGTGAGTGAGTTAGCTTCAGAACAATTATGACTGTGCCAATCTCGAGTGTTAGCTTTATTAGGATGTCAGGACATGGAAGGGGTAGTGGTAGGTATGGTAGGCCTAGGAGGCACGAGATGCCAATACTGGATGAGATTCCAGTGCAGAAGGAGGGGATATGGCAGGCAAATGTGTCTGAGCTAACTGGGCAACAGGGCATGGGTGCTTTGGCACGAGAGATAGCAAGGGCCTTGAACATCTTGGTGAGAACCTAGCAGTCTCAGCGGCCCAGTCTGAGAGACAGGACCACTCCTGTTAAAAAAAGAGTTCTTCCGGACCAATCCGGATGTTTTTGTGGGAGATCCTAAGGAGCCGCTGAAGGTTGATGAGTGACTAAAGCAGATGGTTAAGACGTTCGAGATGCTAGACGTTGAGGACGATGCTCTGAGAGTGACCTTAGCATCCTTTCAACTAGAGGGAGAAGCAGGTCAGTGGTGGAAATACGCGCGAGAACGTATTGGGGTGACCTGGGAGGCCTTTGTCAATGTCTTTCAAGAGAAGTATCTGCCTACTACTATCAGAGAGAGGTTGAGGGAACAGTTCAAGAACCTCAAACAGTAGCTTGGCACACCAGTGGCGGAGTTCAAGGCCACTTTTGCTAGTTTATCCAGATTTGCTTCTGAGCTTGTGGCGATAGAAGAACGCCGTTGTATCGAGTTTGAGACTTGACTGAGAGATGAGCTTGTCTACTGTGTGGGCGGGTCTATGATGAGGAAGTACAGTTGTCTTGTCGAGGTAGCGGCACATATGAAAACCCGGCTAGGAGCTGGAGAGAAGGAGATAGGGGGGTTTCAAGCAGAGAGGCCATGAGACGCGAGGTAAGGCCTGAGACAGCAAGAGACAGAAGGCTTTACACCACAGAAACTTCATGGGGCACAATCTAGGTCTACTTTTCCAGTGCCGAGTTCAAGGGTAGGGGGAGGTGGCCAGGGAGGATTTTCTTGTTTCAAGTGTGGCCAGTTGGGTCACAAGTCCTTTTCTTGCCTACAGAAGGAGAGAGAACAGCGGTCTGCTCTGTCTTCAATCCGCCCACCGAGCCAGAGTCAGGGGAAAGGGTAGTCTTTGACTTGCTTTCAGTGTGGATAGACAGGACACATGTAGAGGTACTGTCCACAGTTGGGTGGCACACCTGGTGCATTTGAATCGGGGCAAACTCAAAGTCACCAGCCAACATAGTCGGCACAAGCCTCAAGAGCCACTCTGGGAGCCTCTTCGGCTCAGTCTGTACATCCGGATTATGCTTCGAGAGGGGAGCAGGTGGATTAGAGACCTAGTGCGCGTGTGTATGCTGTTACCACGCCAGAGTTAGTGCCAGCACCTTCGGTTGTGAGAGATACCTTATTGTTTTGTAATTCTATTGCCAATGTATTGATTTACACAGTTTTTTTTTTCATTAATACCAGTTAGTGTATATAAGTGTGTTTGGATTGTTTTGTTTCGTTTTTCTTTCGTTAAGCCATGACAATGTCCAGTTCAAAATTTAATCATTCTCAAATTTAGTCAAACAAAATTGTTTTCAAGCTCAAAGTGTTATGCCAGTTACTCCATTGATGTGTAAGAAAAAAAGAAAAAAAAGAGGGATCTTGTTTTTTTATGACGGCTACATGCCGATTTCACTTACTCAACTCTCCCGCCGAGCTCTTTCACTTTTTGTCATCTTGGGAGACCCTTGAAGGCCCTACCTCAATGCGTACAGGACTGTCGAGAGAGTTGACTCCCTGCTGGCTGTCAAAGACGAAGTACGAAGGTGTTTCGAATCGGGCCATGACGGTGGTCTTCCGTTTCAGCTCTTTATTCTCTACATTCAGTGCGTAAATCTCTGCGCGCGCATCCTTGTACATGCACTGGAGTAGAGAGAGTTGAGCGTTCAATTGGTGTACCTCACTGGTTCTATTTTGTAACTGATGAAATAATTTGGAGACCGTAGTCATTGTCTCTATGTAGGATTTCAATGTGAAGTGGTTGGCCTCAATGTCAGATTGAGTGGCCATGATTTGCTCAACTGACATCATGGGAAAGTTAAGAAGAGTAGAAGCAGGGGCATTCTGTCTAGGAAGGTTAAGAAGAGTAGGAACATGGGCACTCGGTCCAGGAAGGTTATAAAGAGTAGGAGCAGGGGCACTCAGTCCAGGAGAGCTTGGATCATTGAGTTCCGGAAAGAGAGTGAGGGGACGAGATGAGGCCATGTGTGGTGAGAAGTGTAAAAAGAAATAAATGAGTCACAGAGAAATAATAAAGAATAGATTGAGTTTTGGGACAGCTTCTCTCATATGCTCAGTTTCGATGTTCTGTCTCTCTCAAGGGGAATGAGGAAGAAGAACGAGAAGATAATGATTAAGTAGACGAAAGAGAGTAATGAAGAAGAAGAATACAGAAGAGAAGAAGACAAAGAGGGAGAGAGAGTCGAGGCAAAAAAAAAAGGGCAGAAAAGGGAGATGGAAGAGAATCAAGGAGGGTAGCTTTTGTCGGCGAGCTGACGAAAAAGAAGATGGAAGAGAAGAAGACAAAAAGGGAGAGAGAGCTGAGGTGAGCTTACAAATCGAGAAGGTCTGCTTTTGTCAACCAATTGATGCAAAAGTAAGGCCGCGCATCAAACGCGATTTTCAAAGGAATAGAGAGAAACGGGAAAGTTGTATATATATTGTATATTTATGTATCATATACATTTATTTGACTATTTTTGTCACAAGAGTAGCTTGGCTCAGTGGTTTGTGCTAGGGCCTAAGCTTGAGATTGGGGGTTCGAAACCTCGTATCCCTGCATTCGTGTTTTATTTCCTTTTTGTGTGTTTTGCTTACGCGCGATGACGTCAGCTAACGGAATATTTCGTCGTAGTAATGGCATATGCTCACTGACGTCCATAGACAAAATATTCCTTGTCAGTAACGGCATATTCCCCCAATGTGTCTGTATATATGTACGTATTTGTGTATTATCTCCATATTTGTCCATATGTGTTTGTGTATCTTTTGTTCGTATTTGTCAGTATGTGTCTGTGTATCTTTTGTTTGTATTTGTCCCTTGGTGAAAATGTTGTGGAGACACCACGGGATTGAGGAGGCGACTTGGAAACATGAGGCTGAAGTCCGTGAAAAGTATCCGGACCTTTTTATCGATGTTTGAGAGTTGTAATATTATGATGTACATTGTATATGTCATGAAATATAGTGAATTTCTTATGTTTAATTGGGAGGTTGTGTTATCATGCCATGATTGCATTTCTACGGTTGTAATTGATTTTGATTCAGTAAGGTTATCTAGTTTAAATTTCGGGGACGAAATTTCTTAAGGGGAGAAGATTGTAACGAGTTGAATCGAATTGAATTTATACTTTAATCTCAGTAGGGGATTTATATTAAATTATTAAACTCCATTCATTTTGAACCCAATTGATTGAATCGTGAGCCGTTGGTAACCATATAATATTGTTATGGTTTTATTATTATTTAGTTACCATAAAAGAGTTGTGAATATTTATGGTGTGTACCATTAAACGAAATATATTTTGTTGTGAGAAAATATTATATTTACTTTTGTCATTAAAGATGTTGAAATGTATTTTTAATTGATATATATATATATATAGGTGTATATATACATGGTTAGATATTTGTTTAGTTAAAAAAAAAAAAAATCTATAAATAGTAACCAAATAGATATTTTGTTCAACTTTTGGGAATTCTTGGAGTTCTTACCATGAGGAAACAAGAGAAAAGAGGTTCCAAGTTGGTTTTTCTTGGGTTTGATATAGTGTAAGTCATTTTTGATCCCTAGTGCTTTGGATCAAAGCGTAGAGGGCGGAAAAGGCGTTGTTTGGCTAAAAAAAAAATTAATTTCTGTTGCTGAAAATTTTGAAAGCTTTTTGGCTCGACATAGGGATTTTTCCTACACTTCTTTATGCATTTTTACTTGATTATATGGAGTTTAGAGTTGTATATAATTTAATTAGAATTTTTGAAAAATTTGTGATTTGATTGCTTAAAAGATAAATTTTAAGAAAATAAAGAGTTGATACCCAAATTGCGAAAGTGTAAACTTGGAATATGTTTATAAGGTTATGAAAGAGCTATGTTTTAAATTTGAACAAAAACGGACTTCGACTCGATTGGTTTTAAAAATTTTACCGGTTTGCGACCAAAAGAGCATTTTTAAAGAAAATAAAGGAATTATGTTTAACTTTTGGGGCTTTTGATCAAAATAGGATGTTATAGTTGAATAATGCTTGGGGAATGAGTTTGGAAAAAAAATGATATTTTCTTGGGCATTAACGATATTATTTTGCTTAATGTATCTGTTGGAATAAAACCAACATGGTTAGAAATGGATCTTGAGAGGTTACCAGACGTGATTGTGATATGAAAACTAGTGTAGTTGTTCATATTTGATGAGATATGAAATAGATTGTATTTATCAAAAATTTTTGAATTTAATTGTTTAAATATCTGTTTAGAAATATCTGTTTTGGGCTATCATGGAGGATAGCCATGATTATTGTAGAAATGCATGAGACTTAGGTAAATTGAACCATATTTCTCATTTGTTGCATTGGACATTACATTACATTCATTTCATTGGAAATGTATATGTTTGCGAAAAGATGAATACTTGGTGAATCTGGGTAGGGGGTGTAGAACCGCGCGGTTAAGTGTCGAGCCTTCCAGTTTACTGGTAAAAGTGACAGTGGTAGTGTATCAGGGCCTACTTGCACTCACCTAGAGATTCACAGAGCCTGTATTCATGTAACAGATATGGTTTAAAATAGAAACTTGTCATAGTCCATATGCTGTGTAGTATATCTCTACTGGGCTGTGGCTCACTCTATAAGGGAAACCATTTTAGGTACAGGTGAT
The DNA here is from genome assembly GCA_025200525.1 of Camellia lanceoleosa. Classification (NCBI taxonomy): domain Eukaryota; kingdom Viridiplantae; phylum Streptophyta; class Magnoliopsida; order Ericales; family Theaceae; genus Camellia; species Camellia lanceoleosa. The sequence continues at coordinate 93,498,207 of CM045766.1, forward strand.
ATGTTTCCGCCACGGCATTGACTTGGGAGGACTCGAAATTGAGGCTTCATTTTTGTTTTATTGTTATTTGTTGAATGTAAGCCCAGGGTTGTATTTGCATTGGGTTGAAACTCCATTTTGTGTAACCAAGAATGTTCTTGGATAAATTTGTAAGCTTGTAGGGTATTTATTATCTGTTTGGTTTTCATTTCATACTTGTTGTAAAATGCATGCTTGGGATTGAAACTGGAGCATTGAGATGTGAACAACATGTATTTGACATTTGTGATTTAATGGAAATGGATGCATGGAATAGTTAGTTATATATATGTGTTCGTTTATCAAGTGAGTTTTGTTACATAAATAGATATACCCTGCCCAATTTTCAGGGCGCTACAGCATTACTCTTTTTTTTTGAGATCATTTTGTCCTTGATTTTATATCAAGTTAGCTTTGCCCTTACAAAATTACAAGTGACTAATGTACCGGCAATCAATGTCATTGCTAAGTTTGCAAAGGTGTTAGGCTGGTTTTCTTTTGTTTGTGATGACCAAATATATCCCTTCAAGACTAGACTATTTGTTGAGAAATATTTATCAATTAATTCCATTTCTATCCATGTTTTTTGAGAAATTCTTCACTTCATGCTTCTTCTTGGTTTACAATAAAATTGAATTCTTTCATTGACTTAAAATGCATGTATGCCTTGACACAATGGATTCAATAAAATTGAATTCTTCTTGGTTTATTTTTGTCTCACTGAATGTAAATTTTGTTTTTATTTTTTTGATTTTGTGACTTTTTACTTGCTGGTTTTGTTGTTCTATTTCAAGGTTTGATGTCATGACAACATGTTTGAATCTTTCTGTAAAATTTATTGATTTATAAATTATGTTGCTTCTTCGAACCTAGACCTTTAACTGGCTTCGTGTGTAATATTTTCATCAAAACTTCATGGGATTTGGGATATCTATATACAAAGTGTATTTGGTTTTAGTTTTTTAAAAATTTAATTTTTTGTTTTTCTTATTTTTTTGTTTTTAGTGAACAGTTTAGAATTTTAAGCAATTTTTTTTAATTTTTAAGATGAATCTTATTTAGATGTATCTAAATAGTAAAATATTTGTAAAAAATATATTTTTAAAAAATTAATAAATACACAAAAATACGAAAAATATATTGAATTTTTGTATTTTTGATATTTAGTGAAATTTTTAAAGATTTTTCTCATAAGTATTATATTTTTTAAGTGTATTTATATTAGGTGTGTCTAAAAATTTTAAAAATTACTTAAAATATTAAAAAAGCCATTGAAAACAAAAAAAGACAGAAAATAAAAAGTAAAATTTTTTGAAAACTAAAACCAAACAAGGTAATATATTTTTTTTATATGGAATAATTTGAAATTATTTTTAAATTTATACTTTCTAAATATATCTAAATTTTGTATTTTTTTTCCCCACAAACTGAGACATCAATAAATAAAATTAAAAAAATACTAATTTAACAAGTCTGATCTATTTTTTACATCTAAAAAAATTAGGAGCAAATGGGTATGTTTGGTTTGTGTTTGAGAGATGTGTTTTAGAGATAAAAAGTACGAAAACATGTTTGGTTTGGTTTTTTGGGAAATTTGTTTTAGAAAATTGTTTTGAGAGAGAGTTTTGAAAAAAGTGATTGATTTGATGTGTGTGTGAGAGAGATTTGTTTGAAAAACTTGTTTGGTTTGTGTGTTTTGGAAAAAAATTTTAGAAAAATTTGTTTGGTAAAGAAAATTTATAAAATTTGTTTGTAAAGAAAATTTCTGAAATTTTTTTTCAGAAACACAAACCAAACCTACCCAATGTTTTCACAAAATTTTAGCTTAATTTGAAATTCCCTCTCAAATTGGGGATTCCCCCAAAAATTTGCCCTAACCCTTCTACGCTTCTCATCTCACTCTCACATACAACTCCTCATTCCTCCTCCCTCACGGACGATTTTATGTAAATCCAAAGTCGCCACGGCCTGAAATCCAAAGTAGCTACCGCCGACTATTACATTCTCACCAGGTAAGTTGGTTTTTCTCTCTCTCTCTCTCTCTCTCTCTCTCTCTCTCTCTCCAATTTCTAAACCCTATCTATCTCCCTTATCTTCTATATGTTTTTGAATGGGTTTCTAAAATGGGTATATTAGATATCTGATTTTTTGATTGGATTTCTGACTCTAGCCATCTCCCTGACCTCCTTATTGCTATTAGGTTTGAGTTATAAGTTCTGATGTTGAGGATTTGAGAAGATGTTTTCTCCTCTTTGAGAAAACCCTTATTGTTATTGTTATTTGGTTTCATATTTGTAATTCAGCTATTATGTCACTAATTTATTACCATTCCTTTGTTTTTATTGTCCAGTTTTGGCCATAAATCTCATTGACATTGTTCTCAATGTATAGAACTTTCTGTCTTATTATATTTGGTTTCCTTCACCTTTTTGTTTCGGAACACATGAATAGTAGGAGTTTGATTTGTAGTCTTTTTGTTTTTGTTTTTTTTGTTTTTGTTTTTCCTGGTGTGACTGCTACTATTTTGGAGTTTTGAAGACCATTAAAGCCTCATGGTTTTCATGGTGATTCACTTCCTCTCCCTCTCTCTCTCTAGTTGAAATTGAGTTAATTGCAATTAAAAGTACAAAATTGATGCAAAAGGCAGAGTACATGACATAGAATTTACCTTTGAATCATTGTGTGACTTCATTTGCCCCTTGAGAAATTACATACTTTCGATTTCTTTTATATTTATTTTAAATCTTGCTTAAAGAGAGAAAAGAATAGTTGGCCAATGTTGGTGGTGTGTTTTTCTATACCTGTCATGTGAATCTTCTTCTTGATATTTGCCTTTTTTTTATAGGTTTCGAGTCTTGAAACTTTATTGTGGTCTACTCTAAAGTTAATGATGCTTTGGGTTATCTTTATGGACTATAAGGTTTGAATTTTTTTTTTCAAATAAACATCTCTTTGCAATTGTATGTTTCATAAGAAAACACAATTGTGCTGATCACTCATTAGGTACACAACCATATTGAGTGTTTTTTTTCATGAAGTCAAGCATCATCTATGTAATTGATTTTTGTTGTTATAGAGCATTATTGGACCTCATCAATTTAATTTAACATTTAATGCTAAGAAATAACATAGGTACTAGTTTTACTTTTTCCCAAATGCATGTTAACATGTGATCAAAGAATTCAAGAATTTTAACTGTTGGCAATTTCTTTTCATGTGAAAGTTACATCTTAGTTGATGGGATAGTTTTTGAACAATCCCATTCCCTTTGGGAAAAGAAAAAGAAAAGCAATCCTTATTGAACAAATTTAGCTTTTGTTTAATTGTTTGCTTGGGTTCAATTTATGCAGAATTCAAAATTAGTATATCAACCTTTGTTCCTTCATCTAATGAACAAATAAAAATTACTTTTATTAAGTTCAGGTGTGAAATCCTAACTCACGAGCGATGTAGAATGGAGTTTTGACCCATGAGTGCAATTTGGAGAAGCATTTATTGACCATGTGTTTTATTTATTTATTTACCCTTTTTATCTCATTTATTGACTCTTTATTTTTGCTTTGTTCTATTTTTTCTCATTTGATTTTTTTTTTTTCCTGAGATTTCTTTTATTTAGTTAAAAAAGGAGTAATAGTGATGAGTGACCAAACCTTTGTTTTGTTATTTTTTTTCTTATCAAATGAACGTCTTTGAATTAGATTTTCAAAGGAAAACAAGATGAAAGGGAAAGTGGTAGTTATATATATGTCATTGTTATGTGTATAATGAATGGAGTGAATAAAAGTTATTAGAAGCCTATAATGATTTACTTATTTTTGAAGAAAATGAATGAAGATTATAGTTCCAACAGTAAAAAACAAACAATTCATTGCATTGTTGAGTCTTCCACAATGGCCCCAAGTTCCAATAATTAGAAAAACTCAGAACATTTACCTTGAAAAGAACTTGGAATACTTGAATGTGTCAGGTTGATTTGTGTTGAGGAATTTATATTTGACGGAGTGATCAAAACATATCAAGCAACAGTTTAGATTTTTAATCATTTTTGTGAATACAGGATGAAGAGAAATGGTGTGCAAGAAGATTAGAGATTATGAATAGGAGAGGTTGTTGAAGGAGCATTAGAAGAAGCTCGCCGACATCAAATTGGGCATTAAATAAGCACAGAGTGCATGTGATTTCTTAGATTTGCAAATGTAATTTTGTATTATTTTGTCTTCGCAAATTGACTTTAGGACTCTTCAATGATGAGTTTCTGGGATGGGTTGTGATTCTTGGCAATAGTTTCCCTATAACCAGTTGTATTGTATTGACAATGTTTATGATTCGTTCAAAATGAGTTTTGACCCTTCTTTTTTTCATTTTTTTGGTTGGTATTGTAAACAGCTCCATGGGTTTTGATAATCTTGTTTGTATTTGTTAACGTATTTTGTGTTATCCTATATCTAGTGTCCTCACCAATTAAGTGTGAGGTTGTGTTTTGATATTGGTTAATCTCTTTGGAAATTGGTTAAGATTGCATTAGGCCAAGGCAAGAACGGCAACACTATACACTAAAATGTATTTTTATGCCAATTGATTGTGCAACTGATTATGCATACAAGCCACAAGTCTTGGTTGAAATTGACTCTGGCAATTGAATCGATTATGCATACAAGGCAATTGAACCGATTATGCATACAAGCCACAATCCAAATTTACAAGCCAATCAATTTTGCCCATACCATTTGTAAAACTAAGTCCAACTAAGTATTTTATAATTGATTAGGTAATCAATTATGTAACTATTTGTCTATGTCATTCTAATTCATAATTGAAAGCCAATATTGTGCATAAAATCTAATTATTTTTTTAATGTAGACATAGTTGTTGCAAATTACATTTGGCACATTTCCTCTGCATTTATTGTGAATAAAATGAATTCTTTTTAATAACATTTCTTAAAAATTACTATTGTATTATTTTGTGAAAAATCACAATTATATCTCCTCTAGAATTTTATTTTCATTCAAATATATGAAAAACTCAATTAACAAGATAAAAATTTAATTGTCAATAAAACTTTATCCAAAGAATATAAAAAGAAGGTTAACCCAATGTCTATGCAACAGACACATTTGAGGAAAACCCAATTAGGAGTCAACGTCTAATGACCATTGGAATGTAGTCAGTAACCAAACAAATACAAAGTTGCAGCCAAAATTAAATTAACAAAAAGGAAAATTCAAATGAAAATTTAAATTTTCTCTTTCTTGAGAGGTAGTAGCTCCATTTGTCGTAGCATCCATAGGCTTGACTTCTGCAGATGCCTCAACCTTGTCACCCTTCTTACCTGCAAACACGAACTATTAGAGTTGTTCTCTATTTTGTCATTTGGTTGGTTTCTCGCCAACTCGTTGTGATGTGCTTCCATATGATTAGGCTTGCTTTTCAGTGTCAACCTAATTGGGATCGTGTAGTCTTGCTATGATGCAGTTGTGCACTTACCTTTTTTCACTTTATTGATGTTCTATTTGTTTATTTGCTAGTCTTCATCAATACAATTTTTTTCTTTTGTTGATAATAATAATAATAAAAAAAAGACAATGGCCTTGTGATGGTGCTGTAACATAGGTATTTGATTTATTTTTTTTCCAACTTTTTCATTTTTCTTCCAAATCCATAATCTATACATAACCAGAGTTCCTATCACACAAGAAAAAGAATGGAAAATAGGACACCTAAAGTCTTGGTATTAGACAAACAAAAGTGTTTCATTAAGATTCCTTGCCTTTTATACATGGCAAAGGCAAATCATTGGTCCTACACAATTATTTATATGATTTAGGAAAAAATTATTTTTGCTTTTGGGTAAATTCATGTGATGTTTTTACTTGATACTTATTTGTTGAAATAATGAGACTCAATAATTTTTGTTAGATTTTTCAAAAATAACTTGACAAATATCAAATGATGAAGAATGTAGAGTATTGCTCCAAAAATATAAAATAATCACTCATGATTTAGAGTGCATTCCATTATTTTCTGCACATTTAGATGTACTAGTGTTTGTGCATGTGCTTTGCACATGAATTGTTTTTTGAGATTTTTTTCATTAGTTACTTTTTAAGTGTGAGATGCTTGTACAAAAAATACAATAAAAAATGTTCTTAACAAAATATAGAATAGTTCTTGTAGACTATAATGTTGATACTAATAATATAGTTTGAAGTGTTTATTCACTTCTAAAAAATTAGTTGTCTTGAAAAAAATTTAAAAAGGAAAAAAAAGAAACAAACAAGCAGAACCTACAAAAGCAAATGCTATTTTTTTATTTTTCATTTTTTCATTGGTACCTTGTGGACAAATGATATGTATGGTTATGCAAAAACTTCGCTTTTATTTTTTATTTTTTTAGGGTTTGGGAAGGAAGTAGAAATTTTACATTTTAAGGTAGTGTATGGTTCACAAAAATAATTTTAGGACAAATTACACTTTTCTTCTTGACATTGTCAATCTCTTACATTTCGAATCAAGTTAGGAAAGTTTTCCGGTGTGCAATACACACCGTATGCAATCCTACCACAAAATTACATAAGTTGAACACCAAATCGCGTAAGTCTATTCATAAAAGTAAACTTACATGAATTTGTGTTCAACTTACACTTTTTTGTGAGATCACTTATGTAAGTTCATGAAAACTTACGTAATTTTGTGGTAGGGTTGCATACGGTATACGTTGCACACCAGAACATTACTCGTCAAGTTAAAATTGGTTCCAATCGAATAATGCAATTTCAAAAATTAACAAAGAAACTAAAGTAATGAAAGGACTAAATTGAAATTTTGGTAAAAGTACATGGGTGACTAAAGTGTAAGGTGCTAAATGTAATTAGTACAATCATGTGGATGTTTTTGTTAGTTTCGAAATGGCAATACACAATTGGACCAAATTGCAACTTCACTCGAAATTTAGAGGGTTAACTAAGACAATTAAAAGGTTAAGAGCCAAAGTGAGATTAGATGTAAAATGTAGAGGTGCAATGTAAAATTTGGCTATAAGTTTAGGTAAGAATGAAATGATAATTCATTGACCTCTTAGGTGTATTTGGTTAACTGTGATATAGTGAAATAGAATGATCATTCCATCAAAATATTTATTTCATATTTAGTTGACTAAAAAAATCATAAAAAATATATTACAAATGGAATCACCATTTACTATGTAAGAAAATGGTCATTCTATAAGGAAAATGAATGACTGTTCCATTTCATTTTATTTCGTTCCGATGAACAAAATAGAGTATTAATGGAAGAAAAAAGCTATGAATCTAGGATTCTGACCATGAAAATTGTTCAGAAAATGTTTGGAAGGTGTGGATGTAAACTTGATACGTTGTAGATCCCACCTTTAACAAATTTAATCCACATGCTAAATTATAGGTAATTTAGAAGAGATTACTCTTAATGGAATGACCATTCTGCTAAATTAGTGAATGATTATTTCATTTTTAATATATTTTTTTTACCCAATCAAACATGGAAAGGATATTAAGAATTTTTTTTTATACCATTTCATTCTTATTCTATTGAATCATACGTTATAGACTTATTTGGAAATGCTAATGTTTACAATTTTTTATTTATATTAACAAAAATTCTAAAAATTATATATATATATATATAAAAGAAATTTATTAAGAAATCTTTTTTCAAATACTTGTATCCCAATTAATCTATAACATATTCTTATATTCTAATAAAAATTATCATACATTATATGTTTTCATAAAACTTATAAACAGTTCATAAAATTTACAAAAAAATTTGTAACTATAAAAAAGTTGATTTAACTTATTTAGGATTTTTTTTCGGGTTCCCCCTCTGGCCAGGGCCAACTCAAGGGGCAAGTCGGCAAAGCTGCTGCTTTGGGCCCCCAGATTTGAGCTAAAAAATAGGGCCCTCCCATGTAAAAAAAATTCTTATAATATTGGGTAAATTTTTTTTCTTAAGACCTCAATTAAATGAAGAGCCTAAATTATTTTGATCACACTTAACTCTAAGCTCTTAACACCAAACTCAAAAACGAAACTGCTTTTATATGTGGAGAATTCCCATTACGTTAATTTTAACTTACCAAAATCCAACTACGTCAGCACTTTCTGATAAAAGTTTCTTCTTGCAAAATTGCAATTGCCACTAAGGGATGAGAATTCAAAATTAATTGAGAGTTGAGAGAGATTGAGAGTTTGAGAGAGAATTCTTTGTGAGATTTATTTTGGAAGAGGGGTGATATTTATAGGAATTTAGAAGGTTGACATCAATTTGTAAATAAAAAAAATTTTGGGCCGTTGTGTTAAATGATCATGTGACCATTAAATTATTATTATTATTATTTCTTTTAGTCTGCTCCTCTACAGATATTTAATTTTTTTATTTTTATTTTCCATTCATTGAAATTTAAATCATTGCCATTGCAAGCAATGGCATGGGGGCAAGGCAAGGTAGGCAACACAAGCATCAGTCCTACGCAATGAAAAGATTTTTTTTAAAATTTTTTATACCGTTGCAAGCCTTTTTTTTTTTTTTTTTGTAAATTTGACCGTTGGCAATGGCATTGGTAGGCAGTCAATCTACCAAATTTGACCATTGGCAGGCAGTCAATCTACCAGAGAGGGAGGGGCCGAGCTTCAAAATGAAGGCCCAGGCCTAGAGTCTTGGGTTGGGCTTAGGCCTGGGCCTAACTGAGTTGGGCCCACCTCAGGCCGCAAGCGGGTTTTAGGCCACCCACAGGCCTCGAGCCATTTTTACACCCCTAACAATGAGGTGCTCTTGCTCAAGCGTCCAATGCACACACATATTAGTGTGAGTGTATATTTGGAATAATTTTGTGTGGAGTGAGCAAATTACAGTTATTTTAGTGTTTTTATTGAGAGGATGTGCACAAAAAGGAATAGATGTATGGAAATAGAAATTTTCTAATTTTTTGCTTAAATTACACTTTGTCCTCTTTATTTTTTTTTCATTTTTTTATTTTGGCCTTTGAAGTTTTTTTTTTCCCCTTCACTTTAGCACTTTATTTTTTAAATTTGTTTTAATTACTTCTAAAGTTAACTTTTGTTCAAATGTAATGGATCGAGTCAGTTTAACTCGACCCTTTTTCCTTTTTAGGTTGGGACACGGGGTTGTCTCGAGTGACGGGGACCTTTTGAGCTGTTTGGGAGCATTGAGAGTGTGTTGGAAGGGCTGCTGGGTAGCTGCCTAGGACTGCTGAGGAGAATTGGTCATGCTTGTGATGGGCCCAGCTGGAAGTCGAGCCTGCGAGTGGGCCGCGACCAAAAATGGCTCTCAGGTCCCTTGGCCTGGGGCTTGGGTGTGTGGGCCGCGAGAGGCCATGGTGTTAAGCCGTGGTTAAGCCAATCGAACCCGCGAATAGAATGGTTGCGCCCGCGACCATGTTGGTTAGAGGGTCGCGCCTGCGGTAGCCCTGGTCGCTGACCAGGCTAGCTGGCAAGTTCACAGCCACGATCTAGGGTTCGTGCCCACGGTTTGTTTGTCTATATAAGGTGCCAAAAACTGAAAATATCTATTTTTCTTGGTTCTATCTTCTCTCTCTCTCTCTCTCTCTCTCTCTCTCTCTCTCTCTATTTTCTCCTCTTCGCCATTTTCAACCTTTTCAAGCTTTCAAGCTTGGTTTTCATCTATATTTACCCACTTTCTACCCCTAGTCCCTTATACTAAAACGTGGAGCTTGACTAGGGCTTCCATTTAATTTGAGCGGATCATTTTTTCGTCACCAGCGATTTTTTCGGCTTGTCTCCTCTTCGCTTCAAGAGGTAGGGTTTATTTCCTTAACTCAATATGAGTTTGGTAGTGTATTTGTGGCATATTTTGTTATTTATATTTTGTAGTCATTTGGTAAATTTTGGAATTTTATTTAGGCTTGAGGGTTTCATGAAATTGGAGAGTTGTTGGGTTATAGTTTTGCTACTACAACTATTTTTTGTATACAAAATTGCATATGGATTTCTAAAAGTGATAAAGACCCAATTTGTGAAATACCCTAAATGATATTGTTTTGGAAATTGGATGGATTTCGGAAAAGAGTTTGTTGGAAACAAATGTTATGGGATTTTGGAAATGGCGTGTGTTTTTACCCTTTTTGGAAAATATTGGGCTATTGAGAGATATTGATAAATGCAGTTTGGGATATTGGATTGTATATCTACATCTGTTTTACCTTCTAATTATTACATTAGAGATAACTGTTTTGGCTATCGGTGGAGGATAACATTGCCGTGTGTTAGAAATTGTATGTGGACTAGGCAAACCAGAATGTTATAAAATCATCCATGTCATGTGCATGTTATGGATTTTTAAATGGATTTTGGAACCGGAACTATGTATTTTTGAAAAGGTTGTTTTGGAAATTCTCGTAATATGTTTTAAGAACATTTGTTTCATTTTGAAAACCATATTTTGGATCACATGTATTGTATTGAAAAGGGTAAATAAAGTGGTAAAGCTGTAAGGGGGTGTTAAAGCATAATTAAGTTGGCCTGTGTGTCCATGGTGCAAGACCTAAACCCGCGCGGTAGGTGTCGAGCCTTCCGGTGAGTACTGGTAAAAATGACCTTGTGACTTGTATAGTTACTCGTATGAACACTATCCCTGGAGATTTACCCATTTTATTTATTATCGTTTTGATTTTGGAACAAGATGTTTTGAAAATGTCTTAGTAATGTATTTGCCGTTGCTTAGCGATGTATTCGCATTTGATTTGGCAATGTATTTGTTGGTTGGTATTGAGATGCCTGGAGTGGTTTTGGAAAGGGATTTTATATCAAATTTGAAAAATCTAGAAATCCCCTAGATATTGATTTGTGATTATGTATCAATTTTAACCAATAAAAAGCAATCCCAATCAAACAATCAAAGACAAATCGACACAACGATTTTACGTGGAAAAACTACAATTGGAGCACCTCCAATTGTGATAAAAAAAAAAAAAAAAAAAGGGCAAAAGCCATAAAACAATCCACCAAGAAGACATAAAAGAATTACACAAGTGTACTCTCAATTACCTAGCGAATCTACGCCCGAATCGAAAAAATCCCTATGTGCCTCTTCCAGCCCTGTCTTCACCTCGGAATTGTCTTGCCCAAGGTTGAATCCACAATGTTGATGTCGAATCCACGACGATGAACCACTCTAGAATCCACCAAAGCTTCGGGTTTGAATTCCCCAGAAACCACCGAAGAACAACTCTCTTTTTGTCTTGAATAAAACAAACAATCCTTTTATGTATACTTCTCAAACCATGAGATCAACTCAAACAAATATCAAAAAAACTAGCAAAGAAGCTCCAAATGAAAACCCTAATCCCCAAAAATAAGATCTGGAAGTCGTAACCCTAAAATCTGACGAAAACACATATTTATAGAAAATAGGGCCGCGATTTCCGCTCGAGCGCAGGAATGGCCGCTCGAGTGCAGGAAAGTTCGCTCGAGCGCAAAATCCCAACTCCAAGTACTTTTGTAGGCAAGTGAAACTTCTGAAAGGTCGTGATCCCCGACATACTCAGCGAAGTGGCAAACACGATAGGATTAAGATCACAAACTCCTCTGCATAGGCACAATTCGGGTTGGATTCGCATTTAAACACTCGTAGCCTCACTGAAATAAAAGAGCGAATAAAATTATAACTGAAAGGAGTTTTGTCAAACGGGATTGCCAATAACAAAAACCTAACAAAACTGATGTTTTGACCTCGAAAAAGTTTTGAATAAACAAAAGGTCTTGGTAACTGGAACCAACGGGAGGATCTACTATCCAAATATAGAAAAACTCCACTCGCCAACAGTAAGTCGACAGTATATACAGAAGGGGGGCGAGTTCGTCGAATGGGGAGAGTTCTCATCTAAGGGGAAAAGTCCTTTCGAAAAACAGAGACAAACTCTGGAGGGGAATACTTGGCAAAGCAGAAACGGAGGAACAATTCTTTGCTCTGAGTGTTCAATTAATTTATAACATCTGTGTATATTTTAGTTACAGAACATCCATTCGACTTAGATATTGTATTTAGGAATGTATGAAATTGGATAAACACATGTTTTGTGTGACTATATTATATACATCTGTATGAGAGTTGTTATCTACTGTTATCGCTGGGTGGTTTATTCACGTGAGCTAGATCGTGTAAATCCGAGGTGTGACATCAAAATTAGATGAAAAATGTCACGACAACTGTCACATAACATTAAAAAAAAAAAATATTATTATATTGAGTCTTGGGTTTGTGTTAATGGTGCGACTTACATGTAATAAAATATTAGGACAATTACAAAAACAAATTCCGAAGTTTGACCCTTATAAACACTAAACTTTTAATTTTGCCAATTTAAACCCTCAATTTTTGATTTGTTTTCAATGTAAATATTTGCCTATTTTTATTAAGTAAAATCAACTAAAAAATATAATATTTTAGTAAAATGACATTTATGATATTTTATGTGTGGCCCCATTTGGGAACTTACTTTTTTAGCCAAAAAGTCAAAAAGTTACTAAATTAGCCAAAAAGTCAACAACCCATACCAAAAAGTCAAAGATTCTCTTTTCTCTCTACTTTTTGCACATCTTTTCGTAATTAGCCAAAAAGTCATCCCAAACATACAAGTTTTTTTTACCTACCTTTTTAGCCAAATAGCCAAAAAGTTACTAAATTAGCTTGTTCCCAAACGAGGCCGCTAAAATATGAGCTAAAAAAAACTAGTATGTTTGGGATGACTTTTTAACTTTTTACGAAAAGATGTACAAAAAGTAGAGAGAAAAGAGAATCTTTGACTTTTTGGTATGGATTGTTGGCTTTTTGGCTAATTTAGTAATTTTTTGACTTTTTGGCTAAAAGGGAGGGTTCCCAAATGAGGCCTTATATTGAGTTTAATGACTAAAATACTCTCTTTTTTTCCATGGATTTTACTTGATAAAGATAGATGAATGGTTTAAATTAAAAATCAATCAAAATGTTAGGATTTAAATTGACAAAATTAAATTCTCAAAATTTATTTTATTAAAAAGCTCAAACTTTGAGAGTTTTTTTTGGAATTATATAAAACGTGACTGTTATGTAAACCAACTAGACCTAGTCTAGTTGGTAACCAAACCTTCCTTAGGATTTAATTCCTAGTAAGCGTTTAGGTGCTTTGCCAAGGATGAAGAGATTTTCTCCCATAATTGGCTAATCTAACAACTAATATTTGGCGATAAAAAAAACACATGACTGATATGTATTTATGATCTTAGCTCAAATTTAAATGGTGGACAAAGCTAGGATTTTTATTTCAAATCCAATTAAAAAATTAAAGGGTTATGATCTTAACTCAAATAGTGCCTTAATTTGAAAAATAATATTTATACATAATGTTCTATATAGAATTTAAGATAAAAATAATGTGTAATGCCACTCTTGCAATTATAAACTATATTGACGGGTATTTTAATATTTAATTAATGAATACAAATAAGACACATCATTTTATATAAAAATTATGGGTTGAGTTTATCTCATGTTGGGATCTTAATATGAGAGAATTTGATGGATCCGTGGAGCCCACCATAAGTTCCGTTTCAATAATCCAAACTGTTCACTTTTTAGGACTCGCTGAATAGAATATTCATGTAAAAAATTAAGATAATCGGATATCAGCAGCGATATGTTTGAATCAAATTTATATTACAAAGCATATATGGTTATTTTTGAAATTATATTTGTTGTTCATTATTTTGAAAATAAATATGATTCAAATATATAGTTACCGATATCCAACTATCTTAATTTTTTACATGAATATTCTACTCACCGAGTTTTAATAAATGAATGATTTGGATCATCAGAATCGATTTCAAAATGGACTTACCAAGTCCAAACGCTCTCTTAAATTCATATGATAACTTGAGAGAAACCAAGTCCAAAAATTATACATAAATTTTGTTTCTATATATCATTTACACATTTATTTTTTTAAGTCAAAATATTTTAAGCAGAAAAGCTAAGAGACCAGAAATTTAAGTACAGAATTTCCCCAAAAAAGTTGATGAATGGTTTTGGAACATATTTCTAAAATAACGGTTGAGCTTATTTCAAGTTGATCCTAATTTGAGAGTGTTTAAATTTAGTAGGCCAATTATAAAATCAATTTTGGTGACCTGAATCGTTATTTTTTAGGATTCGTTAAGTAGAATATGTTGGGTATACTTCCTTATTGGAGTGTGGGACCTAATTGGTTTTGAAAAAGAGTTTTAATTTGGCTTGGTTTAGTATAATATATTTTTATATATTATATTTGTGGAGGCCCAATCCAATTTGGTTACAGTTAGGGTTTTGATAAAACAAACCCTAGAATTAACAATATAGAAATATATTGTTTATGTGAACCGTTTTTGTCAAGGAGTAGCATATACTTGTCTTTGGTGAGATAGTGCTTCGGGTGGCTTTTTGAAGCAGCATCAAAATTGATTTGAGTGCATCTTTGTTTGGGTGTTTTGGTGGAGTTGATTTGGTTCGTTATTTTGGGTCTTCTTCAACTCTGATTCTGAAGATTTTGGTTCATCTATTTGGTGAGGTCTTTTCTCTTGTTTATTTGTGATTATTTGAAATTCACCTAAGGGTGGTTTTGTGAGACCATTAGTGTCTCGTTTGTAATCGTTTGGAACTTATTTGGTTGATAGTGGAATCGGATTTCGATCCCGTGGACGTACCTCACATTGAGGGAACCACGTAAAAATTCTTGTGTTGCCTTTGATTTAATTTTTCCGCATTAGTTTTTATTCCCATTGATTGATTTACTTGTGGGGATTCATCGATTTTCCCTAACAGAATATTCATATAAAAAATCAAGATGATCAAAAATCAATAATTTTGAATCAAATTTGTATTACAAAAATTGATGGTCATTCCTAAAATTATATTTATTGTCTGCTTTTTAAAATAATATGATTCAAACATATAGCTACCTGTGTGTGTCAATTTCCGACCACACTGCCAATCCGGTACTCAACTAGAGAACACTGGCAGAATAGATTACCTGAATGACCTGTCATAGAAAGAAGAGATTCCGGCGGTGGTTCGTTCACCCGGGGGCACTCCGACAATCAAGTCAGTTATCTTTCAAAGATAGCAAAAGTGCTTAACTCACTATTCAGAACATAAAAAACATACCTTTGACCCATGAGGGTGCCTCTCTTTTATAGCCAACACAAACCTAGTCCCAATAGAAGCCTAACTTCACTAGACTCAGGATTACTGTTAATCTTGAACTCCCCGTAGGAATGGGATAAACTCTCTAAGAGTCTTATCTTTACCCAAACTGAAGTCCTCTCTTATTCTATGACTCTTGTCTCTTATCCGCTTATCCCGGATTCCGGTATCTTTGCAGATAACCTCGGCCTAGTCGAGATTATCTCGGCGTCATGACCACGACACGTGGTACCTCGGCTGGCACTTCGATGACACGTCGGTCACGTGTTGTCATTCAAAAATTATGTCCCCACACTAGTGATATCTAATTACCTTAATTTTTTGCATGAATATTCTTTTCAATAAATACTAAAAAGTAAACGGTTCGGATCACCGAAATAGGTCCCAAAATAAGCCTACAAAGTCCAAACACTTTCTCAAACTGAAATGACAACTTGAGAGAAATCAAGCTCCTAAAATAAATTTCTGCAACACATTGTATAATTTGGATTAATTTTGAGTAAAATATTATCATTGTTTTGGTTTCAAAATTCTGGATTCACTTTTTAGAAAATTGAAATTTTTTGTTTTCCGTATTTTTTTTTTTATTTTTATTGGTTTATTTTTATTATTTTAAGTATTTTTTTAATTTTTAGATACACCTAACATAAATACACTTAAAAAGTATAATATTTGTAAAAAACATCTTTAAAAAATTCACTAAAAAAAAAAAAAAAAAAGAATACGAAAATCCAGTACATTTTCGTATTCTTTTATATTTATTGATTTTTTAAAATATTTTTTTACAAATATTTTATTTTTTATATATATTAAGTAAGGTGCATCTAAAAAAGTGAAAAAAATATGTACTAAAAATAAAAACACAAAAAATAAAAAATTCAATTTCTAAAAAATTGAATCCAAAAAATTGAAACCAAATAAAATGATTGTATTTTAAGTGGTGCTTTGTACATACCAATCGAATATTCTTCCCATTCTCTATTCGATTATGAAAATAAAGTTTTAACATTATAACTTAATTATAATTTATTGAGATGTGAATTATATTTTAAATATTTTTTTAAAAATTAATATAAGTAATTAATTACAAATATAAAAATATTATATTAATAAGTGAAAATAACAACAATATAATAAACAAAGGATATGATTAGGCCCAAGGGCTTGGCTCCCCAAAGTCGAGTCTACGCACATGTAAATTGGATGAGATTTCTTCCGACTAATGCACCACAAATTAGTGTTACTCGAAGACATCATGTGTGGTAAAGTCATTATTATTTTGATTTTGACTGTGAGCACTGTCCTCAATCTTGCAAATTTAGTTGGTTTTCCTCCACTAGGTTTACTTTGAATTTTCAAAGAATTGCAAAATATTAGGGTCGTTGAATTTTTTTTTTCTCCAAATAGACATGTTCAATTAAAAAAATTTACTTAAGGTAAGAGAGAATGGGTCGCTGCAGAAAGAAATTTTTTCCAAGTAGCCATACACAACTTAAAAATTTTGATAGTTAGAAGAGGTGTTGAGAATATAATATAAATAATAAAATTATGTTTTTTTTCTAAGTGATTAATAATTATGGTATCAGAGAAGTTGCCTCTCTTTCTAATAACTTAAGCTTAAGGTGTAGTAACAGATGGGACAAGAGAGAAGGGACTGCTGTAGAAATGTTTTCCTTCTATAAATTTTTTTTTTTTAAACATACATGTACAATTTTAAATGCAAAGTAAAATTTATATAAACTTCAGCAATTTATGAAAACAGATTGCAAATACAAAGTTATGAACTTCACGAACTTGAAAATTACGTTGTAAATATTTAAAAATTACATGTATAAATTTTTTTAAATGTTACTCAGAAAATTTATTTTCTCACAAAATTTTGAAACATTGACACGTACGTACATGCGTAACTTCGTCCGACATTGGCGGCAAGAAAATGTACACAAATTTGTGATGAAATTACATATTTTGTGGTTAATTTTACGAACTTTTATGATAAATTCACATATTTCATGGTATGATATGCACCCATAAATGGATACATACCAAATTATGTTTGGGAAATTTATTGATAAATCCCATTTAGAGATATTTTATCCCAATAAGTCCGCAAAGAAAAATTATATCCCAATGAGTCCCATATAGCTTTTTTCTTATTCCATAAAGTCCAGTTTTTAAATTTCATATTTATACGGGACTATTATGCCCTTATATATATATAGACTGTGTTAATACGTAACAGACCTTCCTCTAATTTCGGTATTCAGTTTTGGCAGTTTCTATATTTCTAATTCAAATCGTTACGTTTCTACCTTGCATGCTGTCGTTCTATCGTTCTGAGGCGTTGATGTCCTAGGATTCGATTGTTGCTGTTCTAGTCTGGTATGGCGATTTTCAAGTGAAGAGGACGAAGTTGAAGGTGTTCGGTTCTGTCATTTTCTGGAGTATAAGCGCATCGGGCGCTTTTTTTTGATTTTTGGACGACTGTTGGATTGGATGATTAAGGTTAGTATCATTGTAGTTATGAATAGATGTTCAATTTTTGTTTTGATTTGTATGATGGATCAGATCCTTTGTTCTTGGATTGATATTTTTGGATGCTCTGTTTTTTCAATTACATCCATCATACGTGGTCATTGGAGGAGGTCATTCAAATATATGTTGAATGTTATAATATTCCTTTTACTTTGATGTATGTATAATGAGGCCTGTGTGAGTGATGTAATTGAGTATATTGAAGAATGTGAATGTTTACATCATGTTAGTATTACGTGAAGCATGTGGATGTAGATGTTTTATTTAATTTACGTGGCGGCATTATGCGGACAAAAGAGTGATTGGTAAATTATAAGTAATGTGAAGATTGACATTAGTATGCCTGATGTGAAGGTTTACATCTGTATGCTAATAGCAGTCATGTGAACATTCACATTATTACACTGATGTGAATATTCACATTAGTGTATACTAATGTTAGTTGATCCATTAATGAACGATTGTGAATGTTAACATTGTCAGTGACTCAACAATCAACAATGAATTATTAATGGTCATTAATGTGAATGTTCACATTGTTGATGTCGATTTTTACATCGTGTTAGTATTACGCGAAGGATGTCGATTTTTGCATTTTACTTTAAGTTTTGTTTAATGAGGCTCTGTGTGAGTGATATAATTGAGAGTATATGGATGAATGTGAATGTTTACATCGTGGTCCTTTGGAGGGGAGGTCATGAGATTAGTGATGAATGTCGATCTTTTATAATTCAGAGTATGTGTCAATGTAAATGTTTACATCGTGTTCATATCATGTGAAGAATGTCGATGTTTTCACTTTTACTTTGATGTTTGCTTAATGAGGCTTTTGTGTGGGTGTGAATATTCACATCTTGTTTAATGATGGTTATTGAATTTAACACTTGAACTGTACTTGTATGCTGCTAATTTTCGCGCAATGTGAATATTCATATCGGTTTGGATTATTGTTAATTGTTGTATTGTTTTCTTTTTACAGGAGATGGATAGCTTCATGATGTTAGTGTGTACATATGGTTGTAGTACCACTGTAATAAATGCTGCCCGCGCATTGTGTTATTCGCGTTTGGTGAATTTGTTTGTGTGAAGAATGGGGAGTTGTCTGCTGGTTCTATTTCATTGTTTTGTAAATTACACAGGATTAATAGGTGTGATTTGGAGAATGAGGAAGAATTTCAGAACATGTTATTGCTTGCTAAATCAATGGGAGTACAACATGTAGAAGTTGTGGTTGAGTTGAAAAGTGATATTGGTCAGTCAAGTAGTTTGGGATTGGTGCGTGTGGGGGTTGAGGAAGAAGTTGATGCACTACGGAGATTTTGCCACCATAAGGAGAAGGTGTTGTTGTCAGCCCCTTGGGCAAATGGTATTACGCATGTGGGACAACGGTTTATTGGAGGTGCACAAGAATTTCGTGATGTTTTGTGTAAGTATGCCATCCAATGTGGGTTTCAGTTTACATACGTGAAGAACGAGACAACAAGAGTTCTCACTGTGTGGCGTGATGCGGAGGAGAGGGCTTGCTTGGGCTATACATTGTAGAGCACAACGAGCAAATGATTTTTTCTACATCAAGAGTTTTAGTGACGTGCATACTTGTGGTACGGATGTCCGAACATCGAAGAATCCGCGAGTTAGTTCGGATTTGGTGTCGAGTACCATATCCGAAATTGTGAGGGACAAGCCGTTGACTCGGCCATGTGATGTGGTGACTATTTTGAAGAGAGATTATGGGCTAGATGTTAGTTACCATGTTGTATGGTTGGGTGTGGAGAAAGCAAAGGCTGCTATTCATGGAGAGCACTCGTTATCATTTGAACAGCTGCGGTGGTATTCGGATGCTGTGATGCGGTACAATCCAGGGAGTTATGTCAATATTGACTATGATGCGAGTAGTCAACGGTTTTGTCGCTTCTTTATGTCATTCGCTGCATGTATTTCTGGGTTCAATGCTTGCCGGCCTTTATTATTCCTGGATGGAACATTCCTCAAAGGAAAGTACAAAGGTCGACTACTTATGAACGGCGAAAAGACGGAAACAATGGTTAGTATTTTTTTTTTAGTGTCTATTCATGTCAATATTCACTTTGGAGCTGCATTATGCGGACAAAAGAGTGATTGGTAAATTATAAGTAATGTGAAGATTGACATTAGTATGCAGCGATGTGAAGGTTTACATCTGTATGCTAATGACGATGATGTGAACATTCACATTATTTACACCTTGATGTGAATATTCACATTAGTGTATACTAATGTTAGTTGATCCATTAATGAGCGATCTTGTGAATGTTAACATTGTCAGTGACTCAACAATCAACAATGAATTATTAATGGTCGTTAATGTGAATGTTCACATTGTTGATGTTTACGAACTTGAATCCAAAAATCACAATAGTAAATAGGGCAATGTAGATATGGACATTCACATGACCTGTTTCGTTTATACTGTTTTCTATGCACTTTGGAATATTGTGAACAGTTGTGTATTGGTGTTGTGTTGTAGGTTTGTTTCCTGTTGCCTTTGCAATTGTTGATTCAGAGACCACGACGAATTGGTCGTGGTTCTTGCATGAACTTGGGAAGGTTGTTGATGATAAACGCCATATTACTTTCATTTCGGATCGTAATCTTGGTCTGTTAGAAGCTATGCCAAAGGTGTTCCCATCGGCTCATCACGGTTATTGCTTACAACACTTGAAGAGCAATTTAAGAGACCGGATGAAAGGAATTGATAATGGATTCAGGGATCACCTAGTAAGTAATTTGGGTATTTGTCTTGTCTGAGCCAAGCGTGGTAGGGTTCCATGAAAAGCTTGCAAAATTAAAAGAGGAGGGTAAACAACGAGTTCATAATTTTTTCAAGGACTTGGCACCTGAGCATTGGGCAAATTCATACTTCAGGTAATAATAGTTTCCTAACATCTTTGTGAATTTTATAATGGTAGCGATGTGAATTTTCGATTTAGAATGGTAACAATCTTCGAATTGTGTTTCATGTTCAATGTAAATGATGTGAATGTTCACATCTGCTAATGATGACTGATGTGAATGTTCACATCTGTTAAGTTGTCAAATAGATGTGCAATGTATTACAGATTTGAATGTTGACACGTGTCATATTTTGTTGTTGTTGTTAACATTCACATATTGTCCATCGTTTAAGTTGACAACATAATAAGCATATGATGTGAACATTCACATTATTATAAACTGGTAGCAGATGTAAACAGTCACATTATTATACCCTGATGTGAATGTTCACATCACTGTATTCTAATGTCAGTACTATGAATGTTCACATCGGTTAACGTTAATGGTCAGACCTCTTAAATTCCGTATTGTACAATGTTTGTGATATTGTGCAGGGGCATGCGTTATGGGGAGATGACATCCAATGCGGCGGAGTCATTCAATAACTGGATTAAAGAAGCACGTAATCTTCCTATCACTCAAATGGTGGACACAATTCGTACTTAGTTGATGCGGCAAATGTTTGCAAGGCGTGACCAAGCAAACAGATGGAACGAGATTATTTGTCCAACATTTGAAACAAGGCTTATGGATTCGTTCAATGACAGCAGGGCTTGACAAGTTAGCAAAGCCAATGAGGATGTGTTTGAAGTTCATTCGATACCATCTGTTACAGTTGATGTTTCGAGGCGTACATGTTCTTGCTTCAAATGGCAAATCAACGGATTCCCATGTGACCATGCTGTTATTGCCATTCAGAAGAGCCGCTACAATCTCAATGATTGTGTGGAACATTACTTTCATGTGGAGACATATCGTGCAGCCTATTCAAGAGCCATATTCCCTATACCATCGGTGGAGAAGCCGCCTTTTGATCCCACGGACTTCACTATATACCCGCCAACTGTGAAAAGACCACCCGGAAGGCCGAAGAAAAATAGGATCCCATCAAGGGGTGAGAAACTGAAGCAAATAAGGTGCGGGAGATGTGATAAGTTGGGGAGTCATAATTGGAAGTCATGCACAGCGCCAATATAGGATGTACCTTTTTTTCATTTCAACATTGTATTTTACATTGGATTCTTATAGTCATTTTTGAAATAAGATTGTGTTGTGTTGGCAAACATTGGGTTGCAATAAGATTACGTTGCGTTGGCAAACATTATAATGCATTAGTATTTGATTTGTGTTTTATTTTCACTTTTTTAAGGTACCAATTTGACATTTATGTAGGTTGTGTTTTGGATGAATGCATGATTTAACACTGGTGTAATATAATCACATTATGTGAATGTTCACATTGTTGATCTTTCAAACATTTACGTCTTTGGGAATGTTCACATTGTTATTCTTGTTGGCGATTGAAGTAGATGACATTAGTGTTTACATCAATGTAAACATTCACATCGTCCACTCATAAGATCTAAATATTCATGACATCGTTGTTGCCATTCACATAATCAGAAGTTATGATGTGAATATTCATATTTACGTAAACGAATCATATTATGTCAAAACTTGCACATGGGTTGAACTTCTTTACCTTCTTGTTGTCAATGTTGACATGAATATAAGCTGTTAGCATAAGTTAGTATGAACATTCACATCAGTGTTGCAACTGTGAACATTCACATCTTTCAAACATTAGTGTATATGAATATCATAAGTGAATGTTCACATTTGGCAGACATTAGTGCAAGAATTATGCTCATCACAACACAGCATTACAAATGTGATAAGTGACTATGTACATTCAGAGCAGTGTTGCAACTGTGAACATTCACATCTGTTAGTGCATATGAATGTCATAATTGAATGTTCACATATGGCAGACATGAATGACATATACAACTGTTATGAGCAAGAACAGATGTAAATGTTCACACATGTGTAAGTGATCTGTAATAATGTCATGTAGACCAAGTGTACACTCCTGCACAAAGTATGTGTATTGTAGAACACTCAGGTTCAAACATTCGCATGAATTACACTCATAACAACACAACAGTATGGATATCGTAAGTGAATGTGAACATTCACATCATTCACATCTGTAAAGCATAACAATACCAAAAGTAGTTCAAAATTCCCAGCTGGCTTTTCCCCATTAATAGATGTTGTATCAATGTTTTACAGTCAATTGTTGTGTCAAAATGTTAACGCATTCCATATTAACATTCATATCGAGTCTTGCTTAGTTTGTAGGTGGACACCCCCCACCTATAGGTTTTAATGAAGCTCTGATTTCTTATGATTCAAAAAACTATGTACTAACAAATCTCGTAGTCCACACCATTCTGAACTAGTGAGGCTGCCCACAACTTCTTCATGGAATATGTGCGCCCGCATGATGTAACATACCGCAGGTCCACAGTCCACTCTGTAAAAAAGAAATGGTTTTGATTAGCAGTTGACATAAATATTTGCATAATTATTATGGAGGGTTTGTAAAAAATGTAGTGAGGATTACGAGTCGGCGTTCTTGAGACGACATCCACCTTTGTTGATTGGTTGTGCTGGATTTTGGCCTGCTAGCTTAGTGTGTAAGGGTGATGACTCGCCAATAACGCTCACAACATGCTCAATGTACTTCCTTTGTGTATGGTATTTCAAATTAGGTACCAACAAACATTAGTGTGTGTACAGTCATGTAGATGTGAACATTCATAGTAGTATGTAATGAGTGAATGTGAACATTCACATCACTGGTTCAGATGTGAACATTCACATCTGTGAAACGTAGGTGAAGTGGCAGTGTTGTGAACATTCACAGTAGTAGATTATGAGTGCATGTGAACATTCACATCACTGGTTCAGATGTAAACATTCACATCTGTGAAACATAGGTGAAGTGGCAGTGTTGTGAACATTCACATCTGTGGAACTGTTTTGAACATTCACGCGATATATTTGTGTTCAAAAATAGCCACTTACAACTTCACGTGCTTGGTCGATATCGGGTCATGTATTCTGTTCTTGGGCTTAATGAGTTGTAATGCCTCCACAAATTGTCTTTAGTATCATACACAACTATCGTCCAGTGGTACTCATGATGCAATGGGAATAGTAGATATCTCTCTCCTTGGTAGTTCTTGACATGTGCATCAATGTGTTTACTCCTTTTGCGAGGATGGTACTCTCGTATCACTTTCTGTACACATTGGACAAATAATTAATGGTCTGTGAAGTTTCACATTCGCAGTACAAATAAGTAATGGACTGTGAAGTTCCACATTCACATTACAAATAATGGAATGATAGATTACCAAGCACATGCTTGTGAAGATGAATGCCGCTTCATCCATTTGGGTTGACCAGCTCTTGTTGTTCATGCTGTGATTAAGATATGCATCTATGAGCTGCACAAACATGGGGTCATATTATATAGATTTGTGGCTGTGAGTGTGTCTGTGTCTGTGTGTGCATATGCATGAAGAGCTAATTATGTTTGTACTGGCATACATTGCTGCGTATTGATTCCTCCTTGATAAGGTTGACAATGTCATCAAAATACACATGTGTAGCCTTTGAATCTCCTTTCCACACCAGCAGCCTGTGCATTATAAACAAACCAATGTGAATATTTATATTGCACAGATCTGAACAAACCCAGAAAATTGAACACAGTGATGATTATAGACAATTACGGAATGTGAATGTTAACGTTAGATGTTTGCAGAGTCACTTACTCATCGCCTCCACTTTTTTGTAAAGCTTGGACCTTTTGTTTGTCTTGTTTGGACATCTTGCTCCACACTTTGAACTTGTTGGTCAAGAATAATTTTTTATTTGCTTATTTGGTGGGTGTTTCTCCACATCTTCAACCATTTATTTGGATGGGGTTGCTTTTGGCCAGTGAAGTCTGGTCTGGAATTGAAAGCGATGTTCTTTGCGATCTTTTTCCTTTATACGCTTGACCCTAGAAGGTGGGCTGATATTGTGTTGCATTGGGCTAGGGGGTTGCTTTTCTGCCACAGCCTGTGTGACAATGTGGACTGACTGGTCATCGTAAAGATCTTGAAGAATTGTTTTATCGCATTCCAAGTCGATGACCAGCTGCGTTAAGCGTTTGATTTCTTCATCCTTTTACTGCATGCATACGTATTTCGGTATTTATGTTGGGTGGGCTGGACTGGTTGAACAATTTATGTTCAAGATCAGCTATGACTCTTGCCCTTAACTCCCATGAAAATTGAAGGTGTTTGTACTTCGCTTCCCATTGCCTTATGACGCCCCAGGCCTTCCGATTTTCTTTGATAAGCATGTCAATCAGATCAGGTTGGTTTGTGTTTGGTATTACAATAGCTGTGTCATAATCTTGGCTGCTAAATGGAATGTGAATGTCCTCATCACTGTCCTGTTGCTCAACCCCATCCCTAGAAAAGTCGGAGTTGCTGCCATTGTGTTGTTCATCCTTGATGTCAAAGGGGTTGGGAGATGTTGTGCCTGGTTCAGAAATTTCAGGCTCCACCTTCAATGTTTTATGCTTGAAGTTTTGTATTTCTGTTGGGATTGCAAAGAGTTTGCCGGCATTTACCTGACAATGAAAAAAACAGGTTAGGTAACGTATATATTTGGGTGGTGTTATAATGTGAATGTTTTGATCAGCAGTTGAAGGCCCTACCTCATTAAAACCCAAATCTGCTAAAGAGGTGGTTCTCATCTTCTTCTGTAAAGCAGTCAGATCCCACTTCACACAGCGTGGAAAAGCATTGGGTTTGTGAGGTTGTAGGATGGTTGTGTGCTCACATAACCAATACTTCAGTAAAACAACAAACACAGTGTTATTTAGGAATTGCATAGTAATGTCATGAGTGGATGTGAGTAGATGTGAACATTCACAGTAGTATGTAATGAGTGAATGTGAACATTCACATCACTGGTTCAGATGTGAACATTCACATCTGTGAAACATAGGTGAACTGGCAGTGTTGTGAACATTCACAGTAGTAGATTATGAGTGCATGTGAACATTCACATCACTGGTTCAGATGTGAACATCCACATCTGTGAAACATAGGTGAAGTGGCAGTGTTGTGAACATTCACATCTGTGGAACTATTTTGAACATTCACAGCAGTATAGTATGAGTGAATGTGAACATTCACATCAGTGATTCAGATGTGGACATTCACATCTGTCAAAGGTAATTGCCTATGGACATTCACATCAATGGTACATATATGAATGTTCACAGTTGGCTTAGATGCACAACACTGAAGGACATGTGAATGTTATTATTTGACAACATGGGTACTTACCATCAATAACATGACACAGCCGGTTACTTTTGCTGGATTTTTGTCATTTTGGGAAATAGACGATGTCAACGTTGTTCTAATTTGCTTGGCCCAATCATATTCTCGCATGGTTTCCAATGGAACCATATGTGTGTAGTAGCCCCATCCTATCGTCTCTCCACTTGTTGTGAAAAAAAGCTTTTGGCAAGCATACATGCACACTAGTCGGGCAACTTCTTCATTGTCAGCTTTCTTTTTGCCTTTCAACGCCTCGGTCAAAAGTGTGCGTATCCATTTTGAAGTCAACCGGCTGACATTTTTGCATATTTTGTTTACAATGCCAGTCCTTGGTTTCAGACCGCACGATATGTCCATCGGCTTCTTGCCACGATCCCACACCGAAAAATCGGCTTGATGTCATTGTGTATCCTCACCTTCTTCTCCCCAATGTAGAACGCATCCTTTGAAGCTTTGTACATTTGTAGTATATGCACAACGACGTCATCATACTTCATGCATTTGTCCAGGTCAATCTGATTGTTTCTTAATGCATCAAGCAAATTCCAAAAAGGTGTTTGTTGAAGGCACCGCAGCTGTGCTTGTGTGAACTTGGTGGTTTTCATGAATTTGACCAGTCCGGTCATATTAGATCTGTAGTTCACATTTCTCATGTCCACATTGGTGCTAGGATTTGTTTTTGGGGTTTCTTCCTTCACATGGTACTCATCTCTCTTCCTCTTTGCTGTTTTCTTGTGTGCAACATCTGCAAAATGGAGCAGTTTTAAAAAATTAAGTCCACGCTCATGTGATTAGCGTAGTGGAACAGATGTGAACATTCACTGCTTTTCCACTGATGTGCATGTTCACAGTTTGTGTGCGTGGGTGTGAATGCCCAGAGTTTGTGTCTGGTTGTGAACATTCTCATCATGTTGATTGTGTCAGCGCAAACACAATGTGCATATTGTGTCACTGTGTGGAAAACAATGTATTTTTATACAACCATAAACACCATTGAAGAACATGTGCATGTTAACACGAACATATAAAATGACGGATCAACTTATTGGATCACAATCAAGAATATGAACAAGGCAAACATTCACAATAGGGGGAAAAAATCTAAATATCCCTAGTCATTGGCCTAATGTTTTGCAATCCATGTGAATGTTCACAGCGTAGAATAACAGCAACAATAATATCTGATTGTCCTAAAATCTACTAAAATGTTCAGTTAATGTGAATGTTCACAGCCTAGACCAAAATGACCAACAATATCTGATTGTACTAAAATGTTGAGGCAATGTGATTGTTCACAGTCTAGAACAACAGCCAATAACAAAAGGACCAATACTGTGAATGTTCACAGCCAATAACAAAAGGACCAATAATGTTTCATTCTCCTAAAATTTGCAGGCAATGTGAATGTTCACATCTTTCATCAACAATAACAACAACAGAATTGGCCAAATATTTTGCAATCCACAAGAATGTTCACATCATAAAACAACAACACCATAACTACCTGATTAACCAAACATTTTTAACTCAATGTGAATGTTCACATTTTTAATCAACTACAACAAAACAGAATTGGCCAAAACATTTTGAAACCGTGTGAATGTTCACACCATTGAATAACAACCATATAAAATCTGCAATAATTTGATTATCAAACAATTTTCAATCAATGTGAATGTTCACATATTGCAATAACATCTACTACAACAAAAACATTTTGGAATGTTCACAGTTGTGAACACAATGTAATGCAACTGTAATGTTTTTTACTGCAAAGATCAATAAAATTAAGGATTATCATGGAGGGGTTCAGAATAAATGTTAGGGTATGAACAATATGGACTCCTATATATTATGCATATCGAAAAGGGATATTTGTCAAAGTTCAGAATAATGGTTGTTGATAAACAGGATTAGGGTTTAAATACACGAATGAGTAGAATGCTTACGTTTTGTGCCCATTTCGACGAAAAAGATGTTGAGACGAAGGGACAATGAGACGAAGGAACGTATATAGTATTCCAGGCGTATGGAGGACGCAGAAGATGTTCACACGATGTGACAATGGAACGAAGACTTCTCGGCGTAGGGACGAAGGAGAAGATCAATGAGATGATGCGCCGATGCTACGATGGAAGGAATTCGGTTTTGTGGGAGTTGAGGCGATGTGGAATATGGGTTTCGATACAGGTACTGTGCGTGATTTCCTGCGCAAGAATAGAGAGGGTAAGAGAGACGGTTATGAGTTTCAAAGAGAGAGAGAAAGGCGCGTGTTTTGTTCAGGGATGTTTTGGTCTTTCTGTATGAAATGGACCTAATGGAATATTATAAAACACTATGGGTTTTATGGAACAACACTCTTAAATAATGGATTTACTAAAAAAGCTCCCATTATGTTTTGATACATATATAACATGTGCATATATACATAAAAACAAACATGATACAACTTCTGATGTGACAATATTTTTTTTATTTTATTGCTCAATGTATCTAGCCCTCTCTCTCAATTTTTGGAGGAAAATTTCAAATTGCAATAGTGCATTTTTTTGCAAACCAAACATATATCAATTTTCAAAATATAGTTTTCAAATCATTTTTTAAAAAAATAACTCCAAAAAAAAACAAAAAAAACAAACATGGTGAATAATGCTTATAGGTAAAATCGAAATAAAAAAAATCAATTATTTCATGGATGCATAGAAAATTTTGTGCCCCATTAAATGTCTATAACAACAGGGCTGCCAAAGTCTAAGTCTACACGCACATTTTGAAGATTTTTCCCCCAATAGTGCACCACAAATTAGTGTTGTTATTGGATGAGCAATTGAATGGTGTAAGTCATGATACTTTTGTTTGTCTACCTGTGTAATCATTTTCTATTGGAATGTTCCCTTCTAGAACAAATTTTACTCTAAAAGACATTATGTGGTAAATTCATTGTCAATAAAAAAATAACGTTCAATTAGTACATATTAATGTGTGTTTGAGAGAGAAAAGATTGAGCATACACCTAATCTTTGACATAGTACGTAAAGGCCCCATTTGTTTGGCCGCTTTAGCTACCGGACTGGAGTAGGATATATGGTTGTGGGTCCCACCCACAGCACGCTTGGGGTTGATTTGGGACGTCGGTTTGCTAGTGTGAGTGGTTTAGTAATCCCCCTCAGTAGGGGGATTAGCTTGGCTGAGAAAAGTGTGGGATTAGAAAAATAGTGAGTGGATTGGGTCTATCCGATTGTCTGCCCGGACATCCGCCTGGATGTCGGGCCGGTTGACCGGAACAATGCATTTTTTTTTTTGTGTGTGCAATTGCAACTTGTTTTTTTAAAAAAGAAAAATTTATATTTGTTTTAGATATTTTTTTAATATAGAAATTATTTTTTTTAGATTTTTTTATAAAAATAATTTAACAATCCCAACACTATATCATCAAAACAAACACACTTTCATCTAATCTCCTTACTAACAATCCACACATTAACAATCTTTTCACTAACTATCTCCTCACTAACAATCCCATTTAACCTAATTCGCCAAACAAACATGGCCAAAGTGATGGTCCCAAGACCTAAACCCATAACCTCAAGGTTATTAGGCCAAGTCTTAACCATTGAACCTGTTATGAGAATAGAGAGAAATTGTGTGTGTGTGTGTGTGTGTGTGAGAGAGAGAGAGAGAGAGAGAGAGAGAGAGAGAATATAACTTTGTCTATTTCAATGAATTAATATGAGTGAATACAAGACTCCTTTATATAGAAGAAGGAGAAGCTAATATGGTAATAACACAATATGGTAATATAAATATATGCTAAGTATGATAAATAGATTATATAGTGACTATATTTAACACCCGCCTCAAACTCAAGTAGGGATACTGTGGGGATGTATTTTCTGAGTACTAACACATGGTCGAGGTGACACCGAAGTGTCAGCCGAGATTCCCGCGTGTTATGGTAGCTGTGCCGAGGTTATCTCGGTTAGGCCGAGGTTACCTCCGAAGATATCGGAATCCGAGATAAGCGGATAAAGGACAAGAGTCCTAGAATGAAGAGGGAACTCAACCTGGATGTGGACGAGAGTCCTAGATTGGGGGAAGACTTCAGTTTGGGGTAAAGATGAGCTCTCAGGGAGTATGTCTTAATTCCATTGAGAGTCCTAGATTAGCAGGAGTCCTAATTCCATTAGGACCGGGTTCCTGTTGGGACTAGGATTGTATTGGCTATAAAAGAGAGGCACCCCCATGGGTCTAAGGTACGTTTTTTATGCTCAAGCTAGTGAGTTAAGTACTTGATTATCTTTGAGAGATATACTGACTTGAGCGTCGGAGTACCCCCGGGTGGTCGAAACCACCGCCGGAGTCTTTTCCTTCTGTGCAAGTTACAGGGAGCCGTCTACTCTGCCTGTGTTCTTCTGCTGAATCACTAAGGAGGGCAGTGTGATCGGAAATTCACTCACACAATTTGGCGCCGTCTGTGGGAAAGAAAGAAGAATAGATGGCCAGTGACGGACAGAAGGATCGGATTGAAGACAAACACACCTGCTGGGAGTGGGAGACCTATCGATCTCGACATTGAAGGGGACGACCGCAACACAGAAACTCGTGACCAGAGTCACGGAGTGAAAGACGCCGGCCAGGAAGGTGACGCATCAAAGACAACAGATCGAAGCGGATACTACAACAAAGATGACCTCCAGGTATGGAAGGATAAATACCTGCGGATGAACGAAGACCTTTCCAGAAGGGATGCAAAGACAGGGGGCATGAGCACTCCCAAAGAGATGACATTCAAGTATAGAAGAGCTCAGCCTAAGTGAGCAGATCCTGGATTCCAGATCCCGGATCCGAGAAGACATCATCTCGGCCTAGATGAGTAGGCCCGAGAAGACGAGAGCTCAGCCTAAGTGAGCAGATCCTGGATTCCAGATCCCGGATCCGAGAAGACATCATCTCGGCCTAGATGAGTAGGCCCGAGAAGACGAGAGCTCAGCCTAAGTGAGCAGATCCCAGACTCTAGATCCCGGATCCTAAAAGACATGATCTCGGCCTAGATGAGTCGGCCCGAGAAGACGAGAGCTCAGCCTAAGTGAGCAGATCCCAGACTCCAGATCCCGGATCCTAGAAGACATGATCTCGGCCTAGATGAGTAGGTCCGAGAAAAGAAGAGCTCAAACCGGGTGAGCAGATCTAAGAAGATAAGATCTCGGAGCTTAAGTCCGAGAAGAGAAGAGCACAATGAGCAAATCTAAGATCCCAGAGGATAAAAAGGAAACACACAAGATCAGACTAAAGTTGGCCGGGTTGAAAACCCCGGCCTAAATCCAAAGATAATGCTTAACCGTAGTTAAGCCAAGAAGATGCTTAACTGTAGTTAAGCCGAGAAGATGCTTAACTGTAGTTAAGCCAAGAAGATTCTTAACCGAAGTTAAGCCAAGAAGATGCTTAACAGTAGTTAGGCCGAGATGATGCTTAACTGTAGTTAAGCCGAGAAGATGCTTAACTGTAGTTAAGCCAAGAAGATGCTTAACAGTAGTTAAGCCGAGAAGATGCTTAACTGTAGTTAAGCCGAGAAGATGCTTAACAGTAGTTAGGCCGAGAAGATGCTTAACTGTAGTTAAGCCGAGAAGATGCTTAACTGTAGTTAGGCCGAGAAGATGCTTAACAGTAGTTAAGCCGAGAAGATTCTTAACCGAAGTTAAGACCAAAGATTCCTTAACACTTGTTGAAATTTGTAGCAATTTACAAGTTGTTAAGCTGAAACCATTCCTTAACGCTTGTTGAAATTTGTAGCAATTTACAAGTTGTTAAGCTGACAAAGATTCCTTAGCACTTGTTGAAATTTGTAGCAATTTACAAGTTGTTGAGCTGAAACCATTCCTTAACGCTTGTTGAAATTTGTAGCAATTTACAAGTTGTTAAGCTGACAAAGATTCCTTAGCACTTGTTGAAATTTGTAGCAATTTACAAGTTGTTGAGCTGAAACCATTCCTTAACGCTTGTTGAAATTTGTAGCAATTTACAAGTTGAACATAGACCGTGATCATTGTCTATCGCTTGTTGAAATTTGTAGCAATTTACAAGTTGAAGATAGACCGAGATCATTGTCTATCGCTTGTTGAAATTTGTAGCAAATTACAAGTTGGTTAAAAACGAGATGATGCTTAACCGAAGTTAAGCCGAGGTGATGTTTTTACATGTTGAAATTTGTAGCAAAGGTGAAGTTAAGCCGATATATGATATTTTAATCGTCTGTTAAAATTTGTAGCAATTCTGAGTTAAAGAGAAATTTGTTTAAACACTTGTTGAAATTTGAGAAAAGTTTATAAGTATATATACTTGTTGAAATTCATGAAAAGTTTGCGTGTCAAGATTCTTGTCAAGTAAAGTTTGTAGTTATTACACCCGAGGTATGTAACCCCGAGAAGATTGCACAAAGAAGGCAAAGAATGAAAGGCACGCAGAATATTCTAAGTATAGAATCATACGAAGGCAATCAAGAAAAGACAAAAGCACAAGCATTCAGAGAAGGAAAGTTGAATTAGACATTCAAGAACAAAGGGCACATCGGCCATATGCAGAGCTTACATTGTCTAAAGGTACAAGAGTACAAATGACAAGGAAGGAATGATGCTTAACCGAAGTTAAGCCGAGATGATGCTTAACCGAAGTTAAGCCGAGATGATGTTTAACCGAAGTTAAACTGAGGTGATGCTTAACCGAAATTAAGCCGAGATGATGTTTAACCGAAGTTAAACTGAGATGATGCTTAACCGAAGTTAAGCCGAGATGATGTTAAAACCTGAGAAAAGTTTACAAGCAGAGTTAAAATCGAGAATGAAGAATGGCTTAAACACTTGTTGAAATTCTAAAAGAATTTACAAGTTAAAGAGTGCACAAAGTTAAATGTCGGCAAAAGATTCATCGGAGTCAAACGTCGTTTTGGTTAGAACAGAACCACTAAGTGCACGCCAGAAGTGGTGACCAGAATTGTGAAAGGAATAAATACTTCAAGAAACAGCGATGATAGTTTGCAAAGGCCAAGAGAAAGAGGGTCTAAAGGGGGCGAATTAAATACCAGAAGTTTTAATACTTCGGCGAAAGAAGAACACATCAGGTCTGTGACTACGGCACGAAGCCAACTTCCCTAATGTGATCCTAAGTGCAACTTATGTTCACATTAGGGGGCAGGGAGAAGATGCAGGAGCAAGGAATGATAACACTTGTTGAAAATTTTTGAGCAAATTACAAGATGAGTTAACCGAAGATTATGAAGTCTACCACTTTGTAGCAATTTACAAGTTTGGTATAGCCGAGATAATACTGAAAGACGTTTCCGAGATATGATCATCCGAGATGACCAACTAGCTTGTTAAGAGCTGAGAAGATTGGCAGGTACAAAAATGAAGACCTTAAAGAACTAGGGACTGAAAGTAAAGAGCGTCGGACTGATCTGCTTCGACGAACGACGATGGTTCAGCCTCGGCAGTTAGTTGGAGGAGCTTCTCTACCGTTACCTTGGCATCAATTTCAAGAAGGAAAGCAAACTATTCGGCATCAGTGGCAGGTTGTGTCTCATCCCCAGAAGACAGTTTGAAGGAACTTCTCAGCAGCCATCTCAGCCACGAGCTCAGCATCAATCTCCTGAAGAGTTTGATCAACGCTCTTCTCGGCGATTGGCACCTTGGAGTTTTGAAGGCAGGATTGAAAGCAAAAACCTGGAAAAAGACACAGAAATACAGACTCAATGGCAGAAATCAACAGATATGTGAACAGTGTGTATTCAAGAAGATGATTTGGAAACAACGGGTAAAACAATAATGGTGGCTAACAATGAAGCAGAACTTCTTAGAAAGAGCATAGAAGAATTGAGAATGAAAGGAACAGAGGCTTACTAGGAAAAGTGGAGCCAGTATGAAGGTCACCGAGGTCAGGCAACGATTACAGACACGACGGAACGGCGAAAGCTTCACCGGATGAGAGGAACGAAAACAATTGCAGAGCTTGAAAACTTGGAACAATGACGGATTTAAGCAAAAAAGCTGGAAAGGGAAAAAGCCAGAGGATTGAATGAAAAAAGAGAAAGATTAGAGTCAAGAAGACGACAAAGTTCAAGAATAAAGCTAAGTGCACAGGCACTAAGTGAGTATGTGAAGAACAAGAAAGCAATGGCCCAAACACGATGCTAGCAACAGAAAGCGGATATGACAAGAACAATGCCAGGCATTCAAACAATTCAAAACTTGAAGACGATTTAAAAATAGAAGGCAACAGAGGGCAAGTAAACGGATTCAGAAGGGTTATGAAAGATTGAGCTTAATAAAAGAGTTTATGAACCTACCAAGATAAGTGAACGCCGATATGAAGATCGCCGAAGTCAAATTGATGACTGGAAATCAAGAACCCACCAGAAAATGTGAATAGAGCGGATGCAAAGCTCTTTGAGTTTATGAAATTAATGAAACCAGAAAC
This sequence comes from Camellia lanceoleosa, assembly GCA_025200525.1. Lineage (NCBI taxonomy): Eukaryota > Viridiplantae > Streptophyta > Magnoliopsida > Ericales > Theaceae > Camellia > Camellia lanceoleosa. The sequence continues at coordinate 93,532,694 of CM045766.1, forward strand.
CTCGGCTAGAAGGTATGATCTTGAATAGCTTGGAAAGCATGAAGCTTGATACTTGACAGAAGTAGACAGTAGAGTCCAGGAAACTTTGAGGTCGGAAGTTTGATCTCGACAGAGGGCACAGATAAGCGAGCGATGTAGGTTCCATTACCTCGTAATGCCGAGGTAATAGAACCTAGGGGCGCTAGGGGATATATTTTCCGAGTACCAACACGTGGCAGGACGCCGACGTGTCACCGAGGTGCCACGTGTCTGGTCGTGATGCGAAGTGATCTCGTTAGGCCGAGGTTATCTCAAGATATCGAATCCGAGATAAGTGGATAAGGGACAAGAGTCCTAGAATGAAGAGGAACTCAACTCGATATGGACAAGAGTCCTAGATTGGGAGAAGACTTCGCTTTGGGTAAAGATAAGACTCTTAGAGAGTTTATCTGATCCCACCGAGTCCCAGATTAGCAAGAATCCCGAGTCCATTGGAGTTAGGCTCTCATTGGGACTAGGATTGAGTTGGCTATAAATAAGAGGCACCCCATGGGTCTAAGGTATGTTTTTATACTCAAGCTTGTGAGTTGAATACTTGATTATCTTTTAGAGATATCTTGACTTGATCGTGAGTGCCCCGGGTGGAAGAACCACTATCGGAAACTTCTCTTCTACGTGCAGATGAGGTGCCATTTATTCACTGTGTTCTCTCATCTTGAATCACTAAGGAGGCGGTGTGGTCGGAAAATCACTCACACAATTTGGCGCCGTCAGGGAACGAGAGAAGAGTAGATGGCGAACTCGCAGAGGGAAAAGGTTGGGGATGACGCCCGGTTGGGAGTGGAAGACCCGCCACCCTAACGCGAAGAAGGAGACCACAATGAGGAAGTTCATGATCGAATCACGCAGAGAACGCCGCCGCCAAAAAGCGGTGATACATCAAAGAAAGTAGATAGGGGAAAATACTATAACGAGGACGACCTCCAGACATGGAAAGACAGATGTCTGAGGAGGGATGAAGAAGTAAAGGAGATGGCAAATAAGTTGGCAGACCTTCAGTCGGTCGTCAACTTCATGATGCGTAATAATGTCATGCAGCCGCATATCCGCCGCAGACACACCAATGCCAAAGAAACGGCGTAAGAAGGGACGGAAAGAAATCCCCGAAGCCCCACAACATACCAGGAGCGGAAGGTACTCTCACCGACCTTCCAGGGAAGTCGGCCGAGAAGAGCCGAGACGAGAAGAGTCCCGGCGACATACCGCGAGAAGGAAGCGGACCCCAAAGAACATCGGCATGTTCCGGGCGGATACTATGTTTCGGCGCGTCCTGCGAGAAGGATCAAAAGGCCACCATGAGGCCGAGAGTAGTCGCCGAAAAGGTGAAGCCCAATGACAAAGCGGGAAGAAGTAAAGAGGACTTAAGGGATTACCTCAAGAGGAAACAGGAGAATGCCGAGTCAAGTAACTTCCCTTAAGCCGAGGACTCTTTTTCGCAGAATGGATAAATTCGTCGCGAAAAGATTCAAGATGCCCAGGCTCCAGATAAATGATGGTAAGTCGGACCCAAACTTTCTTGACGGATTATTTTGGAATTCAATGGCATTGTACTGGGAACGAGCCGCTGTTTCTCGCAAAGTGTTCCCTTCATCCTTCGGGGAGATTGCATCAGACTGGTTCCACAAACTGCCAAAGGGGAGCGTGAAGAGCTGGGAAGGCCTGGCCGAGATGTTTGTTGCCAGGTTCATAACAAACAAACTGCACATCGAGGGTGGATCGTTGATGGCCCTAAAATCAAGAAAGATGAAAGCCTTAGGGCGTCGCAAAAGAGGTACTATGAGGTGTTCAGTCGAATACCAGAGTGCAACCAGGAAGTGGCAGTCGTATCTTTCAAGAATGGCCTGAAGGATGACTGTCCATTGCGGAAGTCTTTGGCAAAAACCCTGCCAAAGAGCATGGAAGAACTCATGGCGAGAATTGAGAAATACGCACGAGCCGAGGAAGACACCTCGGGGAACAAGGAGACGAAGACAGAAAAAGGCAACGGCTCGCCGAAGCGAGGCCGAGGTAACAATGGGCAGAACAAACAGGAGACGGAGTTGAGGACTAAACAAGCAAGGATTTACGGTGTTCGAATTCCAATCCAAAAGGTCCTTGACCAAATTGAAACCAACCCTATTTGTATGCAAGAGCACAAGGAGAATTCATGGGGAGAACCCTTGGTAGGCGTTGTGCCTACCATAATGAACAGGGCTACCCAACTCAGGGTTGCAGAGCCCTTAAAGCACACTTAGAAGATCTGGTGAGGCAAGGCCATTTAAGAGACCTTGTGGATGAGGCCCGAACCAGGGAAGAGCAGGCACGATTGCCTCAAGCACCAATTTCCCCTTCAAAGACAAAGAACCACAGTGTGTGGACCTCGGGTGGTTAACGTGATCCACTCAAAGGTGAATGAAAACGACATAAGGGGGGAGACGCAGAGGGTGAAACATCTGCAAAGATGTCAACCAGTCGGATGAAAAGACCCTACCAAGATTGCCAAGGACCAATGATAACCTTCATAGAGGCCGACCTTGACATGGTTCGACACCGCACAATGATGCCTGGTAGTATCCCTCCGGTTGGGGAGTGCGTGAAACGCATCTTGATTGATCAAGGCGACTCTGCGACATCATGTATGTCGATGCTATAAGGAGTTAGGCCTTCACCGATGACATGGAGCGATCAACGGCCCGATGGTCGGCTTCAATGGAACGCCGACATGGCCTTTAGGCGCAACAAGCCCGGAGGTACAAGCCGCACGAAGAAAGTAAGGACGAATTTATTGTGATTGATACGCCTTCACCTTACAACATCATCTTGGGGAGGCCGTGGTTGCATGCAATGGGGCGATTCCTCAACCTTGCATCAATCGCTACGATTCCCAATGTAACGTGGGATTGAGGAAATCGAGGAGACCCGCCAGAAGTAAAAATTGCTCCATGGCAAAGAATAAAGTTAACTGCGAAAGATCCGAGAACCAGAGGAAGCAGAGGTTGAAGAAGAGGACATGAAGGTCCTAGATGATGTCGGCAAGGAGCCGACCGAGAAGAGTGAAGAAGCATTGAAGAAAATCTTCGTCCAAGAGGGCGATGAGGAACGCTTCTTTCTCCTCGGCACGGGGTTAGCCGAAGAAGAAGAAAGGGAGTTGGAAGCCTTTCTGAGAAAAAATATTGAGGTGTTCGCCTGGACACCTTATGAAATGCCTGGCATTGACCCCGAGGTCACCTGCCACAGACTCAACGTTGACAGGTCGGCCAAACCTGTAATACAACGAGCCAGAAGACCGACGTTGATACACGTCGAAGCAGTGGAAGAGGAAGTAGCCAGACTTCTAGAGGCCAGGGCCATCCGAGAAGCCAATTATCCGACGTGGTTATCAAATACCGTGGTAGTAAAGAAGAAGAATGGCAAGTGGAGGGTCTGCGTGGACTTCACAAATTTGAACAAAGCTTGTCCCAAAGACAGCTTCCCTCTGCCAAAGATCGACTAGCCAGGACGCCACCTCTGGACATGGAAGAATGAGCTTCTTAGACGCATATAGGGGGTATCACCAGATAGCCATGTACCCCCCGGATGAGGAGAAGACAGCGTTTATCACTCCCAAAGGTCTGTACTGTTACAGAGTCATGCCTTTTGGGTTGAAGAACGCAGGAGCAACTTACCAAAGGTCGGTGACCAAGATGTTCGAGACACTTGATTGGCGAATCGTCAAGTCTACATCGATGATATGGTCGTGAAGACCAAGGAACCAAAGGATCATCTCACGACTTAGAAGAGGTCTTGACATACTAAACATATCGGCTCGACTAAACGCATCGAAATGCGCGCTTGGAGTCGGATCCGAAGTTCTTGGGATACTGGTAACAAGAAGGGCATCAAGCCACCAGATCGGATCAAGGCCATTCGAATTACTGAGTCCGACGTCGCTAAACAGTTCAGATGCATCTTGGAAGGGCCGCACCCTAAACAGTTCATAAGCGGTTCGGACAAGTGTAAACCTTTTTCAATCTAGTGAAAAAGGCCACGATTTTTATGGACGAGGAATGCGAGGCCATGGCCGACTTGAAGAAATACCTCACCTCGGCTCCAGTCCTCTCAACACCTCAACCTGGGGAGGAACTGTTTTTATACCTAGCAGTTTCAGAGCACGCTGTGAGTGCTGTGATTATCCGAGAAGAGAAGGGAGAGCAGAAGGCAGTATACTACGTAAGTAAAACCTTGGCCGATGCAGAAACAAGGTATTTACCACTAGAGAAATTAATGCTGGCCTTGGTAATGGCCTCAAAGAAGCTAAACCATTATTTTCAGGCTCATAAGATAGTGGTTTTGACAGAGCACCCATTAAAATCCTTGTTGCAACAAGGAGACTTGACAGGAAGAATTGCAAGATGGGCAGTAACTTTGGGCCAGTATGACCTGGAGTTCAGGCCAAGAACCGCAATTAAAGGCCAAGTCTTGGCCGACTTCGTGGCCGAGTTCTCACCAGAGTACATCGAACATCGGGCCGAGCCGAGATGAACGATGTCCGCAAAGGAAGGAGAAGCCCACCAAGGGTAAGGAACCGAGGAAGGAAGCTCGCACCGCAAAGATCTACATCGGCGACTTTCAACTTTTGTTGATGGGAGCTCAAACCGCAGGTGCAGGCGAGTAGTGTTAATTTCCGATGGGGAGATCTCGGAAGCGATCCTATTCGACTAGGGTTCAAAGCCTCGAACAATGAGGCAGAGTATGAAGCATTAATTGCTGGACTGAAGCTGGCAGTAGCAGCAGAGGCAGATGAGGTAATAGTTTTTTGTGACTCACAACTCATAGTGAATCAAACTACAGGAGAATTTGCTGCCCGAGATGAAAGAATGTCGGCATACGCAAAAGAAGTCATCGACCGCGCATATGTTTCAAAACTGCCGACTTCTTCAGGTTAGCCGAGATGATAACAACCATGCCGACGCACTGGCCAATTTGGCAAGCTCAGTTCAAACTGGGAAGACGAGGACAATCATGGTGGATTACCTATCAAGCCCGAGCATAGAGTCACCACACACAATGCAAGCAGCATTATGTGTGGACATGGGACCAAGCTGGATGGATGCAATTATTGCATTCCTGAAAGAGGGAAAACTGCCAGAAGATCGAAAAGAAGCACACAAGGTCAGACTGAAGTCGGCCAGATTCAGCCTGACAGCAGAGGGACAACTGTACAGAAGATCCTTCACTGGACCTCTTTTAAGGTGTGTACACCCTCTTCAGGTCGAAGACTTTTTGTATGAGATTCATGAAGGAGTTTGTGGAAGCCACGCAGGGGGCAGATCATTAGCCCACAGGGCCATTACCCAAGGGTATTGGTGGCCCTATATGCAAAAAGACGCAGAAGCCTATGTGAAGAAGTGTGAACAATGCCAGAGGTTTGCACCATTGATACATCAGCCACCGCCGACCAACTCGCTTTCCCCTTGGCCGTTTGCCCAATGGGGCATGGATCTTGTTGGAAAATTGCCCCAAGCAACTGGGCAACGGAAGTATCTATTGGTAGCTACAGACTACTTCACAAAATGGATAGAAGCAGAGCCTCTTGCCAAAATCCGAGATGTGGATGTGAAGAACTTCATCTGGAAAAGCATCATCACCAAATTTGGGATTCCAAGAGCAATCGCTGTTTACAACGAACACGCTTTGACAAAGAAACTCATCAAGAATTTTTGTGCAAAGTTCAAGATAAAGAATTATTTTTCAACACCAAGCTTTCCCTGAGTAATGGGCAAGTCAAGCATCAAACAAAGTCATTCTAGATGGAATAAAGAAGAGGCGCAGCAAAGAAAAGGGAAGTGGGTAGACGAATTGCCCAACGTGCTCGGGCATATCGCGACTACGCCGAGAAGATCAACAGGAATCCCTTGCCATGGCTTATGGCATGAAGCATCATTCCTTTGGAGATCGGCATCCTGTGGATCAACGCAGGAGTTGAGAACGGGTCTAATGATGTGCTCTTAGCCCGAGATCCGACCTACTAGAAGAAAGAAGAGAGAAAGTCGCAATCCAAATTTTGCAAAGATACCAAAGAACAACTTGCCAAAGCTTACAACAAGAAGGTCAATCCAAGGATTTTCAAGTCAACGACCTAGTCTTGAGAAAAGTCGGCAATAAGAAGGATCCCAGAGAAGGCAAGCTTGGCCCAAATCGAAGGCCTACGTAATCACCTCGGTGTTAGGGAATGGGGCATATCGGCTCGAAGATAATGAGGGCAAAGCATTGCCTAGACCATGGAACACTTGTAATCTAAAGTTTTTCTATCATTAGATGTTCTCTCGATTTTTGTCGATATGATAAATAAAACCTTAGCAAGATTTTTCTGAACTTATACAACTTGGCTTGATGTTGTCTTTTGAACACTGAGAACCCAAGAGGAACTTAGGTTCACATTAAAGCGAGAGAAGACATTAGTAATGCTTAAATAAGTAAAGCCTAGATCATGTTTAAATTCCTTATCTTTACTTGTTGAAATTTGTAGCAATTTACAAGTTAAAGTTGTCGAGATAAATTCATTATCTTTACTTGTTGAAATTTGTAGCAATTTTCAAGTTAAAGTTAAGCTGAGATAAATTCCTTATCTTTACTTGTTGAAATTTGTAGCAATTTACAAGTTAAAGTTAAGCTGAGATAAATTCCTTATCTTTACTTGTTGAAATTTGTAGCAATTTACAAGTTAAAGTTAAGCCGAGAAGATTCCCTGACCTCACTTGTTGAAATTTGTAGCAATTTACAAGATGAAGTCAAGCCAAGAAGATTCCTTGACCTCGCTTGTTGAAATTCGTAGCAATTTACAAGTCGAGTAAAGATTATTGTTTAACACTTGTTAAGACTTAAGAAAAGTTAACATTGAATAGTATTTGTTTATACTTGTTGAAATTTATGAAAGAATGCAGGACAGTCTCTTGCCGAAGTGAAATTTGCAGGTGTAATGCCCGAGGTATGTTAACCTAGGGAGATTGTGCAAAGAAGGAAGAATCTGGAAATCATTCTAAGTATAGAATCATTCGTATAAAGAAGAAGAGTTAAAAGTCTGAAGCATTCAAGAACAAACAATTGCATAAAAGAAAGGCACTATGGCCTAAGTAAAATTCTTGTTCACAAGTTTTAGAGAAGGCACTTCGGCCACAAAAGAGAGCTCACATAAAAAGAAAACAAAGTACAAGAAATAGAAGAAAACAAAAAGCGTCAAGGTCAGTTCTTCAACTTGAATAGAAGGTTAGGCGAACCTCGGAAGGCTCGAAGAACCACCCTGTCTTTGGGTCCACAACTTCTGATCTTTTTCGCCGTAACCCTGTGTTCTTTATTTGTCATGACCTCGGAGTGTTTGTCAGCTGCAACCTCAGCGTCAATCTCGGCTAAGGTTTTATCAACACTTCTCCCAATTAGAAGCATATCAGAAGACAGGCGACGTGAGCCAGCTGCCTTGGATTGCTTCTCGACCACTTCATCCCCACGGATGTCCAAAATTTGGACGGTCATGGGAGGGGATTTGGCCTTCATCACCAGGGGTTGATCTTTATCTTCATCTTTATCTTCATCTTCAGCCTCGGCTTCAGATTCAAATTCATCTTGGCTTGGAAATGGAGGAAGAGGGCAAGGAAGACGCAGTTTCGCCTTTGCGCCATGGCGAGTCGACCGAAGATCAAGCTTTTTGGCGAGCATTCCAACCTAGGACGTATCCTTTGTTGCAAGCTTGCTTGACACGGCTTATAGTCTTCAAATGACGTCGCCATGCCTTGGTTGTAGGCTTCAATTTGACCTTTTTTCGTGGCGAGCATCCCTAAGCTCCTTCTCGGCCTTCTTAGCCTCGGCTTCTTTTTTCTGGCCGGCTACTTTCTTGACGTTAACAAGAATTTCACCTTTTGAAGAGCAATCGATTGGGCCTTTGTGGCCGCCTCGCTTCTTCCAAATTTTTCATCCTCAATCGATCTCTTTTTGGGTCTTTTGAAAGCGGCAAACTCCTTCTTTAATTCAGAGAGCTCCTCCCTTGTTTCAAATGCCTTTACAGAGAAGGCATGAGCGTGTTGAACGGTCTGAAAGTTCATAAAGACAAAGGTTATTACAGAGTAGAAATGACGTTTTACAAGTATGAAGATAAGGCAAAATTATCAAAGTTCTGAAGACTTACTTGGACGGAGCGTTGCAACATGAGGGCATAGTTCTCATATTCACTAATCTTGGAGTTTTTCTCAAGATCACCTTCAATAAGAACAGCCATGCTGAGTGCCACGCCGACGTTGATGTCAGAGGCGCTCTCGTGGGCATAAACTGGCCTGTCCTCAAGTGTAATTTTGGGCTCCCAGGGAACTTTGGAAACCCTGGATCCCGAGGTTGAAGGTTTTTGCTTCTTCGGTGGAGCAGATCCAGAGGGCTGCGTCTCAGCCGACCTCTTCACAGGAGCAGAAGTGGTCTTCCTGCTCTCCGCTAGCTGGGAGATTGGCAGGGCATCTTCAGCCTCAGCATCGGCTTCATTCGCCTTGGCCTTTGGTTGGGCCTTCTTGGTTCTCTTCGGTTTTGGTGGGGGCACAGTTTGGGCTGGTACATCATCCATATCATCAGGAAGATCGGCCAGAAGGTCTAGCACCTTTTTGACTGGACGTTCCATTTTAATTTGTTTTGACGAGTCTGCGTCGGCGCTTCTTTTCTTGGACTGGAACCAAATGTGGTGCCGAAGTTGATGGCTGGTCGGCTGGTTCAGACGTGGAAGCAACTTGTTCTGTGGAGGCAGTTGATGAGGAGGTTCTCTTCTTCTTTTTCTTTGGAACGTCGGGCAACTTTGATGTGTAAGTAGGGATGAAATTTAGCAGGAGTGGAGCTTTGCGCTTTTCAACGGGAAGGTCCAGCAGCTTCTTCAGGTCTTTTCCAGGATGGTAGGACTGGCGGAAGTCCTTATGAGGCTGGCGAACGTCTGCAAAAAAGAACAAAAACATGAGAAACAGATAAAACTTTTGGAAATTTGTTGAAAAAAGCAGTAGCTAAACAGTTAATGATGGGCTCTTACCCTTGCCCTCCCTTACTGTTCGTGGGAGAGGGAAAAGATGGACTTCCTCATCTGGGCCGAACTCCCAATTGCCAGACACAATGAGGTAATCATCTCCAGCCCCTTTGTTGGAGTCTGGAAGGTCGGCTACTAGTTTGTAGGCCGTGGACCTCGGCTTGAGGTAATAGACATAACCTCTCTCCTTAAGGTTGAGGGGGCACATGGTGTAACAAAACTGAATATCAGCAAGAGTAATCCTAACGTTCTCCTGCCGAGCTAAGGCTATTATTCCAGTGAGTGTCCTAAAGGCATTAATGGAAAGTTGCATGGGGTTCTGAGTGTAGTAGTGAAGGTCCTCGAAAGCAGGGGATCAAGAGGAAACCTAAGTCCACATTGGACGAAGGCAACTCTGAGGAAAGGCATTTTATCGCCTTCAGTCAAAATGGAGTCGTCATCCCCAGCTAGCCTGAGGTGAACGTCATCAGGGATGGAAAATTCCTGCCTAAAGTTTTGAAGTTTGGTTGGGGTGTTCACTCTGTCTCTCCACACACCCATGGTCCTGATAAAAATAAGCGTTTGGTTACAGAAACTGAGGATTCCTAAAAGGTTTTAAAGACCTCGGCTAAAACCTAGGTACTGATTGTTCCAGTTTTTTCCTAAGAGATTGATGGTTCTACAACAAATCCCAAAATCTACGAATAGATGAGAATGGAAGGCAGAAAATCTGGAAAACAGGAAAGCAAAAAGAGGTTTCAGATTCAAGAACACAGGAAAGTGGAAGGCCAAAAACAGAAGTGAGATGGTGCAAGTGTTCAGATGCAAAATCAAGAAATGATTCAAAAATTACATGACAAACAGAACAGTAGAGGCGAGAGAAACCAGTGACGATCAAAGAACTGGAAAAGAAGGGAACAGGGGCTTACCAGAAAGGATGAAGCCGAGATGAGTTCTGCCGAGGTCAGGTGACGTAGGCAACAGCAGATTGAGCTTCACAGAAATGGCAAAGGCAGAACTGATGCAGAGCTTCGAGCTTGGGACAATGGAGGATTCGAAAGAGAAAGAGCTTCAGAGAAAAAGAGAACAAGAATTTCGAAATACAAAAGTGAAACGAAGAAGAGAGAAACAAACGTTTTTGTCAAAAGTGAAGCGGCGGCAAAACAGCAATAATGACGCCTAGGGTAACGCATGCGCCAGACGGCCTTGACGGAAAAAAAGAATGAAACGCGTCCTCAGAATGGTTGAAGATTGGTGTATGACAGCTCATACACGTAAGGGAATTGATTTGAATCTGAAGAGGACATGCCGTCCTAGGATGAATGATCTCGGCTAGAAAGTTCTTTGGCCGATGCGCGAGATAAAGTTCGAAGATAGGTTCCATCACCTCAGAATGCCGAGGTAATAGAACCTAGGGGGCAGTTGTGGGGATGTATTTTCTGAGTACTAACACGTGGCCGAGGTGACACCGAAGTGTCAGCCGAGATTCCCGCGTGTTATGGTAGCTGTGCCGAGGTTATCTCGGTTAGGCCGAGGTTACCTCCGAAGATATCGGAATCCGAGATAAGCGGATAAAGGACAAGAGTCCTAGAATGAAGAGGGAACTCAACCTGGATGTGGACGAGAGTCCTAGATTGGGGGAAGACTTCAGTTTGGGGTAAAGATGAGCTCTCAGGGAGTATGTCTTAATTCCATTGAGAGTCCTAGATTAGCAAGAGTCCTAATTCCATTAGGACCGGGTTCCTGTTGGGACTAGGATTGTATTGTCTATAAAAGAGGCACCCCCATGGGTCTAAGGTACGTTTTTATGCTCAAGCTAGTGAGTTAAGTACTTGATTATCTTTGAGAGATATACTGACTTGATCGTCGGAGTACCCCCGGGTGGTCGAAACCACCGCCGGAGTCTTTTCCTTCTGTGCAGGTTACAGGGAGCCGTCTACTCTGCCTGTGTTCTTCTGCTGAATCACTAAGGAGGGCAGTGTGATCGGAAATTCACTCACACAGATACCAACTTGAGTGTGGAGAAAGAAACTAAAACATCCAAATGGGAGCAAAGAAGCACTTGAATAGATCAGGGGCCAGAGCTAATGCTGGGAGACAATTTATGGTTGTGCGGGACCGTTGTAGGAGCCAACCAGAATCAATGTCGGGACAGTTTACGAGGTCATGCTAGACCGTTGTAGAAACTAGATGTTGAACCAGCAAGCGTGACACACACATAACGTATGACGTGGTGATAAACGAGAATGACAACAGAAGACTGAGTGCACCAAGGGGCGGCTTATTAGAAAGTGCGCCGAGAGGCGAATTAGGGGGTGCACCAATGGGGCGACTTAGAGAGTGTGCCAAAAGGAGGCGACTTAGGGAGTGTGTCAAGGGGGCGGCTTGGAGAGTGCACCATAGGAGGCGGCCTAGATAATGCGCCAGGGGGCGGCTTAGAGAGTGCGTCAGGGAGCGGCTTAGGTAATGCGCCAATGGGACAGCTTCGATCATGCGCTAAGGGCGGCTTAGATAATGCACCAAGGGACGGCTTAGAGAGTGTGCCAGGGGGCGGCTTAGATAATACACCGTAGGAGGCTCCTTAGATAATGTGCCATAGGAAGCGACTTAGCTAATGCGCCAAGAAGTGGCTTAGATAATGCGCCAGGGGGTGGCTTAGAGAGTGCGCCAGGGGGTGGCTTAGGTAATGCGCCAATGGGGCAGCTTAGAGAGTGCACCATAGGAGGCGGCTTAGACAATGCCCCAGGGGGCAGCTTAGAGAGTTTGCACGGTATATAACCATGTTCACCATGATATAGGTATAATACCCTCCCTCAAACTCAAATAGGTTGGAAGATAGAAACCTATTTGAGGTTGAAGCAGAAGGAAAGACAGAGTGGAGCAGAAGCATAAAAAAAAAAAAATGGATTGCGAGTAAAAAAAAAAAAAAAATATGATAGAGATATTTGGGGTAAGAATAAATTAGCGAATAGAGGAAGAAATCACCATGAAGCGATACTGAAAGAAAAATATAGCAGCAGAATGGTTTGAGGTCCGGTGGGCGGCCAAGGTAAGGTTGCTGCCCGCCAGTAAGGCGAAGAACACTAAGAGCTTAACCTATAGCTCTGATACAATATTATGAGAATAGAGAGAAACTCTCTGTGTGTGTGTGTGTGAGAGAGAGAGAGAGAGAGAGAGAATATAACTTTGTATATTTCAATGAATTAATATGAGTGATCACAAGACTCCTTTATATAGGTGCAGGAGAAGCTAATATGGTAATAACACAATATGGTAATGCATAATATGGTAATATAGATATATGGTACGTATGATAAATATAATATATAGTGACTATATTTAACAGAACCAATGGTAAACCCCAGGTAAATTCATTGTCAATCCAAACTATTTACTTGTATGGATCTATATGAGTCTCACATAGCGGTTTTGGCCCAAAGCTGACAAAATCGTCACTTTGAGCTCCCAAAAATTGAACATAAAAAGACCCTCAGTTTTTTAGCTGTCATACTAATTTACAAAAAAAAATCCACTTAAATTTGAAGAGCCCCGACAAAATTTGATGAAAATTTAAAATTAAAAGTTGATTGTTGTGGTAAATTATTTAAAACAAATAGATGATTGTTTTTATTGACAAAAACTAAAAAAGTCAATTGATATGTGGAATTATTTTAAATTAATGGATGATTATTTTCCAAATACATGGATTGTGTGTAGAACACGATTAATTATATTAGTTACAATTGTTTATGGAAAAAGAAACTTTTCAAATTTAAAATTCAATTAACCGTGTCACTAGAAAAATTGAATGTATTAGTAATTTAATCCATTAAAAATAACTTAGTTAATAAGTTGAATTATACAAGTTTGATTAGCAATTATATAGTTAAAAATACGAGAAGCCTGATATTTAAGTGTACAATTTGTTCACTTTTTGTTTAATATTTCTGCTTGAATCATTTTACTTGTTTTTATTTATTTGATTAAATATATAATCTTTTGATCACAAATTTTCTTTTAATGTATGCAAGACCCCATGTCAAGAGTTTGCTTTGGACCCCCAAAATGACAGAACCGGTTCTAAACCTACACAAATAAATAACTTGGATTGATTTGTAATAATGTCACACGAAATATGGAATAATTTTTTTATTGTCAAAGGACTAATAACCAGTGTTTTGATTTTGACTCTGAGCACTATCATCAATTTTGCACTTGGAGCACTATCAACTTTGCAAAATTGTTATTTGTGCAATTTAGTTTTGATAATTTTCATTGTTTAAAATGTGCATTTTATTATCAATATAGAAACAGAGTTAAAATAAGACAAATCAATCTAATAATGAGAAGATAAATTGTTAACTTTTTTTGTTTTCACATACACTTGGCATAATTAAAAAATTATTAACAGTTTTGAAAACTTGAGATGTCTAGAATGTCAATCTCATAATTTTACAATTAAAATTTTAGATGGAACTTTAATTTATTTGCAACCTTTGCAAATATTTTTAATTTTGAAAAACCTATAACTATCCACAGGATCTGCAGCATAACTAAGAACAAATAATTTTATCACATCCTCCTTACATCGGTTTTTTTAATTCTTGTGATTATGTATCACACGTGACTATAAAAATATCAACCATAAAAAATGTTCAATGGTAATGTGATCTCTTTGATGACGATTACGACCCCTTGAAATTTATAATTTCATAACAAATGTTCCTTTTATCAATAATTTATTAATTCAATTAATAATTTTTAATGATATTATAAATATATTTCAATTAATAATTCAACTAATTTTATTATTGTACAATAGAGTAGTTTGAAATTTTATTTTTTTAATTAATTCTATTAAATAATTTTTTTTTACAATAGAGTATTTGTAATTTTCCAAACTATAGGGAGAATTCCTATTTTAAATAAATCTCAAATGGTGTATTTGTAATTTACTCTAAAGTTTTTCATTAATTTGATATTTTTTTTAAAAATAAAAAATAAAAAAATACACTGATACATCAGTTTCCCCAATCTTTTATGTATAATGTATGGTGTACATATTCAAAAAGTGGGGGTGTCGGAGGCATATAATTGTCCAAATTTGAATAATCAAAGCCAAGTCTACTGGGGGCAGGGCAGCATAAACATTTAGGTATGATTTTCTTGCCCTCTTTGCACGACGGATTAATGTTGCGAATTATGGATGGATTGAAAGGTTCTTCCCGACTGCATGCCGTGAACGTAGGGAAAACTCCATTATTATACATCAAAACGACAATTTGCACTAATAAGTCAACAGACTTTAAAATAATAATAATAATAATAATAATAATTAATTACATAAAATATAGGTAAAGTAATTTGAGTCAAGCAGTACTATATAATAGATTCTACCATCTGATATGTATAACTAAAATTATTTTATACGTCTAGCTTCTCTCGAGTTTTGATCTTGAATCGAATGGTGTTGTTCGTGTAAGAATTTATTCTTAATTAGGATGTCATTGGCTATATATTGTTTGGTTTGTGAAAAACAAGTTGAGAGTGATTCAGACAGATTGACTAATATGAGAACAAAATTGGTATTGTGATCCATAAAATTTTGGGTCATAGTCCATCTTAGTGTGTTTATTATTTTATATGTGAATATGTGGTACGGAGGTATAAAACCTATTTTAAGTTATTTGGATTCCTTTATGCGAGGGCCCAATAATTGTTTTATTTAGGCCCGATCTCCTCTGCTATCCTATTAGAGTTTACATATATTTATATAATCAAAGGATTGTCAGTCCCATTGAAAAACAACGTAAAGATAAGGAGGAGGGGAAAAGCTAATGCTAAGGTGCAACAACCCAGATTTTTAATTATTCTATAGAATTTATACTAATATTATTTAATCTCAGTTCGGAAAATATATAATTTATTATATATTATTATGCGTAATTTTGTAAAATAATATAATTATTAAAAGTTTAGGGGTCAAAATATAAATAATAATAATAATATAGATAATATAAATAATAATAATAATAGGTGTGGTACTAAAATAAATAATTAATTTTTTATTAATATAAAATATAGTATAATTTAATTAGGAATTTATTTATTTATGTAATTATATTAAAATATTGAGTTAAAAAGTAATTATTTTAAATATCTATTAGGATAAGATTAAATCTACGTAATTAATGAATTGAATCCGGAGAGAGACGCGTGGCTGGATACCTGTTGGCTCGGGATTGGGTTTTCGTCCGTATATATAGGGAAGACTGATCAACCTGGAGAAGAAGAAACAGAAAAGAAAAGAGAGAGAAAAGAAAAAGAAAAAGAGAGAAAGGAAAGGAAAGAAAGAGAGGAAGAAGGAAAGTATGTTGGAAGTTAAAAAGATATTTAATAGTGGAAAGAAAAGAGTAAGGTATTAAAGTTAAGGTGAGTTATATTATATCTTGAGTCACCAAAATGTATTTTACGTATATTTTGACTTACCAAAATCTGTTTTATACAAGTTATGTTTTTAATAAAAGTTATATTTTATAAAGGTTTCAGTTACGTGATTTTATTTTTGAATCCTATTTCTGAAAAGGAAATTCATGGATATGTCTGTTTTACTTTTAAAGAATATTTGGCAATGACCTTATATAGAATTATTTTTTGTAAGTACCACCACGGGAGTCCCACGCCTTGGAGAACTTAAATAACCTTTGGCATCTGTTTGGTTACTTTGTGGCCCTCTGCCCTGGAAATAATGACATTTAACCCAACAATATTGACATGCTATGATATATAAAAGGATCCACGTTCTTTCATTCAACAGGGTTCTATTACAAAACGTATTACATGTTAACAACAAAAGCAAATGCCCTAAGGGCTTACAGCTTTCCAAGTTAACACTTGGTTACACGAAAATAGAGTGCTAGCTCATTTACACATTAAGCCCTAGGCTTGAATTTACATGTAACACTGCAAAAGGAAAGACAAACAAAAGTCCATCCGCCACTAGCCTTCCAAGTTATGTCCTTGGAGGTGGCATGCTACCAGTACCTGAAAAAGATGTTCCCATATAGGGTGAGCTACAGCCCAGTAGAAATATACTAAACCAATCATAAATAATGACTAAAAGATTAACAATTGATAGATGGTCCATTCTCTTACATTCTTTCATCACTTCAACAAGTATAAACAAAACAGATATATTCACACTTTCCATGACAAGCATACATGCTCTGCCAATATTTTCTAGATAAGCATACATGCTCTATCTACGGAGTTCATCCCCTATCTCCTCCCAGTAACATCCGGTTTAGAGGTCCATCCCCTATCTTCCCCTAAACCGTGGAGTCCATCCCCTATCTCCTCCAACACAACACAATGCATATATATATCACAATTATACACATCACATATCAATACATAAAATCTATGTATTCTTCCCATAACATAACCCATGACTCAATTCAACTTCAATTCCTCGTTTTCCACAATTAATTATTCAAATTAATTAATCAATGTAATTAGGACGTTTCCATGATTAACATTACAACCCTTAGGTTCCAATTTCACTAATGTTACAACATTAATCCCATGTTTCTATACCAAACATGCTTCTAGGTTTATTATAGACAAAACCCCAAACTTCTATAAAATTACACAATGGCCCAAAGTTTCCCAAAATTTCACAAACAACAACCAACATATCAAAATGCTAAAATTCAAAGACAAAAT
This sequence comes from Camellia lanceoleosa, assembly GCA_025200525.1. Lineage (NCBI taxonomy): Eukaryota > Viridiplantae > Streptophyta > Magnoliopsida > Ericales > Theaceae > Camellia > Camellia lanceoleosa. The sequence continues at coordinate 93,549,441 of CM045766.1, forward strand.
CTATAAAAGGAGTAGGATATCCCTACCTCAAAGTTTAAGCCCAAAAGGAGATGAAGACCCAAGAATCAAAGTGCTCCAAACACCGACTTTTTCAGATTAAATCGAAGCCCTCGACAACCTCTACCTTTTAACAAAGCAAGATGGAAAGGAAATGATCCTAGATAGATCAAACCTTAGAGAGAGTGTAAAGTTAGAGAGAGAAGCTCTCGATCGGAGGATTGGATCAAAAGTTTATAAAAATCTGATTTGAAACTCGCCGCTTAATCCGATATAAATAGGCTCGCTCGGCGAAGACTTTGTCGCCGAGCGACTGCAACGTAAAACCGTAGCTCGAGCCAAAAAGGTCTCGCTTCGAGCCAACATCCTAGAAGCTTCGCCGGCGAATAAAAGCTCGCCGAGCAGAGCTCGACCTTCAGTTCGCAACTAGACGCACGCCGAAGCGGCGAACCGCCGCCGGCGAAGACTAAACCAGATCGCTCGGCGAAGAATCACCGCCGAGCGAAATCATGGTGTTGAGTCCAGCCAGACGCGATCACTCGCCGAGCGAAGCCGCCTGCTCGACCCGCCAGACATTAAAAACTCAACGCCGCTCGGCGACAAACTCTCGCCGGCGAAGGACAAAAATTTCAGGCAACAACCCTTGGCTCCCAAATACAACCAACTCAAAACAAACTGCCCAACACATCCTATAACTCAAATACAATATATGAAAGGACGAAACAGGACAACAATCCACTACCAACATCCACGGACACACGTCCGGATCATCAGACGACAAGGGTAAACCCGGATCGCTATAACCTCCCCTTAAAGAATTTCGTCCCTCAAATCAAAACAAGTTTTGAAAAGCAAGCCTTTTTTTTTTTTTTCTCCATTTTAAACAATGTCATAACACAACATTTAACAATTCACCCATTACGGTCATCCATCTCCTATTAAGAGGCATTTCTCAACATGTACATTTCAACATGCAATTTCTTTCCATTTCAACCATTTCCCATATATGGTTTACAATTTATATCATAAGCAATAATCATGATACAATTTTATTTCTATAATATAGCCAACATATGCAATATTATAATCAACTCCCATAACAAGGCAAGTTCTACAACATTTACATTAACCAAAACATACACCATGTTTTACAACTTAAGACATTTCAAATGTTCTTAAAGTTCATTACAATTTACAAAATTGCAACACTTGATTACACATCAACAAATAAGTCCGGATATTTCTCACGGACTCCCAACTCACGCTCCCAAGTGGCCTCCTCCACTCAAGTGATGTTTCCACAAAACCTTAACCAAAGGGATGGTCTTACCACGCAGACTTGATCCCGCCTATCCAAGACCTGTACCGGCCTCTCCTCATACGAGGCATCCTCATCTACCTCTAAGTCGGTCCAATCCAACACGTGTGATGGATCCAGTTCATACTTCTGAAGCATACTTACATGAAACACGTCATGAACTCCGCCAACTGGCGTAAAGCTAAACGATAGGCAACCTCGCCAATCCGCTCAAGGACCTCAAAAGGACCAATAAACCGAGGGGACAACTTCCCACTCTTCCCAAATCTCAACAAACCCCGCCTAGGTGATATCTTCAGAAAGACGTGATCACCCACCTCAAACTCTAACGGTCTCCTTCTACGGTCAGCATAGGACTTCTGACGACTCTGGTCAGAACAAGCCTCCTCCGGATAAGCTCAACTTTCTCCGTTGTCTCCCTAACCAACTCCGGACCCAACAAAGGTGTGTCACCCACCTCGGCCCAACAGACTGGAGACCTACAAGGTCGGCCATACAAGGCCTCAAATGGTGCCATACCGATACTAGACTGAAAACTGTTATTGTAGGCAAACTCCACCAGTGGTAAGTGCCTCTCCCATGTCCCACTGAAATCAAGGACACAACCCCGAAGCATATCCTCAAGGATCTGAATGGTACGCTCGGACTGCCCATCGATCCCGAGGATGATAAGTCAGACTAAAGGTCACTTAGTACCTAAAGCACTCGCAAACTCGCCACAACCTAGCAAAGAAACGAGGATCTCTATCTCGAGACGATCGCCCCTGGGACCCCGTGCAATCTCACTATGTCCCGAACATACAAGTCGGCAAGATGATCTACTGAATCTCTCACGCGCATTGGAATAAAATGCGCCGACTTGGTCAACCGGTCTACAACCACCCAAATAGTGTCACTACCCCGCTGAGTCTTCGGAAGACCTACAACGAAGTCCATGGTGACATGCTCCCACTTCCACTCGGCAATAGGCAAGGGTTGTAACAAACCCGCTGGCCTTTGATGCTCGGCCTTCACTTGCTGACAAGTAAGGCACTTAGACACTAAGATCGCCACATCTCTTCATACCCCGCCACCAAAGCGACGACCCAAATCCCGATACATCTTAGTACCTCCGGATGCGCCGCAAAGGCGCGAATGATGGAACTCTCGAGTACCTCCTCTCGACAGACTCAAGACAAACAGACGGTCTCGGTATCTCAAACTCAGTCGGGATACGCCGTCAAACCTTTCTCAACTTTTCCATTGGAGATCTTCTCTCGAGGATTCTACCTCAAGATCACCTCTCTACCACTCGAGTCACAAGTGTAGGCTGCGCAACCACAGAAAACAAGGCCGCAGCCTCAACGGATTCGCCCAGAAGCAAGTCAAACTCGCCAAGTGCCCCCAACATCTCCCACTCTCGGATGGCTACACAAGCTACATCACTAATGGATTTCCTACTAAGAGCATCGGCCACAACATTGGCCTTCCCTGGGTGATAATGCAACTCGAAGTCGTAATCTTCTATAAACTCCATCCACCTTCTCTGCCTCAAGTTCAAGTCTTTCTGTGAAAACAGATACTTCAGACTTTTATGATCCGAGAACACCTCGAATCTCTCACCATAAAGGTAGTGCCTCCAGATTTTCAAGGCAAAGATCACAGCCGCCAACTCTAGGTCGTGTGTAGGGTAATTCTTCTCGTGTATTTTTAATTGACGTGCACCATAGGCTACTACTTTCCCTCTTGCATTAACACACAACCCAAACCCTCTCGTGAGGCATCACAATAGACGCAGATAACCCAACCCTCTCTCGGGATAATCAAGAGTGGAGCGGTGGTCAATCTACCCTTCAATTCCTGACACGACTTTTCACAAGTCTCACCCCATACAAATTTGACTCCCTGGCGAGTCAACCTAGTCAACGGCGAAGCTAACCTGGAGAAATCTTTCACAAATCGACGGTAGTACCCGGCTAATCCCAGAAAACTGCGAATCTCAAACACATTCTTAGGTCAGGCCCGCCTTTGCACCGCCTCAATCTTGGATGTATCAGCAGACACCCTTCCCCGTAAAACTACATGGCCTAAGAACTTGACTTCTCTTAGCCGTAACTCGCACTTCCCAAACTTGGCATACACTATGGGCTCTAAGCAATTCAAGCACCACTCTCAAGTGTTCCTCGTGCTCTTGCTCGAGGGTGAATAGATAAGAATATCATCCACAAAACGACCACAAAAACGATCCAAGAATTCCTAAGATCCGGTTCATCAAGTCCATAAAGATCGCGTTGGTAAGCCCAAATGGCATCACCAAAACTCATAATGGCCATACCGCGTCACGGAATGCCGTCGAATATCCTCCTCTCGACCTCAACCGGTGGTAACCCGATCTCAAGTCTATCTTAGAGAAACAACGAACCCTTCAATCGTCAAACAAGTCATCTATACGGGGCATAGGGTACTTATTCTTAAGCCTTCGATTCAACTTCCGAATCGATACACAACCTCAAGGCACCGTCTTTCTTTTTAGCAAAGAGGGCCGGTGCTCTACGGCGATACACTAGGCTTAACGGCCCTTATCTAGCAATTCTTGAGCCGAACTTTCAACTCAATCAACTCCGGTGCAAAACGAAGGTGCCATAGAAATCGGCGCCGTGTCGCACTAAATCAATAGAGAACTCGTCTCTGGGTGGCAAATCAATAAGATCCTCGGGAAAGACATCTGCGTATTCACAAACTACTCTTGGCAACTCAACTGGGTCTCATCACACTCACCATTCTCAAAACTAGCAAGTAAACTACTAAGCTCATTCCGCCAAGGACCGCACCTGGGCACAATACTACCAACCCGGTCTCCTAAAAAGTGGAAAAACTCCCGCTCATCAGACAAAGAGGTAACCCGGCGGTAGCAATCAATAACCGCCGGTATGACGATAACGATCCATACCCAAAATAACATCAAAGCCCTTCATGGGCATAACTACAAATGGAAAAGGAAGTCGATGATCGTTAACCTCTAAATCACAACCTCTACATCCGTGCCTCAAAATTAACTCACCCCCAATAGGTGACACGACGCAAATAGGAGATGCTAAAAGTGCTAACTCCAGCCCAACACAGATGCAAATGTAGCAGAGATACAAAAGAATGAGATGCACCCGTGTCAATCAACACTCTAGCAACCGAATTGCAAAACAAAAGGGAACCTCTCACTACCGATGGAGCAAGATTAGGTCCTCATGGCAACAAAGATACACGCCACCAGAGGCCCCTCGATCTACTGCTCGCCTCTCGGAGCATAGGATCGCCAGATCGATCGGGACGACGAGGCCCCCGGATTGGCCCTCGAGGCCTGCACAGACTGAGCTGGCTGAAATCCCTGCCTCTGTCTTGAACCAGACGCTCCTGGTGTGGCACTCAACCGTGGGCAATACCTCTTCATGTGCCCGGCTGCCACATCGTAACACGACACGGCCGCCGCCGAACTCGACTCGTGGTCCGCCGACGAAGAAGCACTCTCGACCCCGCCTTCAAGGGCAACAGAAGCCCTGTGCCCCGGCTGCCCACACTTGACACAGGTGAACCCTCCCTGACTCCCCCTCCCGGAGCCTGCACTCGGTACTGGAAAAGTCGACCTGGCCAAACCACCCTGGGACGGCTGAGAGCTATAACCCCTCCGCCTCCTGCCATCACTCCCCTCTTGGCCCCTCTTGGAGCCCCCATGTTTCTCCTCTTCTCCCTCGCATCATCGGCTCCATATGAGCCGCAAAGATCCACCAAATGCCCAGACTCGAATATAAGGTCCACCAACTTTCAACTTGAGGTCCCACCTCAACTTCCGCTCAAACTCATAACAACGGGCTCTTGCCGCCACAAGTTCAGTGCAAACCGACAAGCTAGTAAATGTAGCCTCAAACTCGCCACGCAGACAAACCCTCCTGCTAAGCTTGGTAACCGATCCCTTAGTCTCTCCCTAGCCATCGGATAAAAACCTCTCGAAAGCATTCACAAACGCCACCCAAGTACCACCAAGACGAACTTTCTCATACTTTCCACCATTGACCAAGATCTCCCTTCACCGGAAGGATGCCAAGGTCACTTAACGCTCCATCCTCAATGCCTAGCATTTCAACGCTTTTACTCATCTGTTTCTAGCCACTGTGCGCCTTCAATGGCTCCTTAGGATCTCCAACAAACTCCTCCGGGTTAGACCGAAGAACTCCTCTTCAAGAAAGAAGGTCTGCCTCGGTTGCTGATTTCTGCTCGAGAATACCTAAGGCCCTCGCTATCTCTGGGCCAAGGCACCCATGGCTCTTGACCCATCGCTCGGCCACATTGGCTGACCAACCCTTCTGAACTGTCGGAACCTCATCCGTAATGGCACTTCTCGCCTCCTAGGCCTACCACGCCTACCACCTCTTGCTCGCCCCGACATCCTAATAAAGGTAACACAGTAACGTTAGCACATTTATAAACGTGCCAAAAAACTAAACACTCACGCCCTAATGCATGGATAATCGTAATTCATTCCACGTAAGCACATAAACACATATAGCACTTAATTTCATTTCCGATGATGATAGTCCCAAGGCGTTACTAGAGTATCGTTAGAAACAAAGATTGATCAAGTGCCTTTCCAACAAGACTCGAAACCCAAAGACCCAATCAACATCCTAAAACTAAATCCCATACCCAAATAATCACATAAGCATGTTATCACATAAACATATAACAAGACACCTAAGTCTCTATCAAGCGAGACAAACCCATTGTGATCCTAATCACTTCCCACGCACCCAAAGTATTCAACCCAGATGCGCTCGATACCAAGTTGTAACGCCCTGGAAATAATGACATTTAACCCAACAATATTGACATGCTATGATATATAAAAGGATCCACGTTCTTTCATTCAACAGGGTTCTATTACAAAACGTATTACATGTTAACAACAAAAGCAAATGCCCTAAGGGCTTCTGACTTTTCCAAGTTAACACTTGGTTACACGAAAATAGAGTGCTAGCTCATTTACACATTAAGCCCTAGGCTTGAATTTACATGTAACACTGCAAAAGGAAAGACAAACAAAAGTCCATCCGCCACTAGCCTTCCAAGTTATGTCCTTGGAGGTGGCATGCTACCAAGACTAAAAAGATGTTCCCATATAGGGTGAGCTACGTTCAAAGAGAAATATACTAAACCAATCATAAATAATGACTAAAAGATTAACAATTGATAGATGGTCCATTCTCTTACATTCTTTCATCACTTCAACAAGTATAAACAAAACAGATATATTCACACTTTCCATGACAAGCATACATGCTCGCCAATATTTTCTAGATAAGCATACATGCTCTATCTACGGAGTTCATCCTATCTCCTCCGGTAACATCCGGTTTAGAGGTCCATCCCTATCTTCCCTAAACCGTGGAGTCCATCCCCTATCTCCTCCAACACAACACAATGCATATATATATCACAATTATACACATCACATATCAATACATAAAATCTATGTATTCTTCCCATCGTAACCCATGACTCAATTCAACTTCAATTCCTCGTTTTCCACAATTAATTATTCAAATTAATTAATCAATGTAATTAGGACGTTTCCATGATTAACATTACAACCCTTAGGTTCCAATTTCACTAATGTTACAACATTAATCCCATGTTTCTATACCAAACATGCTTCTAGGTTTATTATAGACAAAACCCCAAACTTCTATAAAATTACACAATGGCCCAAAGTTTCCCAAAATTTCACAAACAACAACCAACATATCAAAATGCTAAAATTCAAAGACAAAATCTATAAAAGGAGTAGGATATCCCTACCTCAAAGTTTAAGCCCAAAAGGAGATGAAGACCCAAGAATCAAAGTGCTCCAAACACCGACTTTTTCAGATTAAATCGAAGCCCTCGACAACCTCTACCTTTTTAACAAAGCAAGATGGAAAGGAAATGATCCTAGATAGATCAAACCTTAGAGAGAGTGTAAAGTTAGAGAGAGAAGCTCTCAGATCTGGAGGATTGGATCAAAAGTTTATAAAAATCGATTTGAAACTTCGGCATTGCCGAATCGATATAAATAGGCTCGCTCGAGCGAAGACTTTGTCGCTCGAGCGACCAGAAACCCGTAGCTCGAGCCAAAAAGGTCTCGCTCGAGCCAACATCCTAGAAGCACGCTCGAGCGAATAAAAGCTCGCTCGAGCCAGGAGCTCGACCTTCAGTTCGCAACTAGACGCACGCTGAAGCGGCGAACCGCCGCCGGCGAAGACTAAACCAGATCGCTCGGCGAAGAATCGCTTCGCTCGAGCGAATCATGGTGTTCAGTCCAGCCAGACGATCACTCGCTCGAGCGAAGCCGCTCTGCTCGACCCGCGACACAAAAACTCAACGCCGCTCGGCGACAAACTCTCGCCGGCGAAGGACAAAAATTTCGGCAAAGAACCCTTGGCTCCCAAATACAACCAACCTGAAACAAACCTGCCCAACACATCCTATAACTCAAATACAATATATGAAAGGACGTAAACAGGACAACAATCCACTACCAACATCCACGGACACACGTCCGGATCACTGTACGACAAGGGTAAACCCGGGATCGCTATAATTAATATAAGAGATTAATTATAAATATAAAAATATTATATTAATAAGTGAAAATTCAACAACAATAAACAAAGGATATGATTAGGCCCAAGGGCTTGGCTCCCCAAAGTCGAGTCTACGCACATGTAAATTGGATAAGATTTCTTCCGGCTAATGCACCACAAATTAGTGTTACTTGAAGACATCATGTGTGGTAAAGTCATTATTATTTTGATTTTGACTGTGAGCACTGTCCTCAATCTTGCAAATTTAGTTGGTTTTCCTCCACTAGGTTTACTTTGAATTTTCAAAGAATTGCAAAATATTAGGGCTTTTTTTTTTCCAAAATAATTTTTTTTTACTTAAGGTAAGAGAGAATGGGTGGCTGCAGAAAGAAAATTTTTCGAAGTAGCCATACACAACTAAAAAATTTTGATAATTAGAAGGGTTGAGAATATAATGTAAATAATAAAATTAAGTGATTAATAATTATGGTATCAGAGAAGTTGCCTCTCCTTCTAACGACTTAAGCTTAAGGTGTAGTAACAGGTGGGACAAGAGAGAAGGGACTGCTGGAAAAAAATTTTCCTTCTATAAATTTTCTTTTTGAACATACATGTACAATTTTAAATGTAAAGCAAAATTTATATGAACTTCAACAATTAATGAAAATAGATTGCAAATACAAAGTTATGAACTTCACGAACTTGAAAATTACGTTGTAAACATTTAAAAATTACATGTATAATTTTTTTTAAATGTTATTTAGAAAATTTATTTACTCACAAAATTTCGAAACGTTGACATGTACATGTAATTTCGTCAGACATTGGCGTCAAGAAAATGTACACAAATTTGTGATAAAATTACGTATTTTGTGGTTAATTTTACTAAATTTTATGATAAATTCACATATTTCATGATAGAATATGCACCCATAAATGAGTACATACCAAATTATGTTTTGATACATATATGCATAAAAAAAAAACATGGTACAACTTTTGATGTGACAATTTTTATTTTTATTTTTATTGTTCAATGTATCCCTCTCTCTCAACTTTTGGAGGGAAATTTCAAATTACAATAGTGCATTTCTTTGAAAATCAAACATATATCCATTTTCAAAACATAATTTTTAAATCACTTTTAAAAAAATAACTCAAAAAAACGAAACCAAACATGGTGAATAATGCTTATAGGTAAAATTGAAATAAAAAAATTCAATTATTTCATGGATGTATAGAAAATTTTGTGCCCCATTAAAATGTCTATAACAACGGGGCTGCCAAAGTCTAGGTCTACACGCACATTATGAAGATTTTTTTGCCAATAGTGCACCACAAATTAGTGTTGTAATTGGATGAGCAATTGAAAGGTGTAAGTCATGATACTTTTGTTTGTCTACCTGTGTAATCATTTTCTATTGGAATGTTCCCTTCTTGGACAAATTTTACTCTAAAAGACATTATGTGGTAAATTCATTGTCAATAAAAAAAAAAAAATAACGCCCAATTAGAACACATTAATGTATGTTTAAGAGGAAAAATATTGAGTACACACCTAATCTTTGACATAATACGCAAATGTCCCATTTGTTTGGTCGCTGAATGGAGCAGGATATATGGCTGTGGGTCCCACCCACAGCACGTTTGGTGTTGATTTGGGATGTCGACTTGCTAGTATGAGTGGCTTAGTAATCTCCCTCAATAGAGGGATTAACTTGGCTGAGAAAGGCGTGGGATTAGAAAAATAGTGAACAGATTGGGTCTATCTGATTGTCTGTCCAGACATCTGCCTGGACGTCTGGCCAGTTAACCGGAACAATGCACCTTTTTTTTTTTTTTGCAATTGCAACCTGTTGTTTTAAAAAATAAAAATTTATATTTGTTTTAGATATTTTTTTTAATGTAGAAATTATTTTTTTTAGATTTTTTATAAAAATAATTTAACAATCCCAACACTATATCATCAAAACAAACACACTTTCACCTAATCTCCTCACTAACAATCCACACATTGACAATATTTTTTCACTAACAATCTCATCCAACCTAATCCGCCAAACAAACATCTCCGAAGTGATGGTCCCAAGACTTAAACCCCATAATGTCAAGGTTATTAAGCCAAGTTTTAACCATTGAACCAATGGTTAACCGCAAGTAAATTCATTGTCAATCCAAACTATTTATTTGTATGGATCTATATGAGTCTCAAGACGGTTTTGGCCCAAAAGCCACAAAATTGTTGCTTTGAACTCCCAAAAATTATACATAAAAGACCCTCATTTTTTTAAGCTATCATACTAATTCAAAAAAAAAAAAAAATCCACTTAAATTTGAAGAGCCCTGTCAAAATTTGATAAAAATTTAAAATTAAAAGTTGACTGTTGTGGTAAATTATTTAAAACAAATAGATGATTGTTTTTATTGACAAAAACTAAAAAAGTCAATTGATATGGTGAATTATTTTAAATTAATGGATTATTATTTTTCAAATACATAGATTGTGTATAGAACACGATTAATTATATTAGTTACAGTTATTTATGGAAAAAGAAAGTTTTCAAATTTAAAATTCAATTAACCGTGTCACTAGAAAAATTGAATGTATTAGCAATTTAATCCATTAATAATAATTTAGTTAATAAGTTGAATTATACAAGTTTGATTAACAATTTTATAGTTAAAAATACGGGAAGGCTGATATTTAAGTGTACAATTTGTTCACTTTTTATTTAGTTCTTCAGCTTGAATCATTTTACTTTATTTATTTATTTATTTGATTAAATGTATAATCATTTGATCACAAATTTTCTTTTAATCTATGCAAGATCCCATGTCAAGAGTTTGCTTTGGAACCCCAAAATGACAGAACCGGTTCTGATCCTACACAAATAAATAACTTGGATTGATTTGTAAGAGCATCTCCAACGCTACACTTCTTTTTTCATCAAATTTGAAGAAGAAAAGGACGATTTTCTCAATTTGATACGAGGCGCTCCAACGGTGAGCATCAAAGTAAAATTGGGGAGGTGGTCGACCGGGTGGTCGACCGGCCGGTTGACCAACCGGTCGACCGGCAAAGGCAAATTTTTTTTTTTTAACTGTTTGAATTGTTTTTGACCCGTTTGAACCCATGAATTTCAAAGAGAACCGGGTGACCGGTTGGTCAACCGGCCGGGCAACTGGTTGGTTGACCGGTGTCCCTCCTTCAACGGTCAGTAACAGTGATTTCACCAAATCTGTGTCTCGTTCTCAGTTTGATGATTTTTTTTGCTGAAATCTCATTTTGATATCAATCTGATGAAACGGTTGGAGCATGAAAAGGGGACTTTTTCATCAAAATTTAAATTTGGTACTTGGTTTGGTTCACCGTTGGAGATGGTGTAATAATGTCACACGAAATATGGAATATTTTTTTTATTGTCAAAGGACTAATCACCAGTGTTTTGACTTTGACTCTGAGCAGTATCATCAATTTTGCACTTGGAGCACCATCAACTTTGCAAAATTGTTAATTGTGCAATTTAGTTTTGATAATTTTCATTGTTTAAAATATGCGTTTTATTATCAATATAGAAACAGAGTTAAAATAAGACGAATCAATCTAATAATGAGAAGATAAATTGTTAACTTTTTTGTTTTTACATACACTTGGCATAATTAAAAAATTATTAACAGTTTTTTAAACTTGAGATGTCTAGAATGTCAATCTCATAATTTTACAATTAAAATTTCAAATGGAACTTTAATTTATTTGCAACCTTTGCAAATATTTTTAATTTTGAAAAACCTATAACTATCCACAGGATCTACAACATAACTAAGAACAAATAATTTTATCACATCCTCCTTACATCGGTTTTTTTAATTCTTGTGATTAGGCATACATGTGACTATAAAAATATCAACCAGAAAAAATGTTCAATGGTAATGTGATCTCTTTGATGACGATTACGACCCCTTGTAACAAATGATCCTTTTATCAATAATTTATTAATTCAATTAATAATTTTTAATGATATTATAAATATATTTCAATTAATAATTCAGCTAATTTTATTATTATACAATAGAGTAGTTTGAAATTTTATTTTTTTTGCAATAGAGTATTTGTAATTTTTCAAACTATAGGGAGAATCCCTATTTTAAATAAATCTCAAATGATGTATTGTAATTTACTCTAAAATTTTTCATTAATTTTAATTTTAAAAAAAAATTAAAAAAAAATACACCGATACATCAGTTTCCCCAATCTTTTATGTATAATGTATGGTGTACATATTCAAAAAGTGGGGTGTTGGAGGCATATAATTGTCCAAATTTGAATAATCAAAGTCAAGTCTACTGGGGGCAGGGCAGCATAAACATTTAGGTATGATTTTCTTGCCCTCTTTGCACTACGTTGCAGATATCACTCTCATCATAGGAATGGATAGGAGTTAAACTCCTTTAGTGATTTCTGGCGAGCCACACATAACTTAGTTGTCTTGGGATCTCCAGTCATCTAAGTAGGGTTACCATTATGATGACTCTGATGTAATAGGCTTTAATCACATTCCCCTCGATAAACTTTCCCTCATTTGCTCTTAGTCAAACTCTTTGTTTAGCGGCCGCTATTTTTCTGTTTGATCTTCTCAGTTAGTTACCATTGAGTAGTTAGTGAATCCATTATATTATCCTTAGACAATATTCACAACTAAAAGCAAATGTCCTACGGTATTAAGTCTTTGATAACATCGAGACTTACCGTTACTCTATGTCACTCTCATTTTCAAATTTAAAATAATAAAAACATAGAGTTGTTCCTTAGGAGTTAATGAAACCATTTTTGCTTCTACTCCAAGTTTGTCTTATAGAAAGAATTGAGATTCTTTATGGACCTACAAACGGAACCGTTATTTTGGTAAAATCCTCCAAGCATCCCCACATTTTAAGTAATCCAAGAAAACTTAATTTCTCTTGCTGATGTATAATTATAAAAAATATTAATACACCCCCACAATTCTGAGATAAATCAGAATATATCATTAATTGGCGTGCTTGAACTAAATAACAAGATGTAAATTGCTTTGTGAATATAATCACAATACCAATTTGTCTATAAACAATTAGACTTCATAACTTGTTTTTGCAGTACAAAGAAAAATCGGTTGTGGCCACAACACTATATCAAATAATATTTCTTTAGCCATAATTAATTTCTTCTTGTTTACTGCAACCCTTAATTTCAATCTCAACATGGAATATAAATATCACCGTATAGATACATTTACATCTTATTTGTCTTATCCAGTGTTGGTGACTATGTCAATATTTTAACTCATATAATATTTCATTACAGTCACCATACCAATTCTAGTCATTATTCTAAAGAATAATTAGAATTCCTCTTATGTCAAAACACATAAGTTCACATTTTTATCAATACTTTGATAAATAATTGACATCTATTTATAATACACCACATATCAAATTGATATTAATGACATCATATATTGTCAACTCTATAACATATGTAGACATGGACAAAATTAACAAATCAATCATAATCATAATTTTTCAATTAATCTCTCTCCCCCACATTTGTGATAATACATGAATTAGCACAAACTATATGATTCATTTCTAGACAAGTGGCACAGTCACAAATAATAACTCAATCAAAAAATATTTGGGACAAAAATGAAATTATCTCTTCTAATTCAAAAGATAAACTCTCACATTAAGAACATGATTCATGGTTAAACCAAGTCTTCCACACAAGTGAAATAAAGACGGAAGACATCCTATCTCACAAAAATTCAAAATAACTTGCAATTGATTATTAACAAATAACAATCAACACAAAAGATTCCTCAATCTATTTTCAATTAAATGGAACAACACCATTATTTAAAATATCATGTTTAAATTTTTCTGGTGTTAACGAAAGGATTATTTACACATGAAATATACTTTTTGAAATAATACCCCACAAGAGATCCATTGGTATGTCATCATCACAATCACAATTTAATTAAAAATTTCACAAACTTTCAAATAAAATTTAATTTAAATCCCAGACAAAGCATTGGAAATAAATCAGTCAAAAACTAACACATCACATTTTTCTTTTCCCATAAAAGATTTCATGACAATATATGACACCATAAGGCTCATTGCACATTAATTAAAATTACTACAAATTAATATGCACATGGAAATGACATCTCTACATTTGTATAATGCAACAGACACCATAAAGAATATATATATATATATATTAATTAAGTAATCATGGCCATACCCAATTAGAAAATTTATTTAAATAAGAAGAAACAAGTATAAATCTGAATCAAAATGGTGGTAAATATATTCTTCTTCATGATTAACACATTGGGTAGAAAAGTAGCATGCATGCTACGTGTATAATATATATATATATATATTTTCTATTGTCTAATAACAGAACTCTGTATAAAATCAAATTTAGATCATATAAAACAGTAAAGACAACCATACTTGGAAAACACATCGTTTTTAGGGGCAACCGGTTCTTGTGCTCATCCACTGATATCAACTAACATGTCCTTAAACAACAATAATTCATTGTCTCAATTACATGGCCCTGAAAACAGAGGCCTTGAATGAGCATTTTGAATGTGATATGATCAGGAGCCACCCCCATTCTTGAAATAACACTGTAGATATAACAAGCCTCATCAATCTTTCCTTCCTTACAAAGCGCACTTAAAAGTGTATTGTACGTGAAAACATCGGGAAAAAGGCCACTCTTAAACATTTCAGATAAGTATCTATATGAAACTGCCACGTTTCGGCTCGAACAAAATCCATAAATTATAACATTATAGGAAATAACATCCATTTGGGTACCCCTTTGGAGCATCTCATCCCAAAAAACAAGAGCCTACATCATATCTCAATTCTTGAAGTGACCATCCATTCCAATTGTCTTTCCAAAAAGTTGATCATAAAGTTCAACTAATAAACGACAAAAGATTCCTTATAAATAAATGAACCATTAGATTTGATATTTGGATGAAAAGAATACCCAAACTCAATTCAACGATTAAGGACCAACTAAAAGTTTCAAACAGTTTGGGATAAAAATTGAAACGGCACCTTTGTACGGAACACCAACATGCCAATTCGTTTCTCCATTCTCAACGAAGGAACTGGCAATTTCGGCACCACCACTTCGCCGACACAACTTCTAATTTCGTTCTTAGAAGAACGCATGACCCTAATATGAATCTGAGCCCTGCAATTTATCTTCCAAATGGTGCAATTTAACTGCAGTGGCCGCCGCCGCTGCTCGCAAGCAGTGGAAAGTCAGCGATCTTGTTCTCGCCATGGTCAAGGGCTTCCCGGCCTAGCCTACAACGGTAAGTGAGCCAGAAAAGTGGGGGCTACACGGCTGATTGAAAGAAAGTAATTGTTTACTTTCTTGGAACCCAGCAAATGTGCCGTTATACCCCTCGAACATAGCCGGACACCATAGTGTTCCAAGAAACTCCATACCTCTCAGGAATTCTATTAAATAAGTACTGGGCAGGTTTGTTATTCCAAACTTGCAATACATGTTGAACAATATATTTAAATAAAAAGTGCTTAAAAAAGGTTTCATCTGAACCAACGTGACTGTTCAAACAAAAATACCAATTTGTGAATTGATGAGTGAAGTTTTGGAACAAACCCAATTGACTCAAAATACAATTTTTTCCACAAACAGATTACATCAATAAAGATCTAATATATTATGATACATAGAAAATAATACATAAATACAAAACCAAATCATATACTGTTCATAGAATCTAACAAACAGGTTCTTCTAACGCACACCCATAATAGCATTAAAACGTTCTCAGATTTTTTTTTTTTACTTGTGACTCAATTTTGCTTTTCCTCCTTCAACCCAATAACTGCAATAACATTCCTCAATCCGAAACTTACTCCAAACTTAGATTCATCAACAACCAGTAAGTATTCTTTTAATCACTCTACTTTTTGATGCTTTCATTTCCAATTTTCTCACTTCAATTTCAGTTAGTTATTATCATCAATTTTGGAGTGTGTTTTTGAATAAATCATCAAAAGGAAAAAGAACAATCTTATATGTGATTAAAGTTTAAAAGTATGATTAACCCCAATATGTATATTCTAAACAAAAAAAAATATAATCATAATCAGCCCACCCAAATTGGTAAGTCTCCAATATTCTCCACCAATATTGCAGTGCCACCGTAGTACATAATAAATTAATTATATTTACCCAAAAACCATAAATATGACCGAATCTGTCTTAAGATTGTTAGAAAAAATAATACCAAACTATAAGGAAAATATAATTTAAAAATATATAAATGCTTTTTTGGGCAAAAACCAAATACTAATATATATCAGCATAATAACGTGATAAAACTTACAGCACATAAAAGGATAAAACCTGATCGAGTCGAGTGTGTGACACTCTTTCCTTAAGACAGATTCGTCCTCCCACCGGTGCTTAGGATTCAATGGACGTCTATCTCCCAGGATACAACGATCAATGTCTTGCACTAGCAGCACTACTATTACAAGCCTAACGAACTTCGTTGTGCATCTTAATAGGAAAATTAGACACAGAAAATATGAAGAATAATGCAAAGTGAAGAAGAAAATGACAATTCACCATACAAAATGAAGTGAGGGAGATGGAATAAATAGACTTCTATGAGACTCTTTGAAAAGATTGTGATCCTTCAAACGGACACACCCTTCCATCTCAAGAGACATAACCATTGGAGTAAATTTAAATTCAAATTTTCCAACATAAACAACATCATACTTCTCCTGATTAGAAAAAGCTCAACCCTATTTTATATAAGGGTCAAGCTTCCCACAGTCTAAAAGGTGCTTTTCAGCTCGTGAGGCGCACAACGAGTCATGTTTCTTTAATCTAAATTGGTTTTGAGATTTTTTTAAAATATGTATTGTTCTTTGTAATTTTAAAAATTAGAAATACTTCTCGTTACAATTTGTCATTTAACAGAATTAATATAAAAAGAGCAATTTCTAACTACCCTCCTATATAGTTATAAAATTACTAAAAATATTAATTGAAATATATTTCTGATATCATTAAAAATTATTTATAACTTAATAATTTATTAACAAAAGAAGTCATCTATTATGCAATTAAGAATTTAAAGACACGCAACATAATTTTCAAAATTATCACACACAATTAATATTTTAAATAAATCCCAATAAATATATTCATAATTTGCTCTAACTATTAAAATGCGCCAACACATTTGGTAATCTGTAGCAGATAATTCGACTTTGCATCTGTGATTTATGGTCTACCAGGAAAAGTCAAGTCAAGTCTACCTATAATAATAATAAAAGGAAATTGCCAAAAAGTGGTAAGTTATTATGAAAAAATTATTATTACATATGAGAAAATTTACATATGAAAAAATTGGGATTGAGTTTTACACGGCTGTGCCATAATGTTGTGGTTGATGGATATCCAAACATTACTATTAGCTTTTTTAAGTTAGCTTCATATGTGAAAAAATACAGTTACATTCTTAATTATACAGTTGCTGATATTATTCTGCATATCAAGGTGCTAAAAGTATTGAATCTGTCGATTAATCAAGTTTATATATATAGCAACTATTAAAGGTATTGTTCCTCTTAAAAATAATCTAATCTTTTCATATGATACATTATGTCAATTGTAGTATTCTTATTTCATCTATTTATATATCTTCTTTTAAAAATTTAGTTTCTAAAAATATAAGTAAACGATGTAATATGACTAAAAATGTCATATTGGGACAATTTTTTTAAAAATATCATCTAATAATTTAAATTTTCAAAATTCAATTAGAGAATATCCTAATATGTTCAAAAGTAATAATAATAATCATTTGTATTTTGGAAGATCATAGTATATGGACCATTTTTATTTTCACCCAATAGAAGTTTAACAAAATAACACAAGTGACATGTTTTTACGTTTTTACTTTCGAAGACCATTTTTTTAGGCTTAAATTTTTTTTTTTTTTGGTTATGGATCTTTGTGAAATAGAAGATTATATACAATATTAAAGTTCCTAAAAATTTAATATTGAAGTTCCTAAAAACATTAGAACCATATAAACTCTCCCCATGCATATTTAGCTTGGATTTTACAAAATATTTCAATTAAAAAGCAAATATGAAAATGAAGAAAAATCATATATAGCTTTCATTAAACATGAAATATGCAATCAAATATTGGATAACGTTATCAGTAATGTTACTTTTAAGTGCGGATATAACATGAGTGAAAAAGGTTGTCACAAACCACATAGAAGACATGTTTACAAAAATCAAGTGAACAAAACTAATAAGAAAATATTATCATAGGGGAAAAGTAAGAAAAATATATTAAGGAATACAAATTTAGTGGGATCCAACTCCTAAGTAGTTTTTGGTTCAATAAAATACAATTGAAATAAAATGATCATTCTATTCTCAAGTTTAATTTACTATTATTACTCCCTAAATAAATCTACATATATTATAAATAAAATTATCATTTACTATTATAAATGAATGTTGAAAAATCTAGAAGCCCCCTAGATATTAATTTGTGATTATGTATCAATTTTAAGTAGTAAAAATCAATCCCAATCAAACAATCAAGACAAATCGACACAATGATTTTAACGTGGAAAAATCACAATTGGAGCGCCTCTAATTGTGATAAAAAACCACGGGCCAAAGCCACAAAACAATCCACTAAGAAGACAAAAGGAATTACACAAGTGCACTCTCAATTACATAGCGAATCCATGCCCGAATTGAACCGACCCCTATATGCCTCTTCCACCATGGTCTTCACCTCGGAATTGTATATAATAAACAAACAATCATTTGATATATACTTCTTAAACCATGAGTTGAATACTTAATTAAACATCAAAGAAACTAGCAAAATAGCCCTAGATATAAACCCTAATATCCAAGAAGAAGATCTGGAAGCCGTAACCCTAAAAACGGATGAAATCACATATTTATAAAAAACTGATCCGCGATCTCCACTCGAGCGCAGGAATGGCCACTCGAGCGGACCTCGCTCGAGCGCAGAAAAGTTCGCTCGAGCGTAAAATCCCAACTTCCAGTACTTTTGCAGACAGGTCAAACTTTTGGAACCAAACATTCTCCGCTCAAGCGCATAAATGGCCGTTCGAGCGGACAAGCAACTTCGACTGCATTTTTGCTTCTGGCTTCGAGGGCGCTGCCCTTGGACCCCACCTAGGCGCTGCCCCGGACCTACGAAGGGGCGTTGCCCCCTGGACCCCCACGAGTTGACCGGGCAGCTCGATTTCCGACATAGTCAGCGAAGTGGCAAACATGAAAGAATAAATACCACAAACTCCTCTACATATGCACAATTCGGGTTGGATTCGCATCTAAATACTCATAGCCTCACTGAAATAAAAGTGTGAATAAAATTACAACTGAAAGGAGTTTTGTCAAACGGGATTGCTAAGAATAAAAACCTAACAATCTCCCCCTTTGGCAATGCTATGACAAAATACACCTAACAAATAAAATCCTAATCCTAATCTCCCCCTTTGTTTGGGACATTTTCATTTTATTGTAAATGTAAATAGTTAATCTTGTAAGACTTTTTGGCTTTTCTTCTTTTCGCTCCAAGAGGTAGGGATTTCTTTGCTCCTTTTTAATACTTCGTCTATAGATAGACATGTGGTAGATTTTATTGTATAAAAATCATATCTATTGTAAATTTTTCAAAAATCATGAAAAGGTTTGAATGTTTGGAGTTGAAATTATAAAATTGATAGTTGTTTGAGTTAATTGGAGAGTAGTTCAACGTGTTTATGTTGTGAATAAAGGAAAGCCCTAATTTAATAATTTGACCTAATGAATTAAAAAGGGGTAATGTTGAATAATGTTTGTGTTTGTTTATTTGAGTTGCGTTATTGTGATTAGTAGCATAAAGGAGGAATTAATTATGGTATTGGAATTCATTTGGATCAATCATGTTAAGTCAAGTTGGGGCATAGCTTGATATCCATGGATGTAGTTTTATTGAAATGTAGAAATTGCTCTTTGAAAAAGAAAAGGATTTGGGACATGATAACTTGGAAAATAAAAGAGTTGATTTTGAAAAGAGAAAGAAACCAAGATATATTGTAAATGTAGAAATGAACTGGAGATTGGGTTTTGGAACCTCTAAATATGGTTATTATCATTATTGTTGGACTTGAGGTCAAATGAGCATTGGATTCTGTATAACGTGTGTTTAAATAATTATGCTTAGAGGTTTTGTCCCTAGTCATCGGTGGAGGATGACATTGTGATGTTGAATAGATTATGTGTATGTAGTACACTTGTGTTATTTGTGCATATAACATGTTGTGATGTGTCGGTAATGAATACCATGCTAAGAATCAAAGGTACCATTACCTTCTAGCTAGCACCTGGAGAACTTAGCAGAGGTACCATTACCTTCCAGCCGGTGTCTGGTAAATTGACCCTTCGTTATGAAAAGATGTATCATTGGCTTACCGTGCTTTGGGCAGGTAGAGCAGGGCTTGTTTATCATTATTGTCTCAGTTTGACTATGTATGTCATGTATTATGATGATTATGGTTCAGTAAGGTTGAGTTGTCTTATGTATTGAGTAAATGTGTTATGTATATTTGGACGTGTTAGAGAGTAGTTGAAGAAGTTTCTTGCCATAAATTAGTTTATTGAAAGTATCTCTTTAACCTTGGCCTTAAGGCCGAGAATGTGCTGAATGTGTGGATATGGACTTTGGTTATGTATTGAGTTGTAAATAATGTGAAGAAATCGGGTTTTGTGAATTTGTTTCAAAAACAAAACAGGTATTATGTGATATTTTGTTAAAGATGGAAAATACGGTTGTTATGTGATATTTGTTTTTTTTTTTTTTAGATGGTCAAAAATTAAGAGAAGAAAACAAGAAAGCGCGACATCAAAGAGACGCCTCCCTCCTAACAAGGGAGCGTAAAGAAAGCGGAACATCCTCCATCCAAATGGAAAAGTCCTCCATAGCAAACGCCATCCGAGCTAGACAATGAGCCACCAAATTCCTTCGCTTCATCTTTGGATGGCCCAGGAATGGAATCTGGGCAGCAAAGATTTAGCTTGCTCCACAAAGTGCCCAAACGTAGCCAAGGACTTCGAGACGGAATGAAAGGCCCTAACGATCATTAGCGAGTCACCTTCAAAAATGATGTGGTGTAACCCCAAATCCAATGCAAATTGAATAGCTGCAAGCGCTGCAAAGGCTTCCATGCAATCCACATCCATCGCAGATGCCCGTTTAGCTGACATGGCAGCAATAACCACACCCTGATGGTCCCGAACCACAACGCCAACACCAATAAATCCGTCGGCTGCAGAGCATGCCCCATCAAAATTAGCTTTGAACAACCCTTCCGCCGGAGGAAACCAATGAGTTGGCATGTTAACATGCTGTGATACTCGAACACGAGTCTGGACAGCGTAAACTTCCTGATAATAATCAGATGCAAACCGAGCAATTTCCCTCTCAAATTGGGCCATGTTCTGGAACACCACTTGGTTGCGATTTGTCCAAATACACCAGCACAGAACCCAGAACAACTCCTTAATTGCACAGTCAACAGTGGAAAGAAGCTCTAAAATCCAATCAAATAAAGGGCCACCCCTTTGCCAATGAGCAACCTGGGCAATGCAACTACATGCCCACACCTTTTTTTGCAAAAGGGCAATCAAAAAAGCAATGATGAATGGATTCAGGAGCTTGAAGACAGAGACTACAATCAGCATTAGTTAGGATCTTCCGTGCTTGAAGCTTAGCACGCACTGGCAAGATTTCCAGGCACAGTTTCCAGCCGAACATTTTAATCTTAGTAAGAATCCGCATATTCCAGAAAGTCTTCCAAAAACCAACTCGTTCATTGCCACCCGTCGATGACGAAGCATGCTCAGCTCTGCTGCGAATGCCCATTTCAAGATGGTAAGCCGATCTAACCGTAAAATGCCCCTGTTTAGTATAATGCCACACCAATGTGTCCTCCAGCAAAGACGGACAAACAGATATCAATTTAATAACCTTAATCTCAGAAGGTGGAAAGCAAGCAACAAGCATTACCTCATCCCAATTACCCAAATCATGATCAATCAGGGCACTCACCTTAGCTTCGACACCCAGGTAAGAAGGAGGAGAGCAGATTTTGAACGAAAAAGGCCGCGGAACCCATTTGTCCTCCCAAATGCCGATTTGATCCCCATTGCCCACTCTCCATCGTAATCCTTCTAACAAGAGAGCCCGCGCATTCCAAATACTCCGCCACGAAAAGAACGGACTAGCCCCCAGAGGTGCTTCAAGAATCGAGCACTGTGGATAATATTTAGCTTTCATAACCTGAGCCAGTAAGCTATTCAGAAATTGAAGGAGTTGCCAAGATTGTTTAGCCAGCAAAGCTTTATTGAAAGCCACAAGAGATCGAAAACCCATCTCGCCTTCAGACTTCACCCTATAAAGAGTCTGCCAACTGCACTAATGAATCTTGCGTCATTCCTCACGTTGACCCCACCAGAAACGTGAGATCATACCACTAATCTCACGGCACAGCCCATCCGACAATTCAAAACATGAAATGATGTAAATGGGGATAGCTTGAGCGGCTGCCTTAATAAGAACTTCTCTGCCCGCTGCCGACAAGGACTTTTCCTTCCAGCCATTGAGACGCTGCCACACTCTATCCTTAATATAACCAAACACAACCTTTTTTGTCCGACCCACAACAGACGGCATCCCTAAATATTTCCCAGGAGTCACCAATTGGCCCACACCCACTACAGCTGAAAGACGAACCTGTTCCTCCCTCCGCACATTCGGGCTGAAACTAATACCGAATTTGTCAAAATTGACTTTTTACCCAGAGGCCAATTCATATGTCTGCAGCAAGGTTTGAACGGTATGCAATGACTGGTCAGTCGCCTTAGCAAACAACAAACTATCATCGGCGAAAAAAAGATGGGAGATTTGAGGACCCCCTTGACTAATTGATATACCGAAAAACCGTCCCTCTTCTTCAGCCCGCCGTATCAAAACCGATAAAGCTTCAGCACACAGCAAGAATAGATATGAAGAGATAGGATCACCCTGTTGTATGCCCCACGAAGGCCGAAAACAACGTGTTGGCTTGCCATTCAGAAGCACTGAATAAGAGACACTCGATACACGATGCAGCACCAGGCCAACAAATTTTAACGGGAAGCCCATCTTGACCATCACCGCCTCCAAAAAACCCCACTCCACCCGATCGTAAGCCTTGCTCATATCAAGTTTTAACGCAAAATAGCCAGTTCTGCCCAGTCTTTTATTCTTAAGGTAGTGGAACACTTCAAAAGCTGTCAACACATTGTCGGTAATAGCCCGGCCTGGGACAAAGGCACTCTGATTTATGGACACTACTGTTGCCAACACCTCATTAAGTCTATTAGCTAAGACCTTCGAAACTAGCTTATACACAACACTGCATATGCTAATTGGACGAAATTGACTCGGCAATTGTGGGTTCTTCAATTTTGGGATGAGAACAATATATGTATCATTAATCAAAGAAACATCTCGCCCATCATTTAAAATTCCCAAAATAGCCCGACACACATCGCCGCTCACCAAGTCCCAGAATTTTTGAAAAAAGAGGGCTGGGGTACCATCAGGCCCCGGGGCCTTGGTGGGGTGCATTTGGAACAAGGCTAGGCGAACCTCGTTTGCCACAAAAATCCTATTCAACCGCTGAGCCATGTCTGCTGTTATAGAGGGAGTGATGCAGTCAACTACCTCATCAATATGACTAGGATTATGGGTGGTAAACAAGTTTGTAAAATAGCTTATCACAATCTCCTCCAATGCCGCGAGCTGCGAGCACCATTCACCTCTCCCATTTTTCAGACCAGATATTGCCTTCTTTCTCTGGCGTTGGGAAGCTTTCGCATGGAAAAAGGCAGTGTTTCTATCCCCATCCTTCAGCCAATTCGTACGAGCCTGTTGAGCCCACATCACCAATTCTTTTTCAAGAAGCTCATCGACCTCCACTTGGACTTTACGCAGCTCCGCCATATCAGCATCACAAAGAGTAGGCAGGGCTTGGATCCGTCGAATAACAGCCAATTTTAGATGCACCTTGCATTGCACATTACCCAGAACCCGCCAATTCCAATCTTGCAAGTGAGCAGCCACCGCCTTCATTTTACTGGACAGCAACTCAACTCCAAAGAGATTACGATTCTGAGTCCATTCCCCGGTGATTATTCCTTCACAATCATCCTCTCACAACCACATTGCTTCAAAGCGATACAGCTTCTGGTGTTTTGGCCTCTGAGCCACTTGAGCATTACCCCCTTCCAGATCTAACAATATAGGGAGATGGTCCGATGATGTACCTCCCAAATGGTAGACCCTAGCCATTGGAAAAGAAGCAATCCAGCTCCCATTAGCCACACATCTATCCAACCGTTTGTGAATCATATTCCCTCCCATCCGACCATTGTACCATGTAAAATTCGGCCCTTCAAATCCCAAATCAGCTAAGTCACAAGTAGAAAGGACCTGCCGAAAGCCATCCATCTGCCTTTGACTGCGCACCGCCATCCCAGCTTTTTCATGAGCATACAGAATTTCGTTAAAATCTCCAACACAGACCCAAGGCAAATGGATCTGATCCCGAAGTCGTCTCACTAGTTCCCAAGAATCACCCCGCAAAGAAGCCATCAGATTCCCATAGAACCCCGTGAAACGCCATGATGTATGTCCATCCTCAGAGAGGATTATAGAATCAATATGGCCTTTCGAATAGCTTTTAATCTGCAACCTGAGCTCACCGACCCATAATAATGCTAAACCACCCGAGAGCCCCATACGATCAACCGTAAAGCACCCATGCAGACCAAGTTTGCAGCGAATCCGCTCCATAGCTCGAGCATCAAGTTTGGTTTCCATCAGGAAAACCATAGTAGGCACTTCCTTCTTCAACAAAAGTTGAAGAAAACGAACTGTCCGCGGGTTCCCAAGCCCACGGCAGTTCCAGCAGATGGTTTTCATGGTACATCGGTTGTGGCCGAGACCCACGCCAATTGAATCGGCTTATGACAAGTCGAACCCGCTTCTCCTGTGATACACCTTCATCTACCAGCACCTCACAATCAATCACGCTCCGCTTCATCCCTACAGGAACTGCATCAGAACCAGAAGCCCCTTTTTGAGTTATGTGATATTTGTTAAAGATGGAAAACGAGCAGTAAAAGTGAACCTTTTGTGTTGTTGAATAAACTAGATGATTTTGAGAAAAGTATTTATGTAAGTATACTTTGGTTATAAACCGTCAGATTATTTATATAGTATGAGATGAAGCATTCATGATCATAGCTATCTGTAAGTTGTTATTGTTTAAGATCATGTTGGGATCCCTATTGGACTTTATGTTCATCCCACGTTGCTAGTCCTTTTTCAGGTGAACACCGATAAATGTTTCAAGATCGAGGATCTTCTTTATTTATTGGTCATGGGGCCTTTTGTATTTGTTGGCAGAATGCCATTGTTGTAAGAAGGGTTGAATCCTTCCTTTTATATGTAATGATGTAAGCCTACGGGCAACTTATCTCATTATACCCCATGTTACATTCATTATGCAATTGAATGAGAGAACCTGTATTTGTTTACCCTTGTTAATGTATAGAACTTCCATACATTATCTCTGAAATTGTATTGTAATAATGGATTGCTAATGATATCCATGATATAAAAAGTGGGGTGTTACATGTTGAGTATATCATTAATAAAAAAAATTAAATTAATTGAGCATTCATAGTCATATGATTAGATGATATCTATTAATTAAATAATCACTATAAATTTGATAATAGACTTTTTTCACATAATTAATATTCAATTATATAATTATCAATATCAAATGGTAGGGCTGGGCAACCAACTCACCCGCCCGCACAAACCGCCCGACCCTACCCTACCCGCAGTGCTTTGGGCGGTTTCGATGTAGGTAGGCGGGCGGGTGCGGGTCAAGAAATTCACAAAAGTTCGGGTTCGGGTCGAACCCAACCCGCCCGCAAACCCACAGGTTTTTTTTTTTTTTTTTTTTTTTTTTTTTTTTTTTTTTTTTTTTTTTATAAAGAAAAAATAACTAGTTATTATTATTTTTTTTTGCATTTTGGATAGATGGAGATAACTAGTTATTATTTTTATTTTTATATTTTGGATGAAAGTAAAATTTATTATATGGGTACTTATATACATTATCATGATCTAATGATATTTAAATTAGTGTTACTAGTTTGACTTTTATTTATATATATATAAAAAAAATCATTATATTCCATTAGTCTAGTAGACACAGTTAAATATGATATTTTGAATTGTCATTCTATTATCACATTATTACATATTAAAAACTAAACAGTGAAGATTAATCCACTATTAAAATTAGTGTTACTAGTTTGACTTTTAAGGGTTTGTTTTTGCATATTTAAATTAGTGTTACTAGTTTGACTTTTAAGGATTTGTTTTTGCAAGCTAAGGAGGAAAGATTAATCCACTATCCTCAAGCATGGTTCCATATCATCTTATCTAACATGTGGACTATTTATTATGATCATGAATTGTATATCTTGTAATTTAATTTATAACTCTTCTATAAATAAAAAAAAAAATGTTTAGAAAGTAATAAAAAATGTCAAATTTGCTTAAGTTAAAAAAAAAAAAAAAAAAAAAAAAAAAAAAAAATCTACCGCACGCACAAACCATGAACCGCATCATGGCGGTTATGGTCCATTTTTCTCCAACCGCATAAGTGCGGGTCGGGTCGGTTTTGACCCGCAACCCGCCAAAACCGACCCGTGAGCAGCCCTATCAAATGGTAGAATCACTATAAATGGCCGGAGTTTTGCAGGAATCTATGGACATTCTCAAGGCTGAGAATCAAGTCTAGGCCTAGGTTGCTGAGGCAGGGCCGGCATTTTTGAAGAGGGAGTTCTTCTGGTTGAATCCGAATGAGTTTTTGGGTGATTTGAAAGAGCCACTGAAGGCGGACGAGTGGTTGAAGCAGATGGTGAAGACATTTGAGATGTTTGGCATCGAAGACGATGGGTTGAGAGTGACCTTGGCATCTTTCCAGCTGAAAGGAGGTGCGAGTCAGTGGTGAAAGTATGCGCGTGGGTGCATTGGGGTGACTTGGGAGGCCCTTTGTTAATGCCTTCCAGGACAAGTTCCTGCATCCCACTACAAGAGAGAAGTTAGATCAATTTCTGAAGCTTAAGCAGCTTAGCTTACCTATAGCCAAGTTTGAGGCAACTTTCATTAGCCTTTCTAGATTTGCATCGGAGCTTGTGGCAACGGAGGAACGCCATTGCATCGAGTTCAAAAAGAGGTTGAGAACCGTGCTTCTTTTCAAAGTAGTTGGGTCAATGATTAAGAACTATGGATGCCTTGTAGAGGCAGTGGCTCATCTGGAAACCGTGGTTTAGGCAGAGGATGAGCAGATGAGGTGCTCCAAAAGGAGTCAGGAGGTTCAGGAAGAGATTTGGGACAGTAAGAGGCAGAGGATTTCTACTTCACAACAATCCTAGGAAGCTCAGTCTAGGTCCACTTTTCCTGTACCGAGCTCTAGGTCAGAGAAAGGTGGACAATGAGGGATTACCTGTTTCAAGTGTGGCTAGCTAGGTCACAAGTCTATAGTTTGCCCAAAGAAGAGAGGAGGGCAACAGTCTGCACCATCGGTGGCTCGCTCTCAGAGCCAGAGTTAGGGGAGAGGGCAACCATCTACTTGTTATCAGTGTGGGTAGTCGGGGCACGTGAGGAGGTTTTGCCCTCAATCAGGTGGCACATCTGGTGTGTTTGGTCGGAGGCAGACATAGAGCCATCAGCCTGCACACTCAGCTCAGGCCTCAAGGACTAATCAGGGGGCCTCTTTGGCACAATCCGGTGCATCGGACACTTAAGCTAGAGCAAAGACAAAGTAAAGGCATGTGTATGTTGTGTATGTTGTTACCATGTCAGATTTAGTGCCAACGCCTTCGATAATGAGAGGTAACTTCTTGTTGTGTAATTTTATTGCCAATATGTTGATTGATACGGGTGCAGCCCATTCTTTTATTTTGTCTGCATTTGCATCGACATTGGGATTAGAATTAGCTCGGTTAGCATTTCCACTCAGTGTAGAATCACCTATCAGGGGTGAGATTGTGTTAGAACATAGATGTCAGGATTGTGAGATAGAGGTTACTGGTCGTCGACTTCCTTCTGCATTCGTATTGATTAATATGTCAAATTTTGATGTTATATTGGGTATGGACTGGTTGTCATTTTATCGGGCTGTTATAGACTGTTACCGTCATAGGGTTACTGTATGTACTTCGAGTGGTGACTGTTTTTATTTTTTGGGGGATCGAGTTGATAGAGCCTTGTTGCCAGTATGTGATCCACGTGGTCGGGGTGAGCTTAGTCTCCTACTTGCTACATTCATGTGTGTTGAGAGTGATACGGTTCTAGTTGAGATGCCGAGGGTAGTTTTTGAATACCCAGACGTCTTTCTTGAGGATCTCACTAGTTTACCACCCCAGCATGAGATTGAGTTCCCTATTGACTTAGTGCCTGGCATGACACCTATTTCTATGGCACCGTATAGGTTTGCACCCGCTGAGTTGAGTGGATTGAAGATTCAACTCCAAGAATTGTTAGATAAGGGTTTTATCCGCCCTAGTAAATCACCTTTGGGAGCACCGACTCTCGTTGCCAAGAAGAATGATGGCACATTGCGACTTTGTATTGATTACCGGAAGTTGAATCAGGTAACTGTTAAGAACAAGTACACATTGCCTTGTATAGATGATTTGTTTGATCAATTGAAGGAGTCTAGTTGCTTCTCCAACATAGACTTGAGATTGGGTTATCAGTAGTTGAGGGTAAGGGAGGAGGACATCTAGAAAACGCATTTCGTACGCGGTATGACCATTATGAGTTCCTAGTGATGCCTTTTGGGTTAACCAATGCACCGGCCTTGTTTATGGATTTGATGAATAGAATCTTCTACGAGTTCTTAGACAGTTTTGTGGTCTTCTTCGTTGATGACATCTTGATTTACTCACCCTCTAAGGAGGAACATGAGAAACACTTACGAGTTGTGCTTGAATTGCTTAGAACCCACAAGTTGTATACTAAGTTCGGGAAGTGAGAATTCTGGTTGAAAGAAGTTAAGTTCTTAGATCATATAGTATCTGGGGAAGGGGTGACTGTAGATTCCTCTAAGATCGAGGCAGTGCAAACTGAGAACAGCCTAAGAATGCCTTTGAAATTCGTAGTTTCTTGGGGTTGGCCAGGTATTACCGCCGTTTTGTGAAAGATTTCTCTAGATTAGCCTCACCTTTGACTAGACTGACAAGGAAGGGAATCAAGTTTGTGTGGAGTGAGACTTATGAGAAGTCATTCCAAGAGCTTAAGGTTAGACTTACCACCGCTCTAGTGTTGATTATTCCAAAGAGGGGTTTGCTCTATTCTGTGTATTGTGACGCATCTCAAGAAGGTTTGGGTTGTGTCTTGATGCAAGAGGGGAAGGTGGTAGCTTATGGCTCACGTTAATTGAAAACACATGAGAGAAACTATCCTACACATGACCTAAAGCTAGCAGCAGTGCTATTCGCTTTGAAGATTTGGAGACATTACTTGTATGGTTTGTAATTTGAGATATTCTCTGATCATAAGAGCTTGAAGTACTTATTTTCACAAAAAGATCTGAACTTGAGACAAAGGTGGTAGATGGAGTTTATGAAGGACTATGATTTTGAGTTGCATTATCATCCGGGAAAAGCCAACGTAGTGGCTAATGCCTTAAGTAGGAAAGCCATTAGCAGTGTAGGGAGTATTGCCATCTGGGAATGGGAGATGTTGGGTGCTATTGGCGAGTTTGACTTGCATATTGGCGAGTCCGTTGAGTCGGCAGCTTTGTTTTCGGTGGTTGCACGACCTACACTTGTGAATCGGGTTGTAGAAGCATAGAGGGGTGATATTGAGGTAAAGACCCTCCGGGAGAAGATAACTAGTGGGAAGGTAGAGAAGGGCTTGAACATGTATTCTGACTCGAGTGTTAGATACCTTGACCGTCTTTTCATGCAGGAGTCCTGTCGAGAGGAGGTACTCTGAGAGTTTCACCACTCACGCCTTGCAGTACATCCAGGAGGCACAAAGATGTATCATGACCTTAGTTGCCAATTTTGGTGGAGGGATATAAAGAAGGATGTAGCCGTGTTTGTATTGAGGTGCCTTACTTGTCAACAAGTGAAGACTGAGCATCAGAGACCAACGGGTTTGTTGCAACCATTGCCTATAGCCGAGTGGAAGTGGGAGCATGTCACCATGAATTTTGTTGTGGGTCTTCCGAGGACTCAATAGGGTAATGATGCCATTTGGGTGGTAGTTGATCGGTTAACTAAGTCAGCGCACTTTGTATCTATGCGCATGAGTGACTCGGTAGATTATCTTGCCGACCTTTATATTAGGGACATAGTTCATCTTCACAGGTTCCTTGTGACTATTGTTTCAGATAGAGATCTGTGTTTCACGGCTCAGTTGTGGCAGAGCCTACAGAATGCCTTGGGCATTAAGTTGACTTTTTGCACCGCTTATCATCCTCAGACTGACAAACAATCAGAGTGTACTATCCAAATCCTTGAGGATATGTTTTAGGGTTGTGCTCTTGACTTTAAGGGGTCCTGGGAGAGGCACTTGCCTTTAGTAGAGTTTGCCTATAATAACAGCTTTCAATCGAGTATTGGCATCGCACCGTTTGAGGCCTTGTATGGCCAACCGTGTAGATCTCCTGTGTGTTGGGCCAAGGTGGGTGATGCACCTATGATAGGTCCTGAATTAGTCCAAAAAATGATGGAGAAGGTTATGCTTATTCGTAAGAGGTTGGTTACGGCTCAGAGTCATTAGAAGAGCTATATCGACCGTAGGAGAAGACCGTTATCCTTTGGGGTAGGAGATCACATCTTTTTGAAGATACCACTTAGACGGGGTTTTATAAGGTTTGAGAATAGCAAAAAGTTGTCCCCTAGGTTTACTGGGCCTTTTGAGATCTTAGAACGTATTGGGGAGGTAGCTTATCGTTTGGCCTTACCAACATAGTTTTTCGGGGTTCATGATGTGTTTCATATCTGTATGCTTCGGAAGTATGAGCCGGATCCATCGAACGTGTTGGATTGGACCGAGCTAGAGGTAGATGAGGATGCCTCGTATGAAGAGTGACCGGTTAGAGTCTTAGATACTTGAGACCAAGTCTTGTGTGGCAAGATAATTCCTTTGGTAAAGGTGTTGTGGAGACATCACGGGGTTGAGGAAGCAACTTGGGAATGTGAGGCGGAAGTCCGTGAAAAGTATCCGGACCTATTTGTTCATGTTTGAACTTATATCAAAATCTTGTCATGTTAATGTAATATAAACATTGTATATGTTTTGAAAGTGTGAATTGTATATTCAGTAATGGGTACGTGTTTATCTCAGTGATAAGAATGAATGACTGGTGTATGGGTCATGGTGATAGATTTGAGTTACTATCATCTTGTTGTAACTAGTTTAAACTTGGTTTTTTTTATTTAATTTAAATTTTGGGAATGAAATTCCTTAAGGGAAGAGGTTATAGCGATTCTGGTTTGGAGCTGACCCATTTAATGCTTTTGAATCCGGGAAACCATGTCCGTTGCTATTGTTCATTCTCTTTTCTTGCTTGGTTTTGGCTTCAGGGGTCAACACTATCCTTGGTGGTATCGACACTGCCTCTCTTTCCGTGTTTTGTTCTGCTCCCAAGGTCAACACCCATCTTGGTGGTGTCAACACCTCCTTGTTGTTGTGTTCCTAGTGGAGCTACTAAAAAATAGGGTCGACACCAGTCTTGGTGGTGTCAACACTTGTCCTGACTGTTGGCCTCTAGGGTCGACACCAATCTGGGTGATGTCGACACTTGTCTTGCTGTGTTCCTGGAATTCGCTACTGAAATATTGGGTTAACACCATGGGTTCCCAGGGTCGACCCTTCTCTTTATGTGTTGTCCTGTGTTGTCTACTGAAAAATAGGGTCGACACCACGAGTTCCTAGGGTTGACCCTTGTCTGCTGCCAAGCACAAATGTCTCAGCTTTTCTTCTTAAGGGTCGACACCAATGTCGCGAGGGTCGACCCCTGTGAGTCAGTTTCATCATTTTGTTCGGCTTTGACCCTACTTTTTGAGGATTTTTAACTTGTTCTTTTCATTTGACTTTGGAGCAATCATTCTATTAATACCTAGTCACTATAAATAGACCTAAAAACACTTTTCTATCATTCATTACTTCTCTTTTTCCCTCTCACCCGTGACTTTCCTCTCTTTCTCTCTAAACTCACTTTTTCTCACTTAGATCTTCAGATCTACTCAACTAGAGGTACCACCTCATCTTGGTCCTTTGAAATAGATTGTGGATCGTGTTAAGGGCCTTCTTTTGATCCAAGAAGTTCATGGTTTCACCAACGTTGAGTTTTTCCGAGTTCTTCTCTTCCACTCTTCTAAGCTTGAGGTAGGGATTCTTCACATCTTCTTATGAGTTTCAACTTAGTTATATATTATTTCTAAAACAACATTGTGATTTTGGGATTTTGAACAGAAATCTAGGGTTTTGGTTTTGAAATCAAAAGAGGGGTTTTATTAAATGGAACCATAGGAAAGGTTGTGGTGATGTGATGATGATTGTTATGTGTGGAAAAGAGTGGGTTTCTCCACTCGAAAGTAATTTTGAAAGAAAATGAGATTTTGTTCCAAAACTATGAGTTTTGACTTGTGTTGGAAAACATTAAAAGATGATGTTGGTTTTTGTAAGATTTGGACATGATGGGGATGTTAATGAGGATAGTGGAGTTGGATATGTATTATCACTCACATCTTAAAATTTGAAAAGTTTATCTTTATAATATTTATTTATTTATCTATTTAGAGATATCTGTCTGGGCTATCGGTGGAGGATAGTGATGATTGTTATAGACATTGCGTGAAAACTAAGAGAATTGAAATTATTTTCTCATCCATTTGAATTGGTTATTGTTGCACATTATCACCTTGAAAATGTATATTGTTTTGAGGAAAAGGTGAATACTTGGTAAATCTGGGTAAGAGGTGTGGTTACAAATGTTAAGTTGGCCTGTGTGTCCTTGGTGAAAGACTAGAAATCCGCGCAGATAGATGTCGAGCCTTCTAGTTAATACCAGTAAAAATGACAAAGAGTAGTGCTTGTATAGCTTGCTAGCAAACACGTACCCAGAGATTCACAATATTGTAGTCACAATATTGTTTATAAGGAAAAGAGAAAGAATGTTATGAATTATTTTATAACCTGATATTACATGGTTTTGAAAGAGATGTAAAACGTTTTGGCACAAGCATTGCATATGCATTCATCTTATAACTTAGTTGAGATTCATAAATTGTGTTGAATTATTTCTACTGGG
Organism: Camellia lanceoleosa; assembly: GCA_025200525.1. Lineage (NCBI taxonomy): Eukaryota > Viridiplantae > Streptophyta > Magnoliopsida > Ericales > Theaceae > Camellia > Camellia lanceoleosa. Next base: position 93,582,911 of record CM045766.1, read on the forward strand.
CTTGACTCACCCTATGTGTGAAAAACATCTCAGGTGCTGATGATATGCCTCCGCCAAGGCAATAGCTTGGGAGGACTTGGAGCAAGAACTTCATTTTGTTTATTTGTGTATTTATTTTGTACAAGCCTAGGACTTTAATTGTATTAAGTTTAAACTGACTTTTGTTGTAACCAAGCATTGTCTTGGAAGGTTGTTAGCCTTTAGGGCATTCCTTAATTGTATAACTTGTATTTCATATCTTTAACATGTAATGCATGCTATAGATTCAAGGTTAGGACTTTTGAATGTGTAACCGCATGTGTTATCTTTTGTATTATGAGATCAAATGAAATGGAAGGGGACAGTATATTCAGAATGGTATGTTTATTTATTTGTATCGTGGATGGTTTTATTGTGATTATTTTGGGCGTTACCGACCCTCATATATAGCTAGAATTGATCTCGACAATTTTGATTATTTGTTTTTGAAAAATGATATACAAGCTCACTTTCTAGACCAATTTTCTAGACTCAATGATGTGCAAGTGATATGAGCTGGATAATTAGAGAAGATATGAGAAAGAGTACGGTTTTAGTTATTCTAATTGATTGTCACATTATTGGGCTTGAAAAGTGAGTCTAATTTTTAGATATTCTAATTTTTTTATTTTTTACTTTTTCAAACGAAAAAAATTTAATCCCTAAAATCTTTGTATGTTGTAGATATCACGAGGATGTCAATGGTTTAATTCTTGCTCTTGGCAAGATTTCCACTCCCATAAGCAATACCATTGTACCCAAAGATCTTAGGGATATTTAGTCTAACATCCAATTTTTAGTAATGTAAAAGGTTCACAATATTTTTTTTGTTGACTAAGGTCCCTCACCTACGCCCATATATCACACTCACTCTCTCATTCTCTCTCTTTTTCTCTCTCATGTCTCTCTCTTCCTCTCCCCGTTGTAACCTCCTCTTTCGCCTCCCATGCCGACACGTCCTCCACCACCATGACTGTTGAAACCACCACTACCGTCACCACCACCTCCGTTGTTTATTCTTGCACCAAACCTCTCGCTCTCATCTGATCAGAAATGGCAACGGTGGGTAGCTTTCTGGTAAACCAAACTAGATCGGAGATGACGATGAAAACGAAGAAGAACAAGAGTCTAAGCTACACATCAGTGGCGATTGAGCCTCCTCTTCTCCCAATCTCCTTAAGAATCTCTCATTTCTCTCTCTTCACTAGGTTCATATTCATATTCATATATATATATATATATATATGTATAATCTGTGTGTTGCTGATTTGGGTGATTTGTATATATATATCATCATCACCAGGTTCATGGTAATGATGTATGTATATTTATATTCATCTTCTAGATTCATAAATTGGGTGTTGTTGTTGCTGATTTGGGTGATCGATCTGGTGTGGATATATCATCATCACCATGACTAGTTCTGGTCAGTTTACCTTTGTTCAATTTTGTAGTTTAATTTTCTTTGGTTTGGTCAAAACACAAAGAAAATTGTGAGTAAATTAGAGAAAATTGGTCAAAACAGAGAGAAATTTGTGAGCAAACTAGAGAAATTTCAACCCAAAGAAAATCAGAGAAATTGAGCAAACAAAGAAATTTCAAAACATAGAGAAATTTATCTTGATTGAAATTTCTTTGGAACTTCAACCACTATGAAAATATTGCATGTCCTTTATCCTATAAAATCTTAATATCGGGGACCTTAAAAAAAATTTCCAAGATTTTATATAAATATATATATATATTTTTTTTTAAATTCCTTTTAAAAGATATTAAAGTCTGGGAAATTTCTTTTGAAATTGCTCATGACTACTAGTCCTTGAGTATGATAATTCCAATAATAATCAGAATTAATTATCCAAATTTAATATGATCAAAAGTTACTAGAATTTAGAAGTATGGGAGATCTCTTTTGAAATTGTTCATGGCTGCTAGTCCTAGAGTAGGATAATTCCAATAATAATCAGAATTAGTCATCCAAATTTAATATGATTTGAAGTTATTAGAAGTAGTGAATTCTATTACATTAAATATAGTATTATCATATAGATTCCAAAATAGGTAAATTACTAATAAGTCCTAGTTTTGGGATTTATTACCCATTATAGTCTTATTGATAAATTTATCAGTCTTTCTTTTTTTTATAAATAAATTTACAGTGAAAAATTTATCAGTCAGGACTTACAAGTAAATAAGTTTAATTAATAAGGCTGATTGGTAAGTGTTCCAAAATAAATACATGAATAATAGTTGAGTATTATGCAAATAGAAAAGTTATACAAAATGATGTTGACTACTTTTTATTTTAAAACAAAACATATATAAAAATTAGTTTTACTTATGAAAATAACACTGACACATCATTTTTATGATTTTTTATTTTTATTTTTTTACATTATTTGTATATATGAAGAGAATTTTCCATGACAGTTACATATAAATAACTGCTTAAAATAATAAATTTATGTAATATCTTATTTGCAAATAGTAAGATTATGGTCCAGATCTCTGTTGTATTATAGACAAAATTTCTTAGATATCCTTTAATCTGGTGCTTAGATTATGGTCCATCTTTTTCATACGCATCAATCTGGCATGATCCTACTGGTCATTAATTTCCCAAAATTGAACCCATACTTCCTAGTGGAGGATCCCAACCAAAACTATTGAACGGAATTGCACTAGAATTTTCAAACCCAACTAAATTCTATTTGGTTTCTATTTCTAGAATTTACTTTTTAGAAAATTTTATTTTTTGTTTTTCATATTTTTTTATTTTTACTGATTTTCAAAAATATTTTAAGTAATTTTTTTAATTTTTAGACACACCTAACATAAATACACTTAAAAAATATAATATTTGTGAAACAATCTTTAAAAAATTCACTAAATACTAAAAATACAAAAAAAAAAATCATTACATTTTCATATTTTTGTGTTATTAATTTTTTTAAATATTTTTCTATAAATATTTTACTATTTAGATATATCTAAGTAATATGCATCTAAAAAAGTCAAAAAAAATTGCTTAAAATTTTAAAAAGATTCACTAAAAATAAAAAAAAACACAAAAAACAAAAAAATCAATTTCTAGAAAATTAAATTCAAAAAATTGAAACCAAACACACTTAGGCCATGTTTGGTTCTCTTTTGAAATCACAATTCCAATCAAAAAATTTCAAAACTCATAACCAAACACACAGTTTAAAATTACTCAAAACTCAGTTCAAAAATTATTTTCAAAACTCATAACCAAATACACAACTCAAAACTCTTTTCAAAACTCAAAACCAAACTCTTTTTAAAATTTTATTTTAAAAGAAAAAATTCAAAAAAATATTATTTTATTTTATTTTTTAGAATCATGATTTGAGTGTGGAGTCGTATTTTGAGATGTGAGTTTTGAAAAGAGAAAATTTGTCTGATTATGAATTTTGAAAAGAGTTTTGAGTTCTATTTTGAGTTTTGAGTTGTATTTTGAATTTTTTTAAATTTAGTTTTTAAAATATTTAAAATAATTTCTTAATTTTATTTTTTTTAGGATAAATATTTTATATTTTAAATATTTATTTATTTATTTATTTTAATATGCACTATATTTCATATATTTATGTGCTGTATTTTTTTAAATTAAAAAAAATTATTTTTTATTTTAAATATTTTATAAATATATTTTTAAATATTTTAATTAATTTTGTTATGTATTTGGTTACGATTTGAATGTAGAGTTTTGAAAATAATGTGAAGTATCGAGTTATGTGTTTGGTTATGAGTTTTCGAAATAATTTTTGAATTGAGTTTTGAGTTATGTATTTGGTTATAATTTGAGTGTGGAACTGTGTTTTTGAGTTTAAAATATTAAAATATTTACAAAATAAAATAAAAAAATTTAAATAAAAATTATATATTTAAAATAAAAAAATAAAATTTTCTTAAATATTTTTTAATATTTTAAAAAAATAAATCAAAAAAATCAAAATACAACTCAAAATTCAAAATATAACTCAAAACTCTTTTCAAAATTTAAAATTCAAAAACTTTTTTTAAAATTCATAACCAAACAAATTTTTTCTTTTAAAATTTAACTCATAATTTTACACTTAAATCACAACTCCATATTTAAATCATAATTCTAAAACTAAATCAAACCCAACTAATAATTTTCAACGTTCTATTATCTATAAATACCTCTCCCCATGCTCTTGTACGACTTCATCCCTCCATCCTATTTGCGTCTAGGATTCAAAGTAACAAAAAATAAAATATTAGAGACCAAAATAACATGAAATTCATATTTTAGAAACTATTTCATTATCATTTCGTTAATTTAGACAATCCGTGTAAAAGTGAATCAATTCAATTCCACTCAAAGTGAATACATCAATGACAAGACTAAAAATTTTAAAAATCAAAGTAATGTCTGAAAAATATATTTAAAGAAATGTATTTTATCCTAATTTATAAAATAGTGAGAGCCGCAAATGATCGGATGCTTATGTTGTATAATTTGTTACAGCAGTGATGGTCCAAAGACATGTGTTTCATATGCATCGATCTGGCATGATCTTAGTGGAGGATCCAAACCAAGACTATTGAAAGGAATTGCACTAGAATTTTCAAACCCAACTAATAATTTTCCAAGTTGTATTATCTATCTATAAATACCTCTCCTCCATGCTCTTGCAGCTCTTCATCCCTCCATCCTATTACTGTCTTTCATAGCTTTCTATTCTATTCTATTAATAACAAACAAGCCTACAATACAATGACATTCTTGCCCAATACACTTCCCAACCACTTTCTTTCTTTCCCACCCCTTTTACTCTTCCTCATCATCCTTGCATTCCCCACTTTTTTTGATTATGCTGCTTTTGCTTCTTCCTTAACTACTGGAAAACAAGCAACTGAAGCCGTGGCTCTCTTGACGTGGAAAGCTAGCCTTCACAACCAAAGTCAAACTGTCCTGTCCTCCTGGGTTGGAACCAACCACTGCAGTTGGCTTGGAATTGGTTGCAACAAGGCCGGTAGAGTTGCCCATATAGACCTTCACGGTTATGGTTTGAAAGGTACTCTTTCTAATCTCAATTTCTCATCTTTTCCTCATCTCCTCAAACTTCGACTTTTTAACAACTCACTTTATGGGACCATCCCCTCCCATATTGGTAGCCTTTCGAGACTCACCTACCTTAGCTTGCCTCTCAACAATCTCTCTGGAACAATTCCGACCGAAATAGGCAAACTAACCAATCTAAGGATCTTGTACCTGAATAGAAACCAAATCGGTGGCTCCATCCCTCAACAAATAGGATTGCTCAGCTCTCTCAATGAGCTTGGCTTGTATACTAACAATCTCACGGGTTCAATCCCTTCTTCAATTGGAAACTTGGGCAACTTAACCATTTTGCACCTTTATGACAACCAACTTTCCGGATCAATCCCTCAAGAAATTGGGATGTTGAGGTCTCTTGTTGAACTCGCACTCTCAACGAACAATCTCACAGGTTCAATCCCTGCATCTATAGGGAACTTGGGCCACTTGACCGCTTTGTACCTTTATGACAACCAACTTTTCGGATCAATCCCTCAAGAAGTTGGGATGCTGAGGTCTCTCGTTGATCTCGGACTCTCAATGAACAACCTCACAGGTTCAATCCCTACATCTATAGGAAACTTGAGCAACTTAGCCTTATTGTCCCTTGGTGACAACATGCTCAGTGGTCACATCCCAGACGGCCTATGCTTTAATGGATTGTTGGTTAATTTGTGCATTTTGATAATAATCTCATAGGTCCCATCCCAAAAGCTTGACAAATTGCTCTACCTTATTCAGAGTTAGGCTTGATGGAAACCAACTTTCGGGAAATATATCAGAAGATTTTGGTATATACCCAAACTTGGTTTACATTGATTTGAGTTATAACAATTTTTACGGTGAGGTATCACAAAAATGGGGAAAGTGTGATAATTTGACTAGTCTCAAAATGTCCAACAATAATATTTCTGGTGAGATACCACCTGAAATAATGAATTCAACTCAATTACGCTTCCTTGACCTCTCTTCAAATGACCTAGTTGGACAGATCCCAGTGAAATTGGGAAGGATGGTTTCACTATTCGAGCTTAAGCTAGATGATAACCATCTATTAGGCAATATTCCTCCAGATTTCAGCAAGTTGTCAAATCTAGAGATCCTTAATTTGGCAGCAAATGATCTGAGTGGTTCAATCCCTGGAACACTAGAAAAGTGTAAGAAACTTTGGAACTTGAATTTGAGCAATAATAGATTTGGGGAAAGCATTCCTGCTGAAATAGGTCGTGTGCATAACCTTCAAATTCTTGATCTTGGTCATAATTTGCTAAGAGGTAAGATACCACAGCAGATTGGAGAATTGCAAATGTTAGAAACATTGAATCTCTCCCACAATGAACTCTCTGGTTTCATTCCATCATCTTTTGATAATATGTTAGGTTTGACATCGATAGATGTATCTTTCAATCAGTTGGATGGTCCTATTCCTAACATCAAAGCCTTCCGAGAGGCTCCATTTGAGGCACTTAGAGGTAATAAAGGTTTATGTGGTAATGCTACTAGTTTGAAGACTTGCCCGCAAATAATAAACAATGGGGTTGCTAAAAAAAAGAGTAACAAAGTTGTGTTACTAATTGTTCTTATTTTTGCTTTTCTATTTCTTTTACTAATGGTTGTTGGAATGGTACTCTTGATTTTTTTTTTTTAAAATGAGGAACACAAAAAAGGAGCCAAGACAAGTAAATAACAAAAAATTGTTTGAAATTTGGAGCTATGACGGGAAAATGGTGTATGAAAACATCATTGAAGTGACTAAGAACTTTAGTAACAAATTTTGTGTTGGGGAGGGAGGATGTGGTCACATGAGCTGATCTCCCAAGTGGTCAAGTAGTTGCTGTGAAGAAACTTCATGTATCACCCGATGGTGACTTGGCTAATCTAAAAGGCTTTACGAGTGAGATAAGTGCATTAACAAAGATTCGCCATCACAATATTGTAAAACTTTACGGCTATTGTTCACACCAAAGGCACTCGTTTTTGGTTTATGAGTTCTTGGAAGGGGGAAACTTGGGAAAGATATTGAGCACAGAGGATCATGTATCATACTTTGATTGGATTAAGAGAGTGAATGTTGTCAAAGATGTGGCAAACGCTTTGTCTTATATGCACCATGACTGTTCACCAGCAATCATCCATCGAGACATATCAAGCAAGAATGTTTTACTTGATTTAGAGTATGCGGCTCACATATCTGATTTTGGCACAGCTAGATTTATGAAGCCTGACTCCTCCAATTGGACATCATTTGCAGGGACCTTTGGGTATGCTGCTCCTGGTATGTAATGTTCATTTTATGTTATCAATCATTGCATATTAAGATTTTTAATCTCGGATGTTATTTCACTTGAATTGAAAGGGTTGTTGAACTTCTAATTGTTATTTTGATATGGAACATGAGCATGTACATGTTTCTTATTTTTCTTTTTTCTTTTTCCACCGTTTTTTTTTTTTTTTAATTCTATTTTCTTCTCTTGGTCATTTGTTTCATTTGGTAGAATTTGCTTATACAATGGAAGTGAATGAGAGATGCGATGTTTATAGTTTTGGGGTTCTCACATTGGAAGTGATTATGGGGAAGCATCCGGGTGATCTAATCTCCTCTCTGTCATCATCATCATCCTCCTCCTCCTCATCCACATCAACTGCAGATGGGATATTATTGAAGGATGTCTTGGATCAACGTCTCCCAGCACCTGAGAATCAAGTGGCAGAGCAAGTAGTTGTGGTTGCAAAACTAGCATTTGCATGTTTGCAAGCCAATCCACTATCTCGGCCAACCATGAGACAAGTTGCCATGAAACTGTCAGATGATCGAAGGTCACATCTGCAAAATGAATTCCACATGATCACATTGGGACAACTGATATCAACGGCTCAGCCTCTTGAGTATTTGCCTTCTATCCTTGGACTATATGTTGTTCTTGTTTTCCATTTTCTTCTTAGATTGTTTTCCTCTTGAGCAATCTTCTTGTTGGTGTATTTAGTGGGCTGTCTTCATTGGATTTTTGCAAGCTTTTTAAACGAATAGTTTCAATAAAAAATTTCTACTTATTTATCTTGAATTTATTTGACATTTGAGTTGCTCATATAATTTATACATTGATAAGCTCTAAATTCCACATTAGCTTTTCTTTGAACTTGCTTGCTCTGTTTCTTACGAAGTGGTGTTGTACTGTGCAGGCAACTAATGCCCTTAGCCATCCAATCTAATTGAAAGCCTTCTGAGGTAATTTGAGATCGAAATAAATAAATTTGATTGACACATTTTTATTTTTTAATATTTTTTTTATAATTTATTTTTTTGTGATTTTGAGATGAAAATTTACTAATTAAATCTTCATGTTTAAGTTGTGCAAACATTTTTTTTTTTTTCAATTGATAATATGGCTAATTTACTGTTGTTATAAAATATTTTTGAAACTGTCATCATCTAGTGATTTTAATTTTTAAAATTAAATAAAAAAATAGCTTTCTTCAAAGTGAGAAATTATTCAAACATGACTTGAATTGAAGAAAGCAAGCTGGAGAGAGGGGATCTATTTGGTTTGGCGTAACTTTTTTCAAATTTTGAACTTTCTTTTTTTTGATCTCAGCAAAGAGTTGTATCAGTAAAAGTGTTAAATAAATTAAAGACTTAAGAAGGTCAGTGTAATTATGTCAAAAGTATAAAACTAAATGTATTTTCTTCAAATCTCAAGAGAGGTGAGCGTAAACCTGTAGATTTTCAAAAAATGTGGGTTATCTTGGATCTGTTTTTCATGTGAACCAGCAAGGGAAAAGAATGTTGAAGTTATATAGGGCCTTAATAAATGGGATAATTACTAATAAGTGTTATTGATTGGATTTATTTACTCATAAATCTAAAGTGATTTTTTTTATTTTTTATGTATTTGCCTCTTATTTTAATAATGAGAAAATTTTGAAACTTTATACATATATTTTGTGTTTGTGAAATGATTATTTGGTACTCCTAATGATACTATTAAATTTATCAAAGTGATAAATGGTTGGGACATTTTGACTTTTGTTTGTAAGTTCTGCTTAATATTAGTTTATTTGTATTGGTTTGCATTAAAATATGATGTGAGAGGTGTAACTAGTTAAATTGTATTTTTTTATAAATATTTTTAAAAATTTATCACTAAAAGCTAAAATGGAATATTTTTATAAATAAATTTGATCCATAGAATCTATCCCTTAATGTATAGGCTTTCAAAAAATTAGGACCATAAAAAATTAAGGCTTATAGCAAGGGTTTTATTGGCTTTATGGTTAAGCAGCCCATGTTTCCATGTTTAATTTTAATTTTAATTTTTTTCATGTTGCTTCCATTTCTTTCACAAGGTCATCTACTCATATTAAGGATTTCATGTTCTGTTTAGAAGGATTAAAGACCATCAAGACCAAGACTAAGAGCTAATGAGTTAGAAGAAGAATTGGCTGGTGCACATATGGCTCTTAGGACTGATGTGTGACTGACTGCCTAGACCTGCATAGTGCTATCGCAGCTTGTCTTGTGTATTGGATTGTATGTAAAGGCTTAGAGTTGTTCTCTGTTTTGTCATTTGGTTGTTTTTTGATTGGTTTCTTACCAACTCGTAGTTATGTGCTTGCATATGATTAGGCTTGTTGTTCAATGTCAACTTAATTGGGATCGTGTAGTCTTGATATGATGCAGTCTTGCACTCGCATTTTTTCACTTTATTGATGTTCTATTTGTTTATATGCTAGTCTTCATCAACAAAATTATCTCTTTTACTGATAATAATAATAATATAAAGAAAAAAGACAGGGGCCTTGTGATGGTGCTGTAATGTAGGCATTTGATTTATTTTTTTTCAAGTTTTTCATTTTTCTTCCATAAATCTTTTCTTCAAATCCATAATCTATACATAACCAGACTTCCTATATCACAAGAAAAAAAATGGAAAGTAGGACACCTAAAGTCTTGGTATTGGACAAACGAAAGCGTTTCAATTAAAATTCCTTGCCTTTTATACATGGCAAAGGCAAATCATTGGTCCTACACAATTATTTGTATGGTTTAGGAAAAAATTATTTTTGCTTCTGGGTCAAATTCATGTGATGTTTTTACTTGATATTTATTCGTTAAAATAATGAAACTCAATACTTTTTGTTAGATTTTTCAAAAATAACTTGACAAATATCAAATAATAAATAATGTAGAGTAATGCTCCAAAACTATAAAATAATCATTCATGATTTAGAGTGTATTCCATTATTTTCCACACATTTAGATGTACTAGTGTTTGTGCACGTGCTTTGCATGTGAATTGTTTTTTGAAATTTTTTTATTAATTACTTTTTAAGTGTAAGATGCTTGTACAAAAAACACAGTAAAAAATGTTCTTAACAAAATAAGAAATAGTTCTTGTAGACTATAATGGTGATAATAATAATCTTCTAACAAATTATAATTTGTTATGAAAAAATTTTAAAAGAAAAAAAAAGAAACAAACAAAGCAGAAACAATACACAATCCTACCACAAAATTACGTATATTGAACACAAATTTATGTAAGTCTATTCATAAAAGTGATTTAAGTGAATTTGTGTTCAACTTACGCTTTTCTGTGAGATCACATATGTAAGTTTATGAAAATTTACGTAATTTTGTAGTAGGGTTGCATACGGTATGCATTACACACCGAAACTTTCCCCGTCAAGTTATAATTGGTTCCAATTGAATAACGTAATTTCAAAAATTAACAAAGAAAGTAAAGCAATGAAAGGACTAAATTGAAATTTTGGTAAAAGTACGTACACAAGTGAGATTTTAATAAAAGTACAAAATGCTAAATGTAATTAGTAAAATCACGTGGATGTTTTTGGTTAGTTTATGAAACAACAATACACAATTGGACCAAATAGCAACTTGACTCAAAATTTAGAGGGTTAACTAAGACAATTAAAAGGTTAAGGGCCAAAGTGAGATTACATGTAAAATGTAGAGGTGCAAAGTAAACTTATGAGATTAGATGTAAAATGTAGAGGTGCAAAGGGAGTTGGGTGCTTGTTGTGCACCAAGTACAGCAGGCACTGTTGTGCGGCCCTATGGGTTTCTTTCGGGATCCGTTTTGATAATCTAAACCGTCACATTTTAGAATATATCGAGTAGAATATACCTGTAAAAAATTAAGTTAATCGAATATCGTTAACCCTTTCATCCACTCACATTTGTATCTTTAAAAATAAATGACATTGTGATTTAAAGTATTAAAATGTGTGTGGATGAAAGAGTTAACGATATACGATTAACTTAATTTTTTACAGATATGTTCTACTCGATATACTCTAAAATGTGAATAGTTCGGATTATCAAAACGGACCCCGAAAGAAGCCCATAGGGTTATGCACCCCAACTCCGGTGCAAAGTAAAACTAGTCCATAAATTTAGGTAAGAATGAAATGATAATTCATTGACCTATTAGGTGTATTTGGTTAACAGTGATATAGTGAAATGGAAGGATCATTCTATCAAAATATTCATTCCATATTTGGTTGAGTAAAAAAATAATAAAAATACATTACAAATGAAATCCTCATTTACCATTGTAAGGAAATGACCATTCTATAAGGAAGCCTAAAAAAAGACTATTTCATTTGATTTTGTCTCGTTCCAATTAATAAAATAGAGCATTAATGAAGAAAAAAAAAGCTATGAATCTACGATTCTGACCATAAAAATTTTCAAGAAAATATTTGGATGGTGTGGATGTAAACTTGATGTGTTGTAGGTCCCACCTTTAACAAATTTAATCCACACGCTAAATTTTAGGTAATTTAGAAGAGATTTTTGTGGATGTATACTCCCACTGTTAATGGAATGACCATGCTGCCAGATTAGTGAATGATTATTTCATTTTTAATATAATTTTTTTTTACCCAATCAAACATGGGAAAGATACGAAGGAAAAATTATTATACTTATACCATTCCATTCTTATTCTATTGAACCATACATTATAGGCTTGTTTAGAAACGTTTATGTTTATAATTTTTTATTTATATTAACAAAAATTCTAAAAATTATATACATAAAAAAAAAAGAAATTTATTAAGAAATCCTTTTTTAAATACTTGTATTCCAATTAATTTATAACATATTCTTATATTTTAGTAAGTCATATTACTAGTGAAAACCCGTGCTATGCACAGAATGTGAAAAAAATTAATAAAATGCATTTATATAAAATAAGTTTTTTGTATATAAATTATGAAAAAAAAAAATATTGAGACCTACAATTTAAGTTTCGCAATTTTATCACAATTTATGTATTAATTTTTAATTTGTCACAATTTTTTAGTCATGTAACTTTCAACTCCCTTACTAGAGTTGTAAATTTGGGCGAGTGAAAATCAAGCAACTCGAGTTAAGCCTGTAAATTTTTAAAGATTGGGCAACATAATTATTAATTCGGTGAGAACCTATGTAAAATTCAAAAATTTGAATAAATCTGAATGACTTTAGGTAGAAACACCAAATAGCCTGATCAATCGAAACAAAGTTGTATATATAAATATATAAAATTATTTGCTAATTTAATTTTTAATAATAAATAAGATTAATTAAAAGTTTAATATTAATGAATAAAAGCAAATACACCTTTTAGAAAGAGATCATCAAATAAGTTGATATTAAAAAATATTAAATTTAATAATGGCATAAAATAATTTAAATATGATATATCCCTTCTTTTTACTTGCTTTCCTTTGATTTCAGCATACCTTTTTGAAGGGGCTAAATGCAAAATGGGTTAGGTCCAAGCCTTGGGCCGGCCCAATCTCACAAAGCCCAAATCCCAGCTGGGCGGATAAGTACATGGACAGATCAGTTGAGCCCAATCTCACGATCAACAGCCCACCCAAGTCCTCAAGCACTTGGGCCACTGAAGATGGAAAGGCCAGCCGAGCCCGCAGATGTATAATGTGGGCGAGCAGATAGCGACCAGCCCATCTTCACAAAGATAAGCTCGAAAAGGGCCGAGGCGAGGCACGTCATTACCGAATCAAGTATATGGGTACAGAAATGGAGAAACCTGACAATGAAACGAGGGATCTGTGACTGCATGCATGTGCAAGGTTGCCTCACCCGGTGGTCCCCTATACCACAAATCACGGAAGTTGTTGAGCAAAAGGAATGTGGTTAGTTATGAGCATGCTTACAATGAGAATAGGCAATCATTGACAACTACCAAGTGGTCCCCCCACCTGGAGCAAGGCTGGAAAGACACCTGGCAGCACCTTTACCTCATGAACTCACCTTGAGAAGCAAGTAAGGAACACTATACATACAACAGGAACTTCACATTGAAGGTAACTGAACAGTCCCGATTTCACCCACACTTAACATACTTCTCTTCTCCGATCACTAATTCCCACACCGGAGGGGTTATCCGGCCAACCCCGGCCGGGCAGCTCTAACGGTGCTTCCTGTGGCAGGAGTCCTGGCCGATCGGTGAGTCCAAAGGAGCCCCGATCCACTTTCATCTAGTGCGGAATCCGGTACGCACACTTTTGTTTCGTTTCATAACGGGATATGCCATTTGGGTTGACGGTTTCGATTTTTGAAATTCAATATTACCTTCTTCTTTTTTTAACTATAAGAATAAGGGTAATTTGGAAAGAAAAAAAAAAAAAAAGTAGACAAATACTATATGCCTTCCTTTTTTTATAATCAGTTTAGGTATGTTGAAATCTGCAAATTATTCTAGATTGATGTACCCTGAAAGTGACAGAAGTACTTAAGCAGTGATTTTCCCCGAATTTGGAGTTAAGGAAGGAAGTACTACTACCTTTGAGTAATGCTCCAGTAACAACGTCAAATTGCAATTTGAGTGGAAAATTAAGAAAGAATGTTTTGATAATGTAAGTTGTACATTTTGTATGGACCTTCATGTATATCATCTACACAAAAAGTTAGATCAATTAGATAATCATATTTGTTCAATTTATTATTTTTGTCACCAAAGTCTATTTTTAAAAACAGTCATCTTTTCTTTTTTTCTTTTTTTTTTAAACAAATGGCATAAATTGTACATGTTATGATTATCAAATTAATTTAACTTTTTTGTATAGATGATATACACTAAAGACTCCATAAAATAAATGATTTGGATAATTGGAAAACGGAATGCACGGTGACTCCATGAGTCTAAACAACATACTCTTCTGAATTAGAGAAAAGTCCAATCCTATTTTATATAAGGGCTAGACTTCTCTCCAGTCCAAAAGGTGCTTTTCGGCCCGTGAGATGCACTACGGGTTATGTTTTTTTAATCTGAACTGTTTATTTTGTAAAAACATTTGTGTATATTATCCACATAAAAAATTAGATCAATTCAATAATTGTAATTTATTCAATTTATTACATTTGTCTCCAGAAAATATTGACGATAAGTGTATTTTTTTTAAAATATCATTAATTTTTTTGGTAATAAATGCTATAAATTGAACAGATTATGATTATTGGATCGACTTAATTTTTTGTGCGGATGATTTAAATTAAGGACTCTACAAATTGAATAGTTTGAATTATCGAAACGAGACCCGTGGCAAGCCCCACAGGTCTAAACAACACCTTCCAATCCAAATTTAGACTAAAGGCAATCCAAATCTTCTATGTAACTTTGTTGTCATACAAGTTAAAGAAGGGGGATCGTAGGCTAATTAAAATAAAGAAAATTTTACAATACACATCCTATTTTGGGTTGTGTACCATATGTTCTAATTATGATATTTATGATATTTTTTTATGACTTATTATAGCGTTAGTTATGACTTAATTATGATTCTGTTATGACTCATTGTGGTTAGGGCTGTAAACGAGGCAAGCTTAATCGAGTTTTAGTATGTTTGAGATTGTTTATTAAGATTTTAGCAAGCTCGGAGCTGAATTGACTTAGGTTTGACTCGAGTTCCAACTTATTCACAAACCTTCAATCAGCCAAAGAAATTATAAATTCATACTTGCGTATGAGACTAAAATTATAATTATAATTTTGATTATAGAATTATATATACAATATATATATAAACATATTTAAAGAAAAGTCAATATCTTACCAAAATAATAATATCTACTACCACTATTATATAAATATATATAGTTAGCTATTATTTACATATAAATAAATTTACCTATTATTTATATTATTTAAATATATAAATGACATATTTATCCTATTTTTATACATATTTTTACATTATATTATATTAAATAATAAATGCCCCTATATTTATTTTATTATTAAAATAAATGTTAAACGAACCTTACTAATGAGCCGAACTTTAGTATGTTTAAACTTGTTTATTAAGATTTTAACGAACTCGAACTTGAACTCAATAAAAATTTAATGAACCAAGTTCGAACAAGCCCTTACCAAGTCGAGCTCAAGCCTGTTCATGAACGACTCTGTTCATTTGTTGTCGTAATTGTAGTGTTAGTTATGACGTATCATGATGGTAGTTATAACCGATCATGATTATTAGTTTATTATAATCCAAAAAATTGTTAGTTATATATTGTGGTGTTTGGTTACGAGTCATTGTTTTTAGTTATGGTATAAAAAAATTTAGTTATAATATTTGTGATAATCAACACCACAAATGTCATAGCTTGTAGAAAAATATTTTTACAATGGGGGGTGTTTGGTGCAGGTTAAAGTAAATGTTTGAGATTTACTTGTTTGGTATTTTGTTTGTTTTAAGAGGGAAAAAGGTCAGAGACCGGGATGCATTGCTTCAAGAGAAATTAAAGAAGACATCTCAGGCGGGATTTATTCGATCCAATTGTGGGACATGCGAGATACAAAAGCTACTAAAACCACTACACTTCGCATGGCAACGTGCACTGATATGTAGGGGTGACTCTACATAACATTGGGTGTTCAATTTTTACCTTGAATTTTTGTTTATTTATTTGTATATATGTAATTTGACTTAAAATTTTCTGTTAAACACCCTAATTCATTTTTTTGAATATCTGATCCGGTTGAACACTCACCCAACCCACTTTCTTGAACACCTAACTCAACTAGGGATGACCATTTTAAAGGTACATTACAGTGAATATTTTTTAAATTGTTAAAAAAATATAGCAAAATTTACAATTTTAATATAATTATATTGATATCTTTTTTTAGTAATGTCGAATGATAAAAAAATAATGTAAATAATGTGAAAACACAAAGAGAAATAAGAATAATATACACTGCAATGAAAGAGGAACCTAATGTAATTATGCTTAAACTGTGAGCTATGTTGTATTTTTTTTCAAATTTCAATAAAAGTTAATGTGATTTATCTTTATTGCAATCATAATTTACAAATGGTATGCAACTAAAAAGATAACATGTATTTATAGGATGCCTTTTTAATAGTGAAATGTATAATCATTTTAAACATATTAAATAGTGTTTTGAAAAACAACCATTGACAATATCCATTAAACTAATCAAGAACTTTCTAATGATAGAATTATTTCAAGAAGTCAAAACATGAATTGGAAAAAAAAATAGAAAATAAAACAAAAATAGAAGTTTAATTATTATTTGGGAAAATTTAGATTTTGTTATAGGAGTTATGCTAGAGACCCCAAATGAATTATCAAATATTCTATCAAATATCTCACATGGGTGTAGGACCTACACAAATCACATGTGTGTGGGTCTCACATCCATGCGAGAAGTTTGATAGAATATTTGATAATTCATTTGGGACCTATAGCATTTTCCTTAGTTATAGTCATTTGAAAAACTAATGAGTATTGAAGAGAGACTCAATTTAGTCAGAAAAATCAGCACATGCAAGTTTGAAAGAAAGCAGAGCGAGCGGTAAATTTTTCCACAGATAAGGCGGTGGGTGTCGGCACTTTAATTTATAATGTTTATAAATTTATATATTTTTGTAAAAGTTTTTTAGGAATTAAATAAATTTAAATTAACGCTGTGTTTGGTTGAGGGATTTGAGGAGGGATTTGGAAATGAAAAGGGAAAAGTTAGGTGAAATGTGCATAAAATATACCTACATTTCACCTAGTTTTACACACCTTTTCCCTTTCCTTTTCTAAATCCCTCCTCAAATCTCCCAACCAAACATAGTATAAATGTTTTAAAATTTTAATAAATTCAATTGATAGTTCAAGAACAAAGAATGGGAGGTGAAGCATTTTATTATAGAAAAAAGTAACAATCTTTGTGGTGTGTAATTTTGAGTATTTTTCTACATAAAAATGACTTGCTTCTCATGCATTGTAATTAGTTTTGGTCAGTTACTTATAATTTTTCTTATATAAAATCAGAGTAATTTTAATAACAATAATACAAAAATAATTATATTCATATTTTATTTATTATCTTATGAGTTATAATTATATTAATAATAATAATATATATGAATAGTGAGATTCATTAAATTAATACAATTATATTTTATAAAATAAATAAAATGTAATATACAAGATGATTGTTTAAATATTACATTCAATGACATATTACTTATTGATTTTATTATTATGAAATGAATAATATTATATGCACTAATTAGTGTATTAATTAATATATCAATTGATGATGTGACATAATTTAAGAAATTTTTAGTATTTGTAATTTCTATAATAAGTAATGTCAATAATCATGTTATAACTAATGTTGATAAATTAGTGAATTAGTTAGTATACTAATTGATGCATTTAATAGTACCGTTATAAAATGTGTAAGACAAGTGTGTGTTGAATAAAGAGCGTAAAGAGAGAAAAAGAGGATTATGAGAGAGTAAGAGTGGTGTGATGAAAGTGTCAAATCCGTCGACTGCAGCTGGATACACTTGCGCCTAACTTCGCGCTTTACATGGCTTTTATCTCCCCAATTACCATTCCTATCTCTATCTCAATTATTAACCAATATTAATTATTAATAAATATTACTTTAATTTTTTATTTATAAATTTATACATTTTAATAACCTTAACTATAGAAATATATCATTATCATGTTACTCATTATTCATTTGTATTTAGATAAATAAATTATACTCATTTCTCATGAAACTTAATAAAAATACAATTAACTTCATAAACTAAACATAATTATACTAATTTATGTTATAGTAAATTTGAGCCATCAAATCTATATGGCGAGTAGAGATATAAACAAGCAAAGATAAATATAAAATTTAATAAAAAAATACATAAAAATATTATTTTTCTCATTCATACAACTCACAAATTATTAATAAAAAAATTAAATTTTATATGAATTAAAATATCAAAAAAGGTTGGTGAAATTACATCAAAAATATAAAACTATATTTTTACAAATCGCAAATAAATGTAATTTATTAATTTTTTATATTTTATTTCACATAATGATTAAGAATATATTGGAATAAGTACAAAAAATGGCTACATCAAAGGAACACAACATTTATAAAAAATATGGAAGAACAACTTTAGATCTCCTTGACCAAGACAACATGGGCGTGGAAAGGCTCAAAAGGCACTCCATTCACAACAATACATGTAGAGGCGTTACATATTGAAGAAATGAGACTGATTTTGGAAGAACTTCAACCAAAAAAAAAACAGACAAGACGAGACAATACAATATAGGCTTTGTAGAAGGAAATCACAATCATATGAACTCCGAATGGAAATCACATTCATTGGGTTCGTAAAAAAGTTTTCTATTGTGAATTCTTGTGATTCAATTCATCAACACATCCCTATCAAAATTCTGCAGATGAGCCTACAACAAACTATTAGGAACATACACTCAAGTACACCTGAGATGTAATGGACACCACTCTAATAGCTAAAGGGTAGTAGATATAACCTCTAATGTACACAATCAATTAACAGAAGAAAGAATGAATTCTGCTTGACACAAATCATAACTTGTTGAAACCATATACCACCAAGAATAAAGATGATAAAGCAAAACACAAATTAAAAGACCCCCTCAACACAGCCATGCACATGAATCAATGATAACCTGTACTGCAAATCCATTAAAGCATTCAATCATACAGCCAAAGAAAGGCTCTTCTGGGCTCCAATGTTATGTGGCCTTATTTCCCAAGAAGCAGCCTCGTATGCTTCTCCAGGGAGGATAAAAGGCAAAGAGATCTCTCGAATCATCAAGTCACCGCAAAATGGGCATTCGCAAGCTATGACATCATCCAATTGTGAGCGTATCTATACAAGCAAATTAACATTTTTTAGTCCATCTAATTTACTATGTAAGAAGCTACAATTTATGAATCAGTTAGCAGCAGGGTATGAAATTTATTCTAGAGTAAATTGGCACAAGAAAATCAAATGAAATAATGCTATCTCATTTACAAAAGCATTTGAAGCAAAAATCCATCATTTTTATTGAAATAAGAACAAGAACACCATTATTATCATTTACTTCACCACCAACTACAACCTGTGAAGCAGAGACACCTCTTCGGAGGTCACGTACCACTAAACAACACATGTTGGCCAGGAACACACTAGGGGCATGCTCTATTTTTAACCCTTTTTTTCCAACTGAAATAGCATACTCAAGGTTGATAAATTTGATGAGAATAAATATTTGATACAGAATAAATATATAATATTAAAAAATGACATATAACAAATATATAAATTACGGTAGTGTTTGGTAAAGTTCTGTAAATGTGATTTGAGAGTATGAGTTGTATTTTGATTTTGTGTATTGTGAAATTATGATTTGAGTGTAGAAAATTTGTTTGGTAAAGAATTTTGAAAAGAGTTTTGATTTGAGTAAGGAATTGTTGATGTGACATTTGATATGTGATACAATACAAAAATTTACAACTCATAACTAAACATATAATTCAAAATTATTTTAAAGCACATAAAAAATTTTAAAAATTTCAGAAAATGTTTTTTTCAATTATAAATCAATTGCAAAAAAAAAAAAAGTTTACTATTCCAGACGACCGGCCGGACGTCCCGTAAGGCAAAATTTTGAAAAAAAAAAAAATCTGAAAAGGGCGGCTGTGCAGAGAACTCTGCAGAGTTTTGGAAACGTGTTTTGAAAACACGTTCCAAACACCATTCTGAAATCACTATGTAGAATCATATTTCAAAAACACAAACAAACAGAGTGTTTTGCATGTGTCCTCAATGTCGTCTCCTATATTTTATGAAAATTTGTGTGTCCGTGTCATGTCACGTGTCTGTGTTCGTGCTTCTTAAACTGCAACCATCAACACACAGGTACCACAACTAAAGTCTTTTTATTTTACTTCCAAAGTTTTTGAATGCCAACAAATAGCAACAATTAAAAAAGAAAAAAAGAGCAACTGGAAAAAAACCAAGGGCTTGAGAAGGAAGCAACAAAAATGAGTACACGACTTCATGTCAATGTTCCAGACTTTTTACACTATAATTAAATTGACTCATCTCAAAAGCAGTGAAAAACTAAATAGAGTAGAATAATGCATGTTGAACATGAGAAGATTTGACAGCGGAGACGCATTCAACACCAATTTTGAGTTGCTTAAACACATGAAAAACATCACAAGGACCTTATCCGTTGGGGTCATGCTAGTTATGGATTCCTCCTCTGTTAAGGTACCATTAGACTCCTTGGATTCACCTCCCAAAAAAGTAAGTTGCTTTTGAAGATCCAGTATATATTCTGCCTGCAACATTCATTTGAAAGAAAAAGTACAGAAAACAAAAATTACGCAAAAGGGACTTTGTTTACGAAATTACACTTGTAACAAAACATAACTCTAAATAGATTCACACAAGATTAATCAAGAACCACTATAAAAATCTATTATATATTGGAGGACATACACATGGTTAGAAGGTTAAAATTTGGTTAGCTCAGCTCAGAAATGGAAACAAGCCTACGCAGAATGATTTTGGGATGATGATATACTAAAAACTTCTAAATAAGTTCATATATGGGAGTTGTATCATCGGGTTTCAGAATATGTAACCTAGGCTTGTGCAAATAACCGAACCAACCGATCAACTCGTTCAAACCGACCGAACTGATGGAACATTGGATAATTTCAACTGTTGCTACGGTCGGCTATGAGTTGTAAAATCTTCTCATGTTCAACATGCATGAGTTGTAAACTCAAAATTGGCCAACCATCAGAGATCTCTCACTTGGATCTCTCTCAATTCTATAAGCAATGGTTCGCATAGCATATTGTTGAACTGACGGTGGTGAGGAATCGTTGTGGTCGCCCGACGATGATGATGAATCATAATGGTCAACTGGTGGTGGTGATGAATCATGTTATCAATTCTGATCTCCCTCATACCATCTATCTTTCTTTGGTCTCAAATCTCGCTACCCTACGATCTTCTCCCTCGAAACCCCATCACAAATCTCCCCTCAAACCACTACCGTCGTTGGAATCTTTGTCTATATCTTAACTCCTCTATTTTTTGTGTTGTATGCATATGTTGTCGAAACCGACCTTAACCGACCACTGATTTTGGTTGAGGAAAGATACGGTTTCGAATCAGAATGGGTCAAAATCGGTTGAGATAAACATGAACCCGATACATTTGGTTCGGTTGATGGGTTTAGGGTAGACCCGACCCGACCCGTGCACGCCCCTAATGTAACCACATTTTTCTTTTGATTTAGTTAAGGACATAGTCATATCAGCTTAATCGGCATATGCAGAACTAAGATTTAAAATTGTATCACCGGTGCCAATTTCATACTTATGTTCTGGGTTGTAAGTGGGACGCTATGAGCGCTTCTGGATAAGCTTCTGTTTGACATTTGTAAGACAACCAAAACTAGCTTATACACCATATGATGACTAAATCGGACATTACCAGAAAAAGTTAGGATCACCACAATGGATACATGACCTTTGCACTGGTATAATGAGTATTAGTGATACAAAATGCAAGATTTACGGATGCAATACGAATTTATTGTCATTATTTTAAAAGGTAGAATGCATTTCAGACTTTTTGTTCAAGGATTCGCCTACACCCAGGGCAAGGAGGCCACCAGCAATGAGCCGCCCTCCCCCCGGGGGAGCAAGGGTTGAACAATGGGTTATCATATGCAATTCTATTTACCATATGATGGCAAAGTGTTAAAATTAGTCACATTTTTTAAAATCAATTTTAATAAAACTATTTGTTGTCAAGATGATGAAAACGTATTAAAACTTCCTAATTTTATTTTTAACAACCACTGCAAACCAAATTTGTTGTAGGCCGCCAATGTTGCGTTAGTATACCCCATCTTTGAGGATATTAACTAAGTTCTAAGTGGTACATCCATGCTGGCAACAGCAAGAGCAAGTACCAAGTGTAGTTAAGCATAAGATTTAATGGATCTTAATACCTCCAATTGTCATGCATTGCCACTTTAAACGTGAAATTACTTAAAGCAACGATATATGGATCAACACCCAATCAGCTTTACAAATATACATAAATGTATATGAAATCATTCTAGAACTTACTTGATCTCGGCGGGTACACCTTGTGACATGGGCAATCAGGCATTGAGCATGGAAGGCATGTCCACATGGAAAGGCATAGAAAGGGGCCATTGCACCTACTGATGTATAACCCCTAGCCATCCGATGGTCCCAACCTGCAGTTAGAATCTTCCTCTGACAAACCTAAAACTCGCAAGTGATAAACAGACGCAACAAGTCAGCTAATGATGAAAGTCAACTAGATATGATGACAAAGGAATTGAAACAATAATCGGGCACCGGGGGTGGGGCGGGGGGGGGGGGGGTGTGGGTGTTCCTGAAATACCAATTGTGCGTTAGAAGTTCCTATTGCTCAGTATAGTACTATAAAATTACTCAAGCCAAAAATCAACCTACTTGAAAGAGAAAATAGAAAAGAAAAAATATCTCTAAAATGAACACAAATAAAATAGACAAGTTTTTCTACTGGGAGATTCCTAACAAACTAGTACTTACTGAAATAAAAAAATAAAAAATCCCGAAGAACTACTTGAAGCATTTCAAAGGCTAGCCAAATTGAAGTAAAAGATTACATTTCCAATCTCTTGCAAATAATAGTTTATCAGAAGAAAAAAAAGAACAAAGAAATTTCTATAGCAAATAACATCAGGAATATCGTTACCCCACAGTCCTCGTCACAATCAATGACAGCATATCATTGAGCAAGTGCACTGATATCATTTCTAATGTTATCAGCACCGTGTGTTGCATCGTTCATCTCCTGTTTCAGTTGTTCAATTTGCTTGTTGTAATCGTCTAATGATGAGCAAATTGCCTCCTACAAACATATCAAAGAACTTAATTGAATGAGATGATGAAGATAGTTTAGCATATGCCCACAGGAAGCATTGGAAAAACAGTTTGCAGCAGATACATATGGTTTGGCACATAGCTATTCAAATAAAAAGAGATTTTTTTCACAATGCACATACATCATAGCATGTCAAGAAATGCCAAGTGGGAAAAACCAGGGAATCTAGAGTTGACCCTTAAGTTCCCATGGGCAACCTAGAGTTGACCCTTACCCAAGGGTAATCCATTAAAAAAAGAGAGAGAGAGAGAGAGAAGGGAAAATTACAAATACGTTGGAATTAGGAAATATAGTCTCAAATCAGTGAAGAATTGTTAAATTGTAATACTGGTGCGAAGAAGGAAAAATAATTAACAAGGGGTGGAAACTACTCCTTGAATTGACCAAGCTACTCTCATCTTCCTTCTTCCTCCTCTCCTGCTCTTCCCTCTCCAACAATTAACACTGACCATCCCTTGCTGGCCACCACTGCGTGACTCTACCCTACCACCCCCAAGCCCTCCCGCCAACCCCAGCCCCTCCCTACCCTTCATGCAATTGCCACCACTAGCGCCTTCCCACGACCCCGCCGCCACCATCATATGCTATATGAATCGTAAGTAAATATTTGTGATTGTTCTTTTCACAAATTATTCCTACGTTCTCATGATGATTCCAATTGGAGTCCCCACAAGTGACCTAGAGAAAATGGTAGCCTAATATTGCAACACAAACTTGCCTTTTAATTTATTGAATATAGAAAGGATATGAAAGCAACTATTGATATGATGAAATTGATATTTTCATATAATGTATTTCAAAAATATACGCTTATACAACTGTTTTTAGACATTGCAACCTCTGAAGTTTATATGAGAAACGAGCACTTGGCACTATTATAAAGAAAGGAAGCCTATGGAATGACTAGAACACCTAGTACTACATTGATTGCAGCACAACAATTTGATACTGTGATAGCAACAAATAAATAAATAAGAATAAAATCTAACACTCAGTATTTCCTCCCATTAAAACAAATGTTAGCCTAGTTATAAGTGAAAAACTAAGGTAAAAAAGTGTTACCTTGAAGTCATCAATCAGGGCAAAGTCCGGAAAGAAGGGCAAAATATCCTCAATTTTTAGCAGCCCGTCAGTTTCCTTGAGAAATGCTATTGCTTTTCGAATGTTTTCCCTTTTAGCTCCCTTTTCTTGTTCAATGACATGTTTGGCAACCATGAGCCAGAGCTTCTTCCTTAAGTCTTCATCATCTTCAACCTTGTCAGCTTCAGCCTCTGCAAGTTCGGGGTCAACCTAGCACACCGAAAGAAGAACTCCATGAAACAACAGCATACAAGATTTCTGAAAAGATTGTAGTATTTGAGCATAAATAACCCATTAACGTTTTCAAGAACAAGCAAGTGAATAAGAAACTGTACCAAAATATTTTAAGCGAAAAAAACAATTCGCCACAAGATACATCTTTAGTACATTGACAACAAACTAAATTCCAAGTCTTCAGACACAAAGTAAGTTTGTCCATTTCTCATTTTAAAAGTATGTCTCAAGTCTCAACCACCCAATTCCTTCTAACTATTACATGATCAAATTTGCAACACTCATAAACAAAAGAGTTAAAGAAATATAAGTTTAATAGACCCATAGCAGAGATATTAGGCAACTGACAACTCATCTCAATTTAAAGCTTTTCAGCCAACCAATTTCAATCTAGTTTAAAGACTCCAGAAAGTATATTGGAAACAAGGGGGAATTGGAAAAGGGCACAGATTTGATGGTTATAGAACCCCAATGATCATGCAGCCATTCTGATTGTAACTGATTGTAAAATTGATCCCATTTTGAACATAATCAGTTGCCCCACTGGCACATGAAAATATTTGGAAAAACCCATCCGAAATTAAACTGATCATTCCAAAAAGGTGAACCATAATAATAATAATAATAATAATAATAATATTGGAAGGTTAACTGCCAAATCATGTAAAAGATGCTAGACAGTTGGTGATTAACAATTTAACAGCTTTTTTTTTGTTCTTTTCTTTTTTTTTTTTCTTTTTTTTTTCTTTTTGTTTTGTGGTAAAGTACAATATAAGAGTTATGTAAAGTAGAATAATGGTAACAAAATAAAACTGGTGAAATTTGGTGAATTTAAATTTTAAGAGAGCTAATTTAGTCACATCCATACAACCAATTAAGTGAACTTTGTATCACTACTTCAACATCTTTAGTTCAATGTCCATTTACAATGGACCCATCGAAAAGCACCTGCAGGATGTGGTTTTTCCCATGCCCTCTTTATGTACACCAATAAAAACATAAAAGTTTCAGAATGAATCTTTTTCACGTGCCATTATTAAAATTGTATGATTCAAACAATCACATGACCATGTGGTTTTTAGTCAAATAAGGAACAATTGTTATTGCCATAAAGTGTACAGATTACGTTCGCCAAAAACAAGGTAATCTATGAAGAATGCCATTAGTGCTGAAATGGGCCCGCGGGGGGGGGGGGGGGTGGGGGTGCGGCGGGGGAGAGGAGTAAGGGAAATCAAACCAATTGGATAATAATACTACCTGTAGAGCAAGAGCAACTGCTTCTTCATGCATGGACATCATGCTGTATATATGAACACAAGCCCGAATCCACTTTTCCTTAAGGCAAAGGCGCAGGGCATATTTGGGATCATAGAAAAATTCAGGGCCGCTAAGCCGTCCTTTGCCAAACTTGCATTGCAGGAAACGAAGAAGGGCACAGTCATCCTCCTAATTTTGACATGGAAGGAAAACTAATATCAGACTGAGATGCATTTTAAGCATTAAATACTTGTTTTTGTAGAGGGAAAAATCATGCAATAATCTCACTGGTTATATGTAAATAGATAGATCTTCTGAAGAAAAAATGTCTTAAAGAAATTAGTAACATCAAAGTTCAATGTCATGATGCAATTGTAACTAGAGATTATACATTCTCCTCAAATCCCATACAGCCTACAAATATCCCCAAAAAAATACACCAGTTGAACTCAATTTTATTGGAACATGGGCATCTTGAACAAGTGAAATTCCATGACAACACCCATTTTCCTTAAATGAGAACCATTCTGCTAATGAATCTGCAAATCTGCATTTATTAAATTTGGTATTGGGCCACCTCAATTTTCAAACTTACTGACAAGTATAAAATTCCATTTGATGTCTGTCTCTATTCATAACATGAATATTCCAAACATGTACCAAAAGGCCCAAAACATAACAAAGACAATATCAGATATTACAAATGCAACAAAACAAATAGAAAGCATTACTGCATTATTAAGTCAAAACATTCACAGTAATTTCCTTGATCTGGAATATATATATATATATATATTCAACCTATTCTCCCTCTTAAATACCAGAAACATGCTCCAAACTGGCAATCCTAGAGTATTTAAACAAAAATCTACTTGGACACAATGGTAATCCTAAAATAAAAGATAACTACATAAAATAAAAAATAATATGTTTCAATAATAGCAATATGAGGAGATTAAATGAGCTATGAAGAGAAACAACTTTATCATCATTGTATATACAATAGCAGCAAGGAGCTACCCATATTGCCTATCAAGCATTCAGGTGACATGCTCCGTTTGAGGCTCAGCAAGGAGTAAAATCAAAGAAATTAACTTTAAAATTATCATCATAACCACACACACTTATGATTGTTTAGGTCAGGCATGAATTTAGCCAATTTTTTAATTTGTTTTCTGTTTCAAAGGTTGAATTTGACTGCAAGATGTGCTGAAGTGGGCTGAAGTCATCACCATATGGTATTACTCCAAATTAAGCTGTTGGGTCTTTGTATATGGTTTTTAGTTGATTCAAATGGTGCCAAATTCTTTAGCTTCTGTATGTGGGTTCATTACCCAATTCAACATAGCTATGCAATGCTTTTAGTTCAATAGAGAATAAGTTAAAAGTAAATTTAGTAGTTATGCTATTTGAGGATTGTGTGATGCAATTCTAGCCCCAAATCTGTATATTCCTATTGGAATCTACATATGACATCTAGCATTTTTTTTCTACTACTTTCCTTTTAATTTCTACACTTCAGTAGCCTTTTAAAGCCCACAGCCAGACATGATCGCCCTTTTGCTTTACCTTTAAAATTTCAGTGGACATCCGTAGTTCATCTTTCCTTTAGTCCTACTGCAATCCACATAAAAGTAGCCAAAATCAGCAAAGAGTACAGCTCATGGTACTGTTCAAAGCACCAAGAACAGCCCTCAATTCTCGTTCATCCTTCTTTAACAAGACCCAAACTTTTATTCCTTCTATATAATATTATAATCCTTAAAAAGCTCAAAATTTTACAAGCATCTAACCATAAAATCAGCACATAATACCACTTCTGCCAATGCCCAATATCATGTTGGGAATTAGAGCTTGTGAGACTGTCCCAGCTGCACTCATCATAAATCACCATGGAAGTGACAGAACCAAAAAAAAAAAAAAGAACCTCAATAGAGCATATTGAGCTCAGATTATATTTTCATTAGCTTACCCATTTATATATATAGCTTCATGACACTGTAAAGATCTACAGAAGCAGTCCAGGTAGCTAAGGCAAATCAAATATATCCAAAAGTCACTCCAGTTATAAAAATCAACCTATGTTACATGGACAATCAGTTTTGGTGAAGTACCCACGTCAACATGACAGGACATAGGTACAGAATACAAATCTGATCCTTCTATTTTGAAACAACTTAGTTTTTTTTTTTTTTTTTTTAAAGGAAAAAAAATAAAATTTGGAGTAAAATCATTGCATATATATTAATTTTTTTGTAAAATCAATGTATTTTGTATTTTGCATTGCTAATAAATAAAATTATAGTAAAATCATTGTATCTAATATGATATATCAAGAATAAATTTTACTTTGCATATATAAATTTATTTATTTTTCCAATTAGAGGACATATCCCCCGTACCTGTATCTAAATTTTAGATCCTTTTTCACAGATGGTTTTAGGATGCTAGAGTCGTGCTGGCTGTTGTTGCAAGACCATAAACATTTCCATCAACACAGTAGTAAATTTTCACTTTAATTTCCGACCACAAATTTTCAAACTTCTCACCATAAATGTCTATAAATCTCATTCCATATGTATACTTACAGCAGGCAAGAATATAAACATGTATTCAACCAATCAATTATCAACATCACTATGGATTCAATGTAGTTATAAAGTAGTATTGAAACCAAACATATTGTAAAGGTTGTGAACCACTATATGAAACTATAAGATAAAGAAAACTGTTTGCAGAAATTTTGTTAAGCTTTTGAGTGAGAAAGACAACCTGCCTCGCATACAGAGAGAGCAACAAGTTGTGAACTCCAGGATCCTCATTTTGCAAACGGTGAACTCAAAACTCCAGATATTTTATTACTTCATGGGTTTCATTCCTGTTTTATGGTATATGGTAACAAGAAAACTGATCACCATGACTTCTAACAGAATGAAAGACATGTGAAATGTATAATCCGATCAACAAAAAGGAAATAGATCCGATACAGATCCTACTAACTTACTAGCTGAAGGTATCCATCAATCATAAGTCCTGCCTGATGATGTAAAAGATGTAGCTGTCCTAGGGACATAAATATTAGTGTTTTATTGTGACTTTTGCAAATATTTCATTCTCTTCTATTCGTTCATACTATATATATATATATGCATATAAGAAAGAGGAAGAACAGGTAATTTAATAGAGTAAATGATTCCAACATGTTTAAGTCATAGCACAGATTACATCCAAACATTAATGTAATATTCACCAAATGAACTCACTGGAAATTAAAATTCTTTATGCTAGGTTTGGTGCCCTTCATGTTTGGGGAACAAACAAGTATCTTGCACTGACTGAACCCCACTTTCTGGACCACAAAAGCAAATTATGTTCTGTATATATCCTTGAAAAGTACCACAATTGTAGAAAACAAGAAATAAAATCCTTAAAAAATCTAGTTTTTACCACACGACCAACAATAGAAACTATCATCACAAAGAAATGATAAACATCTTTGAATCCATGGGATAAGAAACCAAATGCATGGAAAAATGGTTTAAAACTTTAATCGCCAAGAATTGTAGCACAACATATTGTATGTGGAACTGCATCTAGACTAACCATTGAAATAAACTAAGTATGATATTATTCAACAATCAAATGATCCTATCCAGCTTTAACTAAATTCCCTATATAGGTGGAGTATTGTAATGATTAAAGAAACACTTATCTTTGTCGACCGATTTATAAAAAAACAACAATCTTTTGCCATAATTTCAAACTGGGAGAACTTTACTTTGCATGAGGTTCACTTGAATAACGCATCATTGTGAATTAACTTCCTTGGGTTCGAGGTTTTTTGTTGTCACCCATGACTCCAGTTCATATGCATCAAGCATGATGAGGTCTGAGCAAACTTGTACTGCATGGTAAACACAATTTGTTAACTTTTTCAACAATATAATGGTTTAACAAATTGTAGATGAGCATTTGCTTACTGTTGCAATATCATGTACACAAATAGCGACTTTGGCAAGAAATTAAATAATAATGATAAAAGATGGCAAGTGAAGCTGTGGTCACATTATTATACAAAATAAATAAATAAACAAAATTGCCCAACCTTGACTCAAATAATCGAGATCACTTCACGAAGATCTATGGGCACAGCAGGTTTTTGAAGCACTTCCAATGCTTTCTTCGCTTCTCCTTGCTAAGCTTAGTACAAAAAAAGGGGGTAACAAAATGGAAGCTCAAATTAATAAAAAGAAGCAAATGGAGATTTTTGTGAAATTAGTAAACGAACTGTGTAAAAGCCATATGAATCATTTCCCATTTACTTTTTTCATTTTGACCAAAAATTTAATATTAAAACAAGGTTATCTCCATATCATATGAATTTATGATAGCAAGAATTGAGTTTCACCTAAAGCATGTCATTTTTGAATCACATGGAAAGTGTGGTTAACTTGGGGTAAAGTATGAAATTGGAACACACTTGAATTGAATTAGACATGGTTTCTCAAAAGTTACGATTTTATAAGAGCTTTTACAAAATTCATTGCCTTATTTTGTGTGTGTGTGTGTGGCTTTTGAAGGCTCTTGAAAACCAAACTTATTAATATGTTAGGCTTGTACGTAAAACTAGGGGTAAAATGGTAATTTGAACCCATGGGGGTAAAATGGTAAATTTAGACTTGAGGGTTTTTCGTAATTATGTACATGGTAAAGTAGTTGAATGCATATAATTGGACAGTTGGTGGATATGTGAAATTTCACCGTGTTAAGGAACTTTAATTTTGAGTATCGACCTTACTAAAATTATAATGTTGATTTGAGAAATTCAATTTTGATTATGGACCTTACTAAAATGTTAATTCTTCAGTATGGACCTCACCAAAATATATGAACACACATATGACATACTCCCAAATAAAAGGAAAATGGAATACCAAAGCACCTGGATATAATGATGAACCACAATCTCATACTGCTCCTTGAGACTCGCAAAATATACCAACTCATCAACTCTCCCATAACTGCAAGAAATTGGAAAACAAAATTACTTTAAAAAAGATTAAAGTAAAACCATTTTAGAATACTTTGATAGAAGAATATTGAGAAACAGTTACACATTTAAGTAATAAGCACTAGGCTTATGCAATCACAATAATGCATCATAGACAGCAAGTCTTAGGAAACAACAAAAAAAGGTGGAGACAAGAACTATAACATAATGCTAAATTCCACCCGTATGTCTTACATGTAATTAGCTCAATAGGCAATAGACATCCCAAGTAAAAAGGTTGCAAGCAATTACTCATTTAATTAAAAATAACTCCATCTATGTTAACTAAAAAAATAAGATCAAAAAGGGATAAATGAAAAGCATCATTCCAACTAGTTCAGAAATTTATTACTCGTGAAAGTAGGAAAACAAAATTGGGAAGTGAAGCATGCCAAAGTCCAATTGCAAAAAACATTTTTCATCCATAAATTTCAAATGTCAAAAGAAGGTTTTCTTCTTCATAATGGATAGTGGAACCATACTAATGAAACAATGAAGAAAAGCATGACATTCAAATTTATGAACCCCAATTAACAAGGAAGATTCTTATTCATGGATAAATTAACTAAACACATTCAAGATGATGTCCTATAGTAAAAGAAATAAAGGAATTAACACTAAGGGGTTGTTTGGGGTGTCCTAAATAAGTGCACTTTTTGACTTTTTGGACTAAAAAGTTGAGGAAAAAAGATGGTTATTTAGGATAACTTTTTGACTTTTTACGAAAAAATGTGTATTAAAAAATTGTATAAATTAGTGTATAGGAGAAAATTGGATGGAATGGGTTGTACAATCGGGTGAATTCAAGGATAGCGTTGGGGAGTAGTGGCTGGGAGATGATTCCTTGCTTTTCGGGCATTGAATTGGAAGTGTTGTTCGGCCCATGGGGCCCACCATGGGTCCTTTTTGCTAATCAAAACCGTTCAATGTGTAGAACTCGTCGAGTACTATATTCTTGTAAAAAATCACGTTGATCGGATATCGATAGCTGTCTCATTAGATTAGTTTTTTTTCAACCGTTAACTATAATACCATCCATTTTATAAATTTTAACTGATTTGATCATATAGTTACCGATATCTAATCAATATGATTTTTTACAAGCATATAGTACTCGACGAGTTCTCTATATTGAACGGTTCAAATTATTAAAAAGAGACCTGTGATGGGCCCCCACAGGCCGAATAGAACCTTGTTATTTGTACACCTAAACAAAGTAATTTTTTCCAAAAGTCAGTCCGCCTACTCTGCCCTCAGAGTTGTTTGAAAAGTAATTTGTGTAAATTAATTTTTTAATATTTTTTTTAGTGAATAGTGATAACTTTTTAACTTTTTGAGTAACTTTTTAACTTTTTGACTTTTTTATGGATACCCAAACCAGGCCTAAATTAGAAATATGAAGAGAAGATAATGGTGGAGCCCATAATTGGATAGAAAATAATTATCCACTTTGTAAGCCTCAGGTGAAGCCCACAAGCCCATTGCATGGAAAGAAAACATTTTCGTCCAACAAATGATCACATTCGTGAAATGATAGGAGTAGCACCGGTTGAAGATAAATTAAAAACAGCACACTAAGATGGTTCAGTCATGTATAATATGATGGTTTGACCAATTGATGCAATGATAAGAAAGAATGATATAATCATTGTAAACACATAGCCGACCCAATTAATTGAAAGAGAAGCTTTGATTTTATTTGGTTTAGTTCATTGTATAGATGTGGGATGTGCCAAGGTTACATACCCTAACATTTTGTGACTATGGTATTGTGTTGTGCACATCAATTTTTGTTTTATATCAGTGGTACGTTTTATCTTTATTCAGTTTAATTGTAGTTTAGTGATAAATTAAAGATAACAGGTGTTTGTCATGTCAAGTTATAGGGAAGGTGCTATCAAACCTCCAAGGATGGGACCTGACAAGGATATCTCAACATCACAACATAAAATTTACCTTTCTAAGAGGTTCATTGTAGTCGCCTCATCCAATACATCCTTGCAGTCACTAAGAAAAGCTTTGAACTCTTTAATGATTGAGTGGTACTCTGAACTACGATTCTCCAAAATAGTGTCATCTTCAAGGAGAAGTCGATTGATCTAAAATAAAAATGTACAAACTAAAATTATATTAAAATGAACAATTGTCATGTAGCTTTGAAGCACGGGTACTCAAAAAATGATGTCGTATGAGTACCGGGTGCGTGTACGCGTACCGGTACGGCAGTACACGTACGGTGAATACATGCTGGGCACAACAAATACGTTTGGGTACGGCATGTGTACAGCGTGGGTACAGCGAGTTTTTTTTTTTGCAGCTACTAGAATTTGTTGCAGCCTTCATTATTCTTCTTTCAACTTCGAAAATCATTAAATAATTTATTTCCAACACCCTTTACCCATGAGTCATAGTTTTGCTCTCTTTTGCATCACGTTTTGGACAATCAAAAAAGAAAAATAACAAGAAAGAACTATATAATTTTTTAGACAAGCTATTCTCTTTTTAGTTTTGATATTGAAACTTTGATTTATATGTTGGATGTTTAGCTATCAATTAAGTATCAAAAATATAAAAAATAAAAATAAAAAATTACCCAATTCGCATCTGCACTCTAACTTTTCAAGAATTTGTGACGGTGATACCCGATGTGTACTGCATCCGCACGTGCACGTGCACCCGCACCCGCACCCGCACCCGTGCTTCATAGTCATGTAGTTTATGATAAACGTGTTAAAAACACTCCAATAGATGTACAACTCGAGCACAATAATCACCAAAATTATTGCAACCACTGGCTTTGTTACACCCATGTGAGAAGAAGTCTTGTAGTGGAAGACATCAAATTAAAACAAAGCAGTAGAATAATAAGATAGATAAGTTATCTCATAAGCAAAACCTTGTCCAGGTATAATTCAGTTGCCCATGTGGAAATCATAGTTATTTGGCATTCATCATCTTTTGCAAGATTATCAAGCTTCCGCAATAAGAAAGTTCTCAAAGCATCCTGCAAGGAAGTAAAAAAAAAATATATATATATATATAAATTCAAAAACTATAAACCATATGAGCACATGGGTGCATAACTATTTAAACTAAAAAATAAAGATAATCATGTTGACTTCAAAGGCTTTATTTGATAATAAAAAGAAGTTTCGCTTAAACCATAACACTATCAACCTGAACTTCAGGTAAGCAACGAAACAGTTGACACTCCACATGTAGCCTCCTTTACCATGTTGGACGCCGTAATGTGCATGATAGTCAGACATGGATCTACATGGTAAAAGCTAGATATGGTAGTTGCAGCTATTTGAGGTCGCCACATCAGACTTTTGCGAACATACGAGTCACTACATAATGACGCAATTTAAAAAGGTCAAACCAGCTAATTAACGAGAATTATAGACTTGGCTTTTTCAAGCATATATGTGGCTATCCAAAAGGGAGCAACACTAGTCTAGTAAAGGCCGAGCTAACCAACAAATATAATCATCACACTTGATTTGTTTGAAGAAAAGTATAGATGTGAACAAGCAGGAACTACTATTGTGAAAAGAAATAGACAACACTATTTACGTATGTGTATATATTCAATAAACTTAACATAGTGTAGATCAAAACCTTACTTGAACAGGAACTTATGGTTCGTTTGGGAGGTGGCTTTTTGCCTAAAATATTAGGTGAAAGTAAAGAAAGTGTTTGGGAATGGCTTTTTGGCTTTTTACAAAAAAAGGAGCAAAAAGTAGAGAGAAGGAAAGGAATCATTGACCTTTTTCATATGGCTTTTTGGCTAATTCAGCCAATTGCCAAACGAGGCCTAATGTGGATTATGTATCAATATTGCAATGGTTACAAATATATCAACAGCTCCAACAGAAAAACAATATTCCATGCCGTACGTTCTTTGCACATTACATAGAAAAATAAATACTCTTCAGACGTGATCTTAGCAGATAATAAACACTTGAAGAGGCTATAGGATGACATGATGAAAAGAAAGACCATCCAAAAGTGAAAAGACTCCACAAATTAAACTCAAGTAGCTATGCAACAAAATCACATGAAACTCATGGGCTTCTAATTTAGTGACATAGTTGTTGAACTCAACTGAATGCATTAGCTGTTAGAAAGGGGTCATTTTATTATATAATATATATATATATATATATGACTGGACTCTCCTTTATAAAGATGCCAAACACATGCAAGTATTATATTTATTTGGTAGACAATGAAGTTTGAAAACAATATCTATTGTATGCTCTGTAATACCATGTTGAATTGTTGACCACCAACTCATCTGAAAACCTAAGTTGTTAGAGAGAGAGGGGGGGGGGGGAATTTCATTATTTATATCCTCAATAATAGTATAAAGAAATTCAAACAATAGTTTTAATACAGATTTGTAGTTCATCAAGTGTGTAATTGCAACAAAATTTAACAGCCTTTGGCATGTCTATTTTTAGTCATAGTTAAATATAAGCATTATGCACATAATTCTCAAAAGATGCTTACCCGAAGCATAAATTGAAGTAAAGCATCACATATAACAAGGTCAGGAAGATTAAATCAAAGATTTTAGTTGAGAACAAAATAATCTCATACACAGAATAACAAAATATATAGTAATTTTTACTTCTAAGCGCAATATTGCTTTTTTATAACTAAATTTTATTTAAAGGCGGCACCAAGAGTGGCGCAACCTCTGTATACAGGATGTATACAAAGAAAGCCCAAAACCCATAACTAAAACAGAGCTCTCATATACAAAGCGCAGTATTACCACTGAAAACAAGATGCACCTAAAACTATACACACAGCTGCCTATCAATCGTTTGTATGAACCTGCAATAACACATCTCTAGAAGGGTGAAAACAGAGGGTAACATAACTTACCTGTTCATTTACGCTAATAAACTTCAAAGTGATCTCTTCAAATGATAATATGTAATAAATCTGCAAAATGCATTCACTTCAGTTTAAAAACTAGTCATCCTCCATTACATGAACAATATTACTCACTCAGATATTTACTTCAAATATGTATGATAGTGACTTTCCAATGTGTATTTAAGTTCAAAAAGAAACACATGCAATAAGAAAATCCTTAAATATACAAGCATAATAAAAACAAAACAAAATGGTAATTCACCTTTGCATAGAAAGATGCTACTGAGGAAATCCTTGGCGAAAATCTTTGCACTGCGCATCATAAATAGGTCGATGATGAACTAAAATAAATTCGATTGCATACGATTGTATGTGGCCATAATCTAACCAACAAAGTCAATAAGCCCAGACACATGCTAGATACACTTGATCTCTCCGGAATGGATCCCGACAATTTGCCAAAGCCGCGCATACTTCTTCAAGTCGGTACACCTTCCACATATCTCGGCCTTCATCATTTACAGACACACCTTTACAATCTCAAATTCATCATATGGAAATTTATTGGCACGAGATATGGTCGCTACTATTTAAACATCCTGGTCATTGCATGTAGTATACAAAATTAGGCAAGAAGTTAAACATCCTACACCACGTAGGGGGCCATTTATTGTTTCACTTGTTGATCTGTGTATATCACTTGTTGTAGGGTATGCCCTAAATGACCCTCTTGGATATGCCTTTTAAGATTTTTCTTACCTTGGACATCGACAAAGACGTAGTGCACGGTTATATCACAAAACAATGAAATCATCCCAAAGATACAAACTGAAAAATGGAGTTACGGTCATATGCATAGAACAATCCAATAGAGGCATCCTTGCATAATCCAATAATACCCCTTGACATTGATTACGGTGTTTCATCAAACTGAAGTTCCTCTATGATCACATTCGATTCTATTTACAACCTAAAACACATAACAAAAACACAGCAAACATCTCTATAATGTTAGTGAGCAGGGGAACTGATGAACAAATATTGAAGTCAGTTCCCAACTTGTCCATCATCGTGGACAAAGAAAATGGAACGCTCTCTAGGATCCATCTGCTAAAACTTTATTACAAGCAAATAATGAAGTTCATTTACAAAATTGACAAGAAAATTCAAAATCACATATGTGTAATTAAATATATGTCTGTGCGTGCGCTGCACAGAAAGACGTACCTTAACCTTGTTTCCTAGGAGAAGCAGAAAATGAAATTCAGACACTGCCAGAGAATTGGGTTTAATAGCTTCAGCAACATCAACTAATTTTGAATAGTCCAAAAGACCCTTGTTCTCCACAAAATTTTCATTTCCTTCTGGTGAACTGCCCAAGAGGTTTCCCAAAAGATTTGATAAGAAAAATGCTTCATAAGAGAACTACACTATTACCACATAAAGAATCAATACACTACAAGACCGAGGATGGACATAAAATGAACATTTTTTCAAGACAGAACCAAAGAAGTAGAGCCTAGTAAACAATAAAGTCCAGAATTTATGCCTATTGTTCCGTTCACAAAAGGAAGCAAAAGTGATGAGACTTGAGAGTCATCTCCTACCTATGCTGTGCTCCAAAATTTAGGCCACCGTGATAGATACCAGCTCTAGAAAGCCATGCAAAATGTACAGCTCTTCTTTGCTTGATAAAGAAATGCAGTTCACTGCAAGATAAGCAAAAATGGACTTCATTTTCAAAATACAAGAATATGATTATGAGAACAATATATCCACCTAATATGTGTAAAATCATAATTAATTTGATTACACAAAAGAGAATA
Organism: Camellia lanceoleosa; assembly: GCA_025200525.1. Taxonomy (NCBI): domain Eukaryota; kingdom Viridiplantae; phylum Streptophyta; class Magnoliopsida; order Ericales; family Theaceae; genus Camellia; species Camellia lanceoleosa. The sequence continues at coordinate 93,620,673 of CM045766.1, forward strand.
AACCCATGCAACCTGTCTTCTTACCAGTCAAATACCATACATGACACCAATTAAGATTCTATTTATTAGTAAGAATAGTGTATATCAATTTTGCAAACATGGTAAAAAAGATATGAGTCAATCCAAGTTTCACATAATAAATTAAAAGGCCACCAACTTCATCAGGCAAATTCCCCAACCCACCCACCCACCCACCAACCCCTTAAAATTAAATGATCCCCCTCCATTAATCAAATGGTGAAGAAATGATATTCTGAGATGACTTCAAAGGAATGAAAAGCAAACCCTATTTTCCTGATTATTTCAAATTTGACAATATTCTGTATGTAACAGGTTCACTGAATTAACGGAACAAACCAACTGATACAATGAACAAGGCATAGTTTAGTGCACCACATTAAAACAACTGAAATAATCATACCAAGTTTGGCAACAACAAACCAACTGATACAATGAACAAGGCATGGTTTAGTGCACCACATTAAAACAATTGAAATAATCATACCAAGTTTCACAACAACAATAAACTCTTTGGTTTAGTAACTACATCTGATAGATCATAAAAGTAGCGTGGACAGCCTAAATAAGGTGAAGCTACATGTAGTTCAACAAACTAGAGGCCCCATGCAATGTCTTGCAACCAACAGTGCAGTGAGCTTTTTGTCAAAACTGAAAAGTAACTTATTAGTTCATGAATATTTGTAGATTTTAAACATTTGTATTTTGTACTCGATGCATATTACCAATTTTCATGCATGCTTATGAATATAAGGGATAGTAGTTGTCAATGTACCTAATCTTAACATTTTTCTTGTTTCAATTACGTATTATCTAGTTCTACAAGTTCCATGTGTCATAAATCTTCACTCCTTATGTTTCCAATAGCATGAACATTTATGTTTGACAATTATGCCAAATGGATTACTGCTCATCAAGCTCCAAATGACAAGAAGAACTAGATTAATTTACAGTTCTCAATGTGTACAGTATATGTTTCATATCATTATCCAAGGCACTACTGTCATTAACTAATTTTATTTATGTACTTTTTAGTAGCGTTTAAAACATGAACAAGCACAATGAGTTCATGGCAAAATAGGTGAAATGTAAATCCAAAGAAAATACAACAACAATAAAAGAAGCATCTAAAATTTATTATCTGTGTCCCAATAAATTGAACTTCATTATATCAAAAGCACTTGCCTATTTGGTATTTCACCAGGAAGTTCCATAAAACGCACTGGACGATCAACATAACTAACAAAAACAGTCTAAAAAATGCATTAAAATCAACAAGCATGAAATTTCAAATAAAATGTATTAATCACAAAGAGCAATAAGACAAATAAAACATCATCTACAAAATAGGGACAAATGCAGGGAACGATGCATTCCCGAGAACCACGAATAAAACCACCTAAATAGGTGAGCTACTGCAAAATTATGAGTTTAAAGCCACAATTAAATAAATTACTTAATGCAGCCTTACAGACCTGATAGATGGAGAAATGGATGCTTGGGAAGTGAGCTTAAAAAATCCAAAGAGAATATATTAGTGTACCTCCCTATCAACTCTAAGCCCAACTGGGATGGGAGATTAAAGAACCTCACAGCCAACACTTCACTTCTTTCTATAAGTGAAATAGACACTTGGCCTTCTGATTACAAATTAGAGAAACATTGTTGAGGTATCAAGGCAAGATCTCAGATAGACAAGCACCTAAGACGAAGAGGGCTACAGGGTCTGGAAGCCTTGGTCAAGCCAAAGCCCCTTGATCAGCAGTCTCAACTACTTTGCCACTAATTTTCAATTCTTAACATATAAAATAAGATCACAAAAACAGGATTTCTCTTTGTGAAGTTCGAAGACTCCCAATATTTAATATGTAGTCCAAGGGGGAATAACCTTGCATAATCATTTATAAAGCAATAAAAGGTTGTAGGTTGACAAAAATATAAACCCTAAAAGGTTGAGCATAATCATAATCATTTCTTAGCATTTATAGAGCACTAGAAGTTGAAGGTTGTCAAAAATATTACCTCTAAGAAAAATGTTAAAGAAAATAGAAAAGTTCTAATAAATCTATGCAGTGGTAAGAGAGAAAAATATATATTATTTAGCTCAATTAGAAATTGCTTCTCACATTGATGTAGGACACATAAATAAACAACATACACTGCAAGAGGTTTAGAATGGCCAAACCTAAGGAATGCAGGCAAAAGATCTAAGCTAATGAAATAGTATCAACACTAGATCAAGAAGAAAGGAATTGATAAGGTCAATTTCTTGTTAACATGCATTATTCAAAGAAGACACTCATGAGTTACTTATATGGGATACCGGGTGCACCACCTGGCGGGTTTGAGAACATAAAAAACTGTGAACCAACTATACAGAGCTCTTAAATTCAACATCATGACCTTCAACACTAACTAAACCACCGGGAGTCCATACGAAGGCCAAATTCTATGGTAAAGAAAGCTGTAATAAATTAATAATAATCAGGCCATGAGAGACTTTATGAAGTAACTTTAATTGTAGATATAAAAAGCCCCAGGAGAAATTTATAAGTATTGCAGATTTGACAGGCCCCTGCAGGAATACACAGACTTAATTAAACTCACATCTAGCGACCCAATGCCACTGAAAGAATAAAGCCACATAGGAGTAACAGCCATCATGTAATATTTAGTTCCATTGCTTGTGCTAGCTGTCTCCATCTGCAAAAAAATACAAAAAAATAAAATAAAATAAAGACAAAGGTAAGAAAAAGACATTACAGGCAAAACCCAAGTAAAACTCTAGCTAAGCCAAAGAGGGTAAAATAGTTAGTGAAGGTTAGTTTCTCAACAGCCACTTCACTAATCCAGTGATCATCCACATGCATGCTTATTTTTTCAAATGACCAATTCCATCAATCAAAAAATTTAACATTTTGTAGGAGCATTAAAATACTCAAAGAAATCCATATATCTGATAGAGAAACACCATATATAAACTGTATGGCTTTTAGCACCAACCATGTACATACTAAATCTTTAAGCAATTTTAAATATTGCTAAAAGTAAGCAAGCCTCCCCTAATACAGAGGAAAGCCCCAAGTGGCAGATTGGTATGTATCCCCAATGGAAAAGGACCAGAAGAGGTGAAATGAAGGGGAGGACCTGCAAACCCATGAATGCTTCTGGAAGTTCTTTAAGTTCAAATAGAAAATTTATGTGCTTCTCCTTCTTATCCTTCTCATCTACAGCAATTTCATGGAGTTGTCCATTATCAGTACCAAGAATGACTTCTCTTGTAGAAGCTGCAAAGACATCAGATACAACAGAAGAAATAAATTAATATGAAAAAATCCCTCTGAAATATTAGCTGGTGTATAAAAGAGAGGGATGGTTGAGAAATCAAACACAAACCTTCTGTTATCTATTGTCTATTCCAGGCAATAGCATTCACGACAAGACCCTTCAGTTTGCTTAAAACACGTGGCCTAGTCCACTTAGCATGTGTATAAAATGTATCTGCACCTCCACTACCAACAATGGTAGCAATTCAGTGGCTCCCCCCAGGATCAACAAAAACTTTATGGATAGATTGCTCCCCAGCTCGACCCATAGAGAGATCAATATGTATGAGTGAAATGATCAAGAAAATATAAGTTTAAGTGTTGGATGCAGCCCAAGGTCTAGATCCCAACAGTTGCACAAAGTGACCACATAAATTGCAATGTTGCGTGTGATTATGGCAATCCCAACATGTAATGACAATAAAATCAAGAGGAATCAGCAAATGCTATGTATTATAGAATAAGATATATCAAAGAAATATAGGGCATAACTTGCCATGTCAAAAATCATCACTAGTTTTACCCTGTTAATGGGAATAAAACAATGGTGCAAAGAGTTCCATTTACAAATATTATCTCTAAAATTGAACCGCACTGAATCCATCAGTGTGGCAGCATCCCATTTCCATCTATGAAAATTTTGGTCAAGTAAATAGTACTAGCTGAACTTGGGAGAAGACATGATACTCCAATTTCCAGCATAGCATGTCATGGTTGATTGTTAACCTAAGAGTTACATTGGCAAATCAGATCTGTAATTTATAATATGACAACTGTGAGCATAAGGTAGAAGTTATATACAATCATATGATATCACATCTCATTTTTAACAGGTCCCAGCTCTAATGATTTTTACAGTTGAATCACAAAAGAGAATTAATAAGGAAGAATCCAGTAAAGTAAATGAGTATAAGAGCATACCATAAGAATCTCCAACTCTGAAATCATGTCTAATGATCCACCCTTTACTAGTTCCTAATACAATAACATCATTGCCGTGACCATGCATGTGATAACTCCATGCCCCTTTGCTGCATATCTCTCCAGAAGATCCACAGAAAAAACCTGCCTTCCTGTTTCCATCTTTAGAACCAAAAACTTCAACCTAACAAGTGGTAACAACTTTTTCACTTGGAACTAGAATATTCTAAAAAATCAAAATAATGGAAAAAGTAGAAGACACTTTAGAAAAAATGAGTCACAAAGAAAAAAACTCCAACAAATGGAATGAGTTACCAAATTTATTCACTTCCTCTATAATCTCTCATTATATTCCCAATGAGAAAGACGCAAGTCCATAAGGAAGCGGAATTCGGTTTATTGAAATAAGATGGACTGGAGGGGAATGGCCATTCCTTAGGCTCCCCTATGGATTGATCATTCCCTTACAATAATGAATGACAATTTCATTTGCAATGCGTTTTTCATTATTTTTTTTCGTCAACCAAACATGGGAATGGACATTTTGAGGGAATGAACAATCCATTCCAATGAACCAAACACTACCTAAGGCCTTGTTGGTTTGTGGTATAACTCACATAAGTATAAGTAATACCACCTCCCCCATGGTATTACTTGTACAAAACCATGAGATTATATCCATCCCCAATCCAATGGTCATAAATAATCTTTCCATCTTATCCCACCCTAACCAAACATAATACAACTAATCCTATGGTGTATATAATCCATGGCACTACTTATCCCCACTAATCCCAACGACAATCCATGGTATCCATTCCCCTCCTAAATTAATCGGCAATCAAACATGGCCTAAATTCAACAAGTAGAAATCAAAATAGTCCCTTAGTACACTTTTTATGTGTCCAAATTTTCATTTTTGGAAGTCCCATTCTATGTGTTCTAGTTTGAAAAGTCAAAAGTTTTAACCATTACTTTTGGGTTTGGATTATTATAATAGTCAAAATAGTCCCTTAGTACACTTTTTTGGATATGTATCGACTACTTTTCAACGGACACTTCTTATATAATTGTATATAACACTATTATTATATGTGTATATTGTTGAATAATTGCTATAAATGTCTTTTTGACACTATAAGTTACATATAGCACCATTTTATCTCACATACTTTATTAAAAATATAAAAGTATGACATTTTTTTTGCCGAGTCCATGCATCCTTAAATTTATAGTTTGATGAGTCCGACCTCTAAATACATACCAACACCCGACACCCGTACCAGAGTCCATGTAACATAGCAAGCAGGGTAATTTGTGGCCATTAGTCCACTTTCTATAAATGCAAAAAAAAATTCCAAGAATATATATATATATATAAGTACAATACTTATAAGAAAAAAGAAAATATTCATACCTACAAATATATTTGACATAATTCCCTAGAGATGTATAATCAAGTTAGACAACCAACCAACCAACCAAAAGAAATAGCAACTTGCTTCGTTATCAAATCTCTCTAAATAACAATGAGCAACATTGCTTCAAGTCATACAACCAAACAATAATGGATCTTTTAAGGAGTTTCACTTCTTCCTCCAGCTTTCTAATGTGAGCTTATTAAGAAAATTTAAAGAAAAACAAAATTGATAAAGCAATCCAGTCAAAAAGATAAAATCAAATCAAATATATAGCATCACAAACACAAAACCAGTGTTTGGTTAAAGCAATCAATAACATGTTTGTAAGAATTCATAACATACACGTAAATAAAGCAATTAAATTGGACATCAACAGTCTTGGCAGCAATTGAAACCTTCATAGATACATACCAGTGACACCAAAATAGAAGCCATCAAAAAATTAAAAAAATTTAACAAAATCAATACCAAAAACAATTGAAGTCAAGAGACTTGGTAAATTGACATTATTAAGTCCCATTTAAACATTCAGATCAGGCATCCAAGTTAAACACTAAACCCCAAATTAAAAAGCCCCAAATTTTGAAATTGAAAAACCCCAAACCCTAATTTTCAAATTGAAAAGCCTCAAATCAAAACTCAAAACCCTAGTATCTGAACATGCACCTGAAATTGGGCGATGGGAGGGAGAAGTGCGAGAGCTCCGGCCGAAGGGAGAGGTGAGACGGCTCCGTTTGCTTCGTTCGCCGCTCTTCCCTCCGTCTCTCTTCATGGTCTCTTCTTCGTCTTCTCTCTCTCTCTTGAACACATCTCCCTCCAGCTAGTTTTTCTTTACTTTTCCCTCTTCCTGTTTGTTTGTTTGTTTGTTTGTTTTTTTTTTTTTTTTTTTTTTTTTTTGGGACCAGGGAGTGGAAAGGGTAAAAGTTTAGGAGAGAATTTTAATTTAGGCAAAATTTGGAGGACTTGTTTTAAGGGGTTATCTAGGATGTTCTAAATAGTGTATTTTTTTAATTTTTATGAAATATAGGTTAGGTTTGAAGTAATGTGACAGAGAGAGGTGATGTGATTTAAATAAGATGATATGACTTAAATAGGATAATGACTTTTTGATTTTTTTTTTTTGAAAATGTCAAACTTAGTCTAAATATTAAGAAGAAATTTGAATTTGAAACAAAATTTTGTAGTAAAATTTTGTTTTAATTTATACTCTCTTTTTTTTAAGTTTTATTATTTATGTTTTTAATTTTACCTTTATTAAAGTTTAATTAATATTTTGAATGAAAAACTAAATTTAAGAAATTTTATCATTTTAATCAATAAATAATAATTCTATTAAAAAATAATTACTATTATATTCTTAATAATTTATTATTTAATTATTAATAATTATCTTAACTGATTAATAATAGTTATTTCAAATAGTAACAAATTTAATTAATGTTAACATTAAAGTAATTTAACATTTTAAATTAAACAGAGCTGCTGGGTAGCTCGAAAAACTGATTGCCCCGAATGGCTCGATTGTCAGAAACGACGTCGTTTTGACCTCTCTTTTTTTTCCTTCTCTGCTTCCTCTTCTCCATTTCCCTGGGCAATCTGAAAAATTAGAGGAAGAAGAAGAAGAAGCCAAAAAAATCAAAAGCCCCAAAATTTAATTTGAGAAAAAAAAAATCAAAATAAAAACTCAAAATCAGAATCTAAAATCAAAACCAATTGTTTTTTTCCCCCTCCCCTCTCTGCTTCCTCTTCTTCCTTCCACTTGGGCAATTTGAAAAATTAGAAGAAGAAGAAGAAGAAGAAGAGCCCAAAAAAATCAAACAGTCCCAAAATCTAATATGAGGAAAAAAAATCAAAATCAAAATCAAAATCTAAAATCAAAACCAAATTCAGCACAAAAATAAATAAAAATAAATAAAAAAATAATAAAAAAAAGAAGAATAAGAAAAACAGGCTAATTTCAGCAAAAAAAAAAATAGTCCAAATTTCAGCACAGAAACAGCCCAATTTCAGCACCAAAACAACACCAACTTCAGCCCCAAAATAGCACAAAAACAGCCCTAAAACAGTAGGAATTTGAGCAAAAACAAAACCAAAACAGCAACAAATTTTTTTTTTTTTAGCTAATCTGAGATATGATTTCTTAAAGAAAAATCAAACCCATTCTTCTTATCCGTCTCCGATATAGCCAAATCGCGGCTTTCCATTCGGTCGGCGAAGTCATCTCCGGCATCCTCTCTTCCTCTTCCTTCTCCTCCTCCTCTTCCTTTCTTCCTCCTCTATTTCTCTCTCTCTCTCTATTTGTTTGGGTTTGGTTCAACCTTTGAGAGAGAAATGAGAAGTGGAAGGAAAAAAAAAATCAAAACGATGTCGTTTTCAAAAATTGAGCCATTCGAGACAACGATTTTCAAGCTACAAAACATTTTCCTAAATTAAATTAATAAATTAATCAAACAGTTATAACCCCAAAGTTATAGTTAATTAATAATTTTTTTGAGTACTTACCAATCAGTCCTATTAATTAGATTTATTTGAGTCTAAATATTCATGATGACAGTGAAACATACCGGAGTATAACAAAAACATAAAAAAAATTTAAAAAAAATAAAAAGAGAGAGACTAAAAGATACTGGAGAAAATGGTGACTAGTACCATCAGAGAGCAGAAGTAAGAATGTGAAATGAAGAGCGACACGAAGAGTGTGAGTGAAGATGGAGAGCAAAACCGAAATGGAGAGAAACAAAGGGAGAGTAAGTGACCGAAATTCTATGTGGGAAATGGAAATGAGTTGGTGAAATTAGAAATGATAGAGATAGTCGGTGATGACGAATGGTACAGCATTAGTGGGATTTTAGAGGCACAGTCTACCAACGTCGGTTTTTGTTCCAAATTTTGGAGGGAAATGAAAACTTACATGACACGGTACTCACATGTGCATCATGTGTTAAGGGTGCTAGCTAATAGATTATTGACCATGTAACTAATTAAAAATTGACACATATTAAAATTTAAAAAAATTATTAAAGATTTTCACAATTCAACACACAATGATTTGATTTAATACGTGTCAATTTGTGATTGGTTATCAACTCAATATATAAAATGGGACCCATCACCTAAACGCATCATTGTGAATGCATTTGTCGATGTGAAATACATAATCTATACCAGTGTTAGGAAAATTTCTTCCATATAGAAAATGAGAAAAATATCTACTACCAAAAAAATATGATTTTACCGGGAAAAAAAACTTAGGACAAACTTTTAGGAACAAAATATTTGCATTGCGAAAAGCTTTGAAATTGTGCGCAATGAAAACTGGACATTAGTGATGCAATTATTTTCCTCTTCAACTAAATTGTTGTCTCAGAAAATACACATATTTTGTGTTAAAAGCAATTGGTCTCTCCAATCGATTTGGCAATTGATCGGTTGGCTTGGCAAGGACTCCCACTTTCAATTGGCAAATTAATTAGAGTCGTCAATTGATTGCAAACAATGGCTGCAACCAAACGATTAAGCAAATGATTGGATAAATTTACTTACTCGTTGCTCAAATTTGTGTTACATACGTATTTTTTGAAGGTTAGTTACGTCAATTCCTAAAATTTTACGTGATTTTATGTTACACAGATACAATTTTGTGGGATCACTTACGTGCGTTTCTGAATACTTTTTGTGTTTTTTTTTTTTTTGTGAAATTAGTTAATTTATATGAGATAAGTTACGTGAATTTTGTGTTCACTTATGCATTTTTTCTGATATCACTTACGTAACTGTGAAAATTTATGCAATTTTGTAAAATAAAAGTGTTCTCCAAATACTTACTCGTATTTGTGATCAATTACGTATTTTCTGTGAAATCACTAAAGTAAGTAGTGAAAACTGTGGGGACATATTTTTGGGTAGTCCACATGGCCGAGGTTGTTAGCCGAGGTGCCACATGGGCGGACCATGATGCCGAGATATGGTGAGATAATGCCGGAATCTGAGACATTTGGATAGAGGACTGGAGTCCTAGATTGGGAGATGACTTCAGTTTGGATAAAGATAAGACTCTTAGAGAGTTTATCCCAATCCCATTGGGAGTCTAAGATTAGCAGTAATCCAGAGTCCATTAAAGGAAGGCTTCTATTGGGACTAGGTTTGTGTTGGCTATAAAAGGGAGGTACCCTCATGGGTCTAAGGTATGTTTTTTATGCTCTGTCTAGTGAGTTAAGCACTATTGGTTATCTTTGAGAGATATTTTACTGACTTGATCGTCGGAGTGCCCCCGGGTGGACGAACCACCGCGGGATTCTTATATTTCTATGACAAGTTGTTCGAGCTTAATCTATTCTGCCAGTGCTCTCCAACTAAGTTTCCCTTTTTGATTGTGTGGTCGGAAATCAATACCCACAATTTTGCGCCGTCTGTGGGAACTTAGTTAGAATAGATAGCCATCAGCGTGCAAGATCAACGTTTTGACAACGACGAGTTTAGCGAAGATGGAGAATGCGTCAACGTTGACGGAATGAAGGCCCTTACAGAAGGGATGAATACAAAGATAAGGGGGCATGAGCGCTCCCGAAGAGATAAAGATGACCTTCAAGTAGACAAGAGCTCAGCCTAAGTGAGCAGATCCCAAACTCCATATCTCAGATCCCAAAGCCTAGAAGACAAGATCTCGACCTAGATGAGTAGGTCCGAGAAGACCAGAGCTCAACCTAAGTGAGCAGATCCCGGATTCCAAATCCCAAAAGACAAGATCTCAGCCTAGAAGATTAAGTCCGAGAAAACAAAAGCTCAGCCTAAGTGAGCAGATCCTGGATTCCAGTTCTCGAATCCCGGATTCCAGATCTCGAATCCCGGATTTCAGTACTTGACGATGTTTCTAAGCGAAACATGACGAATAATTTAGACTTATTATATAGCAGAATTGAATTATACTCGCATATAATAGAGTTAAACTAAGTTGGCGATGTTTCTAAGCGAAACATGACGAATAACTTAGACTTATTATATGACAGAGTTGAATTATACTTGCATATAATAGAGTTGAACTAAGTTGGATTAACATGGACCTGTCATATCGGCAGAATCAAACACAGATTGAAACTAAGTGCATATCAGTCAGATTAACAAAGAGACCAAGATTGGTAACCTGGGCCAGTCTTTGTTTGAATTTGACCTCGACGACAAGGTCAAAGCCACATGCTTAATGAGAACCCAAGTGGAACTTAAGTTCACATTAGGGGGCAGAGGGCTGGAGAATGATGCTTGGGAGTTAGAATTTACAAGCTAAGATTGGTTTTAACACTTGTTGAAATTTTAAGAAAAATTTAGAAGTTGAAGTTAAGTCGAGGTTATGTCAAAGGAAGATTGGTTTAACACTTGTTGAAATTTTAAGAAAAATTTAAAAGTTGAAGTTAAGCCGAGGTTATGTTAAAGGAAGTTTGTTTAATACTTGTTGAAATTTTAAGAAAAGTTTACAAGTTAAAGTTAATCCAAGATTATGTTGAAATAATAGAAGACAAAGGTCCTGATAATTAAAGAGTGAAGTGGCAAGTTGTAAATAACACTTGTGAAAATATTATAAATATTTTCAAGTGTTAGGTCAAAGCCGAGATAAAACTACTAGTGGGTATAGTCGAAGTATTCCATACCGAGAAGATTACACAATTAAGGTATACGTTGAAGACATGCAAAATATTCTAAGTACGAAAACATGCAAAGCATAGAAGAAAAGCGGTAAGCATACATGATGAAAGCAATATTAAACACTTAGAAGAAAATAGAAGGCTTGCATTGAAAAGGGACAGCTTGTTCAAGTACATAAACAGGCACATCGATTTGATAAAACAGATACAGTTCAAAACAGAGAAGAAAATTACAAAGAAAAAGGTACAATGGAAAGAAAAATTCCTAAGTACTAGAATCTTGTGCATTGATCTCAGACTATTCAACCTCGGCTGTTGGCATTGTTTCGGTCTCGACAGACAGCTGGGCAGACTTCTCGGCCGTGATTTCGGCATCGATTTCTAGAAGAGTCTTGTCCAGGTTTTTTGCAACGGCAGTGATCTCGGTTTCAGAAGTGTCGGCCTTCTTTGGTGAGGTGCTCTTAAAGACCTCATCCTCGTCCTCCCTCAATCAAGTTCAGGACTTGGCCCCAACAACAGAGTAGGGGACTTGGCCCCAGCAACAGCTTCAGATTCTTTCTCAACAACGTCAGCCTCGGCCTCTTCCTTGTCCCCGGCCTCCTCGTCGTCGGCCTCTTCTACTTCCTTGGCCTCATCCTCAGATTGATTGAGAGAGGAAGGGAAAGGGACATTGAGCTGACCCATATCACGGAGAGGAGAGTCCTCGGGGACAAACATCTTTTTTAGGGCTGTCATCCAGTCAAGATAGTAGCCTTTATTGCAAGCCATGTTGACTTATTTTTTCAACCTTAGCAATGGCCTCGGCTTTGGCAGCAGTAACTTGATCCACTTGCTTCATGTGCTTCTCTTTCGAGATATTGAGTTACTGGAGGCATGAGCATGTCAGATTGACTATAAGGAGATGGAGCGGATTGCACAGTTATGACATTAGGGATGTCAACAAGAAGGTCTTCTACGACAAGAGTTCAGCGAGACATGTTGTCGTTGGTTACGACAATGGTTACTCACAAATAAGGCGATTGAAAAATTATCAAGGTCTAAGGCTAGAAGCTTAGGACCTCAGTGTTTCCTGTTCCTGGTTCTAGGTGCAAGATTGTCGCTATGTCGGTGTTTGCACTGCCATTGGAATGGTGGGTTGATACGTGGAGCAGTTGATGAAGTGCTTGGCTGCTAGTCTGGTTCAGCTAATAGAGTTTGAACCTGGGGCACGAATGGATTATTCATGGCAATGAATGCTTCAAGAACAACGATGATGGTTTGTAGAGGCAAAAAAGAGAGAGTCTAGGGACATAGATAGAGGCAAAAATAAAAAAGATGGCAAAAAGTTATGATTTCGAGTCTTTAGGCGACGTGCTCGTGCTGATGTTAGACAGCTGGGGGCAAAACTGATGCGACACGATGGAGACGTGATTAGTACGCTCCAAGCTGATGATGATCTTGATTGAGAAGTACGATCTCAGTTGAGATGATCTCGGTAGAGGTGATGATCTCGGTTGAGATGACGATCTCGGTTGACATGATGATTTCAGTTGAGATATTGATCTCGGTTGAGATATTGAATTTGGATGGGAGCAGAACTTGTTTATTCTTGGTTTCTTATGGGATGATGCTAGGATCTTGATGTTCTTGAACTAGTAAGTCATGATCTCTGTTGAGATGTTGGACCTGGATGAGATAGAACATGATGGTTCTTGATTCTTGATTCTTGACGAGTGGACATATGAGCCCTTATTTCTTGGCGTCGACAAGTGTAACGACCCCATCACGTATAATGATTAGTACTTTATTAATTAAGAGGATTTGAGATTTAATTGCCGAGTATTATAATTTATTTGGAATTTATGAGAATTGTGGAATCTGACTCGTATATGATTTTATTGAAGGTTTATTTTGGAATTAGAAATTAAGGGTCCAAATGGCTTAAGTAAGTGAAGTTAAGAAGTCGAATCAATTTAATCTTAATTAAGGACCCATTTGGGAGTTTAGTTAAATATTCGATTCAGTTTAGTGAAATTGGGATTTGGTTAATTAGATTCTAATTGGAGTTGATTAAGTCATGAGGATTGCGAATTATGGTTATTATAAATTAAATTTAATTATGATGTGTCCAATTTGAATATGTAAATTATCGTTGAAAATTTGAGTTTGATCAGAAATTAAAGGCCTGAATGATTTGGGAAATCGAAATTGATAATGAAAATAAGTTTAATTTAATATTTGGAACATTTTAGGAGTTAGATTAAAAATCTGATTCGGATTGATAGAATTAAACATAATTAATTGGGTCTTAGTGGAAGTCAAATTAAATTAATTAAATTATGAGGGATTTATGATTAGTCATAATTAATTTAATGATGTGCTAATTGAAATTTATTAAGATTAAATGTTGCCTAATTAAATAAATTCTAAACATAAATTGAATCTAGGGTTAAGAATATATGTGTGGGAATGTACAGAGAAGTATGTGTGTGTGCAGAAAAAAGTCTGGTGGGTGTACTGAGAAACCAGATTTGTGTGTGTATGGGTGTGTGTTGGAGGCTTAAATCAAGGTGCACGTGTGCATGATGTGTAAACAAGAGATGTGTGCATGTATGTAAGTGTTAAAGGAATTGAATCAAGACCCATTTTTTTTGGGTGTTCTGCTGGGAAGAAATGCATGGCAGAGAGAGAGAGAGAGAGAGAGAGAGAGTTTTCAAGAAGAAAGGAAGAACAAGGGAAAGAAAGGGAATATTAACCAAACATGCTGGAAATAAAGTGCAAGGTATGAAATTATGCTTGATTTCTTGTAGAATATTTATATTACCCTTAAAATTAAAGATGAGTTGGAATCAACATCATGTAATTGGAAGAAATTAGCAAATTGATGAAAAAAAAATTTTGATCTAGGTTTATGGTTATGGAATAAATTTAGGAATTAATAATTTGAGTGTGATTTTGTAGTCATGCATCGGATTAAGTTTCATTGTTACATGCATGAGCAAATTTATAAGTTTTAGTACTCTCATCTTAGATTTTGAAGAATTTGGGATAATCAACCCATGTTTTGAAGCGAATGAGGAAAAGTTTTGCAAAACATTCAATTCATGGAAATCTAGAATTAATTTTGAAGATAAATGAGGTTTTGATTTTAAATCCTTAACCCATGCATGTAATGTAATTTAAGAGTTTGACTCAAATTAAGCATATTTTGGAATATCTATGATTATGAATTAAGTTTTGGGTGTGTTATGAAGGAAATTAATTTAATCTAAATTTGGCTAAATCAATAATTAAATTATGATTTGATTTTGAATATAGAAAATTAGTTGGTTTTAATCTTAATTTCATACATGCAAATGTGTTCCTAAGAGTCATATAACTTCAATTTCATGTAAATTAAAAGGAATTAGTAAAAGAGTGATAAAATTGAATTAGATTCAAAATTATAGAAGTTAATTTGGATTGGGTTACATACATGTGAGTGGTTATGGAAAAATAAATTAGAAATCAATTATCTTTGGCTTGATTTTGTAGAACCATCCTATAATACTTGGAGATTTGAGATTTAATTCATGGAATTAGGATGAAATTGGGTGTCAAATATAAAATAAGTTACATGCATCATGAATTAAGAAAGCTATGAAATTAGTCTCATGGATCAAGTAAGAAATTAAGTAGACTCATGGTTATGGAAATTAGTTGGAAAATTTATAAGAATATAAAACTAGTAATTTTGATGTCAATTTCATACATGTGAATAATTTTCTAAGGAATTTATGACTTTAATTTCATGCTTGAAAGGAAAGCAGAAAGAGCTTGAAATCAATTTTATGTAACTAAAAAGAAAATGAGAAATTGGAGCCATGTTTAATTTGTGGAGATTAATTTAGAGGTTAATCATTTTGAGTTGGGATTTGGCTTGATATGGAGAAAATGAATTAAAACTAAATTTGGCAATTGGGGCATGATTTTGAATAAATGATTTAGTAATTTATGACTTTAATGAATGGTTCTCCATGTTTGTATATTAAAGTGCATGTTTTGAAGCTTTGAATACCAAAATTTGAACTTTAATTGCAATTTTAGAATTTCATAATTTTCGTTGTCCGCTCGAGCGAGGGAAGTCCCGTTCGAGCGTGAAAATCGACCTCCCAGTAGTTTTTTAAATTTTACAGTCTGCTCGAGCGACCAAAGTGGCGCTCGAGCGGAGACCCATTTTCAGCACATTTTGGAAAGTTGCATTTAGTTCATATTTTTATCCTCATCTCTTTCCAATGCATTCTAGACATGATTTATGACTCAATAAAGAATAATAGACTACTAATCAACATAGATTAGTTAGTTAAAGAATGAATCATTGATCTTGTGGTAATTGTTTAAGAAGCCAAGTAAATGATCAATCTATTTTGAAAAGAAGGACTTAGTAATGAAAGAATATGTGAAATAAGAACCCGATTTATTTAAACGAGAAAGAATAAACGTAGTAAAACTTCAGACTATAAAGACTAGAAAGGACAAGTTTAATCAAGGGAGTAATATTGTATTTCAATGTGTATATGTTATGTGCTTGTGTAGATCACGCGCCATTGTGCACTGATTTTCCGATATATCGATGCATTCGATTTATTCGCAACTTGTGAGTAATAACTTAGTAAAGATATGTTCAACTGTACTTATTTTCTGTGTGACAAAATGAGATCTGTTTTCTGAAATGATATGTTCTGTACAATGAATGATTGCCCAATTTCTGACATGTATTCGTGACATCCTTAGTATCATGTGATATCTACAGCCATTACCCGGTATCGGAGGTTCCTTCTTTGTCACGACCCCAACCTGCCCCTAGAAGGTCGGCGCCGAGATGGCCAGTAACCCGAGGTTACCAAAGGCCTCTTACAAGAATTCACGCACAACTCAGAGTAAATATGTGGGGCTTACAAATGCGGAAGCAATAAATTAACATACAAGCAGTCCATAAAAGCAGTGCTTAAGTCGAATGAAATGACATACATCTTTGATGGCTTTAATATAACAGAATAGAGTACATGAATTACATCTTGACAAAAAGGCTTCTCGGCCTTCAAATACAAAAATTTCAATGAAATAACCAAGAAGCATGATCTTCAAGATGTCAAAAACACGAATGCAAAACATGTCGGCAAAAACATCGGCAAACAAGTCTAGGCGTCTCCGCCACCGCTCATCACCTACATATATATATAGAGAGGGTGAGCTTGGATACTCGATGAATGGCATAAACAATAAAGGGTTTACATGAATGATATCCGAGGTCTTTAACAAAACTATACATAGTACAAATCAAGTTTGTCTTTCAAATCTTTCAAAGCTTCAAGGGATGTTCATTAACATCAATATAATACGAGTGATGACATTCGGACAAGCAAACCCACGCGTAAAACCGCTGGCAAGGCAAGACAAGACAAGAGAGATCTCTAAACAAGGATGTCGTTGCATTATAGTCCCCGACACTAAGGACTTGTGCCACAAATGCTTAAAGTCCCTCGCACGACGGACTTCCAAACTTGTGCTACAAATGCTTATAGTCCCCTAGCACGCATTGGACTGGTGCCACAAATGCTTAAAGTCCCCGCACGCACGGACTTCCGAATGGTCATCAAAACAAGACATAACATTTGATACTCAAGGTAGGATTAATCATTCATGCTTACAAACACTTTTCAAAACAAGGCAAAACAATACTTTTATCAAGTCAAAGCAACATAGCTTTATTAAGAATGCCACTCACATAGTTCTTGAACGTGGGTCAAGGCAAGTCCAAGTCCTACAAATACATGGCAAGTTCATCAATACACTTACAAACAAGTTTCACATGCATGCAAATGATCTCGCATGCCCCAAGACTAAGTCAAATCAAAGCAAACACTGTTTCTTATTTCGAAAACATGTCGTAACTAACTGTGTCTTGGCCGAGGTTCCACACCTCCTGCCGAGGTGAGGTTCCGAGGCCACATTCAAGGACAAATGAAGTCGGGAAAACACGGTTTCCCTCGCTCAAGAACATCAAGAACATGATCATGAAGAACATGAAGGAATGAATGCAAGGATCATAACCTATCATTTATAAAATCGAGATCTCATGCAATGAGTTTGAAAACATGGACACGACGCCCATACTAGAATATCTTGGTGAAACAAACACAAATGCATGGATTTCAATGCAAGCTTCAGATCAAATCAAGGCTTTTCTTCAAGAACACATGAAGGTCACATTTTCTTCCGAAACCAACTTTAAATCAACACATGATATGCAAGACCTTCAATCATGCAATGCACTAGATGATCATCAAGAACAACAAAAGGAGATTGAGATTCTAACCTCGGATCACGAATCTAACGGGTCCAACACCAAGGATCGAGCTTGCTAATCACTTTCTCACTCTAGAACTCCTCCTAGAGCTTCTCTCTCCTCAAGAACAAGACTTATAACAAAATGAGACATTTCTAGATTTGCTTACCGATATAACATTCATTTGACACGCAAGTGCTAGCTTGGTTGGTTCAACTTAAAAAATGATTGATTGAAAAGACAAGTCTCGACAAGGCGTGTTCAACAAGCTTGGTGGCAAGGAACTCCACGGCAATGACATCGCCAACAACAAGACTTCGCAAGAAATAACATCGCTAAAGATAAACTTGACAGCAGGGTAACAAAGACATCGGCTAGGGAGGACAACACTTGACTAAGTGCCACACCTCGCCAGGTGTGCCACATCTCGCCTAGGTCATACCTTCCTGTGGGTCAAAGGTCACTAAGGGTAGAACATCTCGCTAAGTAGTGACATCTCGGCTAACATGCCGAGGTGAGAAGGAAGGCCGCACAAGCGATTCTAAGTACAAGGATTCAAAGGTGATCTAGGCTCATGACAACCTCACATACACACACACACACACCAAAGCAACATAACACTTAAGTATCACTTATGCAAGACAAGTCAAGGATGCAAAGCAAGTCAAGATTAAAAATGCAAGCTCAACAAAACAAGATCATATATAATGCATATGAGTATGGTCGAAGCAGTGTGAGGGTTATTACACCTTCCCCTTAAAGAAGTTTGGTCCCCAAACTTGAGTTACCTTATCCTAAGAACAGTTCTGGATGTCGAATCCTCATTTCTTCTTCCATCTTCCAAGTGGGATTCTTGCCAAGATGTTCCCTCCATTCTATCTTCACCATCTCAGATTGCCTTATTTCTCAATTGTCTTACTTGCCTATCAATAATACGCATTGGTCTCTCCTCATAGCTCAATTCTTCATCAACCACAATCTCAAAATGATCAACCACATGCAGGGGATCTCGAATATACTTCCTCAACATTGCAATATGGAATACATTGTGAACTTGACTCGCCGTGGTAGAGCAAGTCTCAGAAGTGGTGTTAATCTTCTCAAGAATTTCAAATGGCCCGATGTAACGAGGTGCTAATTTGCCCTTCTTCCCAAATCTAAAAACTCGTTTCGTTGGTGAAATCTTCAGGAATACATGGTCTCCAACTTCAAATTCCAATTCTCTTCTTCTTTGGTCAAGATAGCTCTTCCGCCGACTTTGGGCGCTCGATCCTCTGTCAATAAGCTTAATCTTCTCGGTTGTTACTTGAATCATCGGGCCGATCAAAACTTTATCTCCTACTTCGTCCAACATATCGGCGATTCGCACTTCCTTCCATACAAAGCTTCAGATGGTGCCATGCCAATCTCGCTTGATAACCGTTGTTGTAAGCGAACTCTACTAATGGTAAGTGTGTTTCCCAACTTCCTTTGAAATCCAATACACATAACCCGAGCATATCTTCAAGTGTCCGATTTGTCCTTTCTGTCGCCCATCGGTTTGGGGGTGAAATGTCGTGCTAAACCTCAACTCGGTTCCCAAAGCCCTCTCAGAACTTTGCCAAAACACGCAAACAAACTTGGATCTCGATGCTCAAACAATTGACATCGGCACTCCATGAAGTCTCACAATCTCATTCATATACAAGATCTGACTAGGTCGCCAGTGAATGTAGTCCGAACAGCAAGAAATGTCCGACTTAGTTAATCTGTCGATTATGACCCAAATCGAGTCCATCCCTTCGTGTCTTGACAAACCAATCACAAAGTCCATGGAGATATGTTCCCATTTCCATTCAGAATCGACAAAGGTTGAAGGAGTCCTTTGGTCTCTCGATGTTCTCGCTTCACTTGTTGACATTGCAAGCATCGAGATACAAACTCGCTATTTCTCTCTTCATGTTCGCCACCAAAAGGTTTGCTTCATATCTTGATACATCTTAGTGTTCCTCGGATGAACAGCAATTCTAGAACTATGAGATTCTGCAAAATCCTTCTTTTCAACTCGAACGTCGGCCACACACAATCTTCCTTCAAACTTGAGCACTCCATCTTCAAAGGTGTAACTCGATCTCGCTTGGTATCAATCTCCTCGCAACCTTTCCGAGGAATTCATCATTCATCTGTCTTGACTTTACTTCATCAATAATGGCTGGCATTTCACGAGATTATGGCTAAGCATGCTAAACTTCCCATTGATCTTCTCGCTTAATGCATCGGCCATCGAGTTGGCTTTGCTCGGGTGATATTGAATTTGCATGTCGTAGTCCTTCAATAATTCCACCATCTTCTCTGCCTCAAATTTAGTTCCTCTGAGTAAATAAATACTTCAAACTCTTGTGATCCGTGAAAACTCGGCAAGAAGCTCCATACAAGTAATGTCGCCAAATCTTCAAGGCAAATACCACTACGCTAATTCTAAGTCATGGGTAGGGTAGTTCTTCTCATGAAGTTTCAACCGACGAGATGCATATGCTATGACCTTACCCTTTGCATTAATACACAACCCAAACCCTTATGTGAAGCATCATCAGAATCTGAAATTCTCATTACTTGATGGAAGTACAAGAACGAGTCAGAACTAACCTCGTCTTCAATTCTCAAATGTCGACTCTCTATCTTTGGTCCATTCGTATGCCACTCCCTTCGAAAGTTAATCGTGTCAAAGGCTTCGCAATCCTTGAGAAGTCTTTCACAAACTTTCGTAGTAACCGCCAAACCTAGGAAACTACGAAACCTCGGACACGTTGGTCGGCGTCGGCCAATTTACCACGGCTTCAATCTTGCCGATCAATCGAGATACCTTCTTCATTAATCACATGCCCTAGGAATGAAATCATCGAAAGCCAAAACTCACATTTACTCAACTTAGCATACAACTTCCTGTCCTCAAAATCAGAAGGCAAGTCTCAAGTGGTTTTCATGTTCACTTTACTCTTGGAATAGATTAGTATATCATCAATGAAGACAACTACAAACTCATCTAAATGCGGTTTGAAGACTCGTTCATTAAGTCCATAAATGCAAAGAGGGCATTGGTTACACCAAAAGGCATCACTAAAAACTCAGTGGCCATATCACGGTTCGAAATGCCGTCTTCTCAACATCCTCGCTTTAACCTTAAGTCGATGGTAACCCGACCTAAGGTCAATCTTGGAAAAGACTCGTGCTCCTTGAAGTTGATCTAGCAAATCATCAATCCTAGGCAATGGGTACTTATTCTTAATGGTTACTTTATTAAGTTCTTCAGTCAATGCAAAGACGAAGCGTAGCATCCTTTTTCTTAACAAACAACACTGGTGCTCCCCATGGTGATGTGCTCGGCCTAACAAAACCCTTATCCAACAATTCCTGAATCGCATACCTTCAATTCCTTAAGTTAATTTGGGGCCATTCTATAAGGTGTTTTGGAGATCGGCTGTGTTCCTGACATGATGTCTACAGTAAACTCTATTTCTCTATCGACTAAGTGGCCAGGCAATTCATCTGGAAAGACATCGGGGAATTCACTAACAACTGGGATATCGGCTAACTTAGCATTTCCATTCTGATCACTCAGTATACTACACAAGTAGCCATGGCATCCTTTCCGAATTAGCTTATAGGCTTTAATGGATGAAATCAAGTAAGGTGGGGACACTACACCTCTACCCTGGAAAATAACCTCGCACTGGCTTGGGGGTTTCAAAGTAACGCTCTTAGAAACACAATCAATAGATGCATGATTCATCACTAACCAATCCATTCCTAATATAACATCAAAGTGGGTCATGCTTAATGGCATCAAATCAACTAACAACTCTACACCCTTAATCCCAACAACACACTCTCTATAAATAGATGCAACAATCATAGTTCTCCCAGATGGAGCAGATACATATAACACATAACCAAGGGGTTCCTGTGGTCTATTCAACTTCTCAGCAAACTTAGCAGATATGAATGAATGCGTAGATCCCGAATCAATTAACACATAAGCATCTTGGGAGCAGATTGGAAGTATACGACACTCAAGTTTCAAAGATTCAGGTGTCTCCTGGCACTAGAGCGAAAACTCTGCCCTGCCTCATTTGTGTCCTGCCGACATTGCTTCCCTGTGCAGAGCCCGAGGTGCTCCCACTTTTCCTACCATCATCAATCCTTGACTTTGGGCAATCTTTCACACGATGACCCATCTCTCCACATTCAAAACAAGCGCCTGACGCCCAACGGCAAACCCCTGAATGCGGCCTCCCACAACTTGCACACATCGGCTTAGTACTACCTTCCTGGTTCGAGTTGCTGGAGCTTCCCACGTTCGCTTTCTTCTTAGCATTAAACGAGCTCGGCGGTTGTCATAGTTACATCTCTTTCTCTGGTTCTCTCGCATTACGATATCGGCTCAAGTTGGTTTCGCAAGGATAGCCTTGTCCAAGACTCCAGAAAGTTGGCATGTTGAGCATGTTAACTCTATCCTCAGATCGGTCCACGCATCCACTTTCAAACTTCCTAGCTTTCCTATACTCATCATTGACCATATGAGGTGCATACCTCGCCAATTCGGTGAAGGCACGATCAGATTCTCGCCATCGTTTCCTTGTGTGAGGGTTCAAACTCGTGATCTTGCGATCTCGACACTAAGGAAAATGCTTATTATAAAATAGTTCCAAAAATTTGGCCCAAGTTAAATCAGGGTTTCCTTCGTGTCATCATCCACCATCTTCGCATCATCATCTAATGTAAATACGGCCAATGCCACCTTTTGAGCATCTGTGCTGGGAAAGATTTCAAACAACTTCTCCATTCCTAGAACCCACGCTTCGGCTTTCATTGGTTCTATGCCCCCTTGGAACCTCGGCGGGTTCATCTTCTTGAATTCCTTAATCAAAGTCATGGTTCCATCTCCATACAAGGCTGGCTGTGAGGGTACTTGAGGTACTGGAGGAGGTGGAGGTGGAACTGTATATCGGCCATTCGTCTGTTCGGCCTGGGTAGTTGTAGCACTAACATTCTGTTGTCTCACTTGTCTTAACTCTCGAGTTAACCCTTCCACTAGTCTTTCTAATCGGTCCAGTCTGTCCTCTGATCGATCTCGCCAATGGTGGTCTTCCTCTCCTCATAGTGCTATGAGTATGCGAAATGTGACTTTAAAATGTAATGTAGAACAAGTATGCATGCTAGCAACAAGTAATCATCTTTGGGATGATGCACACATTTGTCAAGTAGCAAGCAACATGATGCAATCCTATGATCTTTCTAAGGAAATCCTATGCTCTTTAGGACTCGAGTGTGTGAATAACGTACTATAAGAAACTTGTGCTCGATACCAATCTGTCACGACAACCTCGCCTTTAGAAGGTCGGCGCCGAGATGGCCAAGAACCCGAGGTTACCAAAGGCCTCTTACAAGAATTCACGCACAACTCGGAGTAAATATGTGGGGCTTACAAATGCGAAGCAATAAATTAACATACAAGCAAAGTTTAAGTCGAATGAAATGACATACATCTTTGATGGCTTTAATATAATGTAATAGAGTACATGAATTACATCTTGACAAAAAGGCTTCTGGCCTTCAAATACAAAAATTTCAATGAAATAACCAAGAAGCATGATCTTCAAGATCTTTTAAAACACGAATGCAAAACATGTCGGCAAAAACATCGGCAAACAAGTCTAGGCGTCTCGCATACCGCTCATCACCTACATATATATATAGAGAGGGTGAGCTTGGATACTCGATGAATGGCATAAACAATAAAGGGTTTACATGAATGATATCCGAGGTCTTTAACAAAACTATACATAGTACAAATCAAGTTTGTCTTTCAAATCTTTCAAAGCTTCAAGGGATGTTCATTAACATCAATATAATACGAGTGATGACATTCTGGACAAGCAAACCCACGCCGTAAAACCGTAAGGGGCAAGGCAAGACAAGACAAGAGAGATCTCTAAACAAGGATGTCGTTGCATTATAGTCCCCGACACTAAGGACTTGTGCCACAAATGCTTAAAGTCCCCTGGCACGTACGGACTTCCAGAATGGTCATCAAAACAAGACATAACATTTGATACTCAAGGTAGGATTAATCATTCATGCTTACAAACACTTTTCAAAACAAGGCAAAACAATACTTTTATCAAGTCAAAGCAACATAGCTTTATTAAGAATGCCACTCACATAGTTCTTCGAACGTCGGGGTCAAGGCAAGTCCAAGTCCTACAAATACATGGCAAGTTCACTGAATACACTTACAAACAAGTTTCACATGCATGCAAATGATCTCGATGCCCCAAGACTAAGTCAAATCAAAGCAAACACTTTCTTATTTCGAAAACATCTTTGGGCAACTAACTGTGTCTTGGCCGAGGTTCCACACCTCCTTGCCGAGGTGAGGTTCCGAGGCCACATTCAAGGACAAATGAAGTCGGAAAACCTCGGTTTCCCTCGCCAAGAACATCAAGAACATGATCATGAAGAACATGAAGGAATGAATGCAAGGATCATAACCTATCATTTATAAAATCGAGATCTCATGCAATGAGTTTGAAAACATGGACCGACGCCCATACTAGAATATCTTGGTGAAACAAACACAAATGCATGGATATCAATGCTAGATTTCAGATCAAGTCAACGCTCTTCTTCAAGTACACATGAAGGACAGATTTTCTTTCCGAAACCAACTTAATATCGACACATCATACGCAAGACAGCTTCTATCATGCAATGCGACTAGATGATCATCAAGAACAACAAAAGGAGATTGAGATTCTAACCTCGATCACGAATCTAACGGGTCCAACACCAAGGATCGAGCTTGCTAATCACTTTCTCACTCTAGAACTCCTCCTAGAGCTTCTCTCCTCAAGAACAAGACTTATAACAAAATGAGACATTTCTAGATTTGCTACCGATATAACATTCATTTCGGACACGCGCGGCAGCTTGGTTGGTTCAACTTAAAAAATGATTGATTGAAAAGACAAGTCTCGACAAAGGCGTGTTCAACAAGCTTGGTGGCAAGGAACTCCGTGGCAATGACATCGGCCAACAACAAGACTTCGCAAGAAATAACATCGGCTAAAGATAAACTTGAACAGGGTAACAAAGACATCGGCTAGGAGGACAACACTTGACTGATTGTGCCACACCTCGGCCAGGGGTGTGCCACATCTCGGCCTAGGTCATACCTTCCCAGGGTCAAAGGTCACTAAGGGTAGAACATCTCGGCTAAGTAGTGACATCTCGGCTAACATGCTGAGGTGAGAAGGAAGGCCAGACAAGCGATTCTAAGTACAAGGATTCAAAGGTGATCTAGGCTCATGACAACCTCGGCACATACACACACACACACACCAAAGGAACATAACACTTAAGTATCACTTATGCAAGACAAGTCAAGGATGCAAAGCAAGTCAAGATTAAAAATGCAAGCTCAACAAAACAAGATCATATATAATGCATATGAGTATGGTCGAAGCAGTGTGAGGGTTATTACATTCTTGGAACTAGGTTATTCATAACCTTACGCTTATGCGTCCTGTTTGTGCACTGTTGCCCGTACCGGAGGCCCGCCATGGGGGTTTAGCTGTCCTGTTATGTAACCCGGATCCGGAGGTTCCTTCTTGGAACTAGGTTATTCATAACCTTACGCTTATGCGTCCTGTTCTGTTACGCTTATACGTCCTGTTCTATTATGCTAATGGATGTATCACGTAAATGTAATCATGACTTATGATTTTTGTCTGTATATGATCTAAACAAGTATGAATTTAATAAAACTGAATTATGATTTCTGAATCTGTATGGACTCATTCATTAAAACCCTTTACTCTGTTATTATTCACTGGGCTTTAGCTCACTGTATTATTTATGTATGTAGGTGATTAGGCGCGTGACCAGGCTTAAAGGCATCTGTCTATAATCTGTTTTGTCAGCCAACCTATGTGTCTCCCGTGGAGGTTCCGGATATGTTAAGTGTTATTATTATATGATTGAAAGTTTAAGTTATATTCTCTTGTTTGGTTCAGCAAGTCATGTGTATTTTGAAAAAGGGACTAAGTCTCTTTCTGCCTAATCTATATATATATTATGACATGACGATGATGTGTATATATGTATATGAAAAGTTTAAAATTTTTCTGTCTCATATAAGTCTGCACAGCTTAATGGACGTTGTATATTGTTATTTGCTTCCGCTAGCCCCTAATATTATGTTAATCTGTCTCAGAGGCCTTCGGTAATCTCAGGATTACTGGCCGGTTACGATGCTAAACCTATAGGGGCTGGTTTGGGTCGTGACAACAAGTCACAATCTCGGTCGGAGGAGTACATGTATAGGTTCCATCACCTTAGTTTGCCGAGGTAATAGAACCTAGGGGGCAGTTGTGGGGACATATTTTTGGGTAGTCCACGTGGCCGAGGTTGTTAGCCGATGTGCCACGTGGGCGGACCATGATGCCGAGATATGGTGCGATAATACCGGAATCTGAGATATTTGGATAAAGGACTAGAGTCCTTGATTGGGAAAGGACTTCGGTTTGGATAAAGATAAGACTCTTAGAGAGTTTATCCCAATCCTACTGGGAGTCCAAGATTAGCAGTAATCCAGAGTCCATTGAAGCAAGACTTCTATTGGGACTAGGTTTGTGTTGGCTATAAAAGGGAGGTACCCTCATGGGTTTAAGGTATGTTTTTTATGCTCTGTCTAGTGAGTTAAGCACTATTAGTTATCTTTGAGAGATATTTTACTGACTTGATAATATGCCCCCGGGTGGACGAACCACCGCGGGATTCTTATATTTCTGTGACAGGTTGTTCGGGCTTAATCTATTCTGCCAGTGCTCTCCAGCTGAGTTCCCGCTTTTGGTTGTGTGGTCGGAAATCAATACCCATAAAAACGTACGCAAATTTGTGAAATAAAAGTGTTCTCCAAAGAGTTACTCGTATTTGTAATATGCAATTTTGTAAAATAAAAGTGTTCTCCAAATACTCACTCGTATTTGTAATCAGTTACATATTTTATGTGAAATCACTAAAGTAGTGAAAACGTATGCAAATTTGTGAAATAAAATTGTTCTTCGAAAAGTTACTCGTATTTGTAATCAGTTACGCATTTTTAGGAAATCACTATGTCAATTGTAAAAGCTTACACATTTTTGTGTTGTTGAAAATTTTTAGGAACAAACTAACACACATAATTTTCTGTTAATCACCCTGAGTTTTGTGACACAACTTACGCGAATTTGTGAAAACTTACACAATTTTGTAAAATAAAAATGTTCTTCAAAGAATTACTCACATTTGTGATACGTACGCATTTTCTGTGAAATAAAAATGTTGTTGTTTCTGCTACTTTTGGCTGTTGGCAATTGCTACTGTCAAAGATGTTTTGATGTCCTTCCCTTACGGGTTGTGTAAGGGACTTATTTTTCTTACCTTTTTGGTGATTACTTTGGTTACCCATTGCTAGCTGTGCAAGGGATTAACCTTCTTTGTTTTGTTCTGTTATCCCCTAATATGTGGTTCCTGAACAAGAGGATGGAGTGTTCTTCCTTAGTTAGAGTATGTTAGGTTTTTATTGTTGGTAATTCCGTTTGACAAAAGTCCTTTCAGTTGTAGTATTATTCGATCTTTTATTTCAGTGAGGCTATGAGTTTTAGATGCGAATCCAACCTAAATTGTGCCTATGCAAAGGAGTATGTGATGTTTATTCTTTCATGTTTGCCCCCGAAGCAAAAAGCAAAAATACAGTCAAAGTTGCTTGTTCGCTCGAGCGGCCATTTGTGCGCTCGCGCGGAGAATCTTTGGTTCCAGAAGTTTGAACTATCTGCAAAAGTATCGAAAGTTGTGTTTTTGAGTTCGAGCAGCACTTCCTGCGCTCGAGCGTCAGTCCACTCGAGTGGAGATTGCGGATTAGTTTTCTATAAATATATGGTTTCATCTGTTTTTAGGGTTACGGCTTCCAGATCTTCTTCTTGGGTATTATGGTTTTTATCTGGAGTTTCTTTGCTTGTTTCCTGTGATATTTGTGAGAGTTTATATCATGAATTGAGTGATTATATCAAAGGGTTTGTTTTATTTTGTTTTATTCAAAAAGAGAGAGTTGTTCTTCAGTGGATTTCGTGGAATTTGGGCCTGAAGCTTTGGTGGATTCTAGAGTGGCTCATCGTCGTGATTCGACATCGGCGCTGTGGATTTAACGTTGGGCAAGACAATTCCAAGGTGAAGACGGGGCTAGAAAAGGCATATAGGGTTCGGTTCAATCCGGGTGTGGATTTGTTAGGTAATTGAGAGTACATTTGTGTAATTTCTTTATGTCTTCTTAGTAGATTGTTTTGTGGCTTTTGCTAGTGGTTTTTTTTTTATCACAATTGGAGGCGCTCTAATTGTGGCTTTTCCACATTAAAATCGTTGTGTCAATTTGTCTTGATTATTTGATTGGGATTGATATTTATTGCTTAAAATTGATACGTAATCACAAATCAATATCTAGGGGATTTCTAGATTTTTCAGAGTAGGTGTATTTTCTACTTGGTTCCTTATTTTTGGGTATTGGATTTTATTGGCTTTTTCAGAATTGCCCTTTTAAGCTTCTATTTGGGCAAGCTCCTTGTCTTTGTCTTAGCTTTGTAGCTGGTGTTTTTTTGCTTTTCCATTGTGGGCTATGCATGGGTTATCCTCTTTTCCGGTAGCCTGAGTTCTGGTGCCTGCTTTTGTGTTTTGATCTATCTAAGCCAAGTCTCCATCTAGTTGTTGGTGGCTGTTGCTGCTGTTCTTCCCAAACAGGTTGTTGTGTTTGTTGTTTGGTTGCATATTGGCCTAGAGATAGAGTGCTTCTTGTTAGTGTTGATTTTGTATAGTTATTTTATTTGTTGGTCTTTGTTTTTCTTTTTTAGTGTTAGCTTCTTTGGTTGCTTTGTTCTAGGGCCTGGGAGATATATTCCCCTTGTAATCCTGTATATATATATTTTTTGTTTTATTTTATAACTTACCCAAAAAAAAGGTTTGATTGCTTGGAAGGTCTTTTGATGTTCTATCATGAGTTTCCCATCTTACTAATTTTCACATAAAACTTTCTTTTTGCAAGAAAATAATAGTCGTCGAATGCTTCAAACATTATTAAGCTACAATGAGGGATGCTTTATCAACTTTTGAAGAACTCTTGATTTTAAATGAGAGTTTTTTTGTTTTTTTTTTTTTAATTTAAATTTTTTACGAAATGTATAATTTATTACACGTCTTCAACTTCTTGCATTAACTTATGTTCAATAATTCCGTTACTTTATACACTAATGTTTCTATTATGTTTGACAAATTAATGCTAACAAATATTATAAAATGGCAAATTTTAGATGCAAAATCCATTTTTTTGTGCATTTGTGCAAAAGAAATAATGAGGCCTTTCTAGGTAACCAGAAGTCTGCAAGGAATGTGAATGTATGTGATGGAATTTTGTGAACTACTTAAAGGGAATATATATACATTTTTATCAGACTTTTTATTCTGCAAAAACCATTGGTGGTGGATAGGCCAAGTGGCTAGTGAGGGATGGAAAGTCCGTAGTTGGGGGAGCTATAAAGATTTAAAAGATGGAAGTGATAGGTATTGGTATATTATTGTGAGATTGGATGGGAAATGGAATCAAGCTGTGAGAATTGAAAATGCATCTGTTGTGGACCACATTAGAGTAGTTGGGGCATAAAAAATTGTCTTTTGTTAAAAACTTGAGTTTGTTACACAGGCTGAGGGATATTTACTTTTATCCAAACAAATCTGTTCTAATGAAGAAAATTTCTCATATGTTTGAAATATATCATTGCTGAGCTGATATTAAAGACTGGATGGGGACTTTTTAGTCTGCTTGTATTCATGTCAAAATGCTAGGAAATGATCTATGATCATGACTGGAAGATGGTTTTAAAGTTTGGATAGAGAAAGTTCCAATTGAGGTTGTTTCTTGTAGTCATTCTAATTTTGTTTATACTTTGTTATGAAAATCATCTTTATACATAAAAAGAGTTTTTTCAATTCTTTAAGCCTCGTTTTTAAATCATTACTTTAATAAAAGACTTCCATCATTTCATACCTTTTTTGTTCATAGAATTTATTAATAAACTTCCTACCATATATAAAAAACCTCATTTCATAGAAACCTAATAAATATGTTTTCCCCTACAAAATCACCTGGGGTGTCTGCAAAGAACAAATGAGGGTCATTTAATAAAAAAATTTATAACCTTTTCCTTTCTCCAAGCAAGGCCAAAAGTTTCAATTGGAGTGTAGCCATAATAATAATAATATATAAATAAAATTAAAAAAACAAAACAAAAACAAAGAGATGGTAGTCTTGCAATATATGAACTTCAAATCACTCGTGTCAATTCAAGTAATCCTTTAGGCTTCGTCAAAATCCGTTACAAACCTATATTTCAACCAAAGGAAATATGTCAATGTGAATTGTAGATATAAAATAAAAAAATAAAAATAAAAATTGAAACTCATTACCACAAAAGTATAAACTCCCTCTATGTCAAATTTGAACATATATAATGTGGGGACATATTTTCTGAGTGCCAACACGTGGCCAAGGTGACGCCGAAGTGTCAGCGGAGGTGCCACGTGTCCTGGTCACGACGCCGAGGTGATCTCGGCTAGGCCAAGGTTATCTCTGAAGATATCGGAGTTCGGGATAAGCGGATAAGGGACAAGAGTTCTAAAATGAGAGAAGACTTCAATTTGGGTAGGGATAAGATTCTTAGAGAGTTTATCTCAATCCTACTAGAAGTCCAAGATGAGCAATAGTCCTAAGTTCAATGAAGCTAAGCTTCTATTGGGACTAGGATTGTGTTGGCTATAAAAGAGAGGCACCCCTATGGGTCTAGGGTACGCAATTTATATTCAGAATAGTGAGTTAAGCACTATTGATTATCTTTGAGAGATATATGATTACTGACTTGATCATCGGAGTGCCCCCGAGTGGACGAACCATCGCCGGAATCTCTTCTTTCTGTTACAGGTCGTTCGGGCTTATTCAATTCTGCCAGTGCTCTCCAGTTGAATACTGAGTTGGCAGTGTGATTAGAAATTCACTCACACAATTTGGCGCCGTCTGTAGGAAATAAAGGAGAATAGATGGCCAACGACGGACAGAGAGAGAAGGTTGAGGACGACACTCCTACTGAGGGTGGGAAACCTGTAGACCTTGACGTCGGATGAGACAACTGCAACGAAGAAACTCGTGATAAGAATCACAGAGGAAAGGACGTCGGCTAGGAAGGCGACGTACCAAAGAAAACGGACCAAAGCGGGTACTACAACGAGGACGACCTCCAGGTATGTAAAGAAAGATGCCCGCAGAGGGACGATGAGGTGAAGACCATGGCGAACAAATTGGTAGACCTGCAATCTGTCATCAATTTCATGATGCAAAACAACGTCATGCAGCCACCATTCCCGCTGCAGGACACGCCGATTCCAGCAGCCAATGCCCAGAAGGGAGGGCAGAAAACAATCCATGTAGTCCCCCAGCACACTATGAGTGAAAAACTCTCTCACCGGCCTTCAAGGGAGGTCCAGCGAGGAGAGTCGAGAAGGAAAGAATCTCGAAGGACACATTGCACTAAAGAAGCAGACCCCAAAGAACATCGGCATGTTCAAAGGCAGGAGTTGTGCTTCAACGCAACTAATGGAGAAAGGTCGAAAAGGGCTCACAACGAAGCTGAGAGCAGTGCACCTAAAAGGCTGAAGTTAGGAGATAGCTGAGCTCCTGGTTGGACCAAGGAGGACCTAAGGGATTAGCTATAGAGGAGGCAACTAGATGCCGAGGTAACCTCCCCCGTTAAGCCGAGAACGCCATTCTTGGTAGAATTGGACAAATTCGAAGCCCCGAAAAGGTTCAACATGCCGAGATTCCAGATCTACGATGGGAAGTTGGACCCCAAATTTCACGTCGGTTTGTACCTAAACTCAATAGCGTTATACACTAGGAACGAACCATTGCTTTGTAAGGTGTTCCCCTCATCCTTCGGAGAAATTGCATCAGACTGGTTTCACAAGTTGCCGAAAGGAACTGTGAAGACCTAGGAAGGCTTGGCTGAGATGTTTGTGGCCAGGTTTGTGACAAACAAACTTCAGCCGTTGAGGGTAGACGCCCTGATGGCTCTGAAAATTGGCAAGGACGAAAGCTGAGAGCCTATGCCAAAAGGTATTATGAGGTATTCAACCGAATACCCGAGTGCAACCAAGAGAAGGCAGTCGTGTCTTTCAAGAACGGCCTAAAAGATGATTGTCCACTACGAAAGTCATTGGCAAAGACATTGCCAAAAATCATGGAAGAGCTCATGGCCAAAATTGAGAAATATGCCAGAGCCGAAGAAGACACGCCAAGGACTAAGGAGACAAAGCAAGAGAAAGGAAACGACTCGCCGAAGCGAGGCTGAGTTAACAACGGATCCAACAAGTAAGAGATGAGACTGAGGGTTGCACAGGCAGTCACAACAGTATTCCGAATCCCGATTTTCAAAGTCTTGGAGAAAATCTGAAATCAGCCCTATGACAGAGCACCGGCAAGGGTGCCGGGCGAATTTATGAGAAGGAGCCTTGGTAAGCATTGTGCTTACCATAATGAAGATGGACATCTGACTCAGAGTTGCAAAGCCCTGAAGTCACACCTGGAAGACCTGGTAAGACAAGGCCATTTAAGGGACCTTGTAGATGAGACCAGGACAAGGGAAGAGCAGGCAAGACTGCCTCAGGCACCAGCAGCTCCACCTCCCCCAGCATAGCAACCGTAGGAAGGTGGACCTAGGGTACTTAATGTAATTCACTCGAAGGTCAACGAAAACGAAATACGGGGGGAGACCCAGAAAGTAAAACATTTGCAGCATGTGTACCAGGTCCGGGATAAAAGACCTTGGGAAGAGGAGTGCCAAGGACTAGTAGTGTCCTTTACTGAAGCCGACCTTAAGATGGTGCAGCATCCACATAACGATGCCTTGGTGGTATCCCTCCAAGTTGGGGAGTGCCAAGTGAAGCGCATCCTGATTGACCAAGGCAGCTCTTGTGACATCATGTACATCAAGTGTCACAAGGAGCTGGGCCTTCACCCAGACAATATGGAGCAGTCCAACAACCCAATGGTCGAGTTCAATGGAACGCCGACGTGGCCACTGGGAGCAAGCTTGGAGGTGCAGGCTGGCACCAAAAAAATAAAAACAGAATTCACCATAATCGACACACCCTCCCCTTACAATGCAATCTTGGGAGGGCCATGACTACATGCAATGAGGGTTGTTCCCTCAACGTTGCATCAATTATTACGGTTCCCAACAGAGCATGGGATAGAGGAGGTCAGAGGGGATCAGCTACAAGCAAAGAACTGCTCCATGGCAGCAATGAAATCCACTTGCAGCATACGAGAACCAGAGACAGTAGAGATCGAAGACGAGGACGTGGAAGTCCTAGTTGACGTCTGTGACAACCCTCGCCTCTGATTAGTGTTAATTGTGTTTTAGCATGATAAGTAATTGATTATGATGAAATCCTAAATTGATTGTATGAGTGTGTTGCTTTAATTGCATTTCTATCTGTTGAACCACAGAATAATCTGTTCATGTTTTGGTTTCGTATTGCGAATTGAAAGCCTTATTGGAGACTGATTCAGAAATCGATTAGTATTTTATGCTAATTAGGATTTATGTGATTTTATGGTAGATTTAATTAAAAATTTGATTTGGAATGATTAATTAGATTAAATAATGTTAAATTACATTAGTTTGAATTTATTACATGTTTGCCATTAGTGGGCTACTTTAGAGGCATTGTTTGGGGTGTGATTCGTATCATTTTTGATGCATCATCTTCATCCATTTGGGGACCAAAACCGAGAGAGAGATGGAGAGTAGGAGAAAATTGATTCAACAAGAAATTTGGCTTGGAAAATTTGAGGAATTGAAGAAGATTGCAAATTGAGCTAACATACTTGGAGTTTAAGACCTAAGGTAGGGAATTCACCCTCTTGATTATGAATTTAAGTTGTTTCATGCATGGTTCATGGAAATTTGGAGTTTAAAGTCAATAATTAATTTAAAGAGTTGAATTGAGAAT
Source organism: Camellia lanceoleosa (assembly GCA_025200525.1). Classification (NCBI taxonomy): domain Eukaryota; kingdom Viridiplantae; phylum Streptophyta; class Magnoliopsida; order Ericales; family Theaceae; genus Camellia; species Camellia lanceoleosa. The sequence goes on from CM045766.1 coordinate 93,654,433, forward strand.
TAATTCATACATGCATGTGCATATTCTTGAATTTTGAGGTTGTTTTTATGAGGATTTCCTCATGCATGTTCATATTTTGGTAGAGGTCCATGAATTCACCATGTTTTAGAGTTCAATCTTGCATTTGATCATGTTTTGGAGCATTAGAGTTCTTGGAAACTCATGCATGTTATGTTCTTGTATTGTTCTTTTAGTTTCTTTGAAATTGGTGTTCAATTGGCTTACTTTTGGGCTTTAATTTTATTAAATGATCTTCAAAACATGTTGTATTATGAGTTTCCAAGTGTTTTCTAGAAAATTGGCCCAAAAGATTGAGTTTTGATGTGTTGAATGCTTGGTTTGAGCTTAGGGAGCAAATCTGAAAAAACCAGAATTTGGCTTCCACGCTCGAGCGAAGGATTCCACGCTCGAGAGAGAACCTTTGTTTTCTGAATTCCGCTCGAGCGACGGAATGCTGGCTCGAGCGTAGATTGCAAGCTCTCAGGTTTTTATGGACGCAGAAGCAAGCTTGAGCGAAGGGATCTACGCTCGAGCGAGGAACTGTGTCTCCCGTTCGAGCGAGCATCGAGCGAGCGTCAAGCGGGAAATTTCAGCAACCAGTACTTTTTGTATTTTTATAGACCGCTCGAGCGAAGAAGTCTACGCTCGAGTGACCCCTCTGTTTTGATACGCTCGCTCGAGCGTAAAAAGCCACGCTCGAGCGAGACCCCTGTTTTTAGCAAATTTTGAAAAGTGTTCTAAAATGCATTTTGCATCCTCATTCCATCCTAAGCATTCCTAGGTCATGTTTAAGGCATCTTATTGAGGATATTGAGTAGAACCACACCAAGTCAAGATAGGGGCTAAGTTATTAATCCCGAGTGTGTAACTTAGTGTGTGTTCGTTCTATTACTGTGTAGGGTTGGTACCCGAGGACGCTGATTAGCTTGTCTATAGCCTAGTACTCTGTGAGTAATAATGTTGTAAAGATACGTTCCATTATAATTATTTTCTGAACAATTGATTGTACTGTCTCCTGAAATGACACTGTTTACTGAATGAATGTTTGTCCTATTTGTAAACTGTACTCGCGGCATCCATATCCATAATAACTCATCGTTATCACATTACTACTACTATCAGATATTATTGTTATCATATCATCTGAGATCTCTGTCAATTTCAATGCTTAGAACTACTACTATTTACTGTTTTGATGGCCATCAACTGATTGTTCGGTCTTTTAAGACCTACTGTACTGTTTTGCTATTGGATGTACCACGTATGACTGCTATGATTTCTAATTGACTGCTATGTCATGAAATATGAGCCACTGATTAAATAACTGATCTACTGATGCAAGTGACTATTTTAATTACTGAAAGGACATTCATTCTTAACCTCTTTACACGTTTGTTATTCACTGGGCTTTAGCTCACTGTTTATATTTATATGTAGGTGTCCAGGTACCGGACCGGAGCTAGAAGCGTCGAGCTAAGCTTACGTTTTGTCAAGCCAACCATTGTGCCTCATTTCGAGGTTCCGAGCCCGTTCAAGCCAAGGCTGTTTTTGGGGTGTTGTAGATTTACCCTTTTGTCTTTGTTTGTATCGACCGAATAAGTTTTGACTGTACAGTTATGGTATAGGGATTAGGTCCCTAACCTGTATGTTATGATGTCTGATATGTATATATGTTTTGGTTGGGAATGTGGCTTGTTCATAAAAGTCTTTTTCCATTCAGATTTTCACAGTTCATTGGACATCTTTATTTACTGTTTGGCTTCCGCCAGCCTCCTTTCTCTGTATTACTGTCATTATTATTAAGCAGGCCTTTGGTAATCATGGGTTACTGGCCGGTTACGATGCTAAACCCATAGGGGCGGGTTTAGGTCGTGACAATGTCGGCAAAAAGCCAGCTGAGAAGAGTGAAGAAGCCCTGAAGAAAATCCTCATCCAAGAAGGAGATGATGAACGTTTCTTCCTTCTCGGCTCAGGCTTAGCCAAGGAAAAGAAAAAAAAAAAACTAGAGGTTTTCTTAAGAGCAAACATTGAGGCATTTGCCTGGACGCCTTATGAAATGCCTGGCATTGACCTTGAGGTCACTTGCCATAAATTGAACGTAGACAGGTCAGCCAAACCTGTAATCCAACGAGCAAGAAGACCGATGTTGATGTACGTTGAGGCAGTGGAAGAGGAAGTAGACAGACTTTTGGAGGCCAAAGCCATTCGAGAGGTAAATTACCCAACATGGCTATCAAATACCGTGGTGGTAAAGAAAAAGAATGGTAAATAGAGGGTCTGCGTGGACTTTACCAGCCTAAACAAGGCCTGTCCCAAAGACAGTTTCCCATTACCCAAAATTGACCAGTTGGTGGATGCCACTTCAGGGCATGGAAGGATGAGCTTCTTGGATGCCTACAGGGGTACCATCAGATAGCTATGTACCCGCCAGATGAGGAGAAGACTGCGTTTATCACCTCAAAAGGGCTATATTGCTATAGAGTGATGTCTTTTGGGTTGAAAAACGCAAGAGTAACTTACCAGAGATTGGTAACCAAGATGTTTAGACATCTAATTGGCAGAACAGTGGAAGTTTACATCGATGACATGGTCATGAAGACCAAAGAACCTGAGGATCATCTAGAGAGCCATCCTAGAACTGAAAAGCCCAACATCGGCGAAGCAAGTACATATGTTGACTGAAAGGGCTGCAGCCTTGTATAGGTTCATAAGTAGAAGTTCTGACAAATGCAAACTCTTCTTCAATTTAGTGAAGAAGGCCACAGACTTCTTATGGATAGAAGAGTGCGAGGAAGCCTTGGCCGACTTGAAGAAGTATTTGACCACGGCTCCAGTTCTCTCAAATCCAGAACCTGGAGAGGAGTTGTTCTTGTATTTAGCATTTCGGAGCATGTGGTAAGTGCAGTGGTAATCCGAGAAAAAAAAGTGGAGCAAAGGGCTGTTTACTATGTAAGCAAAACCCTAGCTGATGCAGAAACCAGGTATTTACCCTTGGAGAAGTTAACACTGGCCTTGGTAATGGCTTCAAAGAAGCTGAACCATTACTTTCAAGCCCACAAGATTGTAGTGCTAACTGAATATCCTTTGAAGTCCCTATTGCAGCAGGGAGATCTAACAGGCAGAATAGCCAGGTGGGCAGTAGCCTTGGGTCAGTATGACCTAGAATACAGACCCAGAACAGCAATCAAAGGCCAAGTTTTAGCCGATTTCGTGGCCGAGTTCACGCTAGGATCCATCGTATACCGGGCTCCGTTGAGTCGAGGTGAACGATGTTGTAGCGAGCAAAGAGGAGCCTAGCCGAGGGCGGCAGAACAAAGGAAGGAAGAAAAACTTAGGCCTTGTAGCATTTACATCGGCGATGCCTTTCGACGGTTCGTTGATGGGAGCTCAAACCGACAAGGAGCGGGGGTAGGAGTAGTATTGGTATCTCCAAATGGACAGATACTAGAACAATCCATTCAATTGGGGTTCAAGGCCTCAAACAATGAAGCAGAGTGTGAAGCACTGATTACAGGACTGAAACTAGCAGTAGCAGTAGAAGCAGATGAGGTGATAGTCTTCTGTGACTCCCAGCTTATAGTCAACCAGACAATCGGCGAGTTTGTAGCCCAAGATGAAAGGATGTCGGCCTACGCAAAAGAGGGCAATAGGTTGGTGGCCTTATTTCAGACTTGCCGACTACATCAGGTTAGCTGAGATGATAATAGTCACGCCGATACCCTGGCCAACCTAGCTAGTGCAATACAACCTGGAAAAGCAAGGACGATAATGGTTGACTACTTGTCGGACCCGAGCATCGAACCACTGACCATAAAGCGTGAAGTCATGTGTGTGGACATGGGACCAAGCTAGATGGATGCAATAGTAGCATTCTTGAAATAAGGAAAACTGCCAGATGATCACAAAGAGGCACACAAGATCATATTGAAGTCGGCAAGATTCAATCTGACAGTAGAGGGACATCTCTACAGAAGATCCTTCACTGGACCCCTTTTAAGGTGTGTACATCCTTTACAAGTTGAAGATTTTTTGTACAAAATATATAAAGGAGTATGTGGAAGCCATACTGGGGGCAGATCACTTGCTCATAGGGCCATTACCCAAGGGTATTGGTGGCCATACATGCAGAAAGATGTAGAAGCCTATGTCAAGAAGTGTGAAAAGTGCCAAAGGTTTGCACCACTGATACACCAACCAACAGTAGACCTGAACCCAGTATCCAGTCCTTGGCCGTTCGCCCAATGGGGCATGGATCTTGTTGGAAAACTACCCTAAGCAACTGGGCAAAGGAAGTACCTGCTGGTAGCAACAGATTACTTTACCAAATAGATAGAAGCTGAATCCCTTGTTAAGATCTGAGACGTGAATGTGAAGAACTTCATATGGAAGAACATCATCACCAGGTTTGGGATCCCAAGGGCAATAGTTGCAGACAACGGGACATAATTTGATAGTAAGCTAATCAAGAGCTTCTGTGCAAAATTCAGAATCAAGAACTATTTTTCGACCCCAAGTTTTCCTCAAAGCAATGGACAAGCAGAAGCGTCCAACAAAGTTATCTTGGATGGGATACAGAAGAGACTACAAACAGCAAAGGGAAAGTGGGTGGATAGATTACCCAGTGTACTCTGGGCATATCGGACTACGCCGAGAAGATCAACGAAGGAATCCCCATTTGCTATGGCTTATGGCACAGAAGCAGTAATCCCACTAGAAGTCGGCATCCGAGAGATCAGAACTCAGGGAGTAGAGAATGGGACTAATGATGTATTATTAGCCCAACATCTGGATCTATTAGAAGAAAGGAGGGAGAAAGCTGTAATTCAGCTAGCGACATACTAGCAGCAGTTTGTCAGGGTTTATAATAAAAAGGTCAACCCAAGGGAGTTTCAAGTTGGTGACCTTGTCTTGAGAAAGGTCGCCGACAACAAGAAGGATCCCAGAGAGGGCAAGCTTGGCCCGAATTGGGAGGGACCCTATAGAATCATTTCGGTATTGGGCAATAGGGTATATCGGCTTAAAGATAGTAAAGGCAAAGAGTTGCCAAGGCCCTGGAATACTTGTAATTTGAAATTTTTCTATCATTAGACTTTTTTTTCTTTGTTATTAGCCGAAGTAATAAATAAAGTTTTAGCTTGATTTTTTTACACTTGTGACTGATAAGATACTTGACGATGTTTCCGGAATACGTGCACAATGAGAACCCAAGTGGAACTTAAGTTTACATTAGGGGGCAGAGAGTTGGAAAATGGTTCCTGGAAATGTTGTATTCCACAAGCTAAAATTAGTTTAACTTCTTGGAAAGATTGTATTCCACAAGCTAAAATTAGTTTAACACTTGTCGAAATTTGTGAAAAATTTACAAGTTGAAGTTACAAGTTGAAGTTAAATCGATGTCATATTTAACACTTGTTGAAATTCGTGAAAAATTTACAAGTTAAAGTTAAACCGAGGTTGTGCCTAAAAGAAAATTGGTCTAAACACTTGTTAAAATTTTCTAGAAAAATTTACAAGTTAAAGACCAAGGTTGTATTAAAAGAAGTACTTATGTACTTGCTGAGGTAAACTATTGGTTTGTATAACCGAGGTATATCACCCCGAGGAAATTACACAGATACGGTGTCTGCTTAAAAGCATGCAAAATTATTCTAAGTACAGAATCATACAAGAGTCATACAAAGGAAATTGTACTTACATTCAGAAGAAATTAGTTCAAAAAGAAGAGGGCACTTCGGCCTACCAAAAGAGTAGTTGTTCAGAAATTACAAAAGTGGCACTTCGGCCAGATCCAAGCTTACATTGATTTGAAAAGTAAAGACAAAGTACTAAGTACAAAGCAAGAAACTAAGACTCTTCGGCGTCTATGGCTGGTTGGGTCTGGATTTCAAAAGACAGCTGAGAAGACATCTTGGCGGCCCTCTCAGCTGCGAGCTCGGCATCAATTTCTTAAAGAGTTTGGTCGATGCTCTTGTCGGCGATAGGCGCATCCGATGTTGCCTTCTCAAGAGGAGCGTCTTTGGAGACCTCACCTTCCTCAACTTGAGTCAAGTCTAGGACTTGCTCATTTGGAGTAGGGGACTTGGCCCCAGCAGTTTCTTTTGACTTCCTCACCAAAGCTTCCTCCTCAGACTCAGAATTGTCTTCGGATTGGCTTGGAGTAGGGGGGAATGGAAGGGGGAGGACGTCCGCATTCTTAAAAGGGGAGTCCTCGGGGACATCAAGCTTTTTGAGAGCAGCCATCCAACCAAGGGTAAAACCCTTGTTGCATGCCTGCTTCACTTGCTTTTTGTAGTCAGCCGTGACATCGGCTACCCCCTCATTGTATGCCTTTTCATCTACGGCCTTGATCTCGGTGGGTTTTATGGCCAAGGCATCTTGTAGTTCTTTTTGGGCCTTGGCCATCTTTGTCTCGGTATCTTTCTTTTCAGTCGTGAGAACCTTGGCGATAGCCTCGGCGGCATCGACTTTTTCCTTAGTCTCGTCTTTTGCTTTAATGGCCGCTGCGGCCTGGTCGGATAAAGTTTTCATCTTGGCCTTAGTCTTTTTAATGGTCTTTTGCAGACCAGAGACCTCCCTGATTTTGTCAGCCAACTCCTTTCTTATTTCGAAAGCTTGCATTGAGAAGGAGTGGGCGTGTTGGTTCGCCTAAAAGAAAATCAACAGAATAAAAGTTAGTAAAATTCTCTGAGTATGAAGGAATAGAGAAAGAAAAATACCAAGTGTGAAAGACTTACTTGAACAGAATGCTGGAGCATCAGAGCGAAGTTTTCATACTCGCTTATCTCGGCGTTCCGGTTAAGGTCGTTTGGAAGCAGCAAAGCCGTGGAGAGAGCGACGTCGACTTCGAGGTCGATCATACTGTCACCCGCTTTGACCGACTTGTCTTCGATGCTGATGGGGGGGCCCAGGGGGCATCTGATTTCATTGGCCCGAGGTCGTGGCAGATTCAGACCTCGGCCTCTTTGACCGAGTTGATTGGGATGGTTCGGCCTCGGCGGGCCTCTTCTCGGGGACGGAGGGTGTTTTCTTGCTGGAAGACAATTTTGAAATTGGCAAGGTGTCCTCAGTATCAATCTAAGTTACCATTGCCTTTGGCTGAGCCTTTTTCAGCCTTTTTTGTTTCGGCTTTGGAGGCTGAGTTGGTGCTGGTTGAGCGTCGACGGAGGATGGGATGTCGGCCAAAAGGTCTTCAGCGACTGTTTTCTTACGGCCCATTTCAGCAGCAAAAACAGTTCGGCGTCGTCATCAGCGTTGAGATGACGGGATCAGTTGTGGAGCTGAGGTAGATGGCTCCTCTGCTGGATCAGAGGTTAACCTTTGATCTGGCCGAGATGACGAGGTTGCTGGAGGAGTAGTGGCAGACGGAGGAGATTGACTCTTCTTCTTCTTTGGAACATCAGAAAGAATCGACTTGTAAGTAGGAGAAATTGAGTAGCAAAGGGGCTCTCCGCTTGTGGATGGGCAAATTCAATAGCTTCTTCAAGTCCTTGTTGGGAAAGAAAGACTTGCGAAAGCCCTTTGGTGGCCGGAGAAGAACTGCAAAAAGAAGAGCACAGGCGTTAGAACAAAATATTGAAAACTCTAAAAAAGAGAGCAAGGAAAGGTAACACTTGGCTCTTACCATCTCCTTTCCCCGAAAACTGTTCGGCTTAGGGGATAAAAGTGGAGGTCATCGTTTGGTTGAAACTCCCAGTTGCCTGATACGATGAAGTAATTGTCTCCAGCACCCTTGTTTGAGTTTGGGAGGTCGGCAATGAGCTTGTACTCAGTGGACTTCGGCTTGAGGTAATGTATGTGGCCTTTTTCCGATTTCAGGCGACACATAGTGTAGCAGTACTGGATATCGGCAAGAGTAACCCTAGCATTCTCTTGTTTAGCTAAGGTTATTATACCGTTGATAACTCGGTAAGAGTTGATGGCAAGCTGCATTGGGTTCAATTTATAGTAATGAAGGATATCTCGGAAAAAGGTGTCAAGTGGAAACCTAAGTCCACACTCGATAAAGGCCACTACTGGAAAAGGCATGAGGTTCACATCGGGCATAATGGAATCTTCCCCCCCAACCAACCTCAGATGGACGTCGGCGGGGATGGAAAACTCCCGCTTAAAGTATTCTAACTTGGTCGGGGTATCTATCCTATGCTTTCACGTACCCATGATGTCGGCCTGAGGGGAAGATGTAGGATTTCGGAAGAAAGTGTTTTGTGACAGTTTTTTAAGGACCTCAGCTAAAACCTAAATGTGAGCTGAGGTAAGAATTTATGGGGATCTTAAGGGGAATGTGTTTCAATTTTTCCAAAAAATTTGTGGGCTCTACAAGCAAATCCCAAACCTAGATCTACGGAAACGAAGATTGAAGGCACGAATCTGGAAAAGACACAGAAAACAGAAAACAAGAACGTGTTTCAGAATCAAGAACACTATGACAAAGTGTGCACAAGGGTGCAATGCCAAGAACAGTGGCAAAAGTGAACAAATTTGTGAGTAGTGTGTGAAATATTTGAGAAAGAATTGGGCAAAAACAGAATCACGAAGCAAACATACTCAAACACGTGGTACAAATCAAGGTACAGATTAAAAATGATCGAAGATATAAGCAAGTTTGTAAAATACAACAGAGTTCGCAGTAAAATCTAGAACTGAAAACCAGGAGGAAATAGTGGCTTACTAGAGAAAGTGAGGCTGGTATGAGGATCGCAGAAGTTAGATGATGGCTACAAAAACGACGGAGCGATGAAAATCACGCCGGAGGGGGTAAACGGAGCAAGTTGCAGAGCTAGAAAAGCTTGAACAAAGACAGATTAGAGAGGGAAAAAGTTGGATACTTCAAAAACGATAATGCAAAAAATGAAGAGACGGAGAGAGAGAATTGATTTTGATCAAAATGCGGAGAATGGCGGCAAAATACCATCAATGCGTCTAGGGCGACGTGCTTGTCAGACGGCGCACCTAGACACAAGACGACTTACAGGCGCGTATCGAGTACGATCCAGTGAGGGGAAGACGCGTAGCAAAAGACGGTTGATTTATTTTGCGTGACAAGTCATACGCGTGATAAAACTCATGGAGTTCTTGGTTTAATGAAGCAATGACTTCGGCAAGTAGGTCGATTTTGGCTAAATAAACTTGAACAAACTAAGTTATTGATTCTAAAAACCTTAATGAGACAGACTACAGGTCCTGGTCACGTGGAGCCGACGTATTATGACCTCGGTAATGAATGATGAAGTAAGCTTAGCCGACGTGTTAAATGGAATAAACGATATAGGTTCCATCACCTCAGGATGTCGAGGTAATAGAACCTAGGGGACAGTTGTGGGGGTAGTTGTAAGGACATATTTTTTGAGTGCCAACACGTGGCCAAGGTGACGCCGAAGTGTCAACCGAGGTGCCACGTGTCCTGGTCATGACGCCGAGGTGATCTCCGAAAATATCAGAGTTCAGGATAAGTGGATAAGGGACAAGAGTCCTAAAATGAGAGTAGACTTCAGTTTGGGTAAGGATAAGATTCTTAGAGAGTTTATCCCAATCCTACTAGGAGTCCAAGATGAGCAATAGTCCTAAGTTCAATGGAGCTAGGCTTCTATTGGGACTAGGATTGTGTTGGCTATAAAAGAGAGACACCCCCATGGGTCTAAGGTACGCAATTTATATTTAGAATAGTGAGTTAAGCACTATTGATTATCTTTGAGAGATATTTGATTACTGACTTGATTATCGGAGTGCCCCCGGATGGACGAATTACCGCCGGAATCTTTTCTTTCTATTGCAGGTCGTTCGGGCTTATTCAATTCTGCCAGTGCTCTCCAATTGAATACTGAGTTGGTAGCGTGATCAGAAATTCACTCATACATATAATGTACTATATATCTTTAGTAAAATTTTCTATATATGAAATTTATTCATTTCATCCATGTATAGCAACATGATGATTGCTAGTTACTGAAGAAAGCAAAAACATTCAAACTAAGCAAATAAATGAAAACAAATCTAACCCCAACAAAAAAAATCAGATTCTAGCTCAATAATCTTATTCAAGCTCCCCAAACAAAGATTTGAACATGTGAAGGCAAAAAATTAAAAGAAAAGAAAAGGCTCATCAATGGACCTGCATAGCCTATTTAAACCTCCACAACCTGAAAATTGTTCAATTGAAAGCAAAAATACAATATCCATGTTTACAAAGATTGGCTAATAAAATAACAATGTCTGCTGTAACAAATAGCTAAGATGCTAGTTTTTATTGATTTTTTCCACCCAGCATGGAGAAAAAAAAACTAGTATGAAGATGCCATCTGTACATGATAGAAATAAAGAAATATAAATACAAGGTGAGTGGACACACACAGGCATAGCGATAACTTTGAGTCCCAACATTATCAGTAGTATTTCAATTTTGAAGTGATAAATTACAATTTACAGCAAGATACTTGGTCTGAAAAGTTTCGAAAGAAAAGTACGTGGCATTAATATCAACCCCAAAGACAACAACCCTCCACAATAAAAAAATAAATTTACTATCCGGGAAATTCTATTTCCAACACCCTAATAAACTCAGGGCAAATCTTTTCTTAATACACATCTCTACTAATTTAATTATTAAATAATTATCTCAACCCACATCATTAAAATTACAAATAAACCCTTGTACACACACTTTACCCTCAAAATACACATTTGAACTTATTATTGGATATCGATCTGCATAGTCTCCAATTAATTGTTACAAGTGTTGAGTTATAGTGTTTTTTTGGTTTCATCATACAACATCTTTGCCTTTTTGATCTTTCATTAAAGTTAGTCTTCAGCCCATCTTCTTGCATCTGTTGGGATGGATCATACCATCTGTATTTGGAGTGTGTGGAGCAGAGATCAAAAGAAAGCACGTGTATTGAACTATCACAATGCGGCAGTTAAAGATGTGAAGTGGTCACCGCAGGGACTATTTGTGATTTCTTGTGGATATGACTGCTCATCGAGGCTAATTGATGTTGAAAGCGGTTTAGAGACTCAGGTTTTCAAGGAGGACCAAGTTGTTGGAGTCATAAAGTTTCATCCAAACAACTCCAACCTCTTCCTTTCTGGAGGGTCGAAGGGCTTCCTTAGATTATGGGATATTAGAGTCGGGAAAGTAGTACATGAGTATATTCGAGGTCTAGGTCCAGTTCTTGACATTGAATTCACCATTGATGCCAAGCAGTTCATTTCTTCAAGCAATATATCCAAAGGCAACATCAGTGAGAATTCAATAATTGTTTAGGATATCTCACGACAAGTTCCCCTGTCTAATCAGGTAAGAAACTTTTTGTGTGCTCTTTCACGATATTTTAACAATGACTTCTTTGTGACATCATCAATTACACATCTCTGTCTCTCATGGTTCCTCTTTTCGCAGGCTTCAATGGCAGCTTTTAATTTAAGTACGACAACGGGGGCATAAAAACCCATTCAAATCCCATCTATTCCTCTGCTTTCTGGGTTCTCTCAAACTCACAATGTTGGTGAAGAACTTCTTTAGAGCTTAGAGCTTCGTGAGTGAGAGAGAGAGAGAATGAGGAGAGGAGATCAATGGATTTGGCCAGCGACTGGGGTTTAATTTTTTTGTTTCAAACAATGTATATTGAGATATTTTTATTTTAAAAAGATGTGTATTGAGAATTTGTATATATAATATTAAGAGTGTTGATCAATGGTTATTATAGTAAATTTTAAGTAGGATATAATTGTCCTTAATCTAATTTTTCATTAAGTGTGTTGACTGAGTTTATTAGGGTGGTGGAAATAGAATTTCCCATACTATCCCTAAAACAAATCATCTTTAGAAAGTTAAGTAACCTGAGGTTTCCAACTAATTCTCTAAGTTAGAATAATAAAATAAAAACAACAAATCTTATCAAGAGGTAAAACAAAAAATCTTATAGAATTAAGAGGTAAAAGAGCATATTTCCATACCTGTAATAACAAAAGAAAATACTGAATCAATTATGGCCCCAACATGACACAGAGAGGGTCTTCAATAAGACAACATATACTGAAATGACAAAAAAGAGGGTCTTCAAAGAACAAACAAATGATATCACATAGAGAGACACAAGTTATATGAAAATCTATGCAAATAAACTGATTGTGTCATGAACTAATTAAATAATGAATTATAAGATGTTGGCTTCTAGGTGAGGAAAAGAGCATAAATTATCAAGATAAACTGATGAAAAAAAATACAAAATATGTTTCACCACAACCAAAAGGAGAAATAGAAAATGGATCAGACTTGTAAATCTATGTGATACAAAAAAAAGAAATGGAGCACCTATGAAGCACGGACACGAACACGAACATGAACACATGGACATGTAATTTTTTAAAAAATAAGGAACATGACAAGTTGGAGCAACACTTAATATATATAATTAATGTTTAATATTAAAAAAAAATGAAAAAAAGGAAAAGTGGGAATAAAAAAGATTTTTTTTGTTATCAAAAAAAAAAAATAAAATAGGTAAAAAAAAAAGGATGAAAAAACAATAAAGAAGAGGTGAGAGAGACGGCAGTTTTTATTTGGGTGGATATGAGAGAGAGACAGTCAAAACACAAAGAAGAGGAGAGAAATAGAGAGTCGAGCGAAGAAGATGAAGTGTGTTCTGTTCTGGGACATCTCCAAAAAGGGTTTCGAAAATCTTGGACGAACCAGAACCAGAACCAGAATCACCATTGTTGGGTGGATCTTTGGGCTTCTTTGCCATTACATTCTATTCGATTCTATCAGTTGAGCCGTAGAGGAAGCGACTGTGAAGAAAGAATTCAAATTCGAGGGTTGGGCTCACAGAGAGCACCGAACAGAGGGAGTCGAACACACAGATTGGAAGAACACACCTCGATATACCCTCAATCTAGGGCTTCAACAGGTTCTTCACCCTTTCTCTTTCTCTGTCTCTGTCTTCAATGGTTAGGGTTTCTCTCTCTATCTCCAATGGGGTAGGGTTTCAGTCTCCAACGTGTCCGTGTCCGAGAGTGTCCGACTGCAAAAAAAATCAAAAGAAAAAAAGGGGGACACGTTAGGCAGAGTGTCCGACACGTGGCCACCGCGTGTCCGTGTCCGACATACGTTGTCTCCGGAGAGGTGTCTGTGCTTGATAGTGGAGCACCATCTGCAATTTATAAATTACCAAGATAACTGATGAAATTTGTGTCAAAGATTTGCGGTATATTGTTGGGCAGCAAATGCTTTCAGCTTCTCTTCTGTTATCAAGTAGTCATCACCAGAGTATGCTCTGTTTGGAGATGGAGCACCATTTGCAATTTAGAAGAATTTAATCACTTTAATTGTTAATTTTTTTGTAATGATTGTCTAAATACAAAAGCCAAGTAAAAACTATGGTACTTTAAAAAAAAATAAAGAAAAAACACTAAAACAAACACTTACACTAGCAGCAACAATTAAAAAGGGTTAAAATTTTTCAAGGCAATTCAATTGGTTAATCCATCCAAAATGGTACATCACAAAATTAATTTCATAACATTGAAAGATGAATTGCTTTCTTGATCTCACGTGCTTACTAGTTTTAAGATTTAATATAAGATGACTAGAAAGAAAATTGAAGATTGTGATTCTCTCCATTGCATATTTGGAATGGAGAGGTTCCATTAAATCAATGATTTGCAATTAAATATACATGAACTTACCTTACACCAAGAGTTCTTTTGCCTTCTCAACCAGGTAATATCTACATGAACCACAAAAAATAAAAATAGAAATGTTAAGAATCATGGTTATTACAAATTTAATCCATAAACCACAAAAAAAAAAAAAAAAAAAAAAAAAAAAAAATGGGGGAAAGAAAAAAAGAAGAAGGAATACTTTCAATTACATGGTACACATTGCATATAAGAAACCAGTGCCAGATTATTAACATCATCGATTTAAAATTCGAATCTTACCAAATATAACATTGAACAATTTGAGCCTTACCAAAACTACCATTGAAAACTTCAAATATTGTTAGATCTACTATCAAATACTACAAATCTATCAGATCTATCGATTACAAAAAAAAAGAAAGAAAGAAAAGTTCATGCGAAAGTTCCTCATCAATTCAACACCAACACATGGCATTTAATACTAATCCAGTTGAATAAAGTTCATGCTAAATTCTAATACACAATCACTATTTCCTCATATTTGATCTTAGTTTTTTATTGTCAATAAATTACTTCCTTTGATTTCCGAATCAAATAAGCAGTCCCAATACAAATTTTAAATAACAAATAAATCTAAAATTCCATCATTAAATAACTGACCTTCTGTTTTTTGGCATAGATGTAATTCCTTACACCAGGTACCAACTTCTTGTTCGAAATCAAAATCGTCAAAAATGCACAAGATGAATTTTACTTTTTAATAAATAACAAAAATGCACAAGAAGTAGGTGTAAAACCAAGTACTAAGAAGAAATCAATTCCTTGCCCTATCAAACAATACTTGGTTAACTTCTTTGCCATCTAGAATGACTCCTAAGCAATCTATACAGGGTCTAAACCAGATGCAATTTAATTAAATCCTTTACATCCCAAACATGCAATTTAATTTATTATTCATGAGAAATGTAACAAGAAGAGAACCCAGGAGCTTCATGGATTCACATTATCTCCCCTACAATGAAACTTCAAGAGCTCGCTCACTTTCTATTGTAATTGGAAGCTAAAATAATAGCATATAATGAACAATCGGAATTCTCAAACTAACACAAATTATATTAATATTTGATAACTAACACTAAGGCCTCGTTTGGGAACAGGCTAATTTAGTAACTTTTTGGCTAATTGGCTAAAAAGGTTAGTAAGAAAAACCTGTATGTTTGGGCCAACTTTTTGGCTAATTACGAAACGACGTGCAAAAAGTAGAGAGAAAAGGGAATCTTTGACTTTTTGGTATGGGTTGTTGGCTTTTTGGCTAAAAAGGTAACTTTTTGGCTAATTGGCTATTTTAGCCTCTTGCCAAACGAGGCCTAATTTAACCAATGAATTATTTTTTTAAATTCAATAATTATCTTTTAAAATAACGATTACTATGTTCTTAATAGTTTATATTTAACAATTAATGTTTATTACATTGACGACAAATTTCAATTAAACAACATTAACACTTGGGTAATTAGTAAGGCTTGGTTTGGGGTACACTAAATAATACAAAAAGTCAAAAAGTTACTATCCTATTTAAGTCACATCATCTTATTTAAATCACATCACCTCTCTAACACATCACATCAAACCCAACCCAAATCCAACCCATATAAGCCAATAAGTCAAAAAGTGCACTTTTTTAGAACATCTCAAACCAACCCTAAATCGTGATTAACAATTTTCATAAAAATCCGCTTAAAAGGCATAATAGATACCTTAATTAAGTAATGATACATGAATTGGAGATGAAGCATAGGTTCTAATGCCATGTATCCTATCATAATATTGGCAACCACAGACATTGTAAAGACCCAAGATCACTTTTCTACAAGTTAGCAAAATTAGTTAACTAATCGATTGCACATCTAAAATTTTGCAAAAGCATCGATTAACTAGTCGATTGGAGGAATTGGCCACTCCAATGATTGTCCAATTGATTAGATGGCTTCGCCAACACTAATCCATTCACCAATCGGTTGGAAGGTTTGTCCACCGCCAATCAATTGTGCAATTGGTTGGATGGATTGACCAACACTAATCAATGGTTCAATAAAAATTATAAACATTCATGCTTTCAAGCCTTCAAATGTTCTAAAACTAGGAAAAAGTCAACTTACTATTTTCCTTTCTCCATTATCTTAGAGAGCAAATTATTCATTAAACAAACAATAGCTACTAATGAAAAAAAAAAAAAAGACTCAATTTTCTAAAGTATAATCAGTTATATTCTATTACCAACATTCCACGACTAGTCTTCATATGGTTTCCAACCAGAAAACACTTTCCTTAAATAAAATAAATGAATATAAATCCAATATTTAAGTAGACTATGACAAATTTAAAACTAAAAGTAACAGCAAGGCCTAGAAGACATTCACCATATTGCAAAAACAAATTGTGAACAACAAAAATAAATAAATAATAGAATGAAAGTCATAGTATTGATAATTTACCAGAATACATATGCCATCATAGTTTTGTAGCAAACACTTAATCTATCCCCAAATTAAACTAATTACCCGATCCAATTATTGAACCCTCGAAGCTTAAGCAATGTGAAAACTTCAATATGGTAATCCAGTGTCAGTACTCATTTTCCAATGTCTACAAAATATACAAAAATGAAAGTTTAAACAATACAATTAGGTAAAAAGAAATACTACTTCAAGAACTCCAAAAAAATTAAAGGGATATGAAAAATGCCGAAGATCCTTTGCAAGAAGAATCTAAAAAATAAAATAAAAACAAAACACATGGAAACCATTGAGGTTGTTGATCTTTGTTTTTTGAAAACTACCTTGAATTTTGTTACTATCAATAAAACATCAACATTTCAGACCATTAGTTTTTGTAAACCGATTCATTCATGTCAATGTTCACAAATTGATTCATCAACATTTCAACTATTTGAATTGGGTTTCCTAAGTTTTAACTTCAATTCCGTCAATTATGCATCAACTTGAACACTCAAAGAAACCATTTGTTTCTAAGCATAAGTTCTAGCATTTTAAAGACATTGATTACTACAGCTTTTAAAACAGAATTCAAGCTTTCAAACTTCAATTCAGGCACCAGAAAGTAAGAACAATTATTACTATTAAGATTTATGCTTCAAGTAGAATGTGATGCTCCTAATGAATGACATGGTGAAATATTTTACATGGGGATAATGTTGGACCACCTTTGTTGGTTGGTAGTTGAGAAACATTGAATGACTGGGTGTGTTTTGTGGTTCCTTAAGAGCAAACAACCAATGTTACTATCGTGAGCAAATAACCAAAGTTAATATCACGAGTCACAAGCAGCAATGAAAAAAAATATATATAAAATAAAAACAAGAGAAAATAATTTCCTAAAACTAAAGCCAAATAAAAGGATCATACGTCCACCAATTCAATAATTTAAAATTTTACACTTTCTTTACATTGTCTCAATTACCAAACAAACCTAGAGCACATCCACAATTAAGTTATCAAAATATAAAATTATAAATCCTGATGAAAAAAAAAAAACTAATACCAAAATCAAGATAACATTGTCCAAAAAAGAAATATAGCATGAAAAAGGCAAGTATGCCATAATGATAGCGTAGTTTGAAGAAGTAAACACCAAAAGAAAAAGGACAAACACAAATAAAAAGAAAAAGCATAAAGTGTAGTTGAAGTCTAAATAACCTACTAACATTCCCTCACTAAGTTTCTATAATGGATAAACCAAAGGCAAATGTAAAGCAAAAGGGTTATGTGATCATGTTGTGACTAGAACAGTGTTTAATGCAGTGTTAATAGAGAAGGAAAAAAGAATTAGATTAAAGAGATAAAAATGGATTCAAATATATAGATAGTTACATTCAGCCCCTTTTTATGAAAAATTATAATTAGTTAAGATTGAAGTTGGGCTTGAATTTTTAGCCTATCATTTTATTAAATTATCACACTAATAATCCAATTTATAGACTTTGTTCATTGACTTTTCCAAATGAACATTTATTTTGGGACATTCAAAATTGAAAAAGTGGACCAACAAAATGGGATGGAGGGAGTATTTATGTAATACATAAAAATCCGCTTAAAAGGCATAATATATATCCGATTTAAGTAATGACACATGAATTGGAGATGATGTATGGGTTTTGAAGCCATTTATGCTATCATAATATTGGCATCCACCGGCACTGTAATGACCCAAGATCACTTTTCTACAAGTCAGCAAAATTAGTTAACTAATCGATTGCACATCTAACATTTTGCAAAAGTATCGGTTCACCAATTAATTGGATGGATTGGCCAACAGTAATTAGTTGTTCAATAAAAATTATAAACAATCATGCTATCATGCCTCCTAATGTTCTAAAACCAGGGAAAAAAATCTTATTACTATGCAATCACTGGCCCCCAAAATTTAAGCAATGTGAAAATTGTAATATGGTAATCCAGTGTCAGTACTCATTTTCTAATGTCAACAAAATATACAAAAATAAAGATTTAAACAAGAAAATTAGGTAAAAAATACCACTTCAAGAACTCCAAAAAAATCGAAGGGCTATGATAATGTTTTTAAGGTTACCTTGTGTTCGATAAGGGTACCACTTGTAGCAGCTGGAGTTGGGAAGGGCGTAAGGTGAGCTGCGGTGGGAGAGAGGGTAAGAGAGAGGAAAAGTGGATCTGAGAGGAAGGAAGAAACTAAAGAGAGGAGGTCTAGTGCGAAAGGTGAGAGAGATTAGGGGTGGGAGAAGGAAAAAGCATAAGAGAAAAGACAGCAGTGGGCGCGAATTTGTCTAGCATGTACTCTAATTCTAAAAAATTAAAATAAAAATAAAATACCAAACAATGCACATGACAAATTATTAGCTGCAACAAACAATGTGAACCAAAAAGATGATGTCATGATCACCGTTATAATTTCTCACATGTAGCACCTTTGAGAGAGCTTCCCATTTGGCTCAAGTTTTCTTTTCAGTAGAACATATAGTGAAAAAACTTGACAGTAATGTCAAAATCATCCTTCTCTACCAAAAAATAATACATAACACTCTTATACTAACAGTTAGCAGGCAACAAACGAAGAACTGGACTTGAATATAATGCTAGTGGAGTTGCATGATCCAGTTAAATCTCTTGGCACAAATGTAACTAAAATTAAATCAAAAGTAGAGATAAAAATAGAAGTTATAGTCAAACTCTTTTTTTTTTTAATCAAAAAACTAATACCATAAAAGTTGTTATGACAAAACTTAGTTACTGATTCGTAAAAACAAAATAAAAAACTGCAACTATAATTAACTTATGGTTTTACCTTTTATAGCTGTAATTCATCAAATAGACAGCCTGCTCCTTTCCTGTCTCGTCGTGCTGCCCTAGTATACATCCCATTGATGTTTCCAGGACCGTGAGATAGATGAGTAGGGCCCTTCCTTCATCTCTCTTTCAAGTTTAACCTTCTCTTTTGTTTCATTTCTTCTAGACCTTTTTGTTTTCCTCGTTTGCCAGCAGTGTGAATTGCATTCGTTGCTGTGATCACCCGGGGATCGCCTTTTCTTGCTGCCTCAAGGTGCTTACACCACACCTGTAAATCAAAAATCCCAAAATGGCAAACAATTCTAATGGTAGGAACCTTTAAAAAAAACAAAATAAAGAAAAAGAAAAGAGAAAAGCAAAATGCAATGCTTTTACATGTCGAGATGTAAGATGAAGAACGATGATGTTATCAGCTAAAATTACTTTGATCAGCTCAAACACTTCCATTCCAAGAATTTGTTAATTGTGAATTAAACTACTACATCTAAATTAAACTATAAACCTTCTCCAAATTATGAACTTTTAAATCAATGAATCGTAAACCCACTTCTTGTAATGATATTTGGAGGATTCAATTTGAAGCGTCATACCAAACCAAAACAAAAAAATAGCAATAATAATAAATAAAGCTGAAAACCTGAAACCAGATTTGAACTAGTACCCCTTTACCCTTAACCTCAAGAGGTTGTAAGATGATTAATGTTTGTTTTGTTGGACTAATTGCATACATTTTTTTTGTTGTGAGGTTCCTTGTTAGTCCTTTTCCTCTTGTTCAAATAATATACAAAACCAATTGTACATAAGAAATTACACACATTATAGCAGTGCAAGTCAATAAATTGATTAAACATAAGATGGTGTTATTTCAAATGGGTTGATTCTTGTTGGTGGTTGACTGGAATGAAATTTTGCGGCCGACAGCTGATATACAAGTGAAAAGTCACTTTATAATGCACAATGCATAATACCAATCTTTTGGTAGTCTGCTATCATCCTTTAAGTTCTGTCTTCCTTCCACCTCTAGTTTGAATAGAGTGTGGCTTAAGCTTCGTTCATCTAGGGATGAGTGTTGCACCTCATACACATGTAGGTTTGCTTTGAAGCATTAGTTACATGTAGGTTTGGGGTTTGAAGGGTTAGAAAAATGCCCATCAAATAATTTTTGCTTCCCCTAGAAACAAAGAAAGTATAAAGCACTAATCGATGGATTTGGGTGTTCAAACTATTTCACATAGATTTGTCCTCTTCTTTCTTCCAGTTTGGTATTAGATTCAAATTTTGATCAAGAATATATTGCTCAACAGATAGAACCTGCTCTCGGTGATACTTCAAATAGGTTCCTTGTATAGCACCACATTGAATGTGGTTCCATATGGTAGCCTGATGGGCTGGTTGGTTAGATGATGTTTATATTGTGGGTAGGAAAACACTGGGTTGCTGTATAATATCATAAAAATAAAACAAATTTTAGTAGTAAAGCATGAAAAAAAATAACATATAAAGAAAAGAAATGAAATAGCTTTTGGTTTTCAAACCTTGGCATAGAAAGAATAGAACACCTATAAAAGTATTTGTACCAACACTCTTCCTATTTTGATGACCCAATCAAGGACATGGTTTCTTGAAATAAAACTTTCAGAAGTTGAACTCTAATAGAAAAAAATTGAATGGATAAATTGTAGTATTTTTTTTTTTTTTTTGAAAAGATTAAAAAAGATGGGTTATATATTAAACAAATATAGGGGAATATATAATTTGAGGTGGCAAATTAAAAGATATTTTCAAAACATTAGGTGAAAATGTAAGTTTTTAAAAGTTGAGGAGGGGCACATGCCCCTTCTAGGCCTTAATTGGCTCCGCCACTGATTGCTGGAGACTTGCAGCAGTTCACGCTAGAATGTGAAATCACAATGGGTACAGGAATTGGGTTTCAAGTTATGATAGCTGATGAAATATTTAAAAAATTGGATAATGTTTGGTTAAGAAGCATTTCTGTTAGGGGTCAACATATTAATTTTTAGCACCCTTTGTCAGTGGTTATAGTGCTGCTTTGTGGATTATATTGCTTTTGCCCCTCTACTCTGACACCTTACGAAATGTAATAGCTACAAAACTGTTTGTCATTGGCTATAGTTTTGATTTGTGTATTATAGTGCATTGTTCTTGCCCCTTTATCTTGACTCCTTATGAAGTCTAATAGCTACATTCTACAGGGAGCAGTAACAATGGAGTGGTAGAATACAATGGAGATGGTGGATGGGATGGTGGACGTGGTTATGGTGGAAGAGGCTGGGTTAGGGGAAGAGGCCGCGGTTTTTGTGGATGTGGAAGAGGCTATGGTTGTGGGGATATGCAACAAGACTTGGGTGGTTACAATGACTGGTGGATCAGGGGCACCGTTTGCTCAAGGCCGTGGTAAGTATATTTATATGTTTGTCATTCCAAATATTTCTCTCTACTTAAGTAAAATGTGATGGTCAATTAACAATAGTGGAGTTGAGAGCTTTAATAATGTGATGGTCAATTAACAATAGTGGAGTTGAGAGCTTTAATAACCACAATCCAGTGACCTTTGTCCTTTTTTTTCATGAGCTTGTCGAGGGTGGAATTTCTTGTAAGCTGCAGCTGGAATTAGTTGTATACTTTTGTGCATCTTGTAGATTATTTTTCTTTTGTGGAGAAATTACACTTTTAACCCTTAACCTTACTTCTGAATTTGACTTTGATACCTCATCTTATCAGACTTTAAATCTTTTTCCATTTGGTCCTCTATCAATTATCATTAAACATTTGTAGTTAGTAGGATTATTTTGATTTAATGATGACAAACCTCTTAGGAGAAATAATAGAGCAGTGCATTCTTTTATTCTTATTTCTAATTTTACAGCCTCTTTGCTGAATCAGTTGTTTCATGAAATTTTTATTGTAAGGCTGTTTGGACCTTGTATTACTTGTTTTCAGCCTCCAGCTTCGTCACTGGCCCCCCTTTCTGAAAGTTGGGTGAACTATACATCATTTAAAATGCATCATGAGAGGGAGATTTATAATCTGGCTTTGGGCCGTGGAAGAAGCCGAACTGGATAAGGCCGAGCACGTTTGGGCTGAGCTAATTTGGGCTTGTTCCGAGTGGGTTTCACTCGGTCATGGCTCAGGCCCCTGTTTAGGCCGAGCTAACTAGGGCTTCCTTGGAGTTGATCTTGCTCGGTCGAGGCCCAGGCCCGAGGTCTAGGTCCCATGTTTGGACCGAGCTTATTTGGCCGAGATGACTGCATGCCGACCCGGGTTCCATGGGTCGCACGCGTAGCTCGGCGGGAAATGTCTTTTGTTCACCGGCCGACCTGTCTTGAACTCGGCTTTGCCGGAATGCTACCGAGCTCGGCGAGTGGAGCATTCAGGCACATTACGCAACACGGTCGTGGAAGACCGAGGTAATGCCGCCGTGCTGCCGAGTTCCCGTTAATGTTGTCTGACGGTTTGGTTAGGTGGTGTTCGCTGGATTTGTGCTGATAGATGGGAGAGCGGCTCCACGTGTCGAGAGACTAATGGGTGCAGAGTTGAGCGCAGAAAGTATATAAGCATGACTGCGCCCCCCCCATGCTGAGCATGGAACATCATTTGGTAAAACACTCATTGTGATATATCTCTCTCTTCTTCTCTCTCCCTGAGTGTGTGCTAACTTGACCGTTGTTTTTCGGCCACACACCGCTGGGTAGCTCACCGCCATTGTGCTTGCAGGTCGATCGGATAGACAAAGAGCTTGGACGAAAGGAGTACGGACAGCGACGAATATTTCCTCCCTGTACAATTGGCGCCGTCTGTGGGAAGCTTGATAGACAAAACCTTGTCTTCCAAGCTCATCTGATCGCCTTCCATGGCGAACAATGACGAAATACCGTTGTCTGCCATTGACGGTGTTACCCTGGAATCAGCCAGACGGAGAGATGGACTCCCCGCCGTTCCAAACATGGTGGATCTGGAGACTTCCCCAGGAGGACATTCAAGAGACGCGCGTGATAAGCGCGCTAGAAGTTTTGGTCACTCGCGGAGCCCAGACGGACACCGGCGACGAAGAGAATCGCACTTTAGACGTCTGGAGCACAAGTTAAGGGACCAAGACGCCGTCATCCGGAGAATGGCGGCAGAGATGGAAGCTCTCAAACGGCATGTCAAAGGGAAGGGTGTTGCTGGAGTGGTAGACCACAGTGAGCGCACCTAACCACGCCGTTCAGCGATCGAGCAATGCACACTCCTCCCTTTCTATCACCGAGGTTCTGGGTTGGAGATTCGACGCCAGAGAGAAGTCAAGCGCGCAAGATAGTACCTATCAACCCTCACGTCCGGTGACGACGTCGAGATATTCCTACTCCGCTTGCTCAGAGGACTTGCGGGTAGTCTTGAAGGAGCAGGCTCGCCGGCGAGAGACTCAAAGGGTGCCGGCGCTCCAGCGGCTATCTTATGGGGGTCATGCCAGTGAAGAGGTTATAATGCCACCACCCCGCCCAGCCGTGCCTCTCCTTCTAGACACAGATTTGGCGAGGCTGAACGCCACCCCCTTCTCCCTTGAGATAGAAACCACACCGCTCCCCACGGGCTTTCACCAGTCCAAGTTTACGCTCTACGACGGAAAGATCGATCCATACATGCATGTAAGTCACTTCCGGCAGGTCATGGTCGGACATAGGCTCAATGACGCTCTTATGTACCTTATCTTCCCGTCGAGTTTGGGCGAGCTGGGCTTGAAATGGTTTGAGAGGCTACCGGAGGGAAGTATTGAAAGGTGGCAGCAGTTGGCGGAAGCCTTTGTGACTCGTTTTAAGACCAACACTAAAACGCCAAAGGAGGTGGACCACCTTCTCAGTGTCAAACTGGAGTCGAGCGACACACTCAAGGCATACAACTCCAAATACTGGGAAACCTTCAATGAGATTTTAGATTGCCCGATCAACTTGGTAATCACCCAGTATAAGCGCGGTCTCCCGGTCTGACATAGGCTCCGGGACTCGCTTACCATGAACCAGCCCACATCCATGGGCCAACTAATGCAGCGCATCAATGAGCACATCCGAGTAGAAGATGATGCAGCGGCGTCCACCGCGAAGACAACTCCGGTGGTAACAGACAAGAGGTCGGCTGGCAAGGTACACGTGGTGGGACAGGAGACTAACTGTCCAAATGATCGTGTCGAGGAATCTGACCGTGGATCAAATCATCGAAACCGGGGAAGGGGTCGTCGGAATGACCGAGCTGAATACCCCCGCGATGACGTAGTTGATGCTAACAGAAGGTTGAAAGCTCGGACGGGCATCACCACGGTCTTTAAGATTCCAATCTATTGCATACTTAGTGAAATCCGTGACGAGGATTACGTCCGGTTTCCTGGTAAGTTGGGCGACGCGCAAAAGGGCTTCAATCCGCGGTACCGTTGCACATTTCACCGGGAGCGAGGACACCGGACAGAGGACTGTTTGCCTTTGAAGCAACACTGGAGGAGTTAGTCGCAGCCGGACACTTAGATCTTTACATTGATGGGGGTGTTAAGGCCGCACATCTTGCCCCGGCTGATCCGCATGGACCAGAGGACTTGGAGGCACCCCCTCAAGGAGTGGTTAATGTGATCCACGGCATAGTGGAGCTGGCGCGTGTATGTGAGCTCTGAGGAATAATCAAAAAGGCGGAACACATGAGGGAAGTTTTGTCAGTCCAGCCCACGATCAAAAGGGGGAAGACCGAGGAAAAATATGTGATTAGTTTCTCCACAAGGGACCTAGAGCGCATTCAAACGCCACACAACGACGCCCTATTGGTCACCCCCCGCGTCAAAGAGTTTGATGTCAAGCGCATCTTGATTGACCAGGGAAGCTCGGTTGAAATTATGTACTACGACGCGTTCAAGCAACTCAAACTCCGAGACACAGACTTGGCTCCGGCAACTTCGCCGCTGGTAGGTTTCAACTCGCAACCGGAGTGGCCTTTGGGAAAAATAATTTTACCGGTCAAAGCCGGATTCGTGGTCAAGCAGGTGGAGTTCTGGGTATTGCAGGTGCCGTCTACATACAATTTGATCCTCGGTAGGGGCTGGCTTTATGCTATGCAAGCTGTAACGTCAACCTACCACTAGGTTATGAGATTCCCCTCGGCTATGGGGGAAATTGAGGAAATTTGGAGCGATCAAGTCATGTCGAAGCAATGCTTCATAGCAGTGAACGGGAGCCGAACTGCCAAAGGCTTCGTGCAAATGATTGAAGGCCCAAAAGACTAGAGTGTCCTTGATGACGTGGGCACCAGGGCCGAGGACAAAGCTGTTGAAGAATTGGTAGAAGTACGGATCGACACGGAAAGTCCAGACAAGTTCTTTTTGCTCGGATCAAGCCTGACTGCTCAAGAAATGACCGAGATGGTAGAGTTCTTGATGGCAAATATCGAAGTCTTCGCATGGTCGCCCTATGACATGCCTGGCATCGATCCAAGTTTTATTTGCCACCAACTCAATGTTTTCCCTGATGCACGGCTAGTCATTCAGAGAACAAGGAGATCGGCTCTTCATCACGCCGAGGTAGTCGTGGAGGAGGTAAGGAACGAACTTGAAGCACGGGCTATTCAGGAAGTGCACTACCCTCGGTGGATTTCAAACACGGTCGTAGTACCCAAGAAGAATGGGAAGTGGCGAGTTTGCGTCGACTACAAGACCGTCAACCGAGCTTGCCCTAAAGACAGCTTTCCTCTGCCCAGAATAGACCAGCTGGTGGATTTAACGGCCAGACATGAAAGGCTCAGTTTCTTGGATGCCTACCGCGGTTATCATCAGATTGCCATGCATGGCCCCGACTGTGAGATAACCTCTTTCACCACTCTGAGGGGACTCTTCTGCTATCGAGTCATGCCTTTTGGTTTGAAGAACGCCGGGGCAACTTTCCAAAGGATGGTGACCAAAATGTTCGCCCCTCTCCTAGGCCGGACGATGGAGGCTTTCATTGATGACATGATGGTCAAAAGCAGGCATCAGGTAGACCACTTGTCCGAACTAGCCGAGATGTTCGCCATTCTCAAACAGCACAAGCTACGCTTGAATGCGTCCAAGTGTGTCTTCGGCGTGGGATTCGGGAAATTCCTCGGCTTCCTAGTCATAAACCGAGGCATTGAGGTAGACCCCACACAAATCAAAGCCATACAAGAATTAAAGCAGCCCAACTCGGCGAAGGACGTGCAGCATCTGGCCGGAATGGCCGCCGCGCTTAATCGATTCATAAGCCGGTCATCAGATTGTTGCCGCCCTTTCTTTCGAGCCCTGAAATCCAAGTTTTCGTGGGACGAGGAATGTGACAGGGCTTTGGCTGAGCTAAAGGTGTATTTGTCTTCTGCTCCATTATTGGTGACACCAAAGCCTGGCGAAGAACTCTACCTTTATCTGGCCGTTTCTTAGCATGCAGTTAGCGCAGTGCTTGTCCGGTCAGAAGGAATCCAGCATTTCCCCATCTTTTACGTAAGCAAAACCTTGCTACCGGCAGAGTCGAGATACTTGCTGCTGGAAAAACTTGCCTTGGCATTGATGATGGCCTCCAAGAAATTGGCGCACTATTTTCATGCTCACACAATTATCGTTTTGACCGAGTTCCCACTCAAAGCCTTGTTCGAGCGGGCGGATTTCTCCGGTCGAATTCTCAAGTGGGCGGTTGAATTAGGATAATTCGACGTCAAGTTCTAACCCTGAACTGCCATCAAAGCACAGACATTGGCCGACTTCGTTGCTGAATTCTCACCTGGAATTCATCCGGTATGCCCGGTGGATCTTGCCACGGCAGCCGAGGAGGTGAATGTAGGCTCGCCAGAAATTGCACAGCAGGGCGATGTTGGCGACGCGAAAATTGCGCGCCCCGCCATAGAACCTCCAACCGGCATAGTACTGTAGCCCGGCGATGCGACTCCGGACTTGGGCATGGCAGATCAACCTGTTGGGTCCGGTGCTGCATCGCCGAGGGGGGATGAAATGGAACCGAACAATAGTGAACTAGAAACCGAACAGCCGAGCGACCGTGATCCCATCGACCTTCAAGCCTCCCAGGACCCCTCAGAGTGTTGGAAGCTCTTTGTCGGTGAAATGTGGAAACTTTCTGTAGATGGAGCCTCAAATCGTCACGGTGCCGGGCTGGGCATAGTTTTGATCTCCCCAGATGGTCTAACCATCGAACACTCTATCACACTCGGATTCCCTGCGTCAAATAATGAGACTAAAATTTCTGGCTGGACTTAAGAGCGCTTCTGGTCTGTGCGCCGAAATGATGGTTTACAGCGATTCCCAACTTGTCAACCAAGTGTCTGGGGTTTACGAAGCTAAAGATGACAGAATGGCTAAGTACTAAGCTTTGGTAAGAGACCACATCAAGTGATTCTAGGCGATAAGGGTCCAACAAATTGGACGGGAAGAAAACGGCCGTGCGGATGAGTTAGCCGGTCTGGCTTCCATGGTCGACAGAACATCTCCCAGTCCTCTCCTGATTGAGTTTCTTCCAAGACCTAGTATAGAGGAACTTGAGCAAACAGAAGTACTCTGCACCGAACTTGGCCCTTATTGGATGGACCCTATT